>JAAONU010000008.1:6721417-7337355 GCA_012932295.1 Cyclina sinensis
TAAAATTTACATATTTTAGAAAAAATTGTATGTTTTGCATGAATTTGTTCTTAGCCTTGATTCGACGAAAGCACTGTACAAATGATATTCATACATGTAATAGACATGCATCTTTCTCAATTTTCAGTTTTTTCAGCACCTGTGGATAAAGGGCATATTAAAGTATATATTTATAGGTTTCTTTTTCTTTCAGCCCCAGAATTTATCAAACGACTTCCTTCCACAGAAGAAGTTGAAGAGGGCAGCACCGTTACTTTCGCCTGCAAAGTTGTAGGATTTCCGGCTCCTACAGTCAAGTGGTACATAGATGACGAAGTCCTGACGTCAGAGGCACGTGCCAAAACAGATTCCGAGGATTCTGGGATACATTCCATAAAAATAAAAGACGTCTCTAAATGCGATGCGGGAATTTATACAATTCACGCTTCAAATTTGGAAGGTTCGTCCAAAAGTATGCTGTATATATCAGTAAAAGGTAGATTATTTATAGATAATGTCACGTGATTGCTGTGACTGTATGTAAGTGTGGCGCTTCTTTTATCTTATCTTATATTTTTTGCATGAATATAAACGAAGTAATGGGGGACATTCCTGATAAAATTATCTCCCTTACTCAGATAACATCAAAGGTAGACCAAATAGCACTTTGGTCCTTTCAGTTGGAATCCTCTGACTTTATCATTGTTTCTAATTGTGATGGTCTTGACTTTTAGTTGTGAAAATTGTCACTTATACATTAAATAAAAACTTAGGATTTCAAAAAACAAAGATAATGGTGTTAACAAAATATGTTGCTAAACTTAATGTGTAATCTGACTACCACTGTTGCAAATAATTAGGCTTTATTATCACCATACCAAAAGAGAAAATAGCGATAAAAGCAGAGGAATCCAAATGGAAGGACCAATGTAATATCAGAGAGTATTCAGGGTAGATAATCCACTAATGTCCCCCATCAACATTTTACATAGAAATCCGTGTTTACTTTATATTTAACTACGTTATAACTGACTTTTTTAATTTTATTTTTTATTACTTTTTTCCCTATGATTTATTTAAAAGGCGCAAACGTCAGACAATTGATGATCAGTAAACAATAATACCAATTTTACCGAACAAAATATCTTAAGGAGAGAGAAAGAAATACCATTGAAATGTTTTTTTTTATATACTACAATTGATATTCAACATAAATAGTGGAATTCAGTATTTTTGTCCGAAAGAAATATGCAAAAACATGTTGTTGTCAGCTAATATTAACAATTTGCTGAGTGAACCTCTGTAACCCAGAAAAATTCACTCGCCCTTAGCTGGGTTTGATCTCAGGAACCTTCGAATACTAAAAGCTAACTGATAGGCAAGGCGAGTAGAATCCGTATTTCATCTCTGCTAAACTTCAGCAGTACGACGTATGCCAAGAAATAAGCAATTGTTATGTTGATTGTCGTCATACTGAATAAGACTCATTTGTCGCTCTGTCAATCATCTTTATTGTTAAGTCACCTAAGTATTCTGTTTGGTTACATGCCCGTTTTATCCTCTCACCTGAAGCTTATGATAGGTTCTTAAGGATTATATTATGTGTAATCAACATCGTGTTAAATATAATAAGTTCTTAACGTAATACAGTCGAGGCGTTCCCTTGATGTCTGTTATTCCAATTTGGCTAGATGCCAAAACAAAGGGAATGGTTGACAAAAAACGGTATTCCAAACAAATTTGATTGAAGTGGCTTTACTCATTATATGTCAGAATAGCGTGAACGTTTACCTTCTGCATAAAGATGCATATCTTCAAATTTCAAGAATATACTTTAACCCTTAACCTGCTAGAACCGAAAGTGATTAGCCTTTGCCACCAGTATAGAGCCAGGCCAGCCTGCACATACGTGCAGTCTGACCAGGCTTTATACTGTTGGTAGCTCCATTTTTGTATTTTAATATTGAAATCCCTTAAACTTGGAATGGACTGTTCCAAATTCAAAGCTGGGCAAATCCATTACAAACTTTCAGCATGTTCAGGGTTAAAGAATTATAGTGACAGTAAAGTTGTGATTTCTGCTTTGGAACAGAAGACTTCGCGCGAACATTGTATCTTACACTGTGCTAAGATTGTTTAAGTGCACTTAAAGTTATAATTATATTTGGTCAAAGTCACTCTGAATAGCTAAAAACACTGAACTGTAATTATCCCTAACCATTTTTGTTTGAATATATTCGTTGAGAAAAAAGTTGTATTCCCATCGTGTAAAATTGAATAAGATGAAAGGTTTTTGACTGGCCAAGTCATTAATTATAATAAATCAACATCTTTATTACAAGTAATACTTCCATTTGCTTATCTCTTAGATGTGCATGTTATCTTAACGTTCACTGTGTACACAGCCTTTATCTTGATTGCCATCCATCTTGGTCAGGGGACAGTGAATTTTAAGTCCCTGAAAGTCCTTGCTTCCAAGGTTTGTTCTGACTGATATTTTGCTGGTATGATATTATAGTAAACAGATTAATACCCAAGTTATATCAGCAAAGTCTCTAGAGAGCTAGATTATTCCATTTCTTGAAATTTTATTCAAATCTGTATGACATTGAACGATCTATAAATAGATGTCATGGTGTCAGTCAAAATAACTAAGTACAACAGGTTAAGTGAATGCATTATTTTTCGTCTTTAAATAGATTGTTTTTGTTGTACGATTTATGACTGGAAAGCGACGTATATAATGTTCAACCATGTTCATTATTAATTCATTTTCATTTTTACAGAGATTGAGCGAGTAAAGTACATCTGTACATGTACATGATATTATCATTAAAGGGTATATCCCTTTAGCATTAATGAAGAAGTATATTCTGGTTCGACTTTGACATATTTATACGTAGCATTAGTCTGTTGTCTATCTTGTCTATCCAATGCTAATAAGTTAATAAGCTCTGTTTTTAGCGTTGCCAAGTAAGGCAAATCGAGTTGAAATTATTCAAAAACATTTAAATGGAATTAGTCATTTTGTTTGGCAATTAAGTAATTCCTCATTTCAAAACAAACGACATTGAATAATCGCTTAAGTCTATTTAAGAGCAGAAATGAATGATTTCGACAGTACTGGCGTCAATATTCTTAGGTTTCTCTCCTCTAAATGAAGTCGAGGATTTTGTTATGAATTATTTATTTGTGTTTTGAAAGTCTCCTCTTATCATCTGTATTTGTCTAATTTGATAATGTTACACTCCGGCCAGTGAGTGGGTGAGTGAGTGAGTGAGTCAAACAGTCAGTCAATCAATCATAATTATTTATTTATTTAATATGCCCCCATCGCAAATGAGAGGGCATATAGTTTTCCAAATGTTGGTCAGTCTGTCGGTCGGTTGGTAGACACTTAAGTTTCCGATCAATATCTAAAGAACCCTTGAACCCACCTTCCTCAGATTTGGGTCCGTCCGTCCGTCGTCAACTTTTCATTCAAACGACATCTCCTCTGAAACCAATGGGGGAAATTTAATGAAACTTGCCTGGGATGTTCCTTGCATGAAGCTCTACCAAGATTGTTCAAATGGTTCTGGTCCATTGCATTTCTGGTTCACTGGAGCTAAAAATAGATTTTATAAGTTGGATCTTTAAAAATCTTCTTCTCCGAAACCACAAGGCCTGGAGCTTTGATATTTGGTATGAAGCATCATCTAGTGGACCTCTACCAAGTTTGTTCAAATTAAGTCCCTGGGGACAAAACTGACCCCACCCCAGGGGTCAGTTGATTTTACATAGAGTTATATAGGAAAAACTTGAAAATCTTCTTGTCAGAAACCACAAGGCCTAGAGTTAAGATATTTGGTATGTAGCATTGTCTAGTGGACCTCTACCAAGTTTGTTCAAATCCTGGCCTCTGGGTCAAAAATGGCCCCGCCCCGGGGGTCACTTGTTTTACATAGAGTTATATAGGAAAATCTTAAAAAATCTTCTTGTCAGAAACCGCAAGTTATAGAGCTTAGATATTTGGTGTGTAGCATTGTCTAGTGGACCTCTACCAAGTTTGTTCAAATCCTGGCCTCTGGGTCAAAAATGGCCCCGCCCCAGGGGTCACTTGTTTTACATAGAGTTATATAAGAAAATCTTAAAAAATCTTCTCGTCAGAAACCGTAAGTTATAGAGCTTAGATATTTGGTGTGTAGCATTGTCTAGTGGACCTCTACCAAGTTTGTTCAAATCCTGGCCTCTGGGTCAAAAATGGCCCCGCCCCGGGGGTCACTAGTTTTACATAGAGTTATATAGGAAAATCTTAAAAAAATCTTCTTGTCAGAAACCGTAAGTTATAGAGCTTAGATATTTGGTGTGTAGCATTGTCTAGTGGACCTCTACCAAGTTTGTTCAAATCCTGTCCTCTGGGTTAAAAAATGGCCCCGCCCCAGGGGCCACTAGTTTTACAAAGAGTTATATAGGAAAATCTTAAAAAATCTTCTTGTCAGAAACCGTAAGTTATAGAGCTTAGATATTTGGTGTGTAGCATTGTCTAGTGGACCTCTACCAAGTTTGTTCAAATCCTGTCCTCTGGGTCAAAAAATAACCCCGCCCCAGGGGCCACTAGTTTTACATAGAGTTATATAGGAAAATCTTAAAAAATCTTCTTGTCAGAAACCGTTAGTTATAGAGCTTAGATATTTGGTGTGTAGCATTGTCTAGTGGACCTCTACCAAGTTTGTTCAAATCCTGGCCTCTGGGTCAAAAATGGCCCCGCCCCGGGGGTCACTTGTTTTACATAGAGTTATATAGGAAAAACTAAAAAATCTTCTTGTCAGAAACAAGAAGGTCCTACAGTTAAGATATTTGGTATGTAGCATTGTCTAGTGGACCTCTACTAAGTTTGTTCAAATCCTGGCCTCTGGGTCAAAAATGGCCCCGCCCCGGGGGTCACTTGTTTTACATAGAGTTTTATAGGAAAAACTAAAAAATCTTCTTGTCAGAAACAAGAAGGCCTACAGTTAAGATATTTGGTATGTAGCATTGTCTAGTGGACCTCTACCAAGTTTGTTCAAATCCTGGCCTCTGGGTCAAAAATGGCCCCGCCCCGGGGGTCACTTGTTTTACATAGTTATATAAGAAAATCTTAAAACAATCTTCTTATCAGAAACTGTAAGTTATAGAGCTTAGATATTTGGTGTTTAGCATTGTCTAGTGGACCTCTACCAAATTTGTTCAAATCCTGGCCTCTGGGTCAAAAATGGCCCCGCCCCAGGGGCCACTAGTTTTACATAGAGTTATATAAGAAAATCTAAAAAAAATCTTCTTGTCAGAAACCGTAAGTTATAGAGCTTAGATATTTGGTGTGTAGCATTGTCTAGTGGACCTCTACCAAGTTTGTTCAAATCCTGGCCTCTGGGTCAAAAATGACCCCGCCCCAGGGGCCACTAGTTTTACAAAGAGTTATATAGGAAAATCTTAAAAAATCTTCTTGTCAGAAACCGTAAGTTATAGAGCTTAGATATTTGGTGTGTAGCATTGTCTAGTGGACCTCTACCAAGTTTGTTCAAATCCTGTCCTCTGGGTTAAAAATGGCCCCGCCCCAGGGGCCACTAGTTTTACATAGAGTTATATAGGAAAATCTTAAAAAATCTTCTTGTCAGAAACCGTAAGTTATAGAGCTTAGATATTTGGTGTGTAGCATTGTCTAGTGGACCTCTACCAAGTTTGTTCAAGTCCTGTCCTCTGGGTCAAAAATGGCCCCGCCCCGGGGTCACTTGTTTTACATAGAGTTATATAGGAAAAACTAAAAAATCTTCTTGTCAGAAACAAGAAGGCCTACAGTTAAGATATTTGGTATGTAGCATTGTCTAGTGGACCTCTACCAAGTTTGTTCAAATCCTGGCCTCTGGGTCAAAAATGGCCCCGCCCCGGGGGTCACTTGTTTTACATAGTTATATAGGAAAATCTTAAAACAATCTTCTTATCAGAAACCGTAAGTTATAGAGCTTAGATATTTGGTGTTTAGCATTGTCTAGTGGACCTCTACCAAGTTTGTTCAAATCCTGGCCTCTGGGTCAAAAATGGCCCCGCCCCAGGGGCCACTAGTTTTACATAGAGTTATATAAGAAAATCTAAAAAAATCTTCTTGTCAGAAACCGTAAGTTATAGAGCTTAGATATTTGGTGTGTAGCATTGTCTAGTGGACCTCTACCAAGTTTGTTAGAAAAATGTCCCTTGGGTCACTATTGGCCCCGCCCGAGGGGTCACAAGTTTTAAATAACAATATAGAAGAAAATCTTTAAAAATCTTCTTGTCTGAAACCACAAGACCTAGAATTTTAAAATTTCGCATGAAGCAAGCTTTATCAAGCTTTTTCAAATTATTGGATTAGGTTAATGGTCACGGAGGCTAAAAGTAGATTTATCTACTGTACCTCATAGAGCCTTCATTTATAGACCAATATCTTTGATATTCAGTATAGAGGTTTCTTGCATGGACCTCTACCCATGGGTAGGGTTTGAGGTCACTGGGTCAAGGTCAAGGTCACCATAGCTTATAATAGATATTTCTACTTTCTGTCATAGAGCCTTTATTTATTGACTGCAATTTTATATATTTGGTTTGTAGGCACTTACATATTTTCAATTAAAAAATGAAATACTGCTTAACAGCAAACCTACAGCCAAAGTACTCAGGTGAGCGATCCAGGGCCATCATGGCCCTCTTGTTTATTCATTATGCCCACATATTCACCAAAAGCTTATGGCGTATGCATGGCGTTACGGGCGTATTTTGTGACAATGGCACCCTTCTTTGTTTTACTTTTATTTTTTCGAATCCATTTTGTCCGATTTGAAATTCAAGTTAAGTACTTAAAGCACTTGTAGTGGTGAGTCCTGGGACATCTCGGGAGGTGAAGCCGCCATTTTGACTTCCGGTACTTTACAGAAAAAACAAACAAATTCAGTCTAAAATTTACACGAAAAAACAACAACAAACTAACAAACATATATATCTCTTCACGAATAACTTTTTCGTGGTAAGATTAAATGCTATAAATGTCACAAATCTCTTCTTTTAATATATATATTCTATAATCTTTGCGTCTAGATTCTTAAAATTTTACCGAGATAAATTTGTTTAAAGGTCTTTGGAGTAGCTTGTTTTTTGCGAAAACATAAAAATAGGGAATCGTCCGATACCTTCTTACGTTATTAGACTTGACAGGGCACACAATCAATGCATCTTATATGAAGGATAAATGTATTATTCCAAAAATAGAAAAAAGGACGTAAATGCTGTAAAATTGTACTCGTTCTGTTTACTAGCTCTTCCTAAATTGCTCTACATTTAGGCTTCAGAGAACTAATTTAAGAAATCTATTCTGGAAGTCTCAAAAGGTTCGTTGTTAACAAGTGCTCGGAAAAAGTCATTAGATTTGTCGGCTGTATTTCTGTTGTTGAACAACGAATTTAAACCCAGCTGCGTTAATGTGACAAATGTCATAGAATTTGACCTTGGCACATAGCGTTTTGTGAGAAGATGCCTTTTCAACGTAATTGAATCAATTCCCACGGTGACGCTAAAACACGAACTCTCTCAGAAAAGGAGTGGTTCTTGTTGCTCGCATATGTGGAACAAATTCTTTCAATAAACCTAATGGAGATTTTCTAATTAATTTTGGAACTGTCTTAGATTTAAGCACGGCCATAGTAACTCATACTGTTCAGGGGCGGATCCAGGATTTTGGGTTAGGGGGGCGTAACTTTTAATCACTCTAAGCGGGAACGTTTAAATTGCGTGCACTCTGTGTTGTGTACGAGTACATCTCAAAAGGCAATGTTGTATAAAGATACGCGAGCGAAGCGAGCGAAGAAAAAATAGGAAAATATAGTATATTTTATTGTTTCCATACCAAAGAACATGTAAGCTCTGGGAATTTTAGGGGGGGCGTGCGCCGGGTGCGCCCCCCCCTGGATCCGCTAGTGCTGTTCTCAATTCAGTCTGAAATGTTTTTTCCTATTCTATTCTTTGTTTTTGTAACTGAAAGAACAAATTTGATGATTTGAATTTGAGACCTTAAAGCTTAAATAATTCAAACCATAAAACATTCAAAACATTAGGGATGCTTTGTAGTAACTACGCATGGCATTTAGCTAATATTACGTTTGCATTTTAACTAAACATTTGTTGTTTTTTTCACCCTTAACCTGCTGATTAAAAATAAACTGTCTGTCTAGCTTTAAAACCGAATATTTCTATTTTTCATTGGGGTATAAGTTTAAAAGATAACCACAGCAGACCATGTTACACCATGACATGAGGGCAGATTCGTGCACGCTGTGATTATTACCGGCACTGACCGTTAAGGCAGACTGTATTATTGCCCCAGCAGGGTAATGGTTACAGGGGTGTTTATGTGAATATATTTTTATTTCGTGAATTGTTAGGATTTAAGGTAGATAACAAATTCATTGATTTTTTTCAAAAGGAATCAATCTCATAATTTATCTCGCTATTTAAAATGTCTTATTTGAAATGGTGGATGATTGTTTGTTTTGGTGTAGGATCGTTATTTATTTTACAAACATATTTTAACTCGATGACTGTTTCCTGTGTGCAGAGCGCTCGATGAATGCTTCCTGTGTTCAGAGCGCTCGATGATTGTTTCCTGTGTTTAGAGAGCTCACTAGCTGTCTGTGTTCAATGTGTTAACATCAGTTATAGGTCGAAATGTAAAATAAGGAAAGTTATTCGAGATTCTCATAAACGGTTGAGTTTTAACCAACGACCTTTGGATTATAATTACGATGTTCAACCAACTCACAACTGTACTTTCACAACTCATTGCTGTAAAAATCTTTCCGGAAGGGTTAAGCTAACGTAAATGTTAAGTTTACTTTCTTTTCAGTTCAATATTATTTTTCTTATTTAATTTTTAGAAAAAGAAAAATTTTCAATGTTTTAATCGTATTTTCATTGCATTGCCTTACTTTAAACGAATGACGAAATACATTACAAATTATTTGCTGTTAATTGTTAGACCCAGATATACAGTTATTGAACTTTTCACATTTATATTTACGTTTTCAGCAAGATCAAAGCGCCGAAATAAAAAGAAGAAAAAAACTGGCAATGTTGCATGTGCACCATTTTTTCCCGCCATCATAGAGCGCGAGGCTGAAGAGCAGAAGGCAATGCTAGAGATTGAACTTCAGCCTGAGTCACCTTTGACCCCGCTCTACTGCACTATTTCGAGAAAGGCTCCCGTCATGTGGCCGGAGTTTCTGGGTGATTGGGCATACCATGAGGACCAGATACCCCATAGGGGTAAGTGTATATTATTTTTGAACTCTAACATAGAATGATTTTAATCCGTTCATGTTTTTCAAGCGGTTCTGCTTGCAGATGTATACCCTTAAATTTAGAGCATCCAGTTTCCTTCAAATCATATTGATGGACTTGTTGCTCAAAGTGGAGGTGTCAGACGAAAATTCTACGTACGAGAGATATAATAATAGAATGTATTAATATCTAACTTCAGTATTTACAGGAGTGTTGTTTTTGTACAATTTTTAGCAAATAATTACGTTTCCTTCTTGTTGATATACTGTAAGGAAAATTGTTTAAAAAGAAGTTTTTCTTAAAATAATTTTTGTTCATATTTTAGAGCAAATATGGAGGATATCTCTTAATTTGATGGCATGTCTCTTCAGTAATGAATTTCTTGAAAATTGTTTAAATAACAACAATTCTGAGTAGTTAAATAGCGACAGCTATGCTAAAAAAAAACAACATCATTTCCTGATAATACAGTCATACTTCAGAATAAGCACATGTTCCTAGATTAGAAGAACTTTCTCATTTCATTTTTTGGGTGCTTTTAGAAACTATTGACGTTTTTTATTTCTCAATTCATTATTTTCCTGTTTGGCATTCAAAATTTAGTCCATTTTCCTTTGATCTATAAATCTCATCTGACGTGGCATTTAGATTGCTTTATTTCTTTGATTAGATGCCCATACAAAATTAGAAGACGTGTAGTGGTATGTACTTGCTAAATGTTGATTTTCATCGTTCCATAAAATTTTCCTCCTTTTTTTCTGACTTGTTTTCACTAATTCTGTGTTGCTAGGTAACTGTTTATTTTGTTGACGTTACGTTGAATAAATACATGTAAATGCTATGCTTGTTAATTGTTTAAAGTCAAATGTCAGAGTTTTACGAATTTCATTGAAAAGTACTGTCAGTCCGTAACCGTTTAGGACTTGTTTGTTTATAAAATCTACATGTTCCCACTATGAGTTGTTTATGGATAGGTTTTCTGCATATTCACACCAAGGATTAATTTAAATAGCTTTCTACATGTTCACAAGACGGGTTTTTTATGAATAGAGTTTTTACTTGTTTGCTCTACTGATTGATTAAAAATAGCCATCTACATGTTCACACGACAAGTCTTTATAAATATCTTTCTATTGTGAACCTGTTCACACTACGGTTTGATTATAAATAACCATCTACATGTTCACACGAAGGGCTGTTTATGAATAGGTTATCTATATGTTCACACTACTGTTTGATTATAAATAGTTATCTACATGTTAACACGGCGGGCTGTTTATGAATAGATTATCTTCATGTACACACTACGCGCGAATTATGAATAGGTTTTTTACATGTTCAAACAACGGGCTGTTTATGAATAGGTTATCTACATGTTCACACGACGAAACTACATGCTAGTTAACACAACGGGCTGTTTATGAATAGGTTTTCTACGTGTTGACACAACGGGCTGTTAATGAATAGGTTATTTACATGTTGACAAACGGGTTGTTGATGAATAGATTATCTATCTGTTCACACTATAGGCTGTTTATCAATAGGTTATCTACATGTTAGCACTACGGGCTGTTTATGAAAAGGTTATTTATATGTTCACACTATAGGCTGTTTATCAATAGGTTATTCTACATGTTCTTACGACGGGCTCTTCATGAATAGGTTATCTATATGTTCACACTACAGATTGATTATAAATAGCCATCTAAATGTTCACACGACGGGCTGTTAATGAATAGGTTATCTACATGTTCACACGACGAATCTACATGCTCACACGACGGGCTGTTTATGAATAAGTTATCTATATGTTCACACTACAGATTGATTATAAATAGCCATCTAAATATTCACACGACGGGCTGTTAATGAATACGTTATCTACATGTTCACACGACGAATCTACATGCTCACACGACGGGCTGTTTATGAATAGATTATTAACATGTTCACAATACGGGCTGTTTATGAATGGGTAATCTACATGTTCTCGCTACAAATCTACATGTTTACACAACGGGCTGTGTGTTTTCAGACTTAGAAATACAGCTTAATTATTGTTGATTTAATTGTTAATTTCAAGGAAGCGGTTAGAATTTGGCCTTATCAAGCTAGTATGAAGTTTTTACATGCTAACTTACGAATGATATATATTTGGAACCTATTTTCAAGATCTTTATTTAGCATTTTTTTTCTGAATTAACCTGTTTTGGTTTTTGTGGAACAATTTGTAATGAATTGAAAATTTAGTCAAAGATAACCTGAACTAAAGTAAGAGTAATTTCCGCGGTGAATCATTTAGTCTTGTCAGTGAACTGAACTAGTAATTATTCAAAAGGTAAAAAATTAACTATTAACGAAATTATTTAACCATTTCTTATATCAATTATTAAATTGGATTGATAAATTTTCCCATCATACGATAAGCTCACTTTTTTATATTGTTCTGATTTTATAAATTTTTGTTGTAGGTGAAATAGAAGGCTTAGAAATTGAATGTGAAGACGTTTTCGACTCAGAGACAGAGGAAACTATACCAGGGGGTCTTACATTTGTCAGTACAGCTTATGCGCAGGTCAACGAACCAACACAAGAATTAATGAACAACAACAACAACAAAGACACTATACAAATCAATGCAGTTAATGGAACTGAAGGTCAACTAGATTTAGATACGAAATACGTGGATATAAATTCAGGGTTTGATAATACAAATATGCCAGCAGACGAAGAGCAAACTGACAATCTTAGAAGGGAATCTGAAACTCGCAATAGTACGAATGTGTCTCTTAGTAATGGTACTTTAAAGACTGCATCTAAATCGAAAGACAACGTGTGTGATATTTTAAATAATAATGACAAAAACATCAGTGCGAACAGAAATGAACACAACGGCTGGGGTGTGACAGACGGGTCACATGATACGCATTCAACGTATCAGACTGAAATAAAACAACTGTATTGTGAACCATGTACAGTGTCATCGATATCTGTACACAGGTCCTATGCAAAAGGTGACACTTCCTCTAGTGTGGCTCGAAGAAGTCCATCTCCGTTTTCGAGATCGCGAAATCTGATGACATATTCACAAAATGGCCTTGAACTTTGTAATGACACTTCCACCTTACAAAATTTGAATAATGAGCGTATTTTGCATAGAATGAATCAAAGAGCGACATTTTATCAAAGATGTTGGACAATATTTCGGTCACTGGTGACTTGTAAAGAATCGGATGATTGTTGGCTGGAAATTATTTTGTTCGTCTGTGGCAGTACATTTCTGGCCTTGTGTTTTGACCTTTCTCCAACGACTTTTGTATTAGATATAATTCTTGCTTTGATTGTTAAAGTAGTGCTTTCATACGTTCTTAATGAAAGCTAGACGTGTTTTCCTTTAGATGTGTTTAAATTGGTTCCAGAACTGTGTTATGTTAATATTTACGAATAAAAAGGTGATTTACACAATAGTATTTAACAGGCACTCGGTAGTTTCAAGTTTATTATATAAGTCGGAAAAATACTGAAAGGTGTATAACGTTTCTTGGCGTCAGATCTTTCAGCAGTATCAATCAATAACCTATATTATGTATATTACTTAAGGGCTGATATGAGGTATTTTTCCTCCCACTATAATATCTTTTTCTTTGCGTAATAAAACCATTGGCAATATTCAAGGCGAACCCCAAAAAATTATTGGCATAATGAAAAAACATCTCAAGTTTGGAAGATCGTGCGTTGTACGGACACAATTTGGGGATAGATTGAAAGTATAGCTCAAATAATCAATCGTGTATAAAACACTGCCCCATCTTGTGTACTGTTGGTTTTGTTTCATATCTAGCTTCAGTAATAATGTCTGGGCTTGGAAAAAAGATTCAACACTATTGTGAAATATTTTAAACTGAATTATGGTTCCGATATTGATCTCTCTCTATGCAATCATCTATCAATTGCAGTGTCAGTATCCGAGCAAGGAAACACGATTAACACTAGGAAAATGTGTGACACTTGTTCCACTTCGTGATAAAAGACTGAAAGTTTGGAAACAATGGCTCGCTGTTTCTTAACGGTTTACGCCAAAAATTCGAAGTTAAGTTTTTTTAAAGAATAAAAACTAAGGCCTTGTATGCGTAAGATTGTAATGAATATGATGGTATCCAGTTGGTGTACAGACTTGGAAAAGGGTCGGTATAAAACCTTTACATACAATATAGACTTAATGTATGAGGTTGCGATTTTTAAAGTATATATCTAGTACCCAAGTTAACTTCCTAGTACTCGTGGCTTTAGCTTTTTCTCGCCACTTTGTTTGTCATGTAAGTAGTACTCGGTACTGGCTTTATTTACCAAGCTGTTAGCAACATGTTAAATGTTTGGCTTTTTAACTCCTAGAAAGTTACGATAAAAACGTATTTTAAATGCAGACGATCTGATTAGCATAACGGGTCTGACAAATATTTGGAAGATAGATTTGACTTTTTTTATACGATTAATACCATATTTTTTCTTATCGTTCATTTTCAGCTACAAGACAATACTTTTTAATGTTGAGGTTGAAAAAAAGAGCATGAACCCTGAACATGCTGAAATTGTGTAATGGATTTGCCCAGCTTTGAATTTGGAACAGTCCAGTCAAAGTTTAAGGGATTTCAATATCAAAATACAAAAATGGAGCTACCAACAATATAGAGCCTGGTCAGACTGCACAGATGTGCATGCTGGCCTGGCTCTATACTGGTGGCAAAGGCTATTCAATTTCGGTTCCAGCAGGTTAAGTATTAAGCAGAAGATTGTGAAATACACATCAAAAGTCATATACATGTATAAAAACACAGCTGTTAGACATAATGATTACTGATAGTGTCCAAACACATAACAACAACAACAACAAAAAACCCTCACGTTTTGTCCAAACCGTAAACAACTAATATTATTGACTCGGATGATTCATATTTAGGAACATATTGAGTATGCTAAAAGAGTACACACTGCGTAAGGACGTCAATTATAATTTGATTCTGTCTGTTAGAACCTACCATCAAAACAAACGTGTATTTTACTGCTTAAAACATTGTTATAGAACACTGAACCCCAGGCAGCACAAACAAAACTTCTATTGTTGATTCCCCTTTCCGCAATGGGCCAAAAAAGAGGTCCCGATATGTATATAACGAAAATGCAAACTTTGAAAATCTTCTTTGCTGAAACCATAAGGCTCTGTGCTTTCATATTTGATATGTAGGATCATCTTGAGACTCTCCGAAAAGATTGTTCAAATTTTGCCTCTGGGGTAAATCTTGACTCCGCTTCTGGGGTCACCAGTTTTACATAGACTTATGATTTGGAAAAACTTGTTCAGGAACATAGCCTGGTACTCTAAAGAGATTGGTCAAATCATGCCCCTCGTTTCATAATTCGCCACGCTCTTGGGTTTGCCAGTTTTCCCTATATGTAGCTCGAATTCTCAGCTTAAGAAGGTATCATTAGAAAGCAAAGTGATTACCGTTATAGGTAATAGTATGCTTAACATCAACGTTTAAAAAGATGGGTAAGTATTTTATTACCAAAATATAGACAGAGCAGACATCTAGTTGACAACTACTTGCCATGTGAGTTTTGCAGAATGCTAGCTGTCTCAACAAATCTTTGGACACATTACCAATTGGTGTAAGCAAACCGGAAAGGGGTGAAAAGTGACGCTTAAAAATTCTTAACTCTTAAATTCATCCGAAAAATCGGAAATAAGCCAGCAATTTCACAAAAAAAAGCTTGTTAAATATTAAGAAATGACATTTTTGAGAAATGTGCGAAATCATATCCTCTCATCCTTGAGTTGGGTGATAGAAGGTTTAAAAAACTAGAAAATCAGAAAATACGTACTCACACATTTTATGCCGAATGCGTGAATAAGCCAGATAAGAAATGGCTATGAAGAAAAAGAATCCTGGTGTCAATTATTTAACAAAATGTATCAATCCAGTTCTATGGATTGCATTGTTCTAAACCATAAAAGAACTTCTGGCTTTATCTCCAGATCTTGCAGGACCACTTCTCAATCGTGTGCTAAAAAGTAGGAAACAGCTTGAAGAACATGACAACAGTGAATAAAAGCAAAAACAAATTGAGGACAGAGCTGCAGAAGAATGCATGACCACATTTCTGAACAATTACCAGGGCGAGTGTTACGAACAAGTAGTTTACTTGGTCTTGGAATCTTTGACATTAAATCAGTTTAACTAAACGAAATACAAAAGGTTGAAGATGTAGTCAAACTGTCGGCATGTCTTCAAGGGTAGGAAGACGAAATCAAATCAGAATAAAGAAATGAAAAAAACTGATTTACAAGCACCGTCTTAAAATATCTATAGCACAGGTGATACTATTCATTAGAAAGAGGGCAAGGGAGACAGAAAGATTAAAAAGGAAAGATTTCTTAAAGGGGTCAGTCAGTAAAACTATGGATAAAGATATTTAAAACAACTTAAATTTGAGAGTTGTGCAAGTCGCATCATCGTGTAGAAACTCGTTGAAAACGTATCAAAAGAAGTAGGAAAGTATTTACTTTTTTCATCCAAAGTATGAAAGAAATTATGGAGATGTTTCTTTAGTACAATCCAAGTTAAAAATATATAGAAAGTATGTGTTCGTACGACCTTATGGAAAGAAGCCTAATAGGGGGACAGGCTTTTTATAAGTGCATCTAAAAAGCAGGGCTTAGGCACGCTGAGCAAATTACCTTTACAAATTTAAGGAAACAGCAACAATATGCCAAGTGCTCAATCTTACCGAGAACAACCAAGGTATTTTGGCCACATTTATGGGCCATCATATCCGAATACACTGGGAGTACTATAGATTACCTCAAAGTACACGTATCAAAGTTCCTTCATCTTCTCAACACAGACAAAATAACACAAACAGCTGCTGCTAAGCTACAAGATACCAATACCTAAACATTTGTTAGTAATTAGTTTATATTTCTACTTGGTTAGTATAATCACATAATCTCAGGTAACCTTCCAGTGGTGTCATCAGAGTCAAAAGGAAAATCTGGTATTCCTTACAATAGTATTTTACCATATTCCGATCATTTTGTTTGTACATTTTTTGCAATAGTTTCTTGTGTTGCATTGTACTGCCTAATAAAAGACAGGTAGTAAAAGAGTGACATGAAGTGCTCATGGTCAGGTTTTTGGATTGTTGGCTGGCCATTGTCTGCCTTCCTTCATCCGTCGTCGCCATCAACATTTTCGTTATTAATACTCTGGATGCTGAATTTTGCCCAAATCCTTATGAAACTTTGCCAGAGTTTTTGTCTCTTTAAGATCACGGGCAAGTTTGTATATGGTTAAAAAGGACTGAAAATTTGATCACTAGGACAGTTAAAAGAAAATACTTGTTATTACACTTCTGGTCACATCTTTGCCCCAATCTTCATGAACCTTTTCAGAATGTTTGTCGCTATGATATCTTGGTCAAGTTTGGATCATGCTAAACTGAAAATCAGGTCATTAGGTAGAAAAAAACCTTACAAAACACATAAGAGGCCTAATTTGATTTTAGATATTATGAAACTTCATTATAAGAATGTTTGTTTTGGGAGAATCTGTGTCAAGTTCGAAACTGGGTCATGTGGTGTCGAAAATTTGTTCACTAGATCAAATCTTCAAAAAAATATCTTGTTGACACCCTGAAGATCACAGTTTCAGCCAGATCTTTATAAAGTTTGCCTGAAAGTTGCCTGGGTCAAATTGAAATTTGGTCATGTCAGATGAAAAACTAGGTCACCAGGTTAAATCTTAGAGAAACATTGTGAACGCTCTAGACGCCACATATTTGACCAGATCTTAATAAAACTTGTTTAGGATGATTGTCCGAGTGAAATCCAAATCAGTTAGAAACTGGATCATGTGGGGTCAAAAACTAGGTCACAAGCTTAAATATAAGAAAACCCTTGTGGACACTCTAGAGACCACACAGTCAGTCAGATGCTCATGAAACTTTGTCAGAATATTTGCCATAGTAAATAGAATTAGTAAATTTGCCTTGTTTGAAACATGGTCAAGTTGGTAAAAACATGATCTCCAGCTCACATCTTAGTTAAACTATGCCTCACACTACAGGCCACATTTGCAGTCAGATTTTCATACTTTGCCAGAGTGTTTCTATTGGTAAATCTGAGTCAAGTTTGAAAATAGTTCACATTGGTTCGAAAACTAAGACACCAGATCAAATTGCAGAAAATGTTTTTGAACGCTTTGGAGGCCACATTGCCAAACCGATTTAATTAGAAACTAGGTCGCGATGTTTGCTTCAGTGAAATATTGGTCAAATTTTAAATTGAGCCACATGGGATCAAAAACTAGGACACTAGGACAGATCTTACACAAACCTTGTGAACTCTGTAGGGAACACCTTTTCAGTCAGATCTTGGTAAGAATGTTTATTTCCGTAAATCCTGGTAAAGGTCAGAATTGGATTATGTGGAGTCAAAAACTAAGACATCATGTTATATCGAACCCTTCAGAGGCCACATTTTCTGTCAGATCTTCATGAAATTTGGTTAAAACATTGCCTATAGAATATATTGTGACATTTCAGTTTCTGTAGAAACAGGCGAATACTGTTGCAAGATTAAGCCTGTTTAAACAACGTCAAATGCATTTTCTTTAACTATTCAGGCTCTCAGTCTTAAAATATTCGTTTAATATTTGTACTTGGAAAATTCTTGACATATATACAGCACGTGTGCATTAACTTTTTCTTAATTTGATTGTAATATAAATCATATGAGGTTATTATTTCTGGTTGTATCAGTCGTTTTTAAAGGAAATGGTAGATAAACACGTTTAACTAATTTAATGTAATTTTACGCAACTTAGTTTAAAGACAATTAACTGAACGTTAGCACGTGTCAAAGGACATCTTCTTATACAAAACTTAAAAAAAAATATTCTATGCATTCTTAATTGTATTATTTTTCTTCCAAAACAAAGGCTATGTTGTGTTTAGGGCATGCTGTAATTAAGGCACAAAAGCCCCCACGCATTAAAAAAAAATGCGATGTTTCCTCTCCTGTAATTGTAATTTATCATGCCACCTGTAAAACATTACGATTCTGTTCAAACTATCTTATTTCACCGTATGACGTCATATGCATATTAAATGGAAGCGTTTAAGCAATGAGGAGAAAACGAATAGAAAAGAAAACCCAACGAGAGTTAATTCTCTGGCAACAATTTTTCGATATTCTAATCAGAGGACTATTAGGTTCTTCTTGAAATACTTGATTGGTGACTAGAAAAAAAGTAATTGTGCATCTTTACAAGAAACAGAAAAGTCTGGAATATTTCAACAGCAGAATTCTATTAATTTTCCCGGTTTGAATCATGCACATTACAGGAACAAACGTATTTTTTCTTTTCAATTTGTTGAATATAAAGGCTAGAAATATTTACAGTTAAGTTCCGCTAAAAAGACAAGTCAAAAAAAGTTGTCTTATCAACCAATCTTAAAATCAGGTCTCATTCGTTCTAAATATTTTACTTTAATTTGTTTCTTTTAAATTACTAATTTTCGCAATCGATATAAAGTTGCTATGTAAGCAAGACTAAGGCCTTTGATAGCTCTGGGAAAAATGGAATGTCTTTGAAATAGAGCAGCAATAAAACTGGACGATACTACAAATTTCTACCGAGAAACATTACAGCAAATATTTCATGTCAGATTTAAAGCTTTTAATATAATAAGTTTTGAATTCATTTTATGATTTTTAATGTTGGATTAGACTTGTTTGGTGTTGTCTTACGTGATTTTTCTATTGCCAATGATTTGGACACTGAATCTCTTAATAATTGCAGAGATTTTATCTTTACTATTTCAGCCCTTTTTAAATATATTCTTCAAACATGGCTATATATCTTAAATAAAAGCTTAAATTTAAAAAGGAATATTTTATTGCTACCATCAGAATGAAGAAAAAATACAATCTGTAACTCGACTACAAAAAATATTTCTACCTTATGTTTGAGTGGCATAAATTCTGAACGAATAGGCAATATTCATGGAATGATAAGGGGTTTGTAAAATTGTGAGATTCATAAATATGCATTGAAGTGAAAAAATGGCTGTTTTGTTTGTAGAATATGACAAGTTATATCTGTTGTTTTGGACCGTAAATTCATGAAGGCAAAATTTATGGATGAAATTTTCCAACACTGCAATTATTCTTTTTTGAATTGACTGTGTTTTCATTTTGCACAGCTGTCTTAACTTAGGAATATTTTTCTTTGCCTGTTTTTCAATAATTCTCTACTTTTGTCCTTAAATTAAATTCTGATTTTAAATTATTAGTCAATGATTGAAGTAATAGTACCGATAAAGTGCGGGATGTTCCGAAAGACGGCGCTACCATAACGTCCGCCGTATGTGAAATATGTAACGCTAAAATATTGAACACGATTTTGGTAAGAAACTATGTATTATAAACTATATAGACTGAAATAAAACTATGATAATATTTTAATTTCCTAAAACGACTTTATTACCTGAACATCAGCATTCTTTCTTTTGATAAGAACAGACTGACGCTCATACAAGTGACATACATGTTGCAAAAACCGCACAATGCTAGACGAAAACCCTACCTCTGTAGTTTTACCAGAATTAATAAAGCCACAAGAATGTATCTTAATATTTGATGTATTATATCAGTAAAAGAAAAAACGACACAAAAGATGAAAGGTTGTATTCGTATTCACATCCATTGACGTGTCCTAGTTCTACATTTAGGCAACAAAGAACTAATTTAAGAAATCTATACTGGGAGTCTCTAAGGATATATTGTTAGCAAGTTCTCGGGAAAATTCATTAGATTTGTCGGCTGAATATCTGTTGTTGAACAACGAATTTAAACAAGTAGCGACAATTTAACAAAGGTCATATAGTTCGAACTTGGTACATTGCGATTGTTAAGAAGTTTTCCGTAATAGAAATAATTCCCCTAGCATCACAAAAAATGCGTAACATTTTTGTTGTTGCAGGCATGTGCTACAAAATTCATTTTCGAAATTAAATGGAAACTTCAGGTTTTAAGGCAGATCACTTTTTAAAAAAAAAAATATTTTCAGTCAGCCTATCAGGTGTATTAAATTAGCATATAAATTAATATCATCTGTTTACTCAACAGGTATAACGCGTTTCACATTATTGCTAAATCGCAATAACTGAACTCCGTTACACGGAAATCAACGCACATGTAACAGCCGCAAGTTACACCAATTAGTAACAATTTTAAACGAGTTAGCTACGAAAAACATTCAACCTATAGCCAGCTTATTTGCGAAAAGTTGTCTCCCTTTATATTGGTGATTGAATTTCAGGTTTCTTTCCTTGATATTGTTTTCTTCTGTTCGATGGACTATATAACAAGCAGTTTCTACAGACACTAGCATACGATTTGATGTTGAAAAATGCTCAACATAGCTCAGCATTTAACATGAACATGAACATGATCAAAACTGCATAAGTATTATATAGACAAATTTTCTTATTAAACATTATATATAAGAAATTTATTAAGAATTATGAGAAAAAATCACTCTTTCATGAAAAAATTCTATTCTATTTAGCAAATATTTAACTCAATGTATTTTTAGGAAATGCAAAACGTGTGATTACGAATCGAAAACAAGTTCTTTGCATTTAATTCCTAAATAAACGTATGAATTTTTGAAACTTCTACAATTCTAACATATTCGTTTTCAGCAAGAAATAAAGCTAAAACAAGAAGAAAAGAAAAACGGTCAATGTTTGCAAACTAATGTTTTAAAGAAGTAGGTCATTTAAGCTTATGGCTATAGACAATCTGAAAGCCAAAAACAAAGTCAAAAAGCCTTGAAATAAAAAACCAAAGTCTTGAGGCAATGTTCTTACACGTCCTTTTGACATATAGACTTTCGAAGTTTGTAGTCAAGGGTCTGCAACCTATTTCGCACACTGTCTCATATAGGTAGGCATGTCTCCCATTAAACAAATAAGAATGTGATACGACTAAAAATAATACTCGAGTATCTCGTGCATAGATTTAATTACACATATTTACATTACCAACTCTTTGAAAGTACAATTGCGGGAGTAACTGTGAAAGAAATGTTTAACACAAGTGATGTGAACATATAATTATAGGATTTAATTTTATACATTTAATGACTTTAAATTAATAATATCATACTGTAATCTGTAATGATTGTATTTACAGTTTAAATGAAGTATCTAGACTCTCTGTTGCAACAAAGTGGAAAATACATCTGTACATGATAGTTGAATTCAAGGCCTGGACTGAAATATTCGTACCCATGCGCGTGTACAGGGTATTATTTCAATAAATATTCTTTAATGAGCTAAACGATGCTTTTACAAATACAACTTTAGCTAACACTGAACAAGACTGAACATACCTTTACAAAATGAAAAATCAACAATCAATGTAAATATAGCTTTAGACATAAGTATATATGTGAAATATCGAAATATTGTGAGCTTCAAGTAAAAGTAAAATCTGTACAATTTATCCAATAATCCAACTATTCAATGAAATCTTCACTCAGTCTTCCGTCACTGGTTCTAAGAATGAAGTAAGTATGATCCTGTCTATTTGTCTGTTCATAACTGTTAACCTTATTTCCATCTAACAACGTGTCCGTTTTATTCTCCTTATTCCTTGTAACAGCCGTTGGGTAACTATTTATCTCTGTAGTAGTGGTTTGTGTTGTTTTCTGGTGCAGATGTGAGTATTCATCTCTAGCATCCATATTAGGATTTTTACCCCCGGCAGAAGCATGGTCATAGTCTGTGTCCTTTCTCTTTCTTCATTTCAAAATGCTTGGTTTTCTCTTGGTAGGTTTTCTTTGTATGTAAAGGTGTCTGCAAGCGACTATAATTTTTGTCTTCGATATCATTGGAAGAAGTTGTCTCTTCTTTGCCAAGAACTAGATGTGAATAAGGATCATTAGCAAGTTTTGGTTTCTTGTCCGGTTCGTTGACAGTCAACCATGAATATCCAAAACCTCTGTCTATGTTAGAAAGGCCTTTGACATTAAGGTGATTATAATGGTGCCTATTCGCTTGTTGGTGGTTTGCCGAAGCACTGCCATTTGTCTCCAAATCTTTGCTTGAAATTTCCGCGTAGGAATACTGGCCTTTAGCAATGTTTTTATTTTTGGCTGATGTAGATTGATTTGGAAGTCCCTTGTTTGTTGGCGTTGGTAACTCATCAGGAGAAATCTCGGCGTAGGGCTCTCTTGTTCTCACTACACTGATATCCCCTGTTACATCAGAATGCATTTCATATGTTTGATTCTCAGAATATGCGTAATTTACCACGCCTAATGTATTATTAAGGCTACGCACCTGCGAACTAGGTTTATGATCAGCAACGTTCAATATCTGTTTTGTTCGTCTCCGTCTAGAGAGTAAAAGTTGTACAATAAACTACAAAAGCTCTCTTTCTGAATTGCATACTTACTCTTATAAGAACTTCATTTTTTTAACAATGATTGAACAACAATAACAAATAGGCAAATACACATTTGCTTGTACACCCTTATATCCTGTTCTGCAAGCTACATGTATAAATTTTACTAAATTAAAAATAACAGGCCCTCAGACGGTGCAAGAAATGACACCAGTTGAGGATAAGAAAGCTATAAATGACAGCTATATCTCTAATAATGCGATGCTTTTTACCGAATACATAATTTCTGACAGTGACAAAACAAGATTAAACCAACCATTTGCTTGTAGTTTCTTACCGCTTATATACAAGTATGGCAACAATAATAACGATTGTCCCAACCGTGACTGGAATCAAAATGTAAGCGGCCGTAGATTCGTCTTTGACACTCTCTGAAACAAAAAAGAAATGTGCCTTTTTTATACCAGTTAAAAAGCCTTAAGTTACATATCATTCTGCCTGAGTGAACTATTAAGAGTCCAAAATATACGGTCAATAAAGCCTTTTTTCGTGTAACATAAAAAGGATGGATCTTTACATACAATTGGCGACTCAATATTCTAGATCTTAATTCAAAAGAGGTCATACACGTGATCTCCAAACCACAAAACTTCTTACCATGTACTCTATAAATACACGTTTTTTGCTAAAGAAAATGGTATTTTAAAATACGTGGTATCTGAATGTGGGTGATCATTTATCAAACGTATCTTGAAATACGAACTTTCTGAAAA
Organism: Cyclina sinensis; assembly: GCA_012932295.1. Taxonomy (NCBI): domain Eukaryota; kingdom Metazoa; phylum Mollusca; class Bivalvia; order Venerida; family Veneridae; genus Cyclina; species Cyclina sinensis. The sequence goes on from JAAONU010000008.1 coordinate 6,744,965, forward strand.
TATTACTTATCTTAAAATACTAAATCTTGTTATACACGTGATCTCTGAAAAAACGCATTTTTGCTTTATAAACATGATTCTTAGAGAACAACTATAACTTACTTACCTTCATCACAATTTCTCCCTTTCCATTCACCAGTACAGTTACATATATAATTGTCTGCATCAATATTTTCACAGTCAGCCTTATTTTTACAAGGGAAAGTTGCACAAACTGAGAAAAAATGTTACATACAGAAATATCAATATCTGTTTTCGTTACACATATTTTACAAAACAAACGCTTTAAGGTACAAGTAGAGGCTAAGGTTTGAATGAATGTATGTCTTTATTACACATTTTTGGCATAACCGACGCCCTGACAAAAGTACAAATGGAGGCTTAGATTTGAAGGAAATCACTTATTGTCTTTATTAAACATATTTGGCAGAACCAACGCTCTGACAAATGTACTGAAGGAGGTATGTTTTTTTAATTTTGATAGTTTTTCACCGAAAAAATGCCTTTCACACATTACGAAGCTCCTTTCCACAAACAGCACATAGTATAACAAACTAACTTATTTGAATAACAGATTCCTCCTTGCGTGAAATGACATGCTTGGATAGAGATGCAGTCACAAAAAAAGTGCAAAAACAATAACAAAAACAATAAACAACAACAACAACAAAAACACAAGCCACCTTTTACGCAAACGATGCAAATATTGAGAAGTAAATGAGCCAAAGCAAACTAGACAAAGAATCTCTAAGAAAGTTTTGAATCTAGATAATGTACTACAGAGGCTAAACTAAACGATGAAATGATGATGAAAATCGGAAAAAAGAAAGCTGAATTCAATTTTTTAAAATATTTTCGTGACCCGACCTTGCGATTGTAGCAACTCAGGAAAAGGCAGATGTGTATAAGAAAGGACGTCACTATATTTATTTGGATTAGGGTTAATTAGGTATAAAAGATCGAATTCATAATTCATATAAACCTGCACACCATCAGTGCTTTCAGTTCTTCGATTAGTATTAAAGAAGAAGGAACTATCTGGGCTGTTGAACCATTTACGGCAAATCTAAGAGGACAAACCATTTCTGTATGTTTATAATGGATGTTGAGTACTTTTGTGACAGCTCAGACGGATATACATTATACTATGTCCATTACACGATGTGAAATCAGGTCTTCATATATACATTTATTTGTCATAAATGTAGGTTTAACACGAACGCGTACCTCGTAGGATTTCGACATCGGTAAAATTTGAGAGAAGTGGACATGAAAAATCATGCAGAGGGTAAATGTGGCTACAAAGTTTGTGATTTGTGGTCGTATGTTTATGTGCTTTTATACTGCATAAGTTAATTCAATAGTAGGATACTACGTCATCGCGCACCTGCTATTTGCTTCGACGCGGACCGTGTTGTCGCTTGAAATGTTAGATGGTCTTTTTTGATAAGAAATCTGTAGAATAACAAAACATCATTGTTGTGCAACGAAGATTGGCTTGTGTGCTTTGTATATACATCAGGAATTATTTTAGTTTAAAATTCTAGTTTAGGCCTGAAAACGGGTGAAAGTTTTCTTGTAAAGTTTTTCTTAACATTCAGGAAATAAAAGTTCGTTAAAATATGTTTGCTATCGTTAGAAAATTCTGTACATCCTAACAAACAAATCATCAGGGCCAAAGTGAGGGCATACTTTTCTGCTTCGCATGCCATATATACCTTTAAAATTAATAAAGAAATGAAATACTTACAGCAGTTTTCTCCTTCGAATAGAGGCAAAAAAGCTGCATACGACAGCTTAAATGATCATTTACCACGTGGTAAGGCCACACTGATTTTGATAGTTTATTGAATTCGTTTAATGAAAATGTTAATAAAATTCTATGTTATATCACAAATTACATAAGTTTATATATGAATGAATGAATGAATGAATGAATCTTTATTCATTTATGTAAAGAGAAAACAGAAATTGAACAGAAAGTCTATTTTAAAGGATGAAAATATTCCAGGAAAACCAATGAAACAATCAATAACGTTGAATAAAAGAGGAAGGTATAGTTTACGCCAGGAAAATCTTCCAGAAATATTATTTACGCCTTTGATATTGCCCTACAGGAAGAGATTGATAAAATAGATTTTAATAAGCATGTGTCGTTAGTGGTGTCTTCTTCAGTGTGACAACATTCTACACAATCAGCACGTGTATCTAGCAGAATATCTCAAAACTTTACAAAATCTCACTTTTATTATTATTTCCATTATACATGCAATCCGTTCGATTAAAACGTTGTGAAAAGTTTTGCGACTTTCAATTTTTGGTCGTTACCGTTGAGCGAATGTAGTTTTAATATTATCCGAATGTAGTTTTAATATTATCCAAGAGGTCGTTTGTCATTAAAACTAAACAAAATAAGTATAAAATACTTTTATTTTTATGAATTTCATATCAATTTTTACTGTGAAGTGTAGATGAACTGGCTTATCGCCACACAGTGATGGTTTTTAAGATCGTACTTATTATGCACCCCATCGAGGATGAGGGGCATATACATTTGCAAATGTCGGTCGGTCGGTCGGTCGGTCGGTAGACACTTCGTTTCCGATCAATAACTAGAAAACGCTTTGACCTAGGTTCACCAAACTTGATATGCTGGTTGGTCATCACCAGTAGATGACCCCTATAGATTTTGAGGTCATTAGGTCAAAGGTCAAGATCACAGAGATTTTCATCCTAAAAACGGTTTCCGATCAATAACTAGAGAACGCTTTGACCTAGGTTCACCAAACTTGGTTTGCTGGTTGGTCATCACCAGTAGATGACCCCTATTGAATTTGATGTCATTAGGTCAAAGGTCAAGCTCACAGGGACCTTCATCCTTAAAACGGTTTCCGATCAATAACTAGAGAACGCTTTGACCTAGGTTCACCAAACTTGGTTTGCTGGTTGGTCATCACCAGTAAATGACCCTTATTGTCTTTGAAGTCATTAGGTCAAAGGTCAAGGCCACAGGGACCTTGATCCTAAAAACGGTTTCTGATCAATAACTAGAGAACGCTGTGGACCAACCACAAGCAATTAGGTGCTGATTGGGGGCATGTATGTTTTACAAACATTTCTTGTATTATTTAATTTTTTTTCATGCTAAAACCACGACAATTTCAATTTTAGCAAGACTGTGCAGAACATTGCTTAAAAATAAAGTAATCGTTGTTTGGAAAGTTCCAGTTATTTTAGATAATTTAAGTTAAATAAGTTACAATACCACCTATAAACAGAAATATAACTTTATCGCAGATTTATTCAAATGTTCGCACAAATGCATACACTACTTGCAAAGAAAATTTGCTGTTTATTTTCACAAATAACAAATATATTAACTTGACTTTGTTCCTGCTTTTGAAGACCACGCTTCAGAGTACGTCTATCTTTCTTAATTGATTGACGTTTTGAATTATCGACTGTTGTTGTCTACGTTACGCTTTTAAAATTGTTCATTTTGATAATTTAATCTTGATGTATCTCAACCATAACTAGTCATCCACGAAAAATTACTTTAATGGACTTAGATATAAAAATACACAAGTACGATTTATAAGTTTGCCGACTCAAATAAGTTGCTTTTAAGAAACAGGTCTAAAATTTTACACAATTTACTCATATACACGACAGTTCATTTCTGAATCCGCTTGAGAGCATTTCTGAAACTGAATCTGCGTGGGAGCATTTTTGTTTTTATGCATTTATATTGCAAAAATCTTCAATCGAAGCAAAAAACAAGCCAAACTAAAGCAGTGAATTATCTAACATCAATCGGTTTTGCTTAAAAAATGTTGGATGAACAATGCTTCACAACGAAGTTTCTATCATATTAACGGAGCTTTCGTACCAGAGTCCGCCTGGGAGCATCTAGAATGAAAACATTTTACCCGTTTTTAGGTCTCAATCTAGAAATTTAACCTATAAAAGTTCTTTAAATATACACAAAGCAGACAAGCAAATCTTCGGTGCACAACTATCGACGGATTGTTTACAAAAATAGTCCGCGTGGGAGCAAATAGCAGGTTCGCTGAAGACTTAGTATCCAGCTTTTGTAATTGAATGTCGCTACTCACGCCATGTGTCGTACAGAACTACTTTCTTTTCATTTCGACAGTATTCTTCCTCATTTCCTCGACATTCCCCTTCACAAGCTATAGGTTTGATTTTGTCTTTAAGTTTTTGGCCACAGAAGCACAAAACATCATCTCTTTTTTGCTGAAACATCAGTTTAAATTGTCATAAAACAGATACATGAAAACTAATTCGATTTCTGATAAGGAAACAATAACATTTGTTTATTTCTAAATTATTGATATCTACTAATATCATAGATTTCAGTGTTGTCGCAGAAACGATACATTTCAAATCCAAAGTAAACACCACATTAGTATAAATTTTCGATTTGAAAATGAAGCTCTGATGCCGAAAGAAATTATCATAAATACACAAAGGATGTTTGTATTGAATTCTTTATATTTTGATTTTTATTTCATTTTTCTGACACCGACAACAACACCATCTGTTCCTTTTATTTATTTTGAATGTTGTTAGAGTTTTTTGTGGATGGTGATAATTATTGCCAATGTTTCAGTTCTGAATACACCTGACGTTTTTTTTTTCTTTCTTCGAATACCCGTTATAATTCTCCAATTCATCGAATCTAGTTTTAACTTGTTATTCAGAAGAATGTCCGATTCGGTGACTTTAAAAGAAACCCATAACCTGTTAACTATTTTAAAAGGACGTGTCCATCTTTCAATTTGGACATATTCATTAATTGTTTATGAATGTGTTTTCTGAAGAAAAAAAAACTTATGTACTGGATGGCGAATAGTGAAGACCATGATCAGATTGCAAGGATGTGTAGGCTGATACTTGTCTTCACTGGTCGCAAAGGCAAACACAGTTGGTGCCAGCAGGAAAAGGATTAAAACTACGTTCATGCTGTTGTGTATTCAACCTTCCTTTTTAAGTACTTAAATTCCAGGGGCGTGAGAAATGGCCAAATAGTTGCAATTTTATTGAAAAGCTTCTTTGCATATTTATACTTAGAAAGCAGATTTTAAGGCAGGCGAAATTAGAGCAAAAGAGCACAAATACCTTAATCCCTGCATATCTATAGTCCTTAGTTCTGCAGTGTGATTTACAGTCAGATCCTGTGGCATCTGATTTGAAAGTCATATCCGTGGCTTTGTCGTTGTCATCAAACAATCCTTTTCTTTCCTCATAACAACCACTATATCCGTTATGTAAAGCTATGATTTTTAAATAAAGAAATTTATTACATTTTTTTCCGGTAATTTCATTTGTTTTTCAACACCATTAATTTTGATTTTTGTAACAGTTTATCTGATAAATGTGTTTAATTAGTAAACGGGTGTATTTAAAACTGCATTTAAGTTGTCTGATGTCTGTCATGTTAAGTTTAATTGATTTTTTTCTGGACAACCCCAGCACTAAAACTTTTTTGTATGCTTTGCGTTCCTTTGAGCAGTATTTCAATAACTCACTTTCTGTTGTGTTCTTAACAACAAACTTCCCGTTATTGATACAAACAGGATATTAATATATGAGATGGTTACTGATTTTCTTCGAATTATGTTATTGTAAACATATGACGGACCGCTTACATTGCTCGTTGGGATTAAGACTACCACCCTGTTAAAGATCTATCAACAGTTCTTAAATACTGTTGTAAGTATAAGAAAATAATAACAAATGTGCGTTAGGTCAATTTATATGAAACGTAGGTCATATAACGGTTGCTATCTATAAAGATCTTGTTACCTGTAAAAATCACAATTCCTCACACACAATTCCTCACATTTCCTCACACGCACAAGTATTAAGCTTTGTGAAGATGTAAGTTTCACACCTACATCAGCCTCAACGTAACATTCGCAGCGTGTAAAGCTAAGGAAGGTGTGAAACATTTGATTGCGTGATTATAAAGGCCTTACTTTCTCCCAGCCTAACCTTTTCAGAGCTTTTTTGTTCAGAAGATTTGAAATCATAATATAAACTGAAGCTTCTTTGTTTATAGCAAATGCAGTATTATCGTTTGCTGAATTAAATGATTGATTGATCGAAGTTAGTTGTTTAAGTCACCTTATTAATAACCTTTTATCACGTTTTTTTATTTTATTTTATTTTATTTTTTTATATTTTTATTACTTTTTTATAATATGTACAATGTTACTAACTCGTCTGAATAGAAGTTAATATTATTAAAATTTTAAAAAAAGAAATAGTTAAAAAAACGTACAAAGTACTCTCTGGCTTAAAAGTAAACATATCACTGATATTAACATCCATAGCACATTAAATTTCTCCATTTTGAAAAGTGAAATTGTGATCAAGGATGTTTATGTTTAATAAATATTGCTTAAGTATTTCCGATTTAACTGTTAAACAGTACTCAGTCTGTACATTCTACATTTCTGTGGTGTTGAACAGCAAAATTGCACGTTCTATTTACTTTTCTATCTTTCTTTTTTATATTACAAATACATGTTCTGCAATTTTTTATAACAAATGTCTATATATGTTGTTTCATTAAGTTTCAAAAAGAATTAAGACTTAACACAAAATCATCATCATCGTCATCATCATCACCATCATCATGATCATCACTATCATCATTATCAGCAGTATAATCATCACCATCGTCATCATAAGTATCATCACACCATTTGTAGATAGCAAAACGAAGCTTCTTCAAGATAAATAGAAAACTATTGTACGAACGTTAAAATTCTATGTCTCATATGTAAAATAATAATTCATGGAAATCTTAAATGAGAAAAAGTATAATTAAAAAAAACAACCATGAGTTTATTTTACCTATGATAAACCAATTACTGGCGACACATAAAAAGGAATGGGTTTAATTTTATCGGCCCACTCAGCTGGTCGCTAATGCATAGCGGTCAGCTGAGATTTAGATTTTTTTTTACCTTAAGGTAATTCTTACGAGACAATTTTTTCAAGCACATGTAAAACATTTGGCCATGTTTTGTTTTCATAGTTATGAAGTATAGTTTGAATATGAAAATGAACTCAAAGCAGTATGATTTGGAAAACAGTAGACACCACATCAAATCTCTGTTGCATTATAGAAACCTCCCAACCCGATCCATATATTGATCAATGGTTGTTGGCCGACTGCATGCTTGCTGAAATGATAGAGACCTACAGTGGTGTTTGTAATTTTGTAAAAGATGACGTCTTCAATGCTAAAAACAATTGTGATAAGAAATATAGAAAAACTATGGCATCAAGCAAAAATTAAATTGAACAGTTTTACAAATAAAACGAAATATTTTCAGACAACATACTAAAACAATCATAAGTGACATACTCTCATTCTTAACTTACAGACTTTAAGTGTCTATCCAGAATTTTACTATTTTTTTCTATTTCTAAGATAAGTGCAGTAATTATACATTAAGAGCCAGGATTGTTTGAGCCTTTCAATGGCTGTCAATCGCACACTCGATAAAAAGGTTTGAATTTTAGATTTCACGTATTATTTGCGGATAACTCATCTAAGGATGTCCAACTGAATCAATTCGAGATAGTTTACTGGTCTCAATGTTATTCTATAAACGTACGATCTCATTCTAAATTAATATTCACTTGTCGACAGAGTAATCAGCTGGTATATGGCTTTATAATTCTAAATAAATATAGATCTCACATCTGCTTTAGCTTTCATTTCAACATATAACATGTTTCATGCAGGTATATAACCTTCTCTAGCAAACTTTAACAATCGGAAAGCCTCAACTGTCTTCATGCCAAAGTCTTCTTTCAGCATTGTTTCCTGTTAGTCCAACAAGAAGCGTTCCGTCAATTAATTGTTCTTTGAAACTCTGGCAATACTGACCTAGGTTAAGAATCTCCAGATATTCACACACTTCACGAATCGACAGTTTTTCAACTTCCTGGACAGTTTGACAGCCGGTATTTACTTTGATCGTTTGGTTTTGAACCGGTTGTAGGTAACTTGCTGTTGAGCTGTCTTGCACTTGGCAGAACTAACGGAAGTTCATACATTCTATGCCAATCATGTTCCATGTCTTGACTTTTCTCGAGTTGATGGATGTTTGAAGTTGGTTTCTTTGTCAAAGGTCGTCTGTCTAGTACATTCGGTACTGATTCGTGGTGATCTGGAGACGACTCTATGTTCAAGTCTATTGTATCTGCATTTTCGTAAAGATCTGCATTATTTGGCGGTGAAGGTGTTATATACATGTCCTTTATTTCGTCCGAATTATTTTCTGAAGTTTCTTTTCCGGAGACTTGTTCTGCTCTGCCCACAGTCGGAAGCGGGGGAAGTGGTCTATTAACATTTGCACGATGTGAGGGAAGTGGTCGAGAAAAATCCGTCTTATGTTTTGGAAGTGTTTTAAAACCTCTGGACTGATGTTTTAGTTTTTCTTTTTGATCAAGTCCAGGAGGTACTGGTTGGGAATGAAATAGTAGACCAACACCAGGCCTCGACAATTGTCTCTGTTCTAAACATAGGATCTTGGAACACCTTTGAGGCTTTAAAACTGAGAACTTAGTATCTTGTACTGCATCAGGATTTAAAATGGCGATATCTACAAGATAAAAAAGGGATAAATTATGCCCCTTTCCCTTGAAAAACGAAAAAACATTTAAGCAACTAATCACTAGTGAAGATGGATGTTACAAGTTTTATTTTTGTATTATCTCGTACTTAAATCACTTTATTGTAGGCAATTAAAACATCTTGTCATTTAAAACGCGATCACAAAAAGTACGGTGGCGAAAGTGCAAATGCAAAAATACGAAAAGTGGAAATATGAAGGCGAAAATGCGATATACATTTCTGTCACGCTGTCGTGTAAGGTGTCGCGTGGGACCCTGGTTTGTCGTGTTTCGCTCTTTCTTCCAACCGGGGGAAAAGAGGCGAAATCACGACAATTGTTTTTGTATCCCCCCACCCCGCAAAGTGTGACATAGAAAATATCAGCCATCATACAAAAAGGGGAATTTTCATTTGTATGTGCTAGACAAAGCAGAACGCTGATACTGTGTGTGTGTTCGCATGCCTGAGTATGTATATAGGGGTGGGGCATAGATATGTATACACTTAAATAGAGTGTTAATCGAAAAAGATTCAAGATGGTTCTGGGTCTCGATCCTTTGTACATTTGTCAGTGATGGTTTATCGTAGTAAACAGACAAGCGACTTCAGTATACTTACTAGGGTTTCCTAAACATTTATTATACTCTATCTTTGACAATTTACGTTTTAGAAGATCGAAGAACATCGTCCATTTCTCGTGTGGTGACGCTTTTATGCCAGTGACAGGGGATAACCTTAGCTCTGACAGATAGAGCGGAACTCGTGTTATATTTGCATCGACGCCCTCTGAAACAGATACATAATGTGTCTTATATAGCGTACAAAGTTATTAAATAGGAACCTACTTATGCATTCAATATATAAAGCGTACAAAAATATTGCAATATTTATCAGTGAAATATGAAAATATGTCATAAATAAATGCTGAAATTTTCCTTTTAAGATTTTGATGTAAAAAGTATTTATAATGAAATATGCTGATTTTTGCTTGTGTGCCGCGACTGACTCACAGATGGGTGGACGATGCATAAAAAAGAAAATGTTGCACACATAGAGACATTCTAGTTGTAATCGTGCAAAACAATGTCATATCTAAACTAATTACTGTCTCATTTTTTTTTATTACAAAACACATAATAATATATGGTTTTATACACTTTATCCCGTCACGGGATAGATACATACTTTATTTATATTGTTGATTTTGACATTTTAACAATAGATCTTTGTGGCTCAGAGGATTTGCTTGGAGCTCTAAACTATAATGACCGGAAAGGCGTGGGTTCGAATCTTGTTGAAACCAAATTCTAAACCTTCAGTTTTCATGTCGTATAGAAGCTTTAAATTATATGTATTGTTTTTTCAATAATATATTAACTTAATTATAAAGAAAAAACTTTTAAAGCTTAATTCTTAATTAAGCAATTTCTTTTTGCAAAATAAAAGCGCTCCTGGTGCTTTAGTGCTACCTTCTGTTTTTATATGTCCCAATAAGTAAACCTCGTCAAATAGCCTTTCTAACTTGATAGGAGGTAAGTCATCAGTAGATACACTTTTGCCCCCCATAGTGATGACTTTGTTCCTTGGAAACTGTACCAGTATCGGCAAAGCATTGTCCTCAATAATTCTTGCAATACTGTCTTCCTTGACGGCTGCTTAGAAGGAGGATTTGTGAATTGAAAAAAGGTGATTTTAGAATAACATGTAAATGCAGTATAAAAAAGATTTAACTCCAAGTCAGGGTTGATTGCCTGAGTTGTACTATTTGTACTTTGGCTTCAAATACGTCATAGATAATAGTTAATCTCTTTATTCGTTGAAAACGGTAAAATGATCACATTAAAATTACATATAACTATAGTTTAGGATAAACTGAAGTAAAATGCGTGTCAAAGCTACTGTAACAGTTTTAAAATCATTCAAACAAATCCGTTGAATTTATATCCTCTGCCGAAAAATGTTCATTACTTTGTGAGTGAAAATAAACTCTTTTTTGAAAACAAATGCATTGTTTGACAAAAAAAGCCCTTCAAGCAATACAAATAACTACAACATGTTAGAATGAAAGCTAAGAAATGAAATATATCATGTAAAGGTATCCTTCTACTATGGCTCAGGAGTTCTAAATTGTTGTAGTCACTGTACATTACTATTAATCATAAAAAAATTGTAAGATTTGGACAGATCAACAACACAAAAATGAATTAAATTTCATGAAATTCATCCTTTGTGATAAGACCAGCTAGACAGACAAACTCTTTATTCCTCTGATGAACACTCCTCGGAAGTTTTAATGCACCAAGTATAACCATTTTGGACAAGCAGATTCTGTATTCATCTTTATATGAGTCGATATGTTGATATACCTTACATAATTATATTTTATAAATAAATAATCTAGGGGCCTCAGTACTCGTATAACTGGTCTGATCGAAACTAACCTTGTGCCTCTTGAGTAAGAGTTGCTTTTCATGAGATATCATCCATTGGTTACAAAGTTATGAGACTGGATGGACAGACACAATGCAAAAACTTTATCCCTCTACCTATGACAACGGAGCACTAGACCATGTCGTAATCTTAATATTTTAGCTTTAGGCCTTGTGGTTTGAAAGAATATTTATCCTTATTTTCTTAACTTTATATTAAACTTGGGAACCCCAGGACGCGATCATTTCTGGTTCCAAGAGGCACAATTTAATCAATCTTTTTTAAAAGGACCACTAGACTTGTCACATGCCAAATATCTAAGTCCTAGTTCTTGTGGTTTTAAAGAAGAAGTATTTTTCCTGCTCTCCTATAAAAATCTATGTTAACATTTTGACCTAGAGTGTGCCCATTTCTGATCTAAAGGGCATACTTATTAGACCATAAAAACGCTTTAAGAATAAAGAAAGTAAAGTGCACTGATACTTGTCAAAAAAAAAAACGTATCAGCATTAACACAAAATGTCCATCTTGTCCGAAAGCGAAAGTGGCAAGAGGGAACTACATGTTTTTGTTTTTATATATACATAAAACTAAACAAACTTTTATGACAGAGTTTCTAAGTGTATTAATGTTATAACACATGGAGAAAAACGATTTAATGTCTTAAATATAATTCGCTGTTTCTTAAAATGAATGACTTTTCTACATATATGCCTAAATTCTTTATAATGTGTTCGTTTTCTTTATTTAAAAGTTCAGTTAACTTAAACATACTTAAACGGCGCCAATAATATTCAGATATATATTTTTTCTAATTTCAATATACCTTTACACTCTAAAACAAAATGGTATTCGTCCTCTAAACGATTACTTAAATTACAGTGCTTTTCGTTTAATGGTGTACTTGTCCACCTACCAGTTTCTATATGCAGTCTATGTGATGATAAACGTAGACGAGACAGATAAATACGTCTGTTTATAACATTCAAATATGGTTGAAACCTATGATTTGAAATTTGTCTATAAAATAATGCTCTACTTGGCTCATTGAGTCTTGCTGACCAGTTTTGTAAAAACTGATCCTTAATTCTTTGTTTAACGTTTAACAAAAATACATCATCATTATCAACACCTTGGAAAAGCCAAACATCATGAAAACCAAGCCTAAAAAGTAAATCTCTTAGTAAAGAACACCAATTTTTTATATTAGGGTTTCTATCAACATCTTGCATCAACATAAGATACACCTTTTTAATGTATTTATTTTCAACTGTGGATACAATTTTTAACCAGAATTTTATTATATTATAATACCTAAGGTTTTGAAGTGGAATTCTACCGAGTTCTCAACAGATAAAGTCATTTTGGCTACTGTTCTTAACACCTAATAATCTTTTGCAAAAATTGCACATGTAAACGCTCTATTGATTTAGCTTGATGGAGTCCCCAAATCTCACTACCATAAGAACAGGAAGCACTAATTTGTCAAATAACTCTTATTTGTGACTAACGGATATATCTGTAATTTTATGCAAATACTTTTTCATTTAAAACATAGCTTTCAGTGCTTGTCCTGCAAGTGTATTCTGGGCATCCGTGAATGACCCACCAGTAGTAAATACTATACCCAAACAAACAAATCTATTGACAATGTCAATCTGAATTCCATCATATTTATAACTGATATTTTCTGGTAACCTGCCTCCTTTCTTAAACACCATAACCTTTGTTTTAAAGTATTTACCTTTAATTTCCACTTACTACAATAGATTAATAATAAACCCAAACTGACTTGTAATTCCATACTGTTATTTGCAAATATAACGATATCATCAGCATATAGTATAAGAAATATCTTGAACATGGTAACATCAATGTCTTCAAACCCACTTTTAACATATACTTCTTCAAGGTCATTTATATACATAGCAAAGAGAAAAGGGGACAGACATTCACCCTGACGAACACCTAGCATGCATTCAAAACTTTCACTTAGTTGATTTTGATATTTTACTCGAGATTTTACGGATGAATACATAGACCTGATTATATTAAAAAGCATTTCCTCTGAGACCTAATTGTATTAGCCTCAACCACAGATTATCACGATTTACATAATCAAATGCCTTACTAAAATCAATAAATGTACAAAATAACTGTTTTCCACTATAAATGAAGTGATTTATTGACACAGCACTTACTCATGGAGATGCAGTCACAATGGTATCATTTTCCGTTTTGAGTACGTGTTCTTAGGCATTTTAAATTTAAAGACAGTAAGATAAAAAAGAAAGCTTGACACGACCTTTTCCGATAAAAAGCGCAAGTTTTAATTGAATAAGCAGAATATATAACAAATTACCTGTTTCACTGTGAACGATGCAGATCTGTTCGTTGAAATCTTTGGGTATACTTAGAAGTTTTGACTGCCCGGGTAGCTGGAGATAACCTAATACTCGTTTCTGTTTAGATATTGCATTAAGGACTATAACCTGCGATAAAATCAATCAATCAATCAATCAATCAATCAATCAATCAATCAATCAAATCAATCAATCAATCAATCATCATCAGTCAGTCAGTCATCAATCAATCATCATCATCAGCAGTCATCAGTCTGTCTGTCAGTCAGTCAGTCGCAGCAGCCAGCCGGCCGATAGATCGATCGATCGACCTCATAATAGTCAGTCATCAGTCAGTCAGCGTCAGTCATCATCATCAGTCAGCCAGCCAGTTTCAGTCAGTCAGTCATCGTCAGCAGGCCAGCAAGCCAGCAAGCAAAGGCCCAGCCAGCCAGCCAGTCAGTCAGTCAGTCAGTCAGTCAGTCAGTTAGGCACTCTTGAAATCATTATTCATTCGAGCATTAATCACCAATCAATCAATCAAGAACATTTATGAAAATGAAACATTCATCTTCAAATGTAGTTTTTTTGTTTTAGAAACAAATATATATTTTTAAATGGTTCTGTAATATGTTCAGTCTATAATTTATGATTACATTGTCAAAACTGATAGAAAACACCTTATCTTTAGTATCAAGAGACATGCTTAGTTGAACAAGGGAAGACAAAGATTTTTTTCTACGTATCTAAGACAGACCAACATTTATAAGAACAATCTAAAACCTCTCCTTTGTTGAATGTTTCGTCTGCAGTGTCACCATAGAATCCCTCTGTGACCATGACTACAAGCGGAAGTCTGTCGTTGAATAAGCTGTAAATATCTTCAACACTGTAACTGTTTCTAGAGGTACTGAATTCCATGACGTATATAAGCAAACCTCAATTCTATAGCTGAGGTGATAAAAAGTAAATCTGATCCATTTCTCTTATGAAAAGAACAAAAAACTGAAGAAAAAAAAGTTTATGTTTCCACGCACAAGGGAATAAGGAAGAAGTCCAAAGAAATCCGATTTTAAGTCACGACAGTGAAATTAACATAATACTTTAAACTTCCTTTCCTTCCGTTTTATTTCCCCAGCCAAGGACAATGCTTATATATACAACAGAAATGACGCATTGTATTTACTGTCTCAAAAACATGTATATTTATTTGTGTATTCTAATTATGATTTGATAAAATCGTTAAGGGTGAGTTAGACCACTCATTCATTCGTTGGTTGGTTCTTTCATTCATCCATCCAATCATCCATCTATCCGTCCATCAGTCAATATAAATTCATTCATTCAGTTTCTTCTTTTTTTCTTTATAATTTGAAAGAAGACCACAATATGATTGAACTTGCACCGTCAACGGCTGCTGTTGTTAATCATAGTATAAATGCCAACAAGTGAATAAAACGAATTTTGCGTGAAAGCCCAGCCTTAACACACAGACACTTGGGGTAAAGAAATAGTACTTGTTTCACAAATGTGAAGACATAAGGTACTCATATACCAAGTTTGTTGCCTCTCTGAGAACGTTTCAATAATTGCTAAAATTCACTGAAATACCTTATAAATATAAAGATATAAATGTTTGTCACATGTAAACATTCAACACGCGTTGATTTACATCGTGTATTTTTCTCGTTCAATGTATATCACATAAAATACTGATGTCATGCGACGCAGAAATGATTTAACTCATGTAACTCAAAATACCTGTTATCCTTGTCTGCCAACAAAATTCAAAAGATTTGTAGTTTTTTTTAATTTTTTTCCCTTAGCTTGTTTGCATTTTTGTTAAAATTCTTTAACTTTGCTTCATTCATCTTTTGTAGTCTTTACTATTGTTGCGTAAGTCTATTTCGTTTTAAAATGATATTCTAAATTTGTATACTTACTTTATCAATTTTTTCTTGCTATTTCACAACCTTTATTGAACCAAGTATTACTTTTTTCATGTGATTTTCGTACTTTTACAGAATGTATTTCAATGCCAAATGCATCTTTTCCTCCCTTTATCGTTAGAACACAACTTCTACAAACTACATTATATAGGTCTGAATTTGACAGATTTTGTTTTTGTTTTTATTCACAGATTGATAGACTCATTCTATCTATTGAATTGCAGTCAATGGTCTCTCTAAAATATATAACTGTTATCCAAAGAATACATTTATGTTGTAGACAGAGAAACGTTTTCAACTTCCGGGAGAGAGCTTGACTGAACAATGTACATCTAGACACAAAGTATGAACTTCAATGCGTTTTGAACAACTAACATACTTAAAGCAGCTCGTTCACAGTTGAAGGACAGAATTAAAAAAAAAGAAAAAGATTTTTACTCTCCCTCGTTACTGTTGGTGAGGTCTTAATTTTCTGACAAAAAAAAAACCAAAAAAAAAAAAAAAAAAAAAAAAAACAACAAAAAAAACCAACAAACAAACTCCGTTTGCATAGGTGACATTTCACGGAAAACGCATTTTTCGTAAACGCCTACCTGGGGAATTCCGGTTAAATATAGAATAAGGTATCCCCAAAGCAATCGCTTGCTGTACCTTGTGGCGAACCACTACATAACCAACACAAAGTACGAAAGGTCACAAGAATGATATGGGGGTCACCTTACTTCAAACAGATTTTTTAATTAATTAAATTAATTAAAGCCGACTGATGCAATGTAACTCTTACTGTCTCTGCTGGTTGAATCTTTTTTTTTCTAAACATAGCAATTAATAAGTACAGATCTTTTCAGAAAGTAAGTTATCTCCCATGCGGGTGTCGATTACATTCGGATCGCTTCGGGCATTGGGTAGTAAAATTTCCAATGATGGCACATCAAAACAAAGAGAATAGTCGTTATCTGACAAAGGGAGAAAAAATGTTAATACATGTAGCAATTCTTGATGTCATAGTAAAGCACAAATCTAAACTAGGATACTGTCTCTTTATTTTTTTGTTACAGAAACACATCTTAATATAAAATTTTACACACTTTTATCTATAAAAAATTAACCCGTTAGTCACGGGGTAGATGCTTTGTTTAAATTGTTAATTTTAAGAGATAGCAACAAGAAGGTTCTGTGGTTAAGTTTGCCACCCTACATTTTACTGTCTGAAAGGGCATGGGTTCGAATCAAGGTGATTTTTTTTCCCACCGTTCCTCTGATTTCTCTTAAATGAATTTCATCGCTTGTTAAATTTTTTTTCTTGAAGCCATTCTGTAAAAGCGTTTAATACACATGACAAGAAAGAACAAATAGAGATATCTATTTTTTGTAAACAGATTTTAATCTAATATAGCTTTATTCTAACAAAAAGCTGGCTTCTTATTGAAATGTTTTTTTTATTGACAAGATTAAATAAAACAAGCAGACTTTTAAAAAAAGAAATTGATATTTAACATGGTCGCTGTATCTTCGGTTTATGTGGAAATGTGCGTGTGTTCTTATTACAAGTGACTAGTCAATTGCTTGTAATTTCAGTAAATACTCTTTAAAAATTAAAGTTATCTGTTGAAAGTGAAATTCACCTGACTACAGAGTTAAATAGCTGCACTCAAACTGAAGTTACAAAATTAATATTTATTAATGCGGGAAGTTCAAGTTAATGTCTGTATAATCCGAAATAAATGTCCTCGAAACTTCATATGAATGTTCATTCATTTAATGGTTCTAGTATAGGATAAGTGAACCAGTTCATGTACTGTTAGTACAGCTTACATCCATCGAGTGATACATCTCTTTTTTTCTTTCCTTTTTTCTTTAAAGCATCTTGTTTGATACAACTCAGTAGTTGGTGTTATTGATTTTACTGGTGCAGATGCGAATAATCATCTTTGATATCCATACAAGGATTCTTACTTCCAGCAAATGCATGGTCATATACTGTGTCCTTTTCACGAACAAAATACTTCTTCATTTCTCC
Organism: Cyclina sinensis; assembly: GCA_012932295.1. NCBI lineage: Eukaryota > Metazoa > Mollusca > Bivalvia > Venerida > Veneridae > Cyclina > Cyclina sinensis. The sequence goes on from JAAONU010000008.1 coordinate 6,762,365, forward strand.
GTCCGATTTGTGTGTACGTGATGTTGTCTGCAACCTATTGTACGTTTTGTCTTCGGTATCTTCCGACGTAGCAGTCTGTTCGTTGCCAAGAGCAAGTTGTGAATAGGGCGAACAGTCAGGCTTTGATTTCTTGCCGGATTCGTTGACAGTGAACCGTGAATATCCAAAACGCCTGTCTGTCTTAGAGAGATCTTTGACATTAAGGTGGCTATAATGGTGCCCACTCACTTCTTGACGTTTTTCCGAAGCACTGCCTGGAGTCGTGAAATCTTTGTTTGAAATTTGTGCGTAAGAATACAAGGTTTTAGCAATGTCGTTTTTTCTTCCTGATGTTAGATTGATTCAGAAGACTCTTGTCTGTTGGTATTGGTAAAATATCAGGATAAATCTCGGCGTAGAAGCTTCTTGTTTCTAACACGTTAATGTCGTCTGTTACATCAGAAGGCATCGCATATGTCTCGTCTTCAGTATAAGCGCCAATTGCATTAAAGACACAACCAGGATGATTATGAGACACTTTGAATATCTGTTTTATTCGTCTCCATCTGATAAATAAAATTGTTACCTTTACATACAAATTTGATAAAAAAGTGAAAATGAAATAAAAGTCACTCTAGATAAATTGCATACTCACTCAAGTAAGTTCTACGTAAATGACAGAAATTTTCGGAAGACCAAAATGAATACATACTATATATGCCAATTTTCGACTCGGTATTAAAAAATAATTAACATAACAGTAAGAAGATAGTATCCCCGAAGCATATTTTGGCACTACCAATAACAGTGCCATGCTAAATACTAAGTATAGTAAGAGTTAACAAACCCTATTTTTATAGTTTCATAACGTTTGTACACCAGTATAGCTATAATAATACCAACTGCACCAATCGTGATAGGGATCCAAACTGTAGGCGGCCGTGGATCCTTCCTCGTCCGTCGCTGTAAAAGTAACGTTGACTGTGATATTCCTTCTATATATAAAACAAGTGTGACATACTATATTCTTACAAAAATTGATAGATATAAATTGTTTTTGAGTTCACCAAAAGAAACATTCAAAACTATTTGTAAAGAAAACGTTCTATGAAGTATAGTCTCACTATTTCGCCTCCGAAGGTGAACCGATTTTATACGCTAGTTTACACTCATTTATTTAACATCGATTGCGATACAAGTTCTTACAACTTGGGTTGCATTTCAGTAATCGCGCAGTGTGGAGGAATGTGAAGATTGTGAGAGAATCTCGCCTCGGACGGGATTCGAACCCGCGACCTACGGATCAGGAGCCCTGCGCTCTACCCCTGGACCACGGTGCCTCCTCACTTGGTACGTTGTCATTTTATAGTTGTGGACATACGTCTCACTTTGATTCGCCCAATCGTATGCGGTTGGGCACATATTATCGCTCGTTTGTCCCAAATTTTGCAGAGTTTACAACAAAAGTGACGACGTTAAGATAAAATACGATAACATACCAGTCTCTTTCCTCTATAAAAAATCAACACAGATAATATAAATATAAACCATAACACTTGTTTTGTATCTGTTTATCCGCCATTTTATTTAAATTTTGGCAATCGGAATTCATCGGCGATGAAGGCAATGATGTGATTGTTGCAGAGGAAATTACCCGAAGCGTTCTTTCCGTGATATTTCCACTCGGTTATATGCAGTTTAAAATTAGGATTAAAGGTTGAACAACTAAAAATATCAGATCTATAAAAGCGGTTCAACACTTTAAGCATAATAAAATAGGCTATATGAAGTATTTCTACAGTCACACAGCCATGTGGAATGTGTCTTTAAATGCAATGTTTTCACCTAATACTTTCGATTTGAAACCACATAAACTCTTAATACACGTGATATCCAAAAACAATACTTTTTGTACTTTGTTCAAATGCGTGATCTCTTGCCATACATGTCTTAAGAACATTACTCTACAAATCACGTGCATTTTCTCATAATGTTTTATATATATATACTTATATGGTGTGTGCGTGATTCTTTAATATACTTTACTTTCAACGAAAACTGAAACTGAATCTACCTTCATCACAATTGACCCCTTTCCATTCACCAGTACATGTACAAATGTATGTGTCTGCATCAATGTTGCCACATGTACCCCCATTTTCACAAGGTAATGTAGCGCAAACTGAAACTAAAAACTATAAAACATATTCATCACTGTCTTTATTACATAATATTTGCATAATCAAAGCACTAACAGTGCGATGTGGAAATAGATTTGAAGTTTGGTTTGGTTTACTGGGGTTTAACGCCAGGTTTAACAGCTGTGGACATATCCCGGCGGTCAGTCCACTTAGCAAGTGCATTGTCTGAGATCAATTATTACAGAGAAATTTTGCAGGCACTGATGGGGATCGATTCGGGAACTCCAGGATTGACAATCCGATGCTCGGGCGAAATGGGTTTGAAAGGAATTATAAATTAAAAGTATTCATTAAGACTAATAACTGACCGGCTTTACTACCTATTAAACATTGGAAACCGTAATTACTTAATGCGCACATCAGGGTTTTCCAATTTGCACGGTCAGGACAATGACGACAACCGTGGACGAAAATTCATGCAAACATTTGAATAAAGACGTTTTAAAATTCGTTATCACTAATCTTTTAATTAGCCTGTTTTATACTAAGCATTTTACGCATGACAAAACGCCTTTACACGATTATTAGTAAAACAACATAATTTACTTTTGTCAATAGATTATCACCCCCTGCTTGGAATGACTCAGAGTGCCAGACTAAAAGAATATGGATGGAAAGTTATGCGATCAAAAAAGTGTACGGAATGAAACATTCAATTATACGTGATTAATTGTTTGTTATTACAAAGCACATACATTATTAACAATTCCAATTATAGAAATCATGTGATGTGATGTGATGTGATGTGATATGTTATGATATGATATGATATGATAACATAATATACGATACGATACGATACGACACTATACAATAACATAACATAACATAACATAACATAACATAACATAACAAACCATAACAAACCATAACATAACATAACATAACATAACATTACGTAACTAACTTAACGTAATGTAACGTATCATAACATATTTAGAGAGAAACAGAACTCAACCTAAAATTGAAGTGTCACGTGCACTATACAAATCACCGCAACCATTATCTAAGAAGGCACGGATTCAAAATGATATAATACGAAGACTAACAAAGGTCATAACAACATTGCTTGACAACATCTTTACATAAGATGAGCTAAACGGACAAAATATAAGTCAAAAGCAACACACAAAATCATAAAAAATAACTAAAAGATAGTAGTTTTTAAAAGTTGTTTTTACCTTTTTTTATTCTTGCGTAACGATCTTTTTGTCTTTCTCTCTATCATTCTAAGTATTATATGTAATTATTGTAAAACTCAGTCAATCAGTCAACTGATCAAACTTTGAAAGTAAATATTCAAACTCAACACAAAGTAACATTGAGCAAGTTATGTAGCTAAACCTGGACGTTACCAGTGTAATTAATTGTAAGCGTGGTAATATTAGGATGCATGCCAGGAATATTGATTCATATTTACCTCAAAATAATAACAACAACAACAACAACAACAATAATAATAATAATAATAATAACAATAATAATAATAATTATCATCATTATTATCACTGTTTATAAAAATTAAAACGACGATTGATAAAAATGACGTAGACATCTACCGAAACATTTTACTAGTGTTCAAAATATTAAACAATTATTGCCGTTAAGTTAGCTCAATATAAGGATTTATTGACCTTAAAAAAGTGACAACAACCTTGAAAAAGTGATATCGAACGAGAAAATTCATATTTTTAAGGTCGATAAATAGATCTACTCATATTGGTTTAATTTCGTTACTCACGCAGTGTGTCGTACAGGACTATTATTTCTGGTTCTCCACAGTATTCATCCGCGTTTCCTCGACATTTTTCTTTACAGTCAGTACGTTTGATATTGCTTTTAATCGACCGGCCACAGTAACACATGACACTATCCTTCCTTTGCTAAACATCAGTAGGAATAAAAAATAATTATAATCAATAACGTGTATATGAACTAAACTAAGCTGGTTAAAACTTTTTGACACGCGCTAGCATACGATTGCACGGTGTTCAATTTTAGATGACAGACATGTACTAAATTGATTTAAGGGTATATATATAAGATTTCAGTATTGTTGCCTAATCCAAGTATTTCAGGAAAAAAATATTGTAAAGTGTATTAAACTATAGTAGCCAACGTCCTTACAGATTTTTTTTTTCGAACAGATATTGCAAAATTAATGTTCAAGCTGTTTTTTTTTTTTAAATTTTTCTTACAACAGATGTATTGCATATTATCATAAAGTGTTATTCGAACGACTGTCCGTTAATGAAGGGGATCAAAAAAGCAACTAAAAAATTATCACTGTAGACTGCCCGCCTTTTTTTTTACAAGGATGAAAGCAAGGAAACACGCTACCAGAAAGACCCAGCAAACTTCGGTATCAAGTCTACGGGAAAGATTCTTTGCAGATTCTTTGCATATTTCTTCAATTGTAAGAACAAATGAGAGACACAACGATCAAAATAATACCTTAATTCCAGCATATCTATAGGCCTTTGATCTGCAGTGAGTTTTACAATCAGAACCTGTCGCATCTATTCCAATATTTTTGGGAGTACTGTAGTGATCCAAAATACTTCCTAACTTGTCCTCAAAACATCCAGTGAATCCGGGTGGTTGTGAAGCTAAATTTTTGAAAGAAAACGTTTAATCAATTTTAATATGATTGTATTTCAAAACATTTTTACGCCAGAATGTTATTTCCTTCTTGCAACGTGCTTCATCTGAAAATACGTTTATTTAATGAATGACTGCATTTCATTGTTTAGCTTTGTTTGATTCATGTCTGTGCTCTTTAGTTAATGAAACTTAATTTTGTTCCATCGCAGCAACATAAAAAAGAACATAAACACAACAAAAACAACAAGATAAACAACAACAACAGCAGCAGCAACAGCAACAACAACAACAAGGACTTACTCTTACAGTAACTAATGACTGAATTATAGCGTAAATAATTGCCTCATGTCTGTCCTCTACAGGTAATAAAATATTAGTATGTGTTCATGGCAACAACTTGAACAACAACTTAAACAATACAATCATCAGCAGCAGAACAAAAACAACAAAACAACAACAGCAAACCAACAACAAAAATTCATTTAGTATCATTTGTTTGGATGTTGTATTTAAACTGACAATACCATTTATTTCAGAAAAACAATGTGTGCATTTACCAATAAGATTGCGATACAACTTACCCTTTACTCTCGGTTACAACTCGAGGAGTGAAATATATACTGCATTTATTGAGAAGTTAAAACACACTATTATTTAAATATAGAATAAACCATTAAAAGTAGAATGGTAGATTCAATACCTCTTATGACATTGCTATGAACTTACACAGATAGATATAATCAATAAAATACATTATTTCTTTCCGTAGTGATGAGGCTAGAGGTGTTCAAACCCTAGTATTCTATATAGACTGTATAATGGGGCGAACTGTTCTGTTTCCCATTGCTGTATTTAGTTCTTCTTTAATCGTTTGTCCTTTGACTCACATTATTTCCTTGCCATTTATTCAGGATGTTGTTGCTGATATTTTGAAATCTGCTAGAGTTATACCATTTTATAAGACAAATGACAACACTGATGTTGGAAACTATCGCCCACTGTCTGTATTAAGTATAATTACTAAAATATTTGAAAGAGATGTACATGATCAAGTAGAGTCTTAATTTAAAGGGATATACAGGCAAAAGAGATGTACATGATCAAGTAGAGTCTTAATTTAAAGGGATATACAGGCAAAAGTTTTATGCTTTCTTTCTCATTTCTTCTACCAATATAATATAAATGTGATCAAAATAAATACAATGATCAGTTCCAATAACAAAGATTTCCTCTTTTTAAATGAAAAACCGGGTGGTTTCCTAACTTGACCCACGTGGGTCAAGATAGAAAATTTAGATTTCGCGCTAAATTTCGTAGTGAATGATTGGACCGTTAAAGTACCTGACACGTGATCTACGGCAAAAAGCAACCCAAAAGAAACGACGATTGGTTGTTTTTGTCACGTGACTTATTTAAACATAACTTAGGGATTTCGTTCACGTTTTATTTTCTGTTAAAGAACGTTCAAATATTTACGTTCAAACCCGCATTTCACTAGAAACATACTGGTGATTTAAAGTTCTTCATATCGAACGTGATTTTAGCAAATGATATCAGTTTTAATTGTTTGGTCATTCATTTGCCTGTGTATCCCTTTAACTTACTGAAAATAGTCTTTTATATGATTTTAAGTCTTGCTTTAGAAGTGGTTTTCCCACTGATACATGTCTGGTTCTCTTGACAGGTTACATTCGCTTTCTTTTGGATAAAGGTTATTTTGTTGGTATGGCTCTGTAAGACTTGCAGAAAGCGTTTGATACAGTAGACCAGTCCATTCTTATCATGAAACTTAGAGCAATAGGTCCTGGTAATGACATTGTGCGATGGTTTACAGCTTATTTATCTGATAGGCAACACGTAGTTGACGTTTCAGGGACGCATTCTAGCTTTGCTTCAGTTACATGCGGGGTTCCCCTAGGGTCAATATTAAGACCCCTGTTATTTCTTATATATGTTGATGACATGTCTTCATTAGTTAAGAACAAGCTTTTGTATGCTGATGACTCAGCCATTCTTGATACTAATAAAGATAGGTCAGTCGTGAAAATTATTTGGAAAAGAATCTCTAATCTGTAAGTTCTTGGTAAATTGATAATTAACTTTCTTTGCATCTGGGTAAATCAGAATCCATTTTATTTGGTTCTGAGACAAAATTCAAATTTAAACTCTAATTTAAGTGTGTTTTGTAATGACACACATATACAGTCAAGTAATTCAGTAAAGTATCTCGGTGCTACACTTGATTAGTCTGTCAGGTGAGTCAATGGCAATGTCTGTTATTAATATAGAGAACGCCAGTTTTTCAATAAGACAACTAAGAAAATGATAATCACAGCTTTAATTCAGTGTCACTTTGACTATGCCTGTGCATTCTGGTAAAATGGACTAAGATTTGGCAAAATAAACTTCAGCTTACCCAAAACAATTTAATTAGGTTTGTTCTTAGTCTTGAATATAGACCTTACATATGACAAGAACACTTTAAATTTTAAATTGGTAACATGTTACTAAAAGAGTAGATTTGATAGTTTTAGGCCATTTAAAACAAGAGCACCGCTGGGCGGAGTATTATATGCCCGAAGGGAGTTTTTTCTAAGTATAGAAATCTTAGGCTTTAAAATTAAATGATTTGCTTAAAATTTTGATTTTTTTACCTCGGACCTACTGACCTCAAAATCAATAGGGGTCATTCACTCAATGTGTGCAACCATTATATAAATTTTGAAGTCTCTTTAAAAATGGTTGTCGAGTTATAGAGTGTAAATGATTCTAAACATTTAGGTCACTATGACCTTGACCTTTGACACACTGATCCCAAAATGTAAAGGGGTCATCCACTCAATGTGTGCAACCATTACATGTATTTTGAAGTCTTTAAAACAAATAGTTGTCAAGTAACAGAGTGTAAATGATTCTAAACATTCAGGTCACTGTGACCTTGACCTTTGACACATTGATCCCAAAATGTATAGGGGTCATCCACTCAATGTGTGCAATCAAGATATAAAGCTTGAAGTCCCTATAACAAATGATTGTCAAGTTACATGGTGAAAATGGTTTTCATTGTTAATGTCTATGTGACCTTGACCTTTGAGCTTCTGACTCCAAAATCAACAGGGGTCATTCATTCAATGTGGGCAATAATCATGTCAAGGTAAAAGACTGTAGGTCAAAGAGTACTCATGTTATCCTCCAGAACCAAATTGATAACGGACGGACGCCCTGAACCATAACATAATATGCCCCCTTCGGGCATATAAAAATTAAACAAAGGTTGTCTCCAGAATACTTCAAAGAACATTTTGTGTCTCAAGATTCTGTCCATTCTCATCATACACGTTTTAGTGACAGTGGTTGCTATGCTGTTCCCTAGGTTAAATATTTTGTTGTAAGGTCCTTTTCATACTCAGGTATTAAAGTATGAAATAGTCTTCCTCAAGATCTAAGGAACATTTTTTAATTTAAAGTGTTTAAAAGTAATGGTAAAAAATCTATTAATAACTCAGTCGTTTTTTTTGTGGCTATACTTTTTATATGCATACATGACTCTTTCAATATTTTTTTAGGACTGTGATAAAATGTCATGCCTCCCTTTGTCAGCATTTACATAATTATACAAGGACCACAATGGAAATGAGAGTTGTTCTCGTTTTCGTGTCATCCTAATATATATGAGAAATGGCGTGGTTTTTATTTACATTTAATATGTATTTAAAAATGTGGTAAATTCTTATGTGATAGCTAATTAATTTAATATAATGTTTTATTTTAATTCTATATGAGTCTTTTATTGTTTCTATTTGTGTGGTTTATTTCTGTAATAACGATGTATAACCGTATGTATGCTTAGATAAAAGACATATAAATTGTAGAAATATGTTGTTGCGATGATCTGGTACATATGACATCATCAAAATTTATCGTTGAGTTATTTTTATGTTCTTTTAATTTTATACGGGCATCTGCAATTTAAAAGTTTCTATCCATCATCTATGTGAGTTTATTTATCGTCAGCAACTGTAGCCGTTAATTGACCGGCGCATCAAGCAGAGATATCTAACGTTGCAGGAGACACAGAAAATTTCAAATTCCAGAGAAACACATTGTTCTTTTACAGTGTATAACTGCTTTGCAATTGATATGTTAGTCAGGTGTTATCCGCCCCTGATTCCTTACGTCATTACGCTTGGTACTGTTGATATGTTGGCAATATTTTTTTTACGCGGAGTAATACAATCGTGTGCTTGTAGACATACATCTAAGTACAAGGCAAATAACTCTAACTTCCTTATTGAAACTCATTTCCGTCTATTTTCTTATCAAGTATCCTCAAGCAGATATTTCCGAGTGTTTAAAATATCGTGACAAAATCCAACAAGCGAGACGCCAGGCAGAAATACAAGTAGGACAAGTTTTGTTACGCGGTCACCGAGATCACCGCTCGACGATCCTAACAGTACAAAGAAAACGTGAACAAGTTAACGGTTAAGTGCCTACACTATAAAGTAACACAAACAATGGACACAAATACGGATATACGATGTAGATTATTGGATTTAAACAGACGAACTGATTTATATGAAACGCTGATCTCCATACAGGAATTCCAGTGTATATTTTACATATTACTATTAAACATGCTCTGTACTCTCAGGAGTTTTGTATTAATAGTAAACACAATAATAATTATACAGTATTAAGAACTATGGGTTTGACCATACATAAAGACGATATTTAATGAACATTAAGTTAATCAATAGATTTACTATGAAACAAATGATAATCGAATATTTAATGGCAAATATTTTTAGAATTAAAAATTATGAATATGTTAAAAAAATACAGTTAGATCATATTCTTAAAGTATGTTTATGGTTGTCAATAGGCATAAGTATTTTTTCACAATTAATCGTGAAATTCATGATTACACTCATGCGCATAAAAACGATTTCTTTACTATGTAAACATGGCCTAATATGTCAAAATGCAAACTCAGTCATGGAGAAAGAACTGATGTACTATGATGACTGAGATATGTTTGAAATACCGAACAAATATCTACGATTCTCGCTTTTTGATTACCATTCTTTAATATTAGTCAAATATATCCTCTGTAAAGGCAAAGTCAAAGCAATTATTAGTGCCAATACAATTGTGAACAATTATCTTCATAATTCAACTTCCTACAGCACTTTCCGTGTTTTCTTAAAATTTGTTATGATTATAAAGATTTTTCGTTTATATTTATTATAAAATTCTCGCGCTTGTTTGCTGCATAATTTTGTTATATCCTCATAGAACCTTTTTTGAGAGTATTGTTTATACAATCGTATTGAGATTAAATATATCAGTAAAATGTATGATTTATAAATTTGTACTGTATACGCTATTCAGTCCTATATTGTACAAACTTTTATTTAGGATACACATGTATAACAGATGTAATCTTTATAACTGTGGGTTGAAATTACATACGCAAATCAGTTGTTAATGTAATAAACTATTGTTGATATTACATACGTTAGTCGGTTATTTCCATAAGCTGACGTTGAGTCATTTTCATAAACTGCGTTGAGATTACATATGTCAGTTAAGTGTTATTTTCATAAACTGCGTTGAGATCACATATGTTAATTAGGGGTTATTTTCATATACTGGCGTTGAAATCACATATGTCAATCAGGGGTTATTTTCATATACTGGCGTTGAGATCACACATGTTAATCAGTGGGTATTTTCATGAATTGGCGTCGAGATCATATATGTTAGCCAGAGGTTATTTTCATAGACTGGCGTTGAGATCACATATATTAGTCAGGAGTTATTTTCATAAACAGATACACATGTTAGTCAGGTGTTCTTTTCATAAACTGGTGTCGAAATTGCAAGGTCAGTCAGGTGTTGTTTTTTTTTTTTTTATTAAATGTCGGTCAGGTGTTGTTTTCATAAACGGTCGTCAAGATTAAATATGCTAGTCAGATACCATTTATATATATATTAGTGTTGATATTATATACGTTAATTAGGTGATATTTTTATAAGTTAAAGTTAATATTGATTATGTCAGTCAAATAATTGTTTTATAAATTAATACAAAATAAGTCGGAGTTGAAAGAATACATGTTAGTGCCTTTGCAAATCAAAGGTTTTTTAGTAAACTTATGTTGAAATTACATGTGTCAGTCAGATGTTTTTTTTCATAACTTTTTGTTAAGTAGTCTTATTTTTGTTATCGTAAAATATCATAACATTTTAAACTCATTTCCTTGTATATTTACTATGTCAGATCAATCGAAAGACATTTGTACTAGTATCATTAATACTAGTATTGAAGGATCTCTATTAGGAGTCAAAGAACTTACCTTTGCATTTTATGTATACAAGTTTAAAAAAACAACATTTTGATCCGAATGATATGCTTTTATCATAGAGTGTATCAAAGAACTTTGTTCAGGGCATAATATCTCTACACTTTCAAACCTACTTTGTACAAAGAACTAATTCCATATGAGTTATTATATTCACTTTTTTGTCACTTAACTGTCAAGGAATTAGACAGTCTGAAAACCGTGCAAGATTAAAACAATATATTCTATCACAAAAATGCCAGATTCTAATATTATCAGAAACGCATATAACGGTAGACATTGAAAATTTAATTGCAAAGGTTTTTAATGAATGGAAAATATTTCACTCATTTGGCTCAAGTAACAGTAGAGGATGCTCTATTTTTATTAATAAATCTATACATTTTGATATTACTGACACTCTAAAAGATACGCATGGGCGCTATTTACTTCTAAATATTACCCTAGACAATAATGTTTACACAATTCTTCACATTTATTTCAAAAAGAAACAATTTTTTTCCATAATTTGTCGAAAATATTAAATGAAAATGCTCAGGGATATATAATTGTCGGTGGATACATGAACGACATGTTACAATCACCCGGCAGATTTAATGCAAAAAACAATATAAAAAGTAATCGTGGGAAAGGTTTTGCAAATTTTATTAAATCTAATAATTTGACAGATGTTTGGAAACTTTTTAATGAAAACAAAACACAGTATACGTGGCGAAAGAAAAATAGTGCAGAAAAAGTAGAATAGACTTCTGGCTAGTTGAAGACAATGCAGTTCCGTTAGTAGTTAAATCCGATATAAGACCAGCTTGTATCAAATACACGGATCATCAAGCAATATTTTTAAAAATGCAAAAGCCATCAAAACGCGGAAATGGTTATAGGAAGATGAACATTTCCTACCTTAAAGAGAGTGATTATAAATTATTGATCGAAGATACAATAAAACAATGCGAGCATGCTTACAAAAACAAAGAATCAAAAACAGATTTTTGGAAATTAAAAATGCTTCGATTTCATATTCAAAACTGAGAGCAAAAGAAGGAAAAGAATATGTCATACAACTTGAATTTAAACTTAAATTATTACAAAACAATAGTATAGTAGAATTCGAGCAAATTGAAAACTTAGAAAAAGAAATCCAAAAACTGTATGAAGCAAAGGCGAAAGGCGCACATATAAGATCTCGAATAAACTTTATTGAAAATGGAGAAAAAAAAACAAGAAATTTTTCTTGAATCTGGAAAAGTCGAGACAAACGCTGAAAACGATTAACTCGCTTAAAATAAATGGAAATGTAATTTCAAATGAAACGAAAATTTTAAATGAAACAGTAAATTATTACAGAACACTTTACACTTCTAGTAAAATTTCAACAAATCATATAAAAACATATCTTAACAATATTCAGTATGAAAATAAACTATCCGATGATGAAGCGAGTAAGAGCGAAGGCTATTTAAATTTGAACGAAATAAAAACTGCTGTTAATGGACTTAAGCCAAATTAATCACCAGGAATTGATGGCATTCCTGCAGAATTCTATCAAGAATTTTTCTATTGCGTAGGTTCACATCTCACAGAGTGTCAAAATGAATGGTATGAAAAAAACTATTATCTCATTCACAAAAATTAGTTGTCTATCTTTGATTTACAAAAAAAGGGACCCACAATTATTAGAAAATTATCGACCAATATCATTATTATGTGCTGATGTTAAAATTGCAACTCGTGCTCTTGCCAATAGATTGCAAACTGTAATTCATAAAATAGTAAGCTTAGACCAACAAGGTTATATTAAGAACAGATTTATCGGATATAACATACGCTTAATACAAGACATAATATATTATTCAGAAAAACTTTAAATAGATGGTGCGGTAATGTTTCTAGATTTTCGTAAGGCATTTGGCACTCTAGAATGGAATTTCTTAATTAATGCACTTAAACAATTTGGTTTTAAATCGAACTTTATAAACTGGGTCGAAACATTCTATAATGATATTAAATCATGTATTTTTAACAATGGACATAAATCAAAGATATTTAATTTAAATCGAGGTATCAAACAGGGATGTCCATTATCTGCTCTTTATTCATATTAGCTGCTGAATTAATGGCCATTGAAATAAGAAATTCAAACGGTATAGAAGGAATAAAATTCAAAAATAATAATAAACACATTAAAATAGCACAACTTGCTGACGATACTACTCTTTTTCTAAAATCTGAACAGGATATTCTGAATGTAATAAATCTGGTAGAGCGCTTCGGCAAATACTCGGGTTACAACTCAATAGCAAAAAAACTGAAGCTATGTGGATTGGAAGAAGTAAATTACGAAATGATAAAGTAGGAAATATAACATGGCCGAATAAACCAATTAAAGCACTAGGAGTCTTTTTTGGCATACAATATGAAGAGTGTTCTAAACTTAATTGGCAATCAAAAATAACTGAATGTCAGTCTAATAAGAAACTGGTTGAAACGTAAGTTAACGATGTATGGAAAACTTCAAGTTATAAAATCGATATCGATACCTAAATTTACTTACCTGTCTCATTCATTAGTTGTGCCAGAAAGTATCGTGAAAGAAATCAATACAATTATATTCAAATTTTTATTGGACAATAAACAAGAAAAAGCAAAAAGTGCAACTTTAGTAGGCAATAAATTAAAAGGAGAAATAGATATGCTAGACTTAGACTCTTACATAACTTCTTTAAAACTTAAATGGGTAAAAGCTTTAACTGATGAATCAGAAGGAAACTGGAAATTAATTCCATAACGCCTACTGAAAGATTTTGGTGACAATTTCTTAATTTTTTATTGTAACACAGACACTATTAAAAGTCTCAATTGTAGTAATGTGACTGAATTTTATCAAGAACTTATTAAAATATGGATAAAAAACACGCAATTTACAAAAAGAAGAACAAAATTTGACGTTTGAGCAAATAATAAAACAAATAATTTGGGGCAATAGATTCATTAAAATTAATAACAAATGTTTGTATTTTAAAACATGGATTAAATCGAATATATATTTTTTAAATTATTTACTTAATAATCAGGGTGAAATAGATCAAAACGTTATTTTAAATAAGTTATTAGATAACCGCAACTGCGTCGTTGAATTTTACTTGCTTTTTAAAGCTATACCGCTAGCTTAGAAACATACTATGAAAACGTTTAACTCTTCGCAAACAAAAATCAAAACAGAAAAACGTCTTAAGATAAATGACAGCCTTTTTCAATTGATGGATTCAAAAGCTATATAACAAAGTATTCATCAAATCCGCTGCACATTTGTATTGGTCAAATAAATATAAGAGAAAACTGAACTGGAATAATATATATAAATTCATTACAAGAATTCCTGACAATCGGTATAAACAATTCAAATTTAGAGTAATTAACATGATCTTTACAAGCAAAGAAACGCGCTATAAATGGAAAATGGTCTCATCTCCACTCTTATAAATGTAATAAATGTATCAACACGTTTTTATCGATTGTATGGCAGTAAATGTATTTTGGGGGAAAATTTTATATATTTTTGTGTGCGGAATTCAAAGAAATATACGTAAACTAGACACCCTTATTTTCGGTTATAAAATATCTCAAGAAGAATACTTTTATATAAATGTTATACTAACTATTGTAGGATTTAGTATTTATAAAGCTTAATTTTGTAGTAATAATTGGTCAAATGAATTTGACAAATTAAAACTGTTTAAAACAGAATTTGAAATAATGTATTAATACTATAAATACAAGAAGATAAAAATAAAATATTTTGACAAAATACTCCAACTTTTAAAAGATATATACTAACTTCTAGATAATTTCAAGTTTGTTTTGTATGTTTATATATGTTGTTATTCTATTACACACGAATATCTCAAATTGAATTTGTTAAACTATCTCAATGGATATATGTATAATTATGTATAATATTTGTGAATAAAAGAAAAAAGATTGTTTCTCTAGATGAAAACTGCTTTACGTATGTTCTTTTTCACAACTTTTCAAAGTTGTATTGCTTCTTTGTGAGATACAACTTTCTAGTATAACAGACAACTTGCATTGTTCCGGGGCGCTGAATCAAACCGATTTTTTAAAAACTTTTTGAGTAACAAGGGACTAATATGATGTCTAATTTGTTCTTTATCGTAACAACACTGTCAAATTTAAATCGTCATTTTTTTTTCGAAATGTACCTAATGATCGTGTCTCTGATTAAGAAAATGTTTAAATATCAATTCCAGTCATGACAAACATTTCCGTATACATAACAAATAATGGCATGATACAGATAAATACACAAACTCAGAAAGAAAGTGTGACAGTTTCAGAGCTCATATTTGGAAGAAAAGAATAACAAAAACTGGAAAGAAAAAAAAATGATTATCTAATTTTTTTCCAAGGTTATGCCCAGTGAAATTCGATTCTTTTATTGCTTAATTTGCTTCATTAAGTGATTGATTTATCAGAGTGAATAAAATAAATGTTAGGTGAATATTTCATTCAAAATATGCTAAAAACAATGAAAATTAACCCTCTGAAAGTAAAATCATACAACTAAATTTTAGAAGATGAAATACAAGATCTTAATACGTACATTTGCAAAGTACTCCCGGGATCAAAAGAAAACATAGTGCTGTGACACAGATCCACAGCACGTCACATTTCTCCATTTTGTAAAGTGAAATTATGATCAAGGAAGTTGATTCAAATGATAAAAATATTGCTTAAGTTTCATTTCCGCTTTAGCTTATTTTTGCCATTGTTTGAATTATTTTTCATGCTTGACGAAAATATTAAGGATCATTAAGGATATTAATCATCGTCATCATCATGATCACTAGTAGTGTTAGAGGAGCTGGGGATGGTATCCACGAACCACTGACCACTCCGTGCAACCTAACATGAAACTTACAAAAGGGTGAAGCTTGCTTTTCCTTCCGTTGAGGGCGGAGAAGTGGTCCAGTGGTAAAGCGCTGGAGTGGTAATCCAAAGGTCGCGAGTTTATTCCCTTGCTCCTCCGCTAACATCATCATGAGATCAAATTTTAAATCTGCATTGACATGGGGGTTAGTCCAACAGCGTGTTATATGGCTTTGAAAATCTTAATACAGATTTCATATACGCTCAAATTATGCATGGGCTGTCAAATGTTTCACGCAGGAATATAACTTTCTCTGGCGAACTTTAACAATCGGAAAGCCTCAACTCTCTTCATGCCAAAGTCCTCTGTCAGCATTGTTTCCGTAAGTCCAACAAGAAGCGATCCGTCAATTAATTGTTCTTTGAAACTCTGGCAGTACTGACCTAGATTAAGAATCTCTAGATATTCACACACTTCACGAATCGACAGTTTTTCAACCTCTTTTACACTTTGATTGCGAGTATGTATTTTGGTGTCTTGGTTTTGAACATGCGATAAAGATTTCCCAATGACGGTATTTTGTAAATGTTGCACTGCTGGTGAAACAACGTTCTTGGAATGTTGTTTATATATTTTGGATTTTTCTCGTGTTGGTCAGTGTTTGAACCATTCTTCTCTGACACTGTGCCTCTAACTGGTAAGGTTGATACGGATTCCCGTTTGTAATTAGGTGTTGGTGATGATTTTCTTGCCATGTCGTTTTCAATATCGTGTGTGTTGGGATTCTCAAAACGAGCAGTAATTTTCGGCGGTACAGGAGTTATATACATATTCTTCATTTCGTCCATATTATTTTCTAAAGTTGGCAACTGAGGGAGTGGTCGAAACTCTTTTGTCTGAGGAGAGGGAAGTGGTCGAAAGTCTTTGACATGGGGTTGGGGTTCTGGTCGAGAACGTTTAGTAGTTATAGTGGAAAGTGGTTGAGAATCTTTCGTAGAAGTGGGAGGTGGTCGAAAAGTTTTGTCATGAGGCGGCGGAGGTAATCGAGAACCTCCGGACTGATGTAATGGTTTATCTTTCTCACAAATTCCATGAAGAACGCTTTGGGGATGAAACTGAAGACCAGGACGGGGCCTCGTCAGGGGTCCTTGTACCAAACCTACAATGCTGGAATAGGATTGAGGCTGCACGTACGAAAATTTAGTATCCTTACTATACATCGCATCGGGATCAAATACAGCGATACCTAGAAAAAGTAAAGAAGAACATTATAGTTCTTTTATTGCTTCTTCTCTTGATTTGAATCCCCCCTATTGCTGCGGCAAAATGACTAAACAGAAGCTAAAAACAAAGAGGGCTCAACTAGAAACCCAGAACACGTCATATAACTAATTTAAACATATGAAAGAAAACCGGCGTTTTCTTATGTACTGAGGCAAGATTTAAGGAAAACATTTTTTTTCGAATTCAAGAAAATGCATATGGTGATCACAAGTTAGTGTCAGTATTTCTCCGTAATTGAAAGGGATACTGATAACACAAGAGCGTGTGTGTGTGTACGTGCATGTAATGTGTGTTTGTAGGAACGTGTGTGCGCTCGTAATTGCGTGTATGTTTGATGCATGAAATTATGCACGTGTGTATGCCTATGTTGGTGCGTGTGTGTGCGTGTTTGCTTGTTTGTGTGCACGTGCTTGTTTGCCTTTGTATTTGTGTGCGTGTATGCGTGTATGCGTTTGCGCGTTAGTGTGTTGTATGGACTTGTATGTATGCATGTTTGCCTGCATGTATATGCACGTGTACGACCGTGTGTAGGTGTGTGTACGGTAACTGGGCTTGTTGAAGTAGCAGGGAAGGATTACACAGACTACTATCTTGTTTACATTTGCTGAATTCTTCACTCACAGGTCCGTCTAGAGTAATTGATTTTTATTTATGCTCATACGCTTTGATATTTAAATTGTTAGATGAGTCGATGTTAATTGAAAAAAATGATAAGGCTGTCAAAACCTTCAATAAATAAACAGAATGTCTGCCAGGCTTACACCTGTGACCCTATTGCTTGATTTTAGATCATGTTTGATTGGCACACAGTAATATCATTGAACATTATCATACTTACCAGGATTACCATAATGATTGATTATACGCTATCCTTGAACTTTTGCGTTTCAAATTGTCGAAAAAACATTTTCCATTTCTCCGGTTGAGATCTTTTTATGCCTGACACGGGGGATAATCTAAGGTCTGACAGGATAAAGTGGCACTCGAATAACGTTTGCAGTTATTTCCCCTGTAAAACATAAACTGCAGTAGACAGCTTATATAATATTATTATATAACAAACAAAAATACTCGCTCTGTTTCTGTAATCACATCAGAATGGTACTCGTTGCTTGTATATGGAGTTGAGCCTGTATGTCCCATATGCAGGAGGGAGGGGTAGAGGTGTTAGACTCGGAAAACATGTCAGAACTCGAGACTAGGATGTAGATCGTAGGCAGTATGCATAACTTACAAGGAGCATTCTTAACAAGCGGCAGTTAAATACATAGGTTCTTTACTTTAATCTGAACCAGTAATGTATGACTGGATAGTCACTCGTCGCATCAGACAGACGCCAGCATTCAGACACTTGAACACTATTTCTTCTAGTATTTGTTAGAATCTAACGTAACTGATCTGTGTGATCCGTACCTTTTATTATTATATGCCCTAATAAATAAACCTCGTCGAATCGCCTGTCTATTTTGATAGGAGGAATATGATTGGTTGAGACACTCGTAGTGGCAACAGTGAGGACTTTGTCCTTTGGAAACTGCACTATTATCGGTAAGGTGTTGCTCTCAATAATTCTGCGAAGACTTTCTTCTTTCATGACTGTTTGAAAGGAAGTTTTGGTCATCATGAGTATGCAGATCTGCTAACGGTATACAAGTGGTACTTTAAGCTTCAGAAAAGGTAAATTATGAAAAGATAATTGGAGAAAGTTTCAGTTTCTGACACTTGTGAGTGTACAGAAAAAACGTAATAAATATGGCAAAATTTCTTCAACTGATTAAAGATTTTATGTGCTTGCGAAATTTACAGTTTTGTGGACGATTTAAAGTGCCAAATTGGTTAGGTAATATTTGATAAGTATTTTAAAAATCCTTACAAGGCAATTTATCAATATGTGATCAAATGAAATACCTGAGTTGCTCTGATAAAAAGAATATGTACTGCAATGATCTTCCCAAATTACCTTTTCCATTTTGAACAATGCACAGCTGTTCTTTGTAGTCTTCCGGAATGGTTATCAATGTCGGCCGACCATGTAGGTTAAGATGTCCTACCACACGTTTCTGTCTAGATACTGCAGTAACGGCTAAAACCTGTCAATGAATGAATGAATGAATGAATGAAAGGACGGATGGACGGACGGACGGACGGACGGATGAAATAATGGGCTTAGTAGTGTGTTTTAACGAATTATCATAGTATGATAGTATGAATTTACTTTTCTGACACAAACAGAAAGATTTTAAATCGCATTATCGAAGAGCTTTGTGAATAAAATCGCTCCTTATAAACAATTACGATCACGTTTAAAGGCCCATTAAGTATGGAATGTTATTTAGGTAAACATTACACAATGCCTGCTTACTGTCACAATTTATTCACTGACACTTCTATAGTGTTTACGGATACAGTCATTATGCATTATTGCACTTTCATCACGCTTGTTTACAATGATACCATGCTTGCTGGAAGTTACAACTTGTATGCTGTTTAGGCCATGATGCCTGTATCATATTCTCATTTGACTGAATGACTTCTGTTTTTTTGGAGGGGGGGGGGGGGGGGCGGGGGTATAACGCCGATTTCAACATCTAGGTTATATCTCGACGGTCAGTTTACCTAACCGGTTTTCCTGGATAACTAACCAGTAATTGCCAATTTCTCCGCAAGTGACTGACTACTGTTCCCATTGACTGAATGGCAGTTCAGGGTAGCGTAATGGTATATTCTTTCATGCTGTGTCTGTTCATGTATAGGAAGTGAGCAGTAGCGGTATGCAGCAGTAGAAAAATGTGAAGTTGACAGTAACAGTAACAGCAGTAGCAGTAAAGAAAACGTGAAGTTGGCAGTAGCAGTAACAGCAGTAGCAGTAAAAAAACGTGAAGCTGGCAGTAGCAGTAACAGCAGAAGCAGTAAAGAAAACGTGAAGTTGGCAGTAGTAGTAACAGCAGTAGCAGTAAAGAAAACGTGAAGCTGGCAATGGCAGTAACAGCAGTCAGCAGTAAGCAAAACGAGAAGTAGGCAGTAGCAGTAACAGCAGTAGCGGAAGGAAACTCTGTTACTTCTACCGCCAACTTCACGTTTATTTTACTTTCTACTGCCAACTGCTACTGCTACTGTCAACTTCCTATTAGTGTGTCAATCTTGATTCATTTGTAATGCATCCAAGAACAAAATATATGAACTGATTAACCCATATAGAAAAAAGTTACCAGGCACTAGGCAAAATAGAAGGAAGCATAATGTCAATTCAAAATTGTTAGTCACATTTTGACAACAGGGGGCGGTTTGTCAAATAGTCGTGTTTTTCCGTAATTTGAATAATTATTTGTCGGAATGATGTTGAGGATATCCGAATATGTATAGAGATCTAACTGATACAAAATGGCTTGTTTAAGCAACAGCTAATTAAAGTTCGTCATAGGCCGGAGATTTACGTTATCTTTCGAGAAAACTACGAACGTGCGCCCGCCGTTATCAAAATGTGACGTGCATTTTTGCAATTCAAATGACAGTATGCTTACTTTCAACTTACTTAGTGGCTGATTACATCTTTCATATTGTGTGGTCACATCATGCATTTTGTTCCGAAAGCATTATAACAGAGCAGTGCTGATATACAGTTCCGACTTGTTGAAATATGTCATTACAATACACTGAACTGTCACTCTGCTAAATGAAAATATGATATAAACATCAGGGTCTAAACATCATTGTGAACAAGAGTGGTGAAGGTGCGAGCATGCATAATGACTAAACCAGTAAACACAACACAGTAAATTGTAACAGTAAGCAGGCATTGTGCATTTTTTACCTAACTAACATTCCATAATTAAGCCTCAGAAATGACTACATTTTTCCTTTAAAGAAAGGTAAAAATGTGGTAACAATATTTGAATAGTGGATTTAGAGCATGTTAGATACTTATCACTTGAAGATAGTTGTGCTGAATATGAAATAATGTGTTATAAAAGAAGCAAAATGTCAACAAAACTGGTATTTTGACATCCATACAAAATACTAATTCACTATAACTATACTAGTGGCCAAAAAGCAAAAGAAACAAAACATGGTTCAACTATGTATGGCTAATGAGTACCAATTTGGAAATTGTAACAACACACTAAAAATTTTGACAAATAAAAATAGTAGCATTTTCGTGGCTTAATGTGCCTTTAAATGGCATTGAGAAGGATTGGTTTGATCTTGTGGTTAAGGCGTCCGTTTAAAGAGCCGAAGGTCGAAGGTTCGAGTCCAGAGGGCACTTGTTTTGGTGAAACCGGTTGGTGAGCCGCCAGCCACTAGACATATAAGAAATGGTACTGATTAAATTGCTCCTGACATATAGGATTAGGTATTCGAAAAATAGAGGAGTACAGTACATTTAGTACAGGATCATAAGCCCAATAGGCTGGACCTTTTAGTGGAGCGATAGAATAATTAAATAGCAATCTTGTCTTTACCTAACTTTAACAAAATTAAATTAATCCTTCTTTTCAACATTTTACAACTTTTACTTCTTAAATAAAAACAAAATTGTGTTTTAGGTCTTTGGTACGTAGAAACATTAGAAAATGTCAAATCCATTTATTGTTACCACAGACAATGGCAATTTGAATAAGTATTGTCTGAAAATTCTGCATTTACTCGAGAAAGAATTACAAGTTATAAATTGTGTTACCTCTCCTCTGTCGAAGGTGTCGTCTGCAATGTCACCGTAAAAGCCTTGAGTTACCATGACGACGACCGGAAGTCTGCCGATGAACAAGTCATAAATATCCGCAACACTGTAGTTATGTTTAGATGTACTGAATTCCATTGTGCAGTGGTCAAAATTGCGTCTAAAAACAGAAAATAGTGCAGTTAACTAAAAGTTACAAGATACTGTTTTGTCTCTAACATCTTCATAAGCCTATGTTGATAAAACAAAACAACAAAATTTCTTCTAAGTCATTTTCAAATAGAAACAGTTACTGAATTTGATCCTTTGGATAACTTTAGGCACAGGCAAAGGTCGAAGAAGTTTCCTGTATAGTTTTGCTTTTATTGATATGTACTGGACACCTTTTAGCTTCCGGCGTGTGCTTTCAGGTAGCTTTTATATAATTTTATATTAATTTATATATATTTAATATATATGTCAAACTGTGTTTTGTCTATATTTTGTTGACATACTAAAGATGTAAATTTACCCAAACTCAGGTGACCGGTTCCCGAGCGGAAACTCGTCGTTTCCGGCATGAACCGGCCGCCCTCGGGTTTGGATATCCCAATCTTCACCCCCCCCCCCCCCCCCCAATTATAAATCTATTAATCTTAACCTTTTTCTTAAAGCTCTGTTCATGGATTAGATTTTAAAGAGGCGTTGGTGTTACTTTATGAAAATATTCAAATAATCGCCCCGAACTGAAATTGCTTTGTTTATTTACATTGCAACTATGGTCACAAGACGAGACGAATTTATTTCAATCATTTAGGCTTAAAAGCCTATGATGACATTACAAATACATAATACAAGACGTTCGACGAACAGTGGTACACATGACAGACTGAAATTTAAACCATATAATCATGACAATATCGGACACATAAAACGGATAAATATCAATACAACCCCTAAAAAAAACAATAAAAAATCAAACAAACAAACAAGCAAACACACACAAACAAACAAACAGACAAATGAAACGGTCACATAATATGCCTGACTCAATGCTATACTGTAAGGACAGTAACTCCTCCGCAGATGTTTTTATCATGCCTTTCCGTTTTTATGTTTACTATAAATAGAAATAAGAGTATATATTGTTCTTTTATATCTTTTGGTTAAGATGATAGAAGTATTTGAAAAGTATATTTGTAATCCAACGTACGAATGTATTCAGCTTACGTGAGCTGCATTTGTTGCGTGCACATGAATACAACTCGCGCTTGAGCTCTGTTCGGCGTAAGATGTATGCGGTGTAACACGTGTGGTTATAGTGACTGAAGACTAACATTCAAACAACCACATATCGCACACAAAAACAAACAAGTCTTCATTAAGACAAATGTATACGCCAACTCAGATATGCTTCGAAAGAATATGTCTTTTATACTTATATTAATTAATCACAAAATCGCCATTTTTTTCTGTATCAGAATGAACCAAACAAACTTTATTTCAAAGTTTAAAAAATTATTTTACAAAACAAAAATTTTTAAAAATAAAAGCAAAGAAAAATTCTTACATTTAGTGTACAATGTATAGATTTTCTCCTACTTAAACCACACAGTGTAAAATCTCTTCTAAAACATTAAGACAAATAGTTTCTTCTTTGCTTCCGTGTTCGCTTAATTATACCTATTTATCAGATAACAACTTTAAAGTTCAATACGAATGTTTGAAAGTTTCTTTCAATACAGATTTACAATGAAATTACGGACCTTTTTTCTTCAAACTGTTTTACAAGACGACTTCAAGAGAGTAGATCTATTTGATAGATAATCCAGCGGCAAGCCACTGCCCCCACATACGATATATTATTTTTGCTGTTTTTTCACATTCATTCCTTTTTTGTTGTATTTCGACTGAACGAAATTAAATGGTCTATCCGCTCCACGTGTTAAATAGTTCATTCATTCATTCATTCATTCATTCATTCATTCATTCATTCATTCATTCATTCATTCATTCATTCATTCATTTATTCATTTAAGGGGCTGTGCTCCAGATGACAAAAAAAAGAAAGTTTTCTTGTATTATAAATTTCTTGTAATATTTATGATTAATGCTTAAAAAATAACCTACTGACAAAAAATAAGTCAAATAATTACATTATAAATTGATTTTTTCCCTTTCGAAGTGCTATACCGTAACGCGACGGTATAACTATATCGTATAAGATTTA
This sequence comes from Cyclina sinensis, assembly GCA_012932295.1. Classification (NCBI taxonomy): domain Eukaryota; kingdom Metazoa; phylum Mollusca; class Bivalvia; order Venerida; family Veneridae; genus Cyclina; species Cyclina sinensis. The sequence continues at coordinate 6,786,576 of JAAONU010000008.1, forward strand.
AAGTAAATATCTGTAATATCACATGCGGCGATGGTGGTGACAGTAAAAGCGTTGGAAATATTTTGTTAACATGAGGGTCCAGAGTTCAAATCAGGCTGGAGCGAAAATATTTTTTTTATTCTATTTTGACTTTTATAATCAGTTTTGAAGTAAAATATTATGTTGTTATAATCTCACGGCATCTAAATATATAATTTATGATAAATTTTTTTTTTATGTCAAATCTGGAGTACAGCCTCTTTAATTCAATCAATCAATCAATCAATCAATCAATCAATCAATCAATCTTTAATTATTTTCTTAATTCATTAATTCATTATTAATTAATTAATTTATTTATTTGTTTATCTATTCAAGGGGTGGGGCAGTGGGGCATAGTGCCAGATAAAGAAAACCTCCAATTCTTAGCCGTAGACACTTTGGCTTCTTTTGCATGGTAAGTGTATAGCAGCGATACATTGGACCCCAGTTTAACGAGTCGCTCCAAAGACAATTAGTAATGTAAGTGGGGGAGTAGGGGATCGAACTCACGAGCCCTGAATAACAAGTCCAACGCGTTATTTCTGGATGATTGATCCAGAAGACAAATAGTTGTGTAAGTTGAGGAGTGGACCTGAACCACTGATCCGCCATCAAGTGTTACTACCCCACCCGCTTAGTCATTGCACATTCAGATATGTTCACTGTTTATACATTCAAATGTAGTGCAGGCCATAGTCCGATTATGTGCAAATATGATTAACATTGATAATTAGTAAGCTGATATAGATATAATTTAGACTTCATTATAATATTCTAGAATAAAACATTAAAATATTTACTCCAGACTAATAATTTATATTCAAACATCAAAGCATGCTTTTTTCATCGTGATATTCTAGAATCCATTATTGCAAACGAACCAACTAACCAATCGCAACGCTCAATATACGACGTTTGCCCTGTTTCAAACAAATTTCCATATTTATGGTATATCTATATCGTTACCTGTTACCAAAATTGTAATAATCTGTCGTCAGTATATAAACTTCTACGCATGATCGCAGTTTTAACAATTTATACACAACAGGGGAGGTAACTGCAATGTTTCTCTCTATCTATCAGACCTCGGATTCTCGTTCGTTATATTTTTTAGTCAGAGTATCAACGATACTTCAGAAACTCTAGTCGATAACATCAATTTATCTAAATAGTTTTGATCTCTTACTGAATTAGTGTCACGAATTCTTGTCCCGCACTTGACATGACTTTTGCGATGAAGTTGACAACTTTGTGCAAACATTCTGAGGCATCTTTCTGATGGAAAATGTGCCTGGAAATCTACTCGAGGAAGACAGAAAAATGCTAGGGATACCGTCCAATGTCAGACAGCACAATTTGCGAAGGCAGTAAGTCGTAACAGACAGAATAAATTGCTGTGGCAAACAGCAAAATATGTGCCCGCCGGCATTGCTCAGTAGGTAGAGCACTGGATTAGTAATCCATGGGTAAATGGTTCGACCCCTGGGCAGGGCATTACTCCGTGACAATTGATCTTAGGCATTGTGTCTAATATTCATTTGTCTCTCACCGCTGATTCAGAGTAGATCAAGTGAGAACAGTAGTCAGTCACTTGCGGAGAAATTGGTAATTACTGGTTAGTTATCTTAGAAAACCGGTCTGACTGCCAAAAAAAACGTAGATGTGGAAATCGGCGTTAAACCCCAAAACACACACACGCAAAATATGCTGGCACAACCTTCCCTAGCTAGACTGTAAAATATCCCGGGAACACTTTCTAGAGGAATACAGCAATATATACCAGGAAGACCTTCCCGAGGCAGACAATAAAATATGCTAGGACCGAAGAAAGAAGACAGCAACATAATCAAAGTAATGTCAACAATTAATTATAAAAATCTATATAATAAAATATATTATCATTATTGGTTTGCAAAATAACTTTTCTGCAAGTCGCTGTCTATATGCATGAGAAAGTATAATTTTAAGTTAAATATTAAGGAATTTTTACCACTTCGCACACTTCTCTAGGTATCAAGCACACAGCCTGATAAATTCAAAGAAGTCAGGATCCAGCATATGTAGTTAAATTTTAACGCCCCGACGCCACAAGTCGTAAACTTATAAATAAAACTCCCAAAGAACCTAAATCCTTTAACCATTTTCTACTACGACAACGTCTGTCTCCTTTTAGAAGAGTCTCTATGAAGGATCAGTTGTTATAAGAGAAGTGGGCTCGAGTTATCGTTCTTCAGTTCTGCGAAAATAAATGCAAGAGGCGAGCTTTAAATCTGACTTTATATTTTACGTGTAATGAGAAACAAGTTTTGTAACATGACTGCTACCTGTCTTCTAATAATATTGCCGACCGTAGAGTGGAAGGCAGAAAGTCACTGGTGGGACTCAAACCAGCAACCTCCAGTTTGGGAATGGGGCGTTTTACCGCTCGACCACTCCCCAAACGATTTTTACTGCTCGAACCGTTGAGGAAGTTCCAAATTATTGATCGAAAAAAATGGACATTCCGTTTTAAACTGTGCTACTTTCTATTTGAAAATATCTTAAAGGCAGTCGAAACTCAACCATCTTTTGTATAAGTCAAGCTTTTGTCTTATGAAATATTTACATGGATACTGGTGTATTCATTTAGATTTTTCTTCAAGCAAACTATTCTTCAATTTTTGACCTCGTGCGTGTTTAGATGACATTTTTCTAAACCTTGACATGCGATACTCTTGCGATTAGATTTTGCTAACCGATCATGTCAAAGATCTGGTATCATTCCTGTCTTTGTCCAAATTTTTACTATGATATTACTGAAGAAAATATCTATTTGATATTATTTTTCGAACCAATACAGTCAGAATTTTGGAAGAGTGACAGAAGTCTATTTACGTTCAGCAAAAAACCTTAATTCAAATTGGAACAACTCATCTACAACAATCGTATTTCGTGAAATAAGCTGTCCAAAATGTACTACTTACAATATTAAGGAATATGTATAGGTTAGTGTTTAATAATAAGCATTAACAAAAATAAATTGGTCAGGCGTGCTTATTAAACAGTAACCTATTTAATGATCAACATTATTTTTCAACTAAATACAAAGCATCTCTCTGAAGTAAGAGATTACCTGATTAAGTAAATTTAATTTAGTTAGTACACATTAACCAAAGTTAGACTTAGCAGAAATTTGGAAAATACTGCAATGTGATTGGACAAAAAATTAATGTTGATCATTGGGTTTTGGATAGATGTATGACATTACTCAAGTGTGTCACTGTCGTGTCTGGGCTGAATGATGTAATTTCATCATTTGCTATTTATTCGTTTTATTTTTTTCATGCCTGTTATCCTATGATCTTCTATTATTACTAATGTATGTGCTGAATTCATATCGAGCTATGCATACGAAATAAGACGTGGCAGTTTATGTTTTGTTTAAGTCGATAAAACCCTTCTCTCCTTCTTATTCATTTTCTTCTTCTTTTTTTATTTTTTTTAACACTTCCTTATAGATTCAATAGTGTAGCGATGAAAGTCGCGGTAAATGTCACTGTTTGGTTTAACGCTTACAATCAGATTTTGGTTTCATGGGTTCGAATCCGATACCCACCAAACTGTTTATGTTGGAAAGTTTCTCTTGTGGTATAAACAGCTAGTTTAGCTAGGCTTCTGCGGGAAGAGTGTTAAACGATTGAAAACGCGTCTAAGAATTTAAACTACGTCATAATAAAATGGATCCGCAGTTACTTCAAAATTTCATTTGGCTTTGATAATCTGTGTCGCCTTTTTCTGTGTCATAGAAATAAACGTTGAATAAGTCCTGGTCATGCCTGATTAAAAAATAAAGGAAAAGAAAAACTAAATTTTATTCATTTGCTTTACAGTAAGCATTTTTCGACGTTTGATTATAATACAAAGTAAACACGCACTAGGTCTATAAGGTCTTTTATACTATCTTGCACAGTGTTTAATTACGTTATTCCAAAGGGGCTTTTCTAAATATTTTTTACAGGAAAAATAAACATTTCATCTGAAGGTCATTTTAACTAACTATTCATTTTAAAAAGGTTCATTGCACCTACATTATCTCGACGTTTTCGGATTAATTGTAAATTTCGCTGTTTTGGGGGTTTTCCGAAGGTATCGGTTTTTTTCTCTCTCACCCACTTAAAATCATTGCGAAAACATACCTTCACACTATCTAAGACATTTTAAGTATTTTTATGCGTGACTTTGATCTGATTGGGCAAAGCCCTTGTCCAATAACGTCGCAGAAGAATGTAAATTATACATAATTAGAAGTTTTAAGCGTATATATTTAAGTTGTATACACCCTATTAAAGGCCAGTGAGCGGGTATGTAACGCCTGGCTACCTCTTAAATCACGCTAAATTACACCAGTCTTAAGGTATAAGATGTACCTGTTATAAAACTAGATAATTTTTCTCATTCACTTTGTTGCTGAAATTACTTGAACAAGCAACGTATGCATTCCACAACGGGTGTTTGTAAACGAGTGTGACGTAGGCTATGAAGTCTGATTTAGCGTTTTATGTGTACGTCTAGTGTGGATTTCTTGCCCATATCACTGCGCTACCAGTACTGTTTGAAATCAGTACGTTGGGAACCAGACTGTGTGTACGTCGAACCATATTCTGAATTTCCTGCCCATTACACTACTGTAAGCAGTACGACGGGAACCAGACTAGTAGAGCCAAATCCGAAAAACCTTCAAAAGCTGAATTAACTGGTGCGTACACTTTTCAGTGTGATTTGAAGCCGGATACCGTCCGTCATTTATGTTCACTTAGGCAATCTGCTATGATGTATAGCCCATAGAGTTGAAATTACTGGTATTGTTTCAAGTTTTGCCTTCAATAAAGTCTTTTGTTTATTCTGCATTCAGAGATTCTTAAACAATCGTTTGAATCTATATCCTATGTGTAAGATGTTAAAATGATTTGTTGTTGGTTAATGATGCTCCTCCTATTTTTAGTATCTATTTATAACTATTTTTCGACTATTTACAGTTTTAACTTAGAAGCCCTTTACACTAGTCTTAAATGTGGCAAGCATGTTGTCCAACCTATAAAAACAATTTCTTTACACATAGACATATAATTTCATTGTGAGTCTTGCCAGAATACTTTAGCAATGCTGATATTGCCAGAGCGTATTTTATTGTATATCTGTTGGTCTGAATTGCGCTTGATGTGGAACTAGTTGACAACTGTCTTTGCATACTTTCAGAAGTACCCTTGAAGTTTCAAGTATTTCGTTTACAATCATCGCCATCGTGTCATCTGTCCAGTTTTGCTTTCTATGGACAACAATATCTAGAATGGTTATTTCCATGGCGTAGAATGGTTATTTCCATGGCGTACTATTATTTAGCATCTCTCTCTCTCACTATTTAAGCTTATCAATTGTCAGTACCGGTTGCCACCTACAGAGTTAAATCGTTATAATTTTGGCGGATAGTACAAGATTATTATTATTATTATTACTACTATGCTGACGATGTTAATATTATAATAGTGATATTGAATATGGTAAAAAAAAGAGCAACAACACAAATATATCAAGACGTGATAAAATGTGTGTCCAAATTTTTCTATATTCAAACGGTGACATCAACCTTAACCATATGTTTTTCTCCCTTTCAAACTGATAATGTCCCGTTCTTAGAAATAAAACAATTGGAAGCTCTGAACGATCTTTGATTTTTTTCTCAAAAACCTTTCACATGCCTTACTATTTTCAGTGTTTAGTTTCGGTCACGTGGGAGTTTTGACATAGGTGCTATTTTAAAGACTATTTGAAAATTGTTTGGATGACATTCATATATATGACCGTCGATCAGATATGCGGACTGAAAATGATGAAATTGCGTTATTTAAAGTGAACATATCAGTTTTCTGAATTCTGAAGTGAAAATGAATTCCTTTACTACAGCATTTGTTTCTCTTGCATTTACTTTCACGGTTTTTGCTGAGACAGATCTTGCGATCTATTCCCCAGGGGATGTAAAAATTGTCGGATTATTTCAAATTCACGAACCAGGAAGGTGGTGTTTGCGGATCAAAGGTCCGCATTTCGTCAGTAATGACGTCAGAGGCTGTGAAGTGGTACCTGAAAGGGCTAAACACTTTCGGACAACTGCCTTTTAAAATTGGTATGACTTTTTGATCATTGTTTTGTGAATAACATATTCCTTTTTCAATTGCATTTCTTTTCATCTTTTTAAACACTTTCGCACAAATAACCAAACCTGGCTATTTATTTTTAAAAATCATAAAAAGGAAAATTTATTACGTTCGGTGCCTTTTGACGTTGCCTTTTATTTTTTTAGGGGTGGGGGTGATTTATGAAAATACTTTAAAATGATAAAACACTGCTTTTTGCTGTGTCTTTTGCAGGAAAAAAATGTTGAAAAGAATCATATCTGTTTGAATTCTTTATTACTAGGTTTCGAGGGCTACAGAACATGCCGCCTAAGGGACAAAACTGCGGAGATTGCTGTTGGTTTAATGAACAGATCTTTGGCTAAAGAAGGCATCGCAGGTAAAACTTTGTTAGATATAGTACACTTTTGTTACAAAATTGCCGATCCGTCTAGGTCAGTTTGTAGAGCATCGGATTCAAACCCCACAAGGGCCAGCTAAATTTCTCCATGATAATTGATCTCGGACAATGTGTCTGCAGGTCCCTCACCTCTGATTCAAGTGAGGCAAGCAGTCAGTCGCTTGCGAAGAGATTGGTTACCACTTGTTTAGTGGACAGACCGCCAGGATATGATTAAAAATAGACTGACACTGGCATTGTTGTTGACCTACCTGCATATTTGAGTTTCGGTACCGTTTGCTCATATGACCTATACACCTGAAAAGGTAAGTTATTTTGGTTGTAGAAGAAAATGCAAAATACAGGAAATATCCCAATTCCAGAGATACTCTGAACATTTTACATTCTCAGTGTATAGCACCAATACCAGGGACCTCGGTTTTGTGATTTACATGAAAGACAGTTGCGGATCCGGGGGTCAATGGCTACTATATATGTGCTGTGCATTCCATTAGAAAAAAAGGTATCCAATAAATTGACGATAAAGTATTTTTATCCATAACAAAACCAAACAACTTTGTATTGGATTTCACGGTTTACCTACACGGCCCGCCTGAATAACGTCAAGTAAATACCGTAGGTAAATCCGCGTGACAAAAAGTTAGCGAATCTAAGATTTTGAAATTTTCGCATGTGGAAAGGTTCGTGAATTTTGTATTATCATATTCTTAATTGTTGAACTTTAAATTCACGTAAAGTCTTTGATGATGCAGTTCTCTTGGGTATTTTCTTGAAAACGGTTTATTTGGGAGAATCGCGAATATTTCAACGTCGCGAAAATAAACTCGTATAGAGTATGCGACGAAAAGTATTTACTAGTTTATTTCTAATTCTTGTGAAAAAAATGTCAAATGAAATTTGACCTAAAGCAATTTATGGTTTGTTTGGCTTAATACAACTTAAATACACGGATTCTAAACTTTGCTTTACAATTGTTGAACAGTACACTTTTTAAAATGTATTTATGTATTATGTACATAAGTGTAACGCCCTCATGTATGATAAGGTTATGTTTTTATTTCCTTCTGGGATATTTCATATTCATTTACTTCCCTTTTTCACCATAATACTAGTATATTCAAAAGTTCGTTTTTAAAGTGTTTTCTGATAAATCTTTGCTATTTTCAGGAATTATCGGTCCTGAATTCAGTTCTGAAGCGGAAATTATCTCCCCTGTTTTCGGTTCCGTTCCCAGCCAGAGTCGTTTAGCACAAGTAGGTTTCTCCACGACAGCAGCACGTTTGAGCGATGACAACAAATTTCCTAACATTATAAGAGTGGTCCCCCCTGACGACGTTCAAATAGAGGTAAATAACACCACTCATTTTGTTTAACATGTCCCAGATCATTGTCTCCAGAAACGTGTTAAAAGTTTTAATTAGCATCCATCCTTCCTCCCTTTTGTTTCTTTCTTTCTTTCTTGTTTTTTTACCTCTATTTTTCTGATACTAAGAGACTAAAATAATCAAATCGTATGGGATTGGACAACGTTCGAGCTCACTAGGCCGAGCAGCATATTAGCCTAAGCATTTATCAAATCAGACAGATAGATAAGATGTTATAAACTGAAAAGTTGTAAAGCGGAAGAAATTGAAATGAGCACACGCTCCGATCTATTCTTTACCGTAAAACTCTCAGCTCGCACACGCTCCGATCTATTCTTTACCTTAAAACTCTCAGCTCGTACACGCTCCGATCTATTCGTTACCGTAAAACTCTCAGCTCGTACACGCTCCGATCTATTCTTTACCGTAACACTCTCAGTTCGTACACGCTCCGATCTATTCTTTACCGTAAAACTTTCAGCTCGTACTCGCTCCGATCTATTCTTTATCGTAAAATCTCAGCTCGTACACGCTCCGATCTATTCTTTGCCGTAAAACTCTCAGCTCGTACACGCTCCGATCTATTTTTCACCGTAAAACTCTCAGGTCGTACTTCTGCGAATCAGCTCTAAATTAAGTCAGAAGCTTCAGATAGACAAAATTACGAACTTTTCAAATTAAAAAATAAAATGTACCTCATTCATATTACAAAACCTTGAAGATTGTTATATAAATTATAAAAGCTAGACCGGATATGTTTGCGGTTAAATGGTGTTTACAACTATGAATGCCAACTAGACTGGAACAATATGTTAATTCTGTTAGCTTTTTAGTCAGTTCAGGTAAATACATGCCATCTTTGAAGCATTTATGAAACTTAAGCTTTTTATTCACGATAAACTAGGCAATATTTTTCTTATTAAGACTGCGCTAATGTACGAAAAAATAGTGAAACTAATTTTAAATTTATTAATTTTGTTACGTGTAAGTCCAATACAATAATGTATTCCTTCACTCGACCTAGATTACGAAGCGAATGTGGTAAAGCATTGTACTGTAAAACAGCATAGCATTACCTTTTTTTCTGAAAACCAAATAATGCAATAAATCATACGTAATTTATTTAAATCGAAAGCCTGCGAAATATTTTTGGAAAAGAATCCCAAATATTTCGAAAACCTGTATGTTATTTTTTTCTTTTTTGATTTTTTATTTCTATTTTGTCTTTTTATTAGGCCGAATAACATAAATTTGGGAAGGGCCGTCAGCTAAGTTGAAAGAACTTGTGGCCCAACCCATTTGTCCTTGTTTTGTCGTTATTTCCTTGTATCATGCATTTATTAATAAGAGCAATAAAATATTATTAAAGTTAAAGAATGACATAAATTTCAATTCAAATATGGCATTTATAAACTGAATTTGAGACACCTTTATGTCTAGGTATTCAATGTACACAGCGGAAATACATTTTCGTATTTATTTTAAAATATTCAACTGTGACAGATACATCACGCTTGTTTGAAAGTATGTTAAGATGCATTTGAAGCAGTGAAACGTGAATGTAGTATTGATTATTTAGAATTCAATGGTAAAGACCGAGGCATTTCAAATGAGTAATGCTTGGATTTTAAATTAAACTTTGCAGCATAGTTTGACATTTCTCGTCTTCTTTACAATGTAAGCTAAATGATTTATCAACTGATAATAGGGTGTATTAACAAAACATATTTACATTACCCAATAGCTGACACGATAAACGTATACGTTATTTGAAAAAAACAATTCGTGTATTAGATGAAATTTTGAGTCTTGCTAAGCGATTTTTTAACGTAAGAGTTTTTGCTATTGCAAATAAGCTGGAGAAGAAAATATTTTGATGCATCAAGGACTCTCTCTGAAATGGAGTACTTTCTGTATATTGGACCATCCTCTACAACTTAACTAAAATCTTCAGAGGCGTCGGTCATATGAACAAACAGTACCGACAATAAATAAAAGGCGTTGATCCATCAAAGCAATCAAGAAATCGGTCACCATGGCTCTTCAAGCTGGTAAACTGATTTATTGGGACAACCTGCAAAACTAACATATTAAAAGTACCACTTGAAGGTCAAGGCCACAATTCAAGGTCAAAGATTTGAGCCATAGAATTTTGGTTTAAAGATATACTATACCCATCTTTGCATAAAATACTTCTTTTGCAGAAATTAATTGAAATCTAAGGAATTCTTAGTGAATATGTCTAATTAGGCTACTAGAATACACACACTTTATGCATTGAAGCAATACCACGTGACTGTGACGTCACTTAAGGCATCAAAACCAAGACAAAACTGTAAACATTGGCTTCGCTTGAAAATAAAAAAATACCCATAACTATTTTATTTCTTTATCGAGTGTCAGTCTAAGGAGAAAAATATAAGCTTTTCACGGAATATAAGATCTCCATCAGCAGCTGAACTGTTTTATCAAGCACTGCGTGAAACCTCGAACTCAAACAAATTCCAAATTTTCACGCAGTGCTTAAAAACGGCTCATCTGCTGATGGAGATCCTATATTTAGTGGAAAATTTATATTTTTCTCTTTAGACTGACACGTGTCTCATAGTAATCGATGAAGAAATGAGATACTTACGGGTAATTTTCTGTTTTCAAGCGTTGCCAATGTTGACAGTTTTGTCTTGGTTTTGATGCCTTTAGTGACGTCACGATCACGTGGTATTGCCAAACAGATATACCCTATTACAGGTCATGTTATGTTGGTGCTTTCTTCCAAAAATGCGAATTTTTGTGTCGCCCTTTCGAAGAAACGGCGATACATAGGGATCGCGTTGTCCGTTGGTCCGTCACGAAAACTTAACGTTGGCTTTAACTTTGCCATTTCTAAACATTGTCTTATCAAACTTTCAAATTGTATTGCTTATGACAACAGGGTCGGGATGATGCCAAAATCTTTAGGTCAAGGTCGCATTTGACAGAATCATGCCCCTTTTTGTGTCGCCCTTTCGAAGAAAAGGCGATACATAGGGATCGCTTTGTCCGTCGGTCCGGCGGTCCGTCGGTCCGTCACGAAAACTTAACGTTGGCTATAATTTTGCCATTTCTAAACATTATCTTATCAAACTTTCAAATTGTATTGCTTATGACAACAGGGTCGGGTTGATGCCAAAATTTCTAGGTCAAGGTCACATTTGACAGAGTTATGCCCCTTTTTATACATGGATTTGTCATGAAAACTTAACTATGCCATTTCTTAATGTTTCTTTATCAAACTTTCCAGTTGTAATGCTTACAATTGTATCACTTAAGACAACACCATTTCTCAAGGGCAGATAACCCTCAAATTTATTTTTGCAATGTTATGCCCCTTTTTCAAGTTAAAATTTCTTTGTTAACCTTTTTCTTTATGTCCATGTCTCAAAAAGTGTCAAGGATATTCCATTCAAACTTGGAATACTTGATCACCAGCAAGACCCCTGCAAAGATTGTTGGTACCCATGTCCCTGGGGTTACAGTTAGCCCCACCCCCAGGGGTCACTTGATTGTGCTTATACTTATATATAGGAAAAAAACTTCTTAAGCCTAGAAATGAAATATTAACTGACATGAGATGGGAAAGTTCTCCCCTCCCCCCACTGTCCCCTCTGCATGGGGACCCGCCCGCATCCCCCCCGGGCCCAATTTTTTTTAAAATTTAAAACATAGGTACTTTACTCCCCATCCTACCTCAACCCCCCCCCCTCCAAAACCAGTCACATTCCCCCCCCCCCCCCGGCCCATTTTTTTTTTAAAAATTCATAGGTACTTGACTCCCCATCCACCCTCAACCCCCCCCACCCCAACCAGTCACCTCCGCCCATTTTTACCCCCCCGGCCTTTTTTTTAAATTTAAAACATAGGTACTTTACTCCCCATCCTACCTCAACCCCCCCGGGCCCAATTTTTTTTATAATACATAGGTACTTGACTCCCTATCCGATCACTAAACCAGTTCGCCCTCCACTCCCCTCCCACCCCCCCCCCCCCGCCGGGTTCTTTTTTTTCTTTTTTTTTTAATTTTTATACATAGGTACTTGACTCCCCATCCATCCTCAACCTGCCCACCCGCCCCCAATTTTTTTTTTTAATACATAGGTACTTCACTTCCCAACACCCCCAAAAAAAAATTTACCCAGTTCCCATCTTTTTATGAGCTCTTGTTTAATGGAAATTAATTATCCAGCAGTGAGAAAAATGCGTGTTCTTGGAATACTGTTGAAGGTAATGTGTCGTTTTTTTTAAAACGTACTAAGGGGCATGTTACCCGTGTACTAAGTTTGTTTATGACACAATGTATTATAGTGTACTTATAGTGTGTAAGTTTTAAACACAATCACACCGTGACAGTTATGTTATTTATTTAATCGAAAAGTTGAAGTAGTTATTTCTTTTATTTGTATCTGAAACTTGAGCATAATATATCTTTAAGGATTTTCAGAAAATTGGACTCAAACGATATTTCATTCAGATGATGTGCATAACCTACATTTCAGCACACCACTTTTACGTCAAGGTCACGTTTCAGTGTCATAGAATTGTGTTATATTTTATCTTTGTTGCTCCATATATCCTAACCCTTTGCAGGAAAGCTATGAAAGTTCAGACGTTTATTTTCAGAACCATTATTCTAAGCGCGCTGATGGTACACAATTTCGGATAACATTTTTCTGGACAAATTGATATTTGCCCGCTCTCTGTCTGTTGCTTGAAAGGTATTCAAGAAACTTTGGTCAAATCTTTATATATGCGTTAAATTGACTGAACGATTAAGAACAAAGTCTGTTTTCGGTTAGAAAAATGCACGGTTTGACAGAAATGTTACACATCACAGTTCTCTTTGCCTTTTGTCAAAAATGTAATTCCTTGATATTTGTTTCCACTAGATATAATACGACCGGTAACTGGGCCTTCCCTTAAACAAAATACAATGCATATTTGAAAAACAAGGCGGGAAGAATAAGTCCACACCATTATCTTATCAGACTATGTTTTTGTATTTTTTACAATCAAGGTAATGATTCAGTCTATGTTGGAGCTAAAGTGGAACAGAATTGCTGTAGTATTTGAGGACGACACCTACGGCAAAGAAGCCACAGGACCGCCTAGAATTTAGGGCCAAACAAGAGAGTATTTGTGTGTCCCTGACAGAGAGGATATCTGTCAATGGCGTAACTGTCGATGAAATCACGGCTTTGCTGAACAATATCATCGTTGGTTCTGGCAATAGACCCCCTATCCATGGCATTGTCTATATTGGTTCTAGTTCAACAGCACATTCTGTATTACTGACACTTAATGGTGCGGGATTTTCTTCAGTACCTATTGTCATGTTATCAGAGGGGAGTGAATATGAACACGCATGTATTTCGTCAGTTCAATGGACAGCTTCTTCTCAAAGCCAAAGGCTCGCTTGGTTCTTTCACCAACGTATCGGGAAGTAACGGAGTTCATTGTTCATTGGAGGTCTATATTTACAAATAAAACTTACTTTGAGGAAGAAGTGAAATCGAATCCTTGGCTTCTTGACGTCTTCTATGACGCCACGCAGTGTGGAGAAAGAAATTGTAAATTCACTGAAATGACTGATGTTGAATATAAGGAAGCATTTGAAGTTCAACCATTGTATATCCAGTACGCTGTACTTGCCACACACGCTCTTGCAAAGGGTGTCCAAGTGCTTCACCAAGAGCTTTGTTCAGTCCCTGGTTCTTGTTCATCATTTGCGACAGAATTCCAAGCGGGCGATGTTCTAGACAAGCTTAAAGGATTGACCATTAACATGGCGACGGACTTTAAATGGAAGTAAGTGATAGTGAATGATTTGTGGTTTGTGAATTAACGCTTTGGCTTCATCCAGTAATAGTTTTTCCTACATGCCTGTGTGTTTTGATTTTCTTACATTTTATATATAACGTGTACTTAAAGAAAATTGTTCGATACGACGTTTCAGAATCAGAAAACATTATAAGTGACCATAAGTAAACCTCGGTGACATTTTTCCAGATATTTAAATGAGTGCTTGGTTTTCTTAAGAGGTACACAAAACAATGGTTAAATGCAAAACTATTGCCATGCGGTCGAAATCACTTTTACAAGCTCGATAAACCTTCAGAGTGACCTCATTAAAAGTCGGTAACTGTATATTATACAACTTAATATCAACGATACATGCTTCTTTGAATTCTGACTTGTACTCACACCAAAGCAGGTTAAAGTCAGAGTGACACCTAGCTAACATGAAATCAAACATGAACATGAAATTCTAACTGAAAATAAAGTTCGGTGCTACAATGTTTTGTTTCATTTTTAGACTCGAGTCACTCTCCTCTCTTGGGTTAGAAATGACCGTCAGTCCGACTGGTGAAATGGTACTACCGGATGAGAAGCCAAGCTACCAGTTGTTCAATTTCCGGTCATCAGATGATTTATCAGATGAGTTTGCATTGATCAAGGTAAGGAATAAAGTGAAGACTTGACGTTGTTCTGCGTCATCCATCTCTCTTTCATTTATAGCATGATTGGTCGAGTATATGCGATTTTAGGCGAGCAAAAGGTCCGTAGGGATTAACGAGAAAAATTGTTAAATCATAAAATGTAAATATTTCAACAAAGTTTAAGGTATTGTTTGACTTCAGTTACTTGGCGCAAGGGTCAGGGAGAGCGCACCATACAATAACTGATGTTTCTTGCAGTTGTCACTTGGCTGGATATATACCTGTACAGTATATCGGAAATATACGGTTTCGGGGGACCATAGTTCTTTCAAAAGTATTTCGGCAGTTCAAACAGAATATCACTTCTGGTATCATGAAAATTGATAAACTTTCCTAGGAAAACAAAGAAATCACAAATTAAACAGTTTTACACGAGACTCGTTTTGTGTATAATTATTTTCACGGACTTAACCATGGTATGTTGGATATCGATAATTATAATTATAATTACTATTCATTTTCAGTAGTACTTTGAATGAAAGACAAAGCTCTTTCCATTACGTTGTTTATATATATATATATATATATATAGAATTTTACGCTATTGTGGTTAATAAATTAATAGTTTTTCAATCATATTAAGGTTGGAGACTACACCGGAAGAAAATTATCCATTGACACTAGTAAAATCAGAGACTACGATTCAACTGGCAAGGAAACAGTTTGGCCCAACGTCAGAAAGGCGCAGTGTAATAAACAGACCAGGTGCCAAGAATGTATACCAATTCAAGATCTACATGAAAGTTTCATCTATGAGGAAGGTGACATATACGTCATCGCCGCTGTTCCCGTGTTTGATCGATTGGAAACCGACGGATGTGGTAGTATACGCAAAGTAAGCGGGTACCAGACACTGGAAGCAATACGACTTGCTGTTGTCAAAGTGAATACAAAGACTGGAGATTTTGCAAATTTCTTTCCTGGACTGAAAATAGGCTTAGTTGTACTAAATTCATGCAACAACCCAGTAGTTATACAAAGGAAGATATACAATCTTCACAAAAATGGAATTTCACTTCACAATGGCACGGTTGTGAAATTAACGAATAAAATACTCGGTTACGTTGGAGACCTAGGAAGTGGTGTCAGCATTGCAATGGCGGAGGTGTTATCTAGATTACATTTTGCGCAGATAAGCTTCGCCTCCACAAGTCCTTTCCTCAGTGATAGATCTAAGTATCCATATTTCTTAAGAATCCCATCCCCCGATGATTCACAGGCCAAAGCCATAATAGGTATAATTCAGAAGTTAAATGCTAATTTTGTGCAAATTGTATACAGTGTGGGCGCCTACGGAGAAGGGGGTAGGGACAAAATCAAAGAAGCCGCGTATAAAAATAAAATCTGCGTTGCTCAAGAAATTCCTGTTGAAGAAACTGGAAGTCCGTATGAAGTTTATGAAACCTTGAGAAGGATTCCGACTGCGAAAATCGTTATCATTTTTTTGCGGTCGCACCGCGTTGAAGAAATAATGAACGCTTTGGTCTCACAGATAGCCGAAAGGGGAGAATTTATTTTCATAGGATCGGAAGCATGGGCTCGCAAAAAAGACCCATTCAAAAACGATGACAGACAAAGGCTTCTCGGCTCTTTTACCTTGTCCATCGAAATGTACCAGGACAACGAGTTAAGGGATCATATAAGAAAAATGACACCGACTACGTTTAATAAAAATCCATGGTCCCTGATCTACCTACAGACAAAAAGAAATTGCTACTTTGACTTCAGTTTCGACAAAACAATGGCTGAGGAATGTTCACCTGAAAATGACTTCAAGAATGATCCAAACTTTGTCCTTGACTCCTGGGACACCGCTGCCTTCGTTGCGGCCAAGTGTCTTCTTATCGGAGCAAATGCGTATTTACGGGAAAAGTGTGGAACAGCTGCCACCACTCTTTGTGAAGACTTCGGGAACACCTACAGGTAAAGTACTAAATGTCTTGCCAAACTGAAGGCGTCAATTTTTCTGGAGTTTTCATTCTAGCATTAAAGTTTCTGACAGTATGATGATGAACATATGTGAAATATGACTAATCTGATTTTCATCACGCTAAAACATTAATAGCAAAAAAACGTAGATGATTATTCATTACATGATTATATTAAAAATATAGTATGCCACAATAAAATGAGGAACCTTAATTGCCACAATATATGTTCCTTTGTCAGTTAATGAAATACTTAACTTAGATGAAAACACAAAAAACATCGGTCAGCAAAGAAAAATTAGGGAAAAATAAATATCCCTTTTATTTCAATTTCATCTCGACAAATGAATTTGTTGTTCAATATACCGGCTGTGTAATGAATTTGTTGTTCAATATATCGGCTATGTAATGAATTTGTTGTTCAGTATACCGGCTGTGTAATGAATTTGTTGTTCAATATAGTCGGCTGTATAATGAATTTGTTGTTCAATATACCGGCCTGTGTAATGAATTCGTTGTTCAATATATCGGCTGTGTAATGACTTTGTTTTGTTCATCGATACGGATCTCCGTGTACTCCGTGTACCACAAATGAGTCAGAATCCTCATTTATAATGTTCACCGGATCCGTTGTTGAAGAGATTACGACTAAGTTAATACGCTGAGGTGTCGTCTATTTGAGGTTATTCTCTAAATATTAGGGATGGGAACGAATGTTCGAATATTCGAATATTCGAAAATCGACCGAATATTCGAATCTGAAAATCAAGTTCGAATATTGTATAATGATTTTTTTTTTCAAATAAAGTATCGTTGATTTTTATAAATGTAAGCATTCTGATTATGCAAAAAACACCCATCTGTTAGGTATTGTGTTTGTTTATCGCATGTCAAAAATGATCCAATTAACAATAAAATTGCAATGTATAATTAGCAGAGGCATTTGTTACGGATTAACAGTTTGCAAAAGGTGTAATGGTAATATCCTTTTAATCTTTTGTTAATCTTAATTTGCGCCCGTTTATTCCACAAATTTTAGAAGTTGTCTGCCTCACAATATTCAAGGGTTAATGGTCATTTTTTCAAAAACGAACAACCAGTCACGCTTATAACACTATTGATATTACTTTTTAGTTTCCCCATCAGTAGAATAGCTCAAATATCTTCCTTTTGTAAGTATATTTGAAAAAAAAAATCATCCTCGCTTTATATTTCATCATCGCTTAGATACAGTACTGAAATAAGCTGTTCAAAATAAACATGCCTACCTCTCGTGTTTGGACTTATTTCACGCGGTTTTCATGAACTTGATATATTATGTATTGCCAATCACTTAATAAGTATTAAAACTTCCATTAAACAAGCCATTTCTACGCCATTTCTAGATAATACATAGCAGTTTCCCCGACAACGTACAGGTGATAAAACAGTACCAATGTTCGGATACCAAAATTCGGGTAACTGACTGAACTGAAAAAAACAACAACGAATATTCGAATATATTCGAATATGGCAAAGCGAATATTCGAATATTGATATTAGTATTCGTTCCCATTCCTACTTAATATCTATGTGTCATTGAATCTTCTTAACTACTTTTGTAAGGCATGGAGTACTTTTCCTTCCACAACACAGCGTTTGTTTAAGAGATGCGAAATAAAACTGCACTCTTTCAATCTGCTGGGGTTTTATAAACTAGAGGTTGTACTGTATTTGGAATGTTCATATTTATCACAGTGAGGTCTATACTTTGTACAACACAGGTCTTGTTGGGGAAATACGGAAAACCAGGCTTGACTTGGATGGATCAGGAAGCAAGATCAAAGTCTTTAATGATAATGGGGATGGAAGTATAGGGTACCGAATATACAACATTCAGAGAGACGATACTTTACAGAACCTCATCTACGTAGAGGTAATGAATTCAAACATTAACCTTAACAATAAGCCTTTATATAGACCGTTCCAGAAATAAGTACCTCCCTGATTATCTCCCTTGCGTCCGCCTTTAAGGGACTGCAGATTGAAGCATTTTTATAATGCGGAGCGTAGAAAAAGTACCATTTTTTATAGCTGTAATATTATTCTGACGTTGTATCCCATCCCATGGGCCTCTAACCGAAAAACCGTATATTTGTAAACGATTTATCGGTGGCATCACAATCTGATGAACTGTTAAATAAAGGTCTTGTGATATTCTCCGGTATATTAATTCTTTTTATTTTATAAAAATTTCACGAAAAACTGCTTATAAAAAGTACATGTATCAATCTTTAAAAAATCTGACTAAAAGGGTACAGTTATGAACAGGAGAGTTGTTGTACCGTATTTGGGTTTATACCAATTTATCACGATCGAACACTCTCTAAATTAATATGAGTAAGTAGACATATTAGATATTCGTTCTTTTTTAAATTCTCAATTGATCTTTTCACTCATTCTACAGGAATTGGGTCAGTCTAAATACACATGCAAAATACCATCGCTTAATTTTAGGCTTTGTTCTTTTCAGTAGAATTCTAACATACAGTATTGAAAAAAAATCCTTTCAGGTTGGTAGATATCCTCTTGAGGGAACATTTACGTTTGAGAAAAGTATGACGGTCAGTCCAACAAATGCCGAAGTTGTTTCCACGTGCCCTAACCAACAGGTGTGCTCTGGCTGTTTTGAGGAGGACAAACAAATTGAGCCGGAGTCGTCTGAAACGTAAGTTGCTTCTGCATGCTAAATAAAATCAATAAGTCAGATGTAATACAAGTGGAACTCAGACATTATTAATGGAAATCGTTTTTTAAAAAGATTAATTAATAAAAGCGAAGCCAGGATGCGATTGTCATACAGCTTCAAATAAACTCACTTGATATTAAATATCATATTTATATTTTAAACATTCATGTGAAATATAAGCGTCTAAATAAGTTGTTTAAATCTTTCCCCTGCTTTGGCACTTGTTTTGTCACTGCTGATCATTTTAGACCATTGGCCAGGCTAGTCATTGTCATTGTCTTCACTGTTTGTAGTTAAAAGTTTTTCAATTTCAACTAATTACCATTAAGACACATGGATTTGTTTGTTCTTTTTTAATATAGGTGTGTTTAATACCTATTTGTGAATAATTGGAACATTCGAGTGCATTATTCTGAGGGATTATCAGGGTATCGCTAAGCAATCTGAAAACTTATTAATTAGTGCAACACTGATGTTAAACTAGAATTGGTCCGAGATTGTTTTATTTTTCATGTGTGAATTATTTAAAAAAAAAGAGTAGTACTTTACAGACACCAAGTAAACGATACGTAAGTTTCTAAAAATATCAAACAACGTTCACTTTCAAAATGGCGACTTTTATTCAAATTCCCACCAGATCTGCAAATCTTCACTTTCTAAAAGCTCTTGATCACTGTCTTCTTTGATAAAATTTACTTTTTGCCATTTAATCCGCTGAAACGAACTTTACGGGCTTAAAGCTAAACAGATGCTTTGTTGTTGAAGTTTTTTTATTGCGGTTAGTGTAACGTGCTTTATTTGTATATATACTCTTTTTAACATACATAATATATTATGTTCAGGTTTGTTTAAATATCTTTTAAAATATCGTTGAGTTTTAGAATTTCATTTCATATGAAATTTCAGCTTCAAAATCATCTGACATAAGGATAAAAATAAAGTAATCCGAATGTGAAACTGCAGTTAATTCAAATATCTTATAACAATGAAGCAATTAATAATCTTATCTGCATTTACTGTCTGCAATTACAAACTGTCATAAAATTTGATATTAATATCGGTCTTAATTTATTCCTTTTTTTAAATTTCCTTTTTAGATCCATTAACTTGGGAATGATAGTCCTAGGTGTACTGTTGGCCATAGCTGTTATAATCGCTGTAATCCTTTTTGTAATAGTGATGCGGCTTCGAAAAATCACCGATAGAGGTAAGGACTGCCGAAGTGCGAAAACAAACCATTGCGGTTACTGTATATCAGTCAGTTTAAGCTAACTTGTTGCTAGATTAATATGACAAATACTCAGTAATTTTAATCTCACCTGAGCATATAGTGCTCATGTGAGCTTTTAGGATCGATAGCTGTCCGTCGTCCACAATCACTTCAAAGGAAATCTCCTCTGAAACCACTTGGAAAAAATTGATAAATGTTATTTGCGTGAAGCTGTACTAAAGTTGTTCAAATGGTTTTAGCCCATTTCAGATCTAGGTTACAGGAACTAAGAATAAATTTTAAAAGTGGAAACTCTTCTCCGAAACCGCAAGGTCTAGAGCTAAGATTGGTATGTTGCTTCGTCTAATGGATCTCCAACAAGTTTATCGAAATGATGTCCCCAGGATGAAATTGTCCTCGCCCCTACTGCATTATTTTTCTACATAAGGCTTGTATAGGGAAAACTTAAAACATCTTCTTGTCTAAAACTGCTATGCTTTGGGGTTTGATATTTGGTATCCAGGTTCACCTAAAAGTCCTCTATGTAACTTTGTTAAAATTATGCCCATGGGCATTAATGGCCCCACACCCGGGGTCACTTGATATATTATTTACATATAAAGGGAAAACTTTGAGATGTTCTATGAATCTACAAGACCTAGCGCTTAGATATTTTGCATGAAACATCATCTAGAGGACCTCTACCAAAATGTTAAAATTATGCTCCTGGGGTCAAAACTGACATGCGTAGGAAAAAAAAAACTTTAAAAATCGTCTTGTAAGCAACCACAAGGCCTCAAGATATTTGATGTGTAACATAGGCCTAGTGGATGTCTACCAAGTGTGTACATCTTGGCCCTGGGATTCAATCTGATGAAAATCATATCCTAGAAATCGCTACGCTATTAGGTAGGGAGATCTTGAACTTCAGCCAGATTGCCCTGGAGTTAGTAAATTGCCATGTCCTTGAGGGTCACCAAGGCTAAATACACTATTCAACTAAAATACACTATTCCATAAATAAAGCCTTTATTTATGGAACGATATCTTAGATATCTGGTATATGGGTACCTTGTATGCCATCCACTGGAGTCAATGTCATTAAGGCTAAACATATATTTTTCCTATTTCTCCCGATAGTGTCCTCATTTATTGACCAATATCCTATATATTTAGTATATAGGTAACATGTGGGGACCTTCCCATTGGATGGGATTTGAGGTCACTGTGAATCAAGGTCAAGGTCACCATGGCTTAAAATAGAATTTTTCACTTTTTGTCATACAACCTTTATTAATTGACTGATAATTTAGATATTTGGTCTAGAGACACCTTGCATGTACATCTACCATTAGGGTCCAAGCTCACCAGGGTTTAAAGGATTTTTCTATTTTAACTCTAAGAGCCTTCCTTTATTGACCATTTTCTTAGATATTAGGTATGTAAGTTTCGTGCATGGACCTCTACCCTTGGGTGGAGTGTTAGGTAACAGGGTCAGAGTCAAGGCTTATGGAAGCTTCTTTTATTGATCGATATCTTATATATTTGCGATGTAGGTACTTGCATAAACCTCCTCCACTAGGTTGGGTTTGAGGTCACTGAAGTCAACATCAAGGATAACAGAGGTTAAAAATAGATTTTTTCTTACATCGTAGTGTTATTCTCGCATTCGATTCATTTTAATAAAAATTTCACCATACATTTATAAACAGTAGATCTCCTTTCTTTTCCTGAACCAACTTGATCCCATCATGGTTCAAAATGTATAGGGGCCAAAATAAGCATATTTTGCCATGTCTGTATGATAGTGATTTCGCAGCTTATAATCTTACAAACCAATTGGGCTAGTTTCAAAATGAATTAACACAACTATAATTATGAAACTTGAGCAATGGGACACAAGTGAGCGATTGAGGGTCATCATGACCCTCTTGTTTATTTTGGAAGATAGCGTGAGGTTTAAAACTGTTACATTTCAAGATATGTAAGACTATTAATGTTACTTCTGTACAAAATGAAAGGCACATAGTAAAGGAAACACACACAGGACTTCAGAACTGTCATTTCAGGCAAACCAAATACAATAAGGCAATGCTATATGTAGAAAGTACATCCATACAAAAAATTGCGGTTGCCATTTATTGTAAGATACATGTATTTTACCGTAGATGGAATTTTAACACATTTGACTTTATCTGGTGATAGCCTGGTCCTTGTATAGTCCCTGTATGTTTAACGTCTTAAACAAAAGACTTTGTACATTGTCAACATTAGAACGGAGGATCAAAACTGTGACTTCTCAATCATGAGCGTTTCCACTAACCGCAAGTCTTTCCTTGGTATCGTCTTCTGTTGTATCAGTCAGCACTTGATTTAAGATTTCTAGTGGTATTGTTGTGTCAGTTGGTTTTTCGTCTAGTGGAAAAACCTGAATGTCAGCTTTGGAGGCTGGGTCAGTATACTTTACGTTTCCAGTATTTACTGAGAACGTTTTACTTGGTTATTTTTATTGATAACGTATCCACTTCAAGCAAGAAAAAATAAACTCTTTCACATCTTGAAGAGTGATAGCAACGGCATTGTTCGAACCTCCAAAAAGCGCGTTCGTTCCAGTAACAGACAACAGTAACTTAATTTATACGGTTGAAAGATATGTATACAATGCCCCTGTGTCGTTGAATGTGATTGTATACTTTTCTTGATAATTACAGGGAAGCGAAATTTATCTGACCCCAACGCCTCACAGCGATGGAGGTGATATGAAAAGGCAAGAGGCGGTAGGGAGCGAAGGATTCGGAGAGATACCACCCTGTACACCGCCCGGACAAACCATTGAAACTGAAAATAAACACTTTTGAAATTTATTGTTTGGTGTAACGAATTGACTACCATAAATGCTTCGGATACGAAAACAGTTTTTGGGCTTTTCTTGTACAGGTGTACCAAAGAAACTGTCAAACAAGCATTTTAAGTAATATTTTAGGTATTGCAACTAAGTAGTAAGACGTCCGGATTAACAAGTGACTACTTTGGAATTAAATGGTACTTCTAGAAGCATAAAAGTGACTGCTAAACTGCATCAGTTAATGATGAACGTTTTTTTTACTTCTTTAAAATTTCTGGTTCACTACTATTAGTGTTTATGTGTATGGAGGTACGCATTTCTAAGACATTGTACAAAATTCGATTAAAGTGCCTGTAAATAGAAACAAGAAAAATCCTATAAATTAACAAAAGATACTTGGTGTTGATGCAAAATGTACAAGTGAATAATGTTATGTTCGATTTGTTGTAACCTGTTCGCGAAAGGACGGATTATCGTGAAGAAACTCATTTCTGTTCAAAAATAGTGACACTGCTTTCTTTGCACGTAGTATCGAGACATTGTATTCGAGACAACCCGTATTAGCCAGTACAGTTTTGTCACTTTTTTAGTTTTACGTCATCACTGTATAGTCCTTTTTCTTAAGTAACACTCATCATTCTAATAGAAAAAATAAACGTTTCTCTTGTTTTTTTTTTACTGAAATCTGAATCGCCTTCCGTTTTTCGCAGTATAGATCTACAGACCATTGAATAAGTTGCAATCATTCATTCAGGACTATTACAAGGTTTTCGGCCACAAATATGATTGGTCATTAAAGTAGGTCAAACGTTGGGTTAGATAGCTACGGCATGAAAAAAACATGAGTGTGTAAGCATTCAAAAGTCTTTACCATACGGTTCTGATACATGGGGAAGTAGAAAAGTGTTTATCATACTTAATCATGCAACGTACTGAGGTGCGGTATGAACGAAATTAAAAAATATAAGCATGTTGACAAAATGCAGTAAGTGAACTGGGGTCGGAAAAAGTTAAGATAAGCGTCCGAAATTTTATTTTTATAGAAACGAAATATTGATATGAGAATGCAGAAATACTTCATGGTAACATTGAGGAGCAGACGTGTTCTGAATTTGACTTACATTCATTTGATTCGTGAGAGTAAGGGCAATAGAACGAGATTTCGATATAATGTTGTTCGTATATTTGCGTAAATGTGTTTGTTCTTGGTTGACTTTGTTATCAGCCATGCCATTGCTCACATAATGAATTTAACTTGTTTTTGCTATTGTTGTTCATTTAAACCGGCATTAAAGACGAATCCTTATGTACACCTATTTAGTAATTGCTTATGTCATTTTGATCGGCAGATATCGCTTTATTACTAAGAAAGCAGTATATTTGTTATGCCATACTAACCGGTGTTGCTTTTATTTGAATTCTGATTTTTGTTATCATTTTATTTTATTTACTTTTATTTGTTATCGTATATATTTTCAAAGAAAGCAGTATATGTGCATTAATATTTTTCTTGTTTTTGTTTGTTTTCTTTTCCTATTGATCACTTCTAAAGCCTTTCGACAAAATCATTACATTCAGCTTATAGTTTGAAAACACTACAGCAGTTTAGAAAATTATTGTTCCAATAAGTGATACATGTATTATGCAGGATTCGGCAGCTTTGTTATCTCAGTCCGTGTACAAATCTGGAGCCTAAGATGGTATGGGCATCTGTACCCAAACGTATCTCTCTATACTCTTCTTTGAGACGGTCCTGTTAACGTATTTTCTTTTCGTTCACATTATACGCTTTTCCGTTTCTTTATACAAATTTTAAGAAGATCACCAGTGAGACCAAAGATATGACATAATTTTGCTATTCAAATCTAGAACATTGCAGTTAAAATTCTCTGTCAATCGACAATTAGGAAGTGTGTGATATAGAACCACCTTCGTTCCATAGACACTCAGCAGGGATGGGTCGAATACTGAAAATCGGTACTCAAGTACTTTTGGATGTAGTATTTACTCAGTGAGTACAAGTACTGATTTATTTCAGTTCTTGAGTAGTACTTAAAATACTTATAAATACATCATAAATATTGCACTTGAAATCTCAAAATTTTTTAACACTGCAGATTTAGACATTTTCAGATGATCAATCCAAACATATATTGACAAAAGTCAACATGCAACTATTTGCACATGCATGTTCAAGTATTAAATGTTCAAGAATTGTTGTGATTACAAATCATAATGTATAAAATATACATAATCATTCAGTGACTGACAGTCACAAATGTGGTGACTATAACTAATTATCTGTTATATAATAATATTGTCAACATGGTCATATTTTTAGCACAAAATACAATGCAATAAACACATGCGTAAAGCTAATTTTTAGAATTCACACTTTTTCAATATTCAGTCCCATTCAATTATTTGAAAGGTGTACATAAGACTGTTGAAAAAGTGTTTTTTAGAAAAATCTTTTTTTTTTCTTAATGAAAATGATAAACTTATCAGTACTTATGAAATAGATAAATTGAGTACTTTAGAAACAGTACTTGGGTAAGTATGAGTACAAGTACAGAAATTTTGCATGAGTACTGAGTATAGGTAAGTACCTGAAAAATCAGTACTTGTACTCATAATACTTAAGTACGAGTACAAGTAACCCATCCCTGACACTCAGGCTCTTTTGCATGTTCAGTGCAAAGACCTAAACAACCAAAGACTGGCTAGTTGTGCTAATCAAACAAAAGTCTCGTGACAAGTAGATAAGATCTCTCAAAGTCTTGTTTGCATTATATCTCAAATATGTCCATACCTATGTTTACTTAATGGAAACAACTTGCAACAGACAATAGTGCTTAAATTTTCTACGAAATGATATTTATCTTATTGACATCGAACTAGAAATGATTTTGTCTATGCAAAGAAGCCTCTGTGTTTGAAGGAATATCTAAAATATCTGCGTTTTGACGAACTTAAAATCACAATTTTTACAACACCTTTCAAATTTTCAAGTAAAACTTTCTTTTATGTTGATTATTTCCATTTAGGATTATTATAAGTTACTCATAATGATTTATGGGAAAATATTGACATGTCGTTTGCTTAAGAGGTGAATTCAGTTAGCTCATGAAGGTGTATTTTTATCTGGTAGATATATTAAGTATTTGCTTAACGTAAAGCACTTCGTCCCGTCCTATCCGACAGGATAGGAACAGTGTTACTGAACTCTTGGCTTAGGGGGCAGGGGACATATTCGAACTTTGGCCCTGGTGAAATTTCTTAATAAAACAGACTTGGTGTTTTGAAGGTATTGAAAATTATTCAGAATGTTTTGTCAGTGTAATTCTTTGTCATTTGTGTGTAGGAAATGAGCAATATTTCTGGATTTGTGCACGAAACTAAACATTTGGTAGCTTTGTATGCATTTTTGACTCTTCAAAAGGAGGTATGGAAACTGAAAATGTAAACATTGAGTGCTGCTGCAAAACCGGCGAGGGACTTTGATTTTATTTTGTGAAAAATCTAAACCTATGACGGCTACTTTATTGGGCATTTTTGAAGTTTTCAATAACTTTACTGCAGATAAATATTAACATTAAAACAATTGGGGCTATTTTGAATGTTGTACATCTTGATGAAGTTTGGCCATATTCAGCTTTTTCCACTGTGATTTTGGGTGGGTGGGGGGAAATATATATTGCTATCAGATTTTATTATCAGGAACAATGAATGGAAACTGTTATTTTCTTAAATGTATGTTATATATGCTTGAATAATGCAAAGTGACAGGTTTGTTGCTTGTGTAGAATGTTTCGAAATAATAAGAATGGTATTCACGGCCACTCTGACCTTAGAAATTGCTCATTTTTATGTCCCCTGTCCCCTTAAGGAAAATATTCATTTTTTGAAATGTATCAGAATTGACCAATTTTTGCTCAGAAACTTTTCTGACACCATTGTTATTTATTTTGGAAATTAAACAGTAGGATTAATCAATTTGTTTAAATTATACAGCCTTTTAAGTCAAGGGAGGTAATAAATAAACTGAAAGTCTGCAAAATTTGTCCGATTCGCAAACGTCATGGAATTGCAAATTTCTCCATTTTGTAGCTATAGGATTGCGCGAATAGACATTTTAATGTACTGTTGAGTACATATATGCCATAAGGACTGAGATCTCTTATAAAATGCCTTTCCATGATCATTTTTCATATAAATATCCTAAAAATAACAGTTTTTCTTCTGTTCTTACTTGAAACGGTTGTAATGGCCAATTACCTCTTCAATTTATCTCTTAATCATGATGAAAAACTCCGTATTCACTCACTTATTGCGAAAAAACCTAGTAATCAGAGCAGCTGTATGATATAGAATGCCACGGTGGATACAAATGAGTAGAAAATGTTGGGTATTATAGGATTTGTCTCCCTTCCATATTGGCAATGTAAACAGTGATTCAACGTTAGGCATAATGGTTTATCGCTTAAATCTTTTTACTTATATGACTTTTGACCCTCTGTTAGTTTATAGTGAATTGTTACGGATGCATTTATAACATTAAAATGATATATCCATGCAATAGGTGTGTGCAATGCAGCTGGTATGATATATCGGCATTGTTGAAGTCTAATTTGAGGTAAAATTCATCTTGTGCAGAAAATTAGTTTCATGCTTACGGTTTGATTATGATTTCTTTTGATAATGCTTAGAATCATCTACAAAATTGCTTTAATTCTTGACATTGTGCTGGAAGCAAGAAAACAGATATTCATTTAGTTTCCTGGCACATAGAAAGGAATAAATGTTTCTGCAGAAATGGCCATTGTACAGGTTATTTCCCTTGAAATGAGGTCTTTTTCTACAACTGTGATAAAAAACAAAGGAAACACAGGATTTAATTCTCAAAGTTACCGTTTTATTCAGAATACTCTATATTTTAGTACATTTACAGCAAATATGATAATAGGAACCATATTAAAATAC
Organism: Cyclina sinensis; assembly: GCA_012932295.1. NCBI lineage: Eukaryota > Metazoa > Mollusca > Bivalvia > Venerida > Veneridae > Cyclina > Cyclina sinensis. Next base: position 6,814,758 of record JAAONU010000008.1, read on the forward strand.
TTAAGGGGGCAGGGGACATATTCGAACTTTGGCCCTGGTGAAATTTCTTAATAAAACAGACTTGGTGTTTTGAAGGTATTGAAAATTATTCAGAATGTTTTGTCAGTGTAATTCTTTGTCATTTGTGTGTAGGAAATGAGCAATATTTCTGGATTTGTGCACGAAACTAAACATTTGGTAGCTTTGTATGCATTTTTGACTCTTCAAAAGGAGGTATGGAAACTGAAAATGTAAACATTGAGTGCTGCTGCAAAACGGCGAGGGACTTGATTTTTATTTTGTGAAAAAATCTTAAACCTATGACGGCTACTTTATGGGCATTTTTGAGTTTTCAATAACTTTATGCAGATAAATATAACATTAATAACATTGGGGCTATTTGAATGTTGTACATCTTGTAAGTTTGGCCATGATTAGCTTTTTCACTGTGATTTTGGGGGGTGCGGGGGGAAATATCTATGCATCAGAATTTTATTATCAGGAAAAACAATGAATGGAAAAACTTTTATTTTTAAAAATGTATGTTTATATGCTTGAATAATGCAAAGGACATGTTGTTGCTTGTGTAGAATGTTTCGAAATAATTAAGAATGGTTATTAACGGACACTCTGACCTTATAAATGCTCATTTTTTTTTATGTCCCCTGCACCTAATTATCGTGTCTACTTTACAAAAAAGATAACAGCGTCTACATGTTTTCATTTTATGCAAAATGGTTACTTCCCTTGTTAGAAACTGTTTTAATTTAGGGATGTGTATTTTGTATTCACTTCATGTTTATGTTGAAATTTAAAGAAGAAATTGCTACTCTTTACAAATGCAAATTTAAGTTGTGGTATTGTAAGCAAATCGAGCCTGTTCCTTAGATCTACTTTGTGCAAAAATAGTTCTTTTCTTGAAATGTTCTCTAGAGTTACAGACATTAACAAGGTATGAACGAATTAATTGTTAAACTTCCTCATTTAAAATATTTATGTGTTAAGCAAACCTTAGTTGCTAAAGAAGTAATATCCAGGAGGACAATACACCGGTCCCCCATAAAAACTCTGTTTCGAAGCTGAATGGTTTCAGTAGTTATTTACTCGAATTGTTCATAAATTTAAGTTGATAATATGTAACTTTCAAAAAGTCTCCCCATTTTCCTGGCTGGTTTGGTGATCTGATTTTTTTCTGTATGTTGATGACAAAATGTTTTACATATTGGTACATCAAAATTTTCGTTATCACGGTCTAAATAAAAATATCCATTGTTACTGCTTCTACAGTAACCTCGGCGGGAAATCACTACAACAAAGATTTAGTTTATGACTGTTCTTCTGCCGACTTAACGTATTTATTTTGCATCCTAGTAAAATCAATAGAAATGAATAGAAACTGTTTCATTTCTTTGCCTTTTTTATGGTCACTCTAAATAACTTAAGCACAGTAGTTCGGTCTGAAAATTTTCTCAAGAGATGTTTATCCCCTTCATATCCCCTTTCTCTATTTTTTCACCATGTATTCAGAAAAAAATGTTCACCCGTTTTCAGGCCTAAACTAGAATTTTACATCATAAAAAATCTTTACGTAAATACTAATCACATCAGCCAATCTTCGGTGCATAACATTTTTGCACTCACAGATTTCTAACTGAAAAAGACCATTTTACCTTTCGAGCGACGGATTGTTGACAAAAAAGGTCCGCGAAAGAGCATAAAACAGGTGCGCGATGACGTAGTTTCCTACTATTGAATAAAATTTTATCTGGATTAAACCTTAGTCTATTCATAGTAACATTTTTCTCACCTACGTAATACTGCCTGCACGAGAGCTGGTATCCACTTGAGGTCATAGAAAATCCATGTTTTCCATGTGAGTTCATAGCTATGCATAAATAAGAAAATAATAATAATATATGCAGAGAAAAAGACCTGAACATCTATTAATTCACAATGAAAAAGTTCATATAAAACTGTATTTATTAATTAGACATTATCACCCACTGTTTCATTAACATGTGACGTAAATTGTGCATTTATTTAGTACGGACCAACACGAGGGTTAGTCGCTGCTAACTTCCTGGACATTTAGAGAAGTAGGCTCGAGTAATTGTTCTTAAGTTCTGCAAAAATAGACCCAGTTACCTAAATTCAAGAGGCGTGGTTTAGATCTGACTGTATATTTGGCATTTAATAGAAAACAAGTTTTGCAACATGATTACTGCTACCTGTGTTCTAATAATACTCGCACCGTAGAGTGGAATGCGGAAAGTCACTGGTGGGACTGGAACAAGCAACCTCCGAATTAGGATTGAGGCGCTTTACCGCTCGACTACTCCCCAAATCATTTTTACTGCTCGAACTGTTGAGGAAGTCTCAAATTATTAATTAGAAAAATAGGGTACATTCCGTTTTCTTCTGTTGTACTTTCTGATTGAAGATAGTTTTTCTGATGGAATATTTAAAGGTATACTGATGTATTTATTTAGTATAAACATATTTATTTGTTTGTTTGTTTTTTAAGCAAAGTATTCTTCAATTCTTTTATCTCATACGGGTTTAGATGACATTTTTTCTAGACCTTGAAATTCGATACTCTTGTGATTAGATCTCGTTAATCGATTGTGTCAAAGATATGACGTCATTTCTGGTCCAAATGTTACTATGATATTATTGAAGAAAATAACTCTTTAATTTTTTTTTCGAACCAATACAGTCAGTATTTTGAAAGAGTGACAGAAGTCTTTTTAAATTCAGAAAAATAATGATTTTCAAACATATTTCAAGTTGGGACAATTCATCTATAACAATCGTATTTTGTAAAATCTGCAGTGCAAAATGCACTTCTTTACAATATTAGGATTATTAGGGGTTTGGATGGATGTATGACACCAGTCAAGTGTGTCACTGCCGTGTCTTGTCTGAACGATGTGATATTATCATTTGCTATTTATTCATTTTTAAAGCCTGTTATCCTAAGATCTTCTATTATTACTAATGTATATGCTGAATTCATATCGAGCTATGCATACGAAATAAGACGTGGCAGTTTATATTTTGTTTAAGTCGATAAATTCTACCTTTTCTTCTTTTATTTTCTTCTTCCATTTTTTTTTCTTAACACATTCTTATTATACATAGAAAACAAAGTGTAGCGATGAAAGTCGCAGTGAATGTCACTGTTTGGTCTAACGCTTACAATCTTACCTATCTTTTTCCGTTAATCCAAAGGGATGTTCAGAATATTTTGTCTTTTTCAGGAAAATAAAACATTTCATTTTAAGGTCACTTAAGCTAACTTTTCATTTTAAAAGGTTCATTGCACCTAGATACTAGCTAGTCTCGACGTTTCGTTTTTTTTTGCAAGTTTTGCCGTTTTTTCTTTCTTTTTTTGAAGGGGTTGGGGGGGGGGGGAGGGCGTGGGCGGGGGGGGGGGGGGTGGCGAAGTTCCGAAGATATTGTTTTTTCTTCCATTGCAAAGGCATTGCGAAAATATACCTTGACATTATCTAACATAACATATGTATTTTTGTGAATGACTTTAATTTTGATTGGGCAAAGCACTAGTCCAATAACATCGTCAAAGAATGCAATTATACATTAAAAAATTAGAAGTTTTAAGCGTATATATTTAGGTTGTATACACCCTATTAAAGACCAGTGAGCGGGTATGCAACGCCTTGCTTCCTCTTTAATCACGCTATTACACCAATCTTAAGGTCTAAGATGTACCTGTTGTAAAATTGAGAAGCTCGAGATGATTTCTTTTCACTCACTTCATTGCTGAATTTACTTGAACATGTTTGTTAACGGAAGTGACGTAGGGTTAGAGTCTGGTTTAGCGTTTTATGTGTACTTCTAGTGCGGATTTCTTGTCCACTATCACTGCGCTACTGGTACTGTTTGAATTCAGTACGCTGGGAACCAGACTATATGTATGTCAAACCATAGTTTCGAATATCTGCCCCTTACACTACGGTAAGCGTACAACTAGGAACAAGACTTGACAAACCAAACCAGAAAAACCTTTAAATGCTGGTTCAGCTCGGCGTTCGAGTTGCAGCCGGGTACCGTCAGTTTCGTTGAGTAAGGCTATCGTCCATATAGTATAAATTACTGTTATTGTGTTAATTTTTGCCTCAATAATGCCCTTTATTTATTGTGCTTTCAGGAATTCTTAAATAAACGATTGAAATTACATTGAGTGTGAGTACTCATGTGTGTCCTAGGAGTAAGATGTTAAAACTTGTTGTTGATTGATAATGCTTCTTCCTATTTTTCAGAATTTTTGACTATTTACTACTTTTACACTAGAAGCCTTTCAGTGACTGTCTTAAGTGTGGCAAACAGTGTTGTCGAACGTATCTGAAAATATTCCTTTACAGATAGCCATATCTTTTTATTGTGAGTCTTGCCAGAAGAGTTTAGTAATACTGATATTGCCAGAGCTTGCCTTACTGTATAACTGTTGGTCTGAATAGCGCTTTGATGTGGAACTAGTTGAGAACTGTCTTAGCATACTATCAGAAGTATCTCTTGAAGTTTCAAGTATTTCGTTTACTATCATCGCCTTGTTGAATGCTTTTTATCTCACGTTCTTCGTTTTTGAATTTTGTTGAAATTAAGCTCATGTCCTGTTTTGCTTTCTATGGAGTACATTATCTAGAATGATCATTTCCATGGCGGATTAATATTTAGCTTCTCTCTCCATGTTTAAGCTTATCTAATGTCAGTACCGGTTGTCCATATGATACGCCCGCTACAGAGTTGAATAATTTGAAGTTTTGAGGATAGTGCAAAGTTATTATTATTATTATTACATTGATGATGTGAATAATAAAACCAGTAATAATTCTAATGATATTGAAGATAATAATAATAAAGATAAAAAACAACACATATATATATATCAAGACATGATAAATTGTGTGTCCAAGTTTTTCTAAAATCAAACAGTGACATCAACCTTAACCATATGTTTTTTTCTCCCTTTAAAACCAATAATGTTCCGGTCTTAGGAAAGAAACAACTGGAAGTCGTGAACGAACTTAGAATTGTTTTTTTAAACACTTTCCACATGCCTTACTATTTTCAATGTTTAGTTTCGGTCACGTGGGAATTTAAACGTGGTTGCAATTGTAAAGACAATTTATTTTGTTATCGTTCATTTGTATCAACAGTCAATCAGATATTCGGACTGAAAATTTTGAATTTGCGTTATTTAAAGTGAACATATCAGTTATAATTCTTAAGTCAAAATGAATTTTCTTTCCACAGCATTTTGTTCTCTTGCATTTACTTTCACTGTTTTTGCTGAGACAGATCTTGCGATCTATTCCCCAGGGGATGTAAAAATTGTTGGATTATTTCAAATTTACGAACCAGAAGGTGGTGTTTGTGGAACAAAGGTCCGCATTTCGTCAGTTATGACGTCAGAGGCGGTGAAGTGGTACCTTAATGGGCTGAACACTTTCGGACAACTGCCTTTTAAAATTGGTATGACTTTTTGATCATTGGTTTGCGAATACCATTTTCCTTTTTTAACGTTTTCTTTTCTTTTCTTCTTTTTTAAAAACATTTTCACACGAATCACTAAACCTGGCTATTATTCATCAATATTTTTGGACGAATAAAAAAATATTACACTCGGTGCCTTTTGACGTTGCCTTTCATTTGTTTGGAAATAGTTTGAAATGATAAGATCATATTGCTTTTTGTTGTTTCCTTTTTCATGAAAGAAAATGCTGAAAAGAAAGTATCATATAAGTTTAAGTTCTTTTACACGTACATAAACTTATTACTAGGTTTCGAGGGCTACAGAACATGTCGTCTAAGGGACAAAGCCGCAGAGATTGCTATTGGCTTAATGAACAGATCTTTAGCTAAAGAAGGTATCGCAGGTAAAATTTTTTTGATATAGTGCATTTTTCTAATAAAATTGCCGATCCGTCTAGGTCAGTTTCTAGAACACTTGTAGGTAGGCTGACCGCCGGGATATGACCACAAAGAGACTGACACTGGGGTTAAACACAAACGAAAACATCAAACAAACAATCATAAAAATTATTTGAAGAGAAATGCAGTTTAACACTGCTCTTATCCCTTAAATTTGTTGTGATGTCGACGTTCCCATACAAAGACGCAAGCACTTGCCAGAATTTCAAGATACAGCCAGATAAGATGAAAATGCATCTTTCTGCAATCAATGGTAATTGTTTTAATATGGTTCTGTCAATTCCAGTGATGGTCGTGGCTGAGTTAATATGGTTCAGTGTTGATACTAACAGTCCCTTTTAAAACGAGAAAACTGGCAGTTAGTTGTGTATAAATATGAAAGAAATTTATCATGCAATAAGACAAGACAGTTTTGACCAATGCTTATGTTTTGAAGCTTTCAAGCTTGAAGGTCAAGGTCATATAGGGGTAAAGATCTTTTCATAGGATGCCAATTTAAAGGTCTTACCAAAGGATTCTGAAGTCTTAAAATACCTAAAGCCAGTTGTAACGTAAAATATTTAGATGAAATTAAAACGCTGCTTTTGGTTACACATGAGTTACACATTGACCCTAATAACACCAAGAGAAAGACATTGTGTAAACTTCTGTGCAGGAAAGAACTAATCTCCTTTGCAAATGTTGTTACTACCTGTATATTTTAGTTTTGGTACCGTTGGCACATTTGACTGATAGTCCTGAAAAGATATTTTAGGTTGTAGAATATATTGCAAAAATACAAACATCCCAGTTCCAGAGATACTCCGGACTTTTTACATTCTCAGTGTGTAGCACCAAAACGAGGGAACTCAGTTTTAATTCTTACTTGAAACTGAAAGACAATTGACTGTGTTAGTTGCGGATCGGTGGATCAAAATGGCGATGTTATAAGTGCTGTGCATTCCATTAGAACAAGTATCCAATAAATAGACGATAGAATTTGTGTTCATAACAAAACCAAAGGACATTTATTGGATTTCGATATGGACATTTATTGGATTTCGATATTTACCTACACGACCCGCCTGAATAACGTTAAATTCACGTTAATTGTTTGATGATGCAGTTCACTTGGGTATTTGTTTTCTTGAAAACGGGTCATTTGTTAGAATCACGAATATTTCAAATTCGCGAAAATAAACTCGATACAGTATGCAACCAATAGTATCTACTAGTTTATTTCTAATTCTTGTGTCTTTTTTCTTTTCTTTTTCATTGTGCGAGATTGTGAACTGAAATTTGACCTAAAGCAGTTTCATTTAAGGTTAGTTTGGCTTAATAAAACTTTGTTTTCTGATAAGTGTATGATATTTGTAGGAATTATCGGTCCTGAGTTCAGTTCTGAAGCGGAAATTATCTCCCCTGTTTTCGGTTCCGTCCCCAGCCATAGTCGTTTAGCACAAGTAGGTTTCTCCACAACAGCTGCACGTTTGAGCGATGACAACAAATTTCCTAACATAATAAGAATGGTCCCGCCTGACGACGTTCAAATAGAGGTAAATAACACCACTCATTTTGTTTAAATGTCCCAGATCATTGTCTTCAGAAATGTGTTAAAAGTTTTGATTTCCATCCATCCATCCATCCTTCCATCCTTGCATTCTTACCTTTATTTTTCTGATACTGTATAGTCTAATTGTGCGGGATTGGACAAAATTTGACCTCACTTGACTAAGTAGCCCAAGCATTTATCAAATCAAGTGGATAGGTAAGATGTTTAAATCTGACAAATTGCAAGGCAGAAGAAATTGAATTGAGAAATTGAACATTTGCAAATTAACTCTAAAACAAAGCCATGTTGACATGGCCATCCCCCACCGAATGTGTTTGCTAAGCTATCGTTCTTGTGCACAGCGCTCCTTGAGCTCTATCAACCTTTGAAGTTTCTTGTTGATATCTCAAACACTTATGTTATGGTCCAAACAAAAATTAAGCATGAAAAATGACAAAGGGCAATAACAAAAAAATTATGAAAGGTAGGGTTATTACTGTTATGCTCTGCACTCTTTTTAAATGAGATATATTCACCTATGAAGTTTCAAGTTGATATCTCAAATACTTTTCCTGTTATGCTTTTGACAAAAAATAAGCATAAGAGCAAAACCGCAAAAATTGTGAAGGGTAGAGTTATCATTCTTTAGTACTGCACTCCTCCTCAATGAGATATATGCACCTAAAAAGTTTCAAGTTGATATCTCAAATACTTTTTTGAGTTATGCTTCGGACAAAAGTTATGCATGAAAAATAACAAAGGGTAATAACTAAGGATAGAGATATCATTCTTGTGTACTGCATTCCTCCTCAAAGAATTTTTCCGACACATGAAGTTTCAAGTTGATATCTCAAATGCTTTTAGAGTTATGCTCCGGACAAAAATGTGGGACGGAAGGACGAACGGAGTCTATTTCCATGTTCCTCGCCGTCTTTTCGGCGGGGGATAATATAGACAGAAGCTTCATAGAAAGACAAGATTACAAACTATTCAAATAGAAAAATATTTCAGATTTCATATTACAAAAGCTTGAAGATTGTCATACAAATTATAAAACCTAGACCGAATATGTTCGGAGTTAAATGGTGTTTACAACAATGAATGACAACTAGACTGGAACAATATGTTAACTTTGTTAGCTTTTTTATTCAGTTCATATAAATGCCTGTCATTAATGGAGCATTTATGAAAATTCATATTTTTATTTACGATAAACTTGGCGATTTGTTTTTATTAAGAATGCTCTGCTATACGAAAACTTGTGAAAATAATTATAATTATTTTTGGAAACAAATCCGAAATAGGTTCCGAAACTGGTATATTATTTTTGCATTTTGGTTAAAATTTTATTACCTTTTTGTCTTTTAAAGGTTGAATACCATAAGTTTCAATCTAAATTGAAATTTCGATGAAAAATACGGCATTAATTAACCGTATATGAGACACATTTATGTCTATTTATTCATTATACACAACGGGAATGCATTTTCGTATTTATTTTAAATATTCAGCTGTGACAGATATATATGGCTTGTTTGCAAGTATGTTAAGATATATTTGAAGCAGCGAAACGTGAATGCAGTATTGATTCTATAGAATTCAACAGGTATAGACCGATTCATTTCAAATGAGTAATGCTTGGATTTTATATTCATCTTTACATCACACTTTGATATGCTTTCATCTTCTCATCAATTTGAGCTCAAATGATTTAAAAACTAAAAATAGGGTGTATTAACTAAAATATTATATTACCCAACAGCTGACAAGATAAACGCATACATTGTTCGAAAACAAATCGTATAACAGATGACAGTTTGAATTATTATCCTAACGTAAGAGCTTTTGCTATTTCATATAAGCTGAAGAGGAATATATTTTTAAATGCATCAAGGGGTGCCTCTGGAATGGAGTACTTCAGTATATTGCACCAACCTTTACAACTTAAGATAACTAAAATCTTCCGGGGCGTAAGTCCATATAAACAAACGGTACCGACAATACAAAAGGCGTTGATCCATCAAAATCAATCGAAGAAATCAGTCATCAGGGCTCGTCAAACTGGTAAACTGATTTTTTTCGCATTTTCCGGGCATATCATGTTATGCCTCTGGTCGTCCGTACGTCTGTCCAGCTAACCGTCTGTCTGACAGATAGCAATTTTGTCTGCTCTGTATCTCTTCAACCGCTTGAAGGATATTCATGGATCAAATGTTTCTTTCACTAGGACAACCTTCAAAACTAAATGTCCAAAGCACCACATGACCACAATTAAAGGTCATAGATTTAGGCAAATAGAATTCTGCTCTAACGGATTTTCATGAAATTGGATTTAAACGATATCTCATTCAGATAATGTGCAGAACCTACATTTCGGCACACCACTTTTAAATCAAGGTCACAGTTCAGTGTCATAGATTTGAGCAATAAAATCTTTTATTGCTTCATATATCCTAACCCCTTGCAAGATAGCTATGAAAGTTTGGTCAGATGTTTATCTGCAAAACCATTATTCTAAGCGCGCTGATGTTACACAATTTCGGATAAAAACATTTCAGGACAAATTGATAGTTGCCCGCTCCCTGTCTCTGGAACTGCTTGAAAGATATTCAAGAAACTTTGGTCAAATCTTTTATATATGTATTAAACTGACTGAACGATTAAAAAGAAAATCTGTTTTCGGTTAGAAAAATGATTAGTCCTAAGAGAAACAGTTACACATAACAGTTTGCTTTACCTTTTGGCAAAAATTTAATCCTTCGACAGGAACACTTCTATGTTTGTTTTCACAGATATACAACGACCGGTAACTTGGCCTTCCTTGAAACAAAATACAATGCATATTATTTAAAGACACTACGCGGTAAGAATAAGTCCACACCATTATCTTATCAGTTTTTTTTGTATGTATTTTTTACAATCAAGGTGATGATTCATTCTATGTTGGAGCTAAAGTGGAACAGAATTGCTATACTATTTGATGACGACACCTACGGCAAAGAAGCCACAGACCGCCTCGAATATAGGGCCAAACAAGAGAGTATTTGTGTGTCCCTGACAGAGAGGATATCTATCAATGGCGTGACTGTCGATGAAATCGCGGCTTTGCTTAACAATATTATCGTTGGTTCTGGCAATATACGCCCTATCAATGGCATTGTCTATATTGGTTCTAGTTCAACAGCACATGCTGTTTTACTGACCCTTAATGGTGCGGAATTTTCCTCAGTCCCTATTATCATGTTATCAGAGGGGGTGAATATGGACACGCGTGTGTTTCGTCAGTTCAATGGACAGGTTCTATCAAGAGCCAAAGGCTCGCTGGTGCTTTCGCCAACGTATCGGGAAGTAACGGAGTTCATTGTTCACTGGAGGTCTATATTTACAAATAAAACTTACTTTGAGGAAGAATTGAAATCGAACCCTTGGCTTCTTGACGTCTTCTATGACGTCATGCAGTGCGAAGAAAGAAACTGTAAATTTACTGAAATGACTGATGTTGAATATAAAGAAGTATTTGAAGTTCAACCATTGTATATCCAGTATGCTATACTTGCCTGCACACGCTCTTGCAAAGGGTGTCCAAATGCTTCACCAAGAGCTTTGTTCAGTCCCTGGTTCTTGCTCATCATTTGCGACAGAATTCCAAGCGGGCGAATGTTCTAGACAAGCTTAAAGGCTTGACCATTAACATGGCGACGGACTTTAAATGGAAGTAAGTGATAGTGCATGATTAGTAGTTGGTGAAATAACACTTGGGCTTCACCCTTTAATAGTTATTTAGTCCATGCCTGTGTGTTTTGATTTTATTTCATTTTAATAACGTGTTATTTTAATTGTTCGGTACGAAGTCTAAAAAGGAATGATGTGTAATGGCTTATGTAGGTAATATAAGTTTTACATCAGAATTTGAAAATCAGAAATTAAAAAAGTAACCATTAATAAACCTGTGACCTTTTCCAAATCATTAGATAAGTGCTTGCTTTTCTTAAAAGGAACGCAATACAATGGTAAAACGCAAAACTATTGCCATGCGGTCGAAATCACTTTTACAAGGTCGATAAACCTTCAAACTTACCTCATTAAAAGTCGATATCTGTATATCATATCAAATACTTCCGTTAACTGCTTGCTTGAATTTTGCCTTGTACTCACACCAAAGCAGGTGCATTAAAGCCAGAGTCACACCTTGCTAGTAGGAACATAAAACCGAAAATGAAATTCTGACTGAAAATAAAGTTCAGGGGCTACAATAATTTGTTTTTTTAGACTCCATTCACTCTCCTCTGTTGGGTTAGAAATGACCGTCAGTCCGACTGGTGAAATGGTACTACCGGATGAGAAGCCAAGCTACCAGTTGTTCAATTTCCGGTCTTCAGATGTTTTATCAAATGAGTTTGCACTTGATAAAGGTAAGGAATAAAGTGACGACTTGACTTTGTTCTAGGTCAGCGTCTCTTTTTTCATTTATAGCATGATTTATCGAGTATATGCGATTTCGACATCATTTATAGCATGATTTATCGAGTATATGCGATTTAGGCATCATTTATAGCATGATTTATCGAGTATATGCGATTTAGGCATCATTTATAGCATGATTTATCGAGTATATGCGATTTAAGCATGCAAAACGTCCGTAGTTATTTAAGAGAAAATTTGTTACATTGTAAATATTTCAGCATAGTGTAAGGTTTTGACGTCAGTTACTTGGCACAAGAGTCAGTGGAGAGCGCACCACACAATAACTAACGTCTCTTACAGTAATAGCATAGCTTGATATACATGTCGTTGAATGCAAAAATGGGCTTTATTGGCCAGAATTTCGGTTTTTCACTTTTTGACAGAAAAAAACCAAGCATCTGCTTTAAGTTTTTTTTTATTTAAAATTTTATCAACATGTATTGTCCAATTCTAATATAGGTTATTAAACGTGTTCCGTAGCAACCGAAGAAAGTTTGATATTTACCAATTTTTGAGGTTTCAATGTCAAATATTTGTTATTAAAAAAACTGTACATTATTATGTTACTACATTTTCTTGATACAGAATGTTAAGTCTTTTTTGTATCGGTTTACAGTAAAACTTCTCTATACCTACACTCATTGGGACTAGATGGTTATGTCGGTTATGGGAGGTTGTCAGATATGGCAAGTTATGAATATTGCAAGGATCATTTTGCATATATTCATAAGAACAACTATTACATGCAATATTGGTCCGCTAATTGTAATTTTTATTGCCCTAGCTTGACAAAACCATTAATGCAGCGAAGAATTTATATCTCCATATTTTGATTTCACAAATTTTTGAATTTTAAGTCCAGTATTGTTTTCATATCGATCCCTATATGTCTTCCGAGACGAAATTTCACTAACTGAAGAACGTCATATTTCAAACTTTTCTGAAAGATATTTTTGTGTTGGTGACTAATTTTCAGACTTAATAATTAAATCTATTTTTTTTAATTTAACAATTTCCGCGATTTTTTTGGCGAAAGATATGCATCAACATCACTAAATTTGGTTATCCGCTGTCGTTTTTTTTTCTTTTTTTTTTTCAAATAGTAAGTTTAACATGTGCATAAGCCTAGAAAAGACTTATCTTTACTCAATACATTTTAAATAAAATTTTTGAATTGAGCGAAATTCAACTTGTTATTAGTGACGACTGCGGTAATTATGTATTCGCACGTACTTTTTTGATAAACGATAATAGCCGCGGCGGCGTTTTTTTTTTTTGTCGGATACACAAGGATAAATTAAGAGAGAAACAAGTTAAGCTTTTAAAAAAGCTAGAAGCGGCTCGCTAAGATAATTATATTCCATAACTATGGGTGACTGTTTTGCAGCTTACTCTTTTACTACCACTCACACAGAGTTAATTTAATAACGGCATTTCAGGTAACATATTAAATGTTGCAATACCACACACTGTTGAAAGAAGCAAGAAGTCATTACAGGTTTCATAAAATGTAAGAACGGTACTAGAGAAAGCATACCATGATCTAGTCTGTATTGTTATTCACTAGTCAATTACAGTCCGTTTGTAAGCTGCTGTTTCCTGTGAAAGCACTTATGGTTTAGTATGATATCAAATATATATGTATACAGGTAATTTCCACTTCCCACCTGGGATACATCCTTTGTCTAATGTGCTCACTGTAATCAAAACAACAGAAGTCCATATCGTAGGTATTTTTGAAAGAGAATGTCCATTTCGTAGGGCGCGGTCACAACAAATGGTTTTATCTTGAACATCTGTTACTTAAACATAATATGAAAGGAGACATAGTATGGTATATCATTTATTTATTACATTTAACCAAGAAAATACAGATAATACCAATATCAAAGCCATAACTAAGAAATTAAAAGTCCATTTCGTAGACGTAAAGTCCATTCTTGCGAAATTGACTCCATTTAGCACTCTATTATCCTAAAAGAAAGACGAAAGACGCAGGGAGAAACGAAAAGAGCTTGAGTGACGTTGATGGCAGTTCGAGAAACGAAGAAAAATAGTCGATGTACTCTTTCTCTATATTTGGCTTAGATATTGTTTTCTGTTAACTAATGGTAATTTTAAGTTAACAGTATATAAAAAAGTAGACTATCAATGCACCTTGCTAAAACGTTTCATGTGCCTTTGCGCTTTAAAGTGTGCTTTGGGTCATTATTATAATAGCCTCCGAATACGGGGGCATATGTATGCTTTGAAAGCGGGTTTTCTATTGATTGATTTGCTGTAACGTAATATTTGGTCTCCAGCTTTTCTGAACTACAACCTCTTGAAACTTTGAAGCTTCGGAATTGTTCGGAGTTCTAGCTTGGTTTTTGTTGTGTTTCAAGTAAAATCCTATCGTAATACCATGATTCGTATCGGGGCCAAGCGATATGGTCGTCTATAGGGAATTAGAGGTGTCGTTACGACGGGTCCAAATTACATAAAATTAGTGATAAAAAAACGGGACCGGTCAAAGATGTCAGTATGCTGCGAATGTCTTTATAATCAAGTTTCGTGAAGAGCAAGTTAGACTGTATATGCAAAATGTTTGGTTATTGAAATCCAACGTTTTTATGAAAGGTCTTTTCATACATTCATTGATAGTAATAAACACAGTTTTGATATAAAGAAGAAGACTAATATACAATGGATTCACAACTTTTATATTTATGTGAAACAAAGTAGGTACAGATCAAAGTGATAGCATGCAGTCTAAGTTTTCTTTCAAATTAAAAGAAAATAAAATATAGAAAATATACTTGCACAGTATTTAGGAAATATACAATATCGGGGGACAAAAAATCGTTCACTACGGTATAATCTTTTAAAAGTATTTTGACAATCAAACAGAATATCTCACTTCTACTCTATGAAAATTAATAACTGTTTTTATAAAAAAAGGAGATGACAAAACTGATTTCTCTGTGACTTGTTTTGTGTATAATTAGGTTCATGAACATAACCGTTGTCTACTGGATATCGATAATTTTAATTATAATACATTTAGTAATTAATATTCATATTCAGTAGTACCTTGAATGAAAGACAAAGCTGTTTACATTACATTATATATTAATATAATATATATATTCATGCCGCAATGTAAACAAAAAACAGCCTTTTCAAAACATTTATGTGCATGTAAATTTTGCTCCAGTATATCTTTACAAAAGGCAAAGATTTAACTATTTTAACATTGCTGTTTTATTCAAAGCACGAACTAATTTTGGAGCATAACATAATTTTGATCGATTCTATTTTAAATCTACAATAGAATTTTATGTTAATGAGATTAATCAATAAATACGTTTACAAATCTTATTAAGGTTGGAGACTACACCGGAAGAAAATTATCTGTTGACACCAGTAAGGTCAGAGACTACGATTCAGCTGGAAAGGAAACAGTTTGGCCCAACGTCAGAAAGGCGAAGTGTAGTAAACAGACCATATGCCAAGAATGTATACCAATCCAAGATTTACATGAAAGATTCGTCTATGAGGAAGGTGACATCTACGTCATCGCCGCTGTTCCCGTGTTTGATCGATTAGAAACCGACGGGTGCGGTAGTATACGCAAAGTAAGCGGGTACCAGACACTGGAAGCGATACGACTTGCTGTTTTAAAAGTTAATAAAAAGACTGGAGATTTTGCAAATTTCTTTCCTGGACTGAAAATAGGCTTAGTTGTACTAAATTCGTGCAACAATCCGACTGTTATACAAAGAAAGATATACAACCTTCACAAAAATGGAATTTCACTTTACAATGGCACGGTTGTGAAATTAACGAATAAAATACTCGGTTACGTTGGAGACGTTGGAAGTGATATCAGCATTGCAATGGCAGAGGTGTTATCTAGGTTAGGTTTTGCGCAGATAAGCTTCGCCTCCACAAGTCCTTTCCTGAGTGATAGATCTAAGTATCCATATTTCTTAAGAATCCCATCCCCCGATGATTCACAGGCCAAAGCCATAATAGGTATAATTCAAAAGTTAAATGCCAATTATGTACAAATTGTATATAGTGTGGGCGCCTACGGAGAAGGGGGTAGGGACAAAATCAAAGAAGCCGCGTATCAAAATAAAATCTGCATTGCTCAAGAAATTCCTGTTGAAGAAACTGGAAGTCCTTATGAAGTTTATCAAACCTTGAGAAAGATTCCGACTGCGAAAATTGTTATCATTTTTCTGCAATCTCACCGTGTTGAAGAAATAATGGACGCTTTGGTTTCACAGATAGACGAAAGGGGAGAATTTATTTTCATAGGATCGGAAGCATGGGCTCGCAAAAATGACCCATTGAAAAACGATGGCAGGCACAGGCTTTTCGGCTCATTTACTTTGACAATCGAAATGTACCAGGACAACGAGTTAAGGGATCATATGAGAAACATGACACCGACCACATTTAACAAAAATCCGTGGTCTCTGATCTACCTACAGACAAAAAGAAATTGCTACTTTGACTTCAGTTTTGACAAAACAATGGCTGAGGAATGTTCACCTGAAAATGACTTCAGTAATGATCTAAACTTTGTCCTTGACTCCTGGGACACCGCTGCCTTCGTTGCGACCAAGTGTCTTCTTATGGGAGCAAATGCGTATTTACGGGAGAAGTGTGGAATAGCTGCCACCCCACTTTGTGAAGACTTCGGGAACACCACAGGTAAAGTAATAAATGTTTTGCCGAACGAAAGTCGATAATTTTTCCAGATTTTCATTCAAGCGTGAAATTTCTGACAATATAGTAATGAACACTGTGTATCGTACGTCATTTAAAAGTTTGTGAATATGACCCATCTGATTTTTATCCCGTAAAAATGTAGATGGCAAAAACAAAGGTGATAATTATTTATGTTTCCTAAATATAGTATGCCCCACTTAAATGAGCAACCTTAAAAGCCACAGTGAAATACTAAGCGTAGATGAAAAAACATCGCTCAGACAAATTCTCTGTCAGATATTGTATATCACCTTTTATTGCATTCAAAATAAATATCCTTTTTTTCCTAATTAGTCATCATAATTCTAGTCTGACTTTTCAATGTGCTCTGATTGTGTTTCACAGTTATGCCTGTTAATTTTTTGGAAAAGATTAATTTTTTGTTTGATGACTTTTTGATAAGACTTGCCACAATAATAACATCTAGTCAGTAGTTGTGACCATTCGGGTGTGGTCTTACTTTCACCCAAAACAGAAAACTTGCCATTTATTGTTGTATCACTGATATTTAGCATTTTTGCCTTTATGTTAATACTTTTAACTATCCATTACATACTCAGGTAGTGATCTTTTCAAGTTGAGCGCGTAGGTCTTTGACTACGTCTGTTAATATTCATACGTTGTAGAACTGTGAATTTTTTTTTTTTACTTCTGTATATTGTATTTCAAAAGCTTAAACATTTCATATTTGTAACTTGATGACATGATAATGTTCTTCTCCGTAAATATTTATTACGATTGTTACTATTTTCTCTAGGAACATTCTGTAAATATCTTTGTTAAGATACGTGGCTTGGGAAAGTCGTAGGCTGATAGACTTAATTTTGGTTTATTTAGATTTGTTGTTTGCCGCATGTCAAGTCTCCTTGGTTGGATTAGTGTCAGACGAATTGCCGTCCAACGTTATGTCATTTTATATACTTAAAATAGCTTTATATGCCTATTTCTCTTGAACTTTAAATAAACAGTCCAGTGTCCTCTCTGGCTGGACAATTTCATCCAATTTGGTATTTGTTCTACTTTTTCATGACATAGATCAACTGCTGAGTCTTGACAGGTGCAAACATAGAATTATACTTTATATAGTTCAACAGAATAAAGTGATTTATGTTTGAACATGTACAATTACATCTTATCCAACATGAAGGCATTTCGGTGTTTAACGTTTTTCGATGTAATTTTATCTTTCACATCATAGAAAAATTTCCGCTACCAGATGTCGCACACGAATTTTATCTTTGTAAATTTTAATTCATTCCGAAAAGTCGATATTGTTCGACAAACCGGGTATTTAATGCTTTTGCAACGTACATCTTTACGGATCTTTATGTAGCACGTCGAAGTCATAAACCTCATTTATAAGATTCACAGGATGTGTTGTTGAAGAGATAGCGACTTATTTAATACGCCGAGGTGTCATATATTTGAGGTTATTCACTAAATATCTATGTATCACTTGAGTGTTTTTAAATTGTTATGTAAGGCAGAATAGTGCTTTTATTTCCACATCACAGCTCTTGTTTAAGGGATACGACAATCAACACTACACTCTTTCTATATGCTGAGATTTCATTAACATGGTGGTTGTTGTGTATTTTATGGGAGTGAGTTCTATTCTTTGTACAAAACAGGTCTTGTTGCGGAAATACGGAAAACCAAGCTTGATTTGGATGGATCAGGAAGCAGGATCAAAGTCTTTAATGATAATGGGGATGGAAATATAGGGTACCGAATATACAACATTCAGAGAGACGACACTTTACAAAACCTCATCTATGTGGAGGTAAATAATTCAGACATTACCCTTGGCATTAAGGCTAAATTTAATACAATAAACTCAATTTGAAAGGATTTTATCTTGATTAATATGATGCGGTGTGGCTGGAATAATATCCTTACCCTTGGACAGCGTACTTGTCGGAGTGACAGTCCACCAATCCAGATTTTGTCGGTACTGATAATAAAAGAAACAGAAAGAATCCCATTCTAAAACACTCATGGTTTTATTCCATGCTCAGTGTTTAGTACTGATACATAAGGCCTAGGTTTAAACTCTCATCCCGAAGGAAATTAATAATGTTGTTTAAGTAGTGGGAGTTCGAACTCGCGATCCCCGTTTTACAAGTCCAGCATAATTATTACCATTGGACAACTGATTAGCTCCTCAAAGAAAACAAGAGGTGAAAGTAAAGCATTTATATAAATCTGTATAAAGAGAGTTGTTGTTGTATCATATTTGTGTGAATACCAATTTATCACAGTTGAACAGCTTCCTAATGATATGAGTAATGTAAACTTTTCAAATATTCGTTCTTTTTTATTTTTTTATCTTTTCATTCATTCTACAGAAATTGGGTCAATTAAAATATTTAAAATACTAACGGTTAATTTTAGGGTTTGTTTCTTCAGTAGTATTCAAGCATACAATATTAAAAAATCCTTTCAGGTTGGTAGGTATCCCCTAGAGGGAACATTTACTTTCGAGAAAAGTATGACGGTTAGTCCAACAAATGCCGAAGTTGTTTCCACGTGCCCTAACCAACAGGCGTGCTATGGCTGTTTTAAGGAGGGCGGACAAAGTGAGTCGCAGTCGTCTGAAACGTAAGTTGCTTGTGCATGTTAAATAAAACCAATAAGACAAACGTAACACAAGTGGAACTCAGATATTATGAATGGACATCGTTTTTAAAAAGATTAATCATTAAAAGCAATGCTAGATGCGATTGTCGTATAGCATACAATAAAGTCCCTTTAAACAAAATTTCATATTTATATCTTAAACATTCATGTGAAATATAAGCGTCAAAATAAGTTGTTTAAATCTTTCTCCTGCTTTGGCACTTGTTTTGATACTGCGATCAATTCCGACCATGGCTAGGCTGGTCAATGTCATTGTCTTCACT
Organism: Cyclina sinensis; assembly: GCA_012932295.1. Taxonomy (NCBI): domain Eukaryota; kingdom Metazoa; phylum Mollusca; class Bivalvia; order Venerida; family Veneridae; genus Cyclina; species Cyclina sinensis. Next base: position 6,834,351 of record JAAONU010000008.1, read on the forward strand.
GTTCGTAGTTATTCTAAAGTTTTCAATTTCACCTCGTTACCATCGGGATGAAGACACATATATTAGTTGGTTCTTTTTCAAAATAGGAGTGTTAAATTCCTATTGTCGAATAATTTTAGCTTTCGAATGCACTATTCTAAGGGGTCATAAATGTCATTGAGGAGGAATGCATTGCACAGGAATAATACCTCTACCTTTCATGATTTTTAGTTATTGCCCTTTGCTATTTTTCATGCATAATTTTTGTCCGGAGCATAGCACAAAAAGTGAGATATCAACTTGAAACTTCATAGCTGGATAGATCTCACTGGATAGCAGTCACTGCCCAAGAATGATAACTCTACCTTTCATAATTTTGAGTTATTGCCATTTGTTATTTTTCATGCATAATTTTTGTCCGGAGCATAACTAGAAAAGTATTTGTGCTATCAACTTGAAACTTCATGGGTTGATACATTTCATTTACAAGGAGTGCAGAGGACAAGAATGACATTTTATAATTTTTGAGTTGTTGCCCTTTGTTATTTTTCAGGCTTAAATTTTGTTCGGACAATAACTCAAAAAGTGTTTGAGATATCAACTTTAAACTTCATAGGTTGATTGGGGAGGAGTGCTGTGCACAAGAATGATAACTAAGCAAACACATTAGGCGGGTGTGGCCATGTCTTCTTGGCCTTTGTTACTTTTTACGGCTGAAACGATTTTTGGGCTTAAAACTGAATATGTGCTTTGTTGTTGAAGGTTTTCTTTTTGCGGTTAGTGTTATGGTTAGTGTTATATAGTGCTTAATATTTACATATACTCTGTTTAACATACATTATATATACAAGAGTTTGTTTAAATGTCTCTGGAAGTACTTATGATTTTTCAAATGTCTTTTTATATGGAAAATCAGCTTCAAAATCATCTGACATAACGATAAAGATAAAGTAACCCGAATGTGAAACTGTATTAATTAAAATCACTTATTATGATAAAGCAATAAATAATCTTATCTGCATTTACTGTCTGCAATTACAAATTATCATTGTAATTATATTGTATTATAATTTGATAATGATATTCTAATTTATTCGTTTTTTTTCCTTTCTAGATCCATTAACGTGGAAGTGATAGTCCTAGGTGTACTGTTTGCCGTAGCTGTTATAATCGCTGGAATCCTTTTTGTATTAGTGATGCGGCTTCGAAAAATTCCCGTCAGAGGTAAGGACTGCCGAAGTGAGAAAACAAATCTTTGCGGTCACTGTTAATCAACTTGCTAGTTTAATATGACAAATGCTCATGACTTTTTAGCTCACTTGATTTTGCTCATGTGAGCTTTTAGGAATTGATAGCTGACCGTCGTCTGTCATCCGCAAGTCACTTCAAAGGACATTTCCTATGAAACCATGAGACTAAATTTAATAAAACTTGTCTAGAATGTTCCTTGCATAAAGCTCTTTCAAAGTTGTTCAGATGTGTTCAGTCCATAGCAGATCTGGATAACATGAGCTAAATAGATTTATAAAGAGTTCAGTCTTTAAAATCCTTCTCAGAAACCACAAGGCCTACAGCTACAATATTTGGTGTGTATCATCGTCTCATAGATCTCTAACAAGTTTATTCAATCCATGGCCCCTGGGTCAAAATTGACTCCGCCCAAGCTGCAACATGATTCTACAAAGTATTATGAAAGGAAAACTAAACATCTTGTCGAAAAAACTACTACGCATTGGTATTTGATATTTGGCTTACAGGTTCACCTAGAGGTTCTCTACAAAGCTTGGGGCCATTAGTGGCTTCGCGCAGGGGTCACTTTATTTATTACAGGCATATACAGAAAGCTTTGAAAATCGTCTCCTATGAAACCACAATGCCTAAGGCTTAGATATTTATTATGGAGCATCATCTAGAGTACCTCTACCAAGTTTGTTCAAATTATGTTCCTGGAGTCAAAATTGACCCCATCCCAGATGTCACTTGATTTTTTTTTTAAAGACCTGCATGTGAAAAAACTTTTAAAAATCCTCTTGTCAGAAATCCACAAGGCCTTGTGTCAAGATATCAGATGTGTAACATGGCCTAGTGGACCTCTACAAATTTTGTTCAGATCTTGGCCTTGCGGTCAGAATTTGCCATGCCCTTTGGGTCACCAAGGCTAAAATACACTATGCAACTATTCGTCATAGAGCTTTTATTACGATGTCTTAGTTATCTGCTTTTATCTGGTAATAGACACCTTGAATGAATTTCTGCCGTTCACTGATGTCGAGGTCGAGGACATAAAAGCTAAAAATAGATTTTTTACTTCTCCCCATAGAGTCTTCATTTCTTGACTAATATCTAAATTATTTAGTATAAAGATAACATGCGGGAACCTCTACCATTAGGGGGGATTTCAGGTCACTGTGCTCAAGGTCAATGTCACCGAGGCTTAACATAGATTTTTCTACTTTTTCATGAACCTTTTATTATTGGCTGATATTTTAGATATTTGCAAGCACCTCCACCATTAACTGGGGTCAAGGTCACCAAGGCTTAAATTGATATTTTTTTCTATTTAACCTCAGAGCCTTCCTTTATTGACCAATATTTTAGATATTTGGTATGAAAGTTTCGTGCATAGACCTCTACAACTTGGTGGAGTTTGAGATCACAGGGTCAGGATCAAGGTCATGGGGGTTAATAAAAGGTTTTTCTGCTTTCTGTTATACGGTTTGTATATACTGACTGATATTTTAGATACTTGATTGATAGACACCTTCCATCTTGTCAAGATTGGAGCGGAGGAACAAAACTTTGACCTCTAAAACATGAGCGTTACCACTAATTTGGCACTAAACCACAATTATTATTGGCTGATATTTTAGATATTTGCAAGCACCTCCACCATTAACTGGGGTCAAGGTCACCAAGGCTTAAATTGATTTTTTTTTCTATTTAACCTCAGAGCCTTCCTTTATTGACCAATATTTTAGATATTTGGTATAAAAGTTTCGTGCATAGACCTCTACAACTTGGTGGAGTTTGAGATCACAGGGCAGGATCAAGGTCATGGGGGTTAATAAAAGGTTTTTCTGCTTTCTGTTATACGGTTTGTATATACTGACTGATATTTTAGATACTTGATTGATAGACACCTTCCATCTTGTCAAGATTGGAGCGGAGGAACAAAACTTTGACCTCTAAAACATGAGCGTTACCACTAATTTGGCACTAAACCACAAGCCTTTCCTGGGTGTCATCTTCTGATGTATCAGTCAGTACTTTTATTTAAGATTTCTACTGGTATTTTGTTTTTTTTTCTATTCGAACATCCTGAATGTCAACTTTTGAGACCGGGTTAGAATATATTACGCTTCCAGTATTTTCTTGAAACTTTTTAGTTATTAGTAAGTTATGTTGTTATAGGGCAAAACAACAATAAACTTTTTCACATCAGGAGGCGTATAGCAAGACAACAAACAAAGGATCCACTAAGAAGCTCGTTTTTCACAGTTATTAGAAACGTAATTATACGGCTGAAACTTATGTCTATAATTTACAGTCTATAATTTGGCATACAATACCTCGTTGTCGTTGAATGTGATATTTCACTTTTGATTTTTGTTGATAATTACAGCGAGCAAAATATATCTGACTCCAACGGCTCCCAAAGAAAAAGATTTTTTTTTAAATTTTTTTTTATCTTTTTTTTTTTACTTATAACGTATCAACTTCGAGCAAGAATCTATAAACTATTTTAAATCTTGAGAAGTGATAGCAGCATCGTTCGAACTAAAGACCTCTCGCCCCCGGTCCTATGAATGATATTCCTTATTCAGTACCAGAAAACAGGTACGTTATTTATACGGTTGATATGTGTATATGTTGCAATGTACGAGGATGCATCAATAAATTCGTAAACTAATACAATAGCGGGGAAATGATTTAATTCAGGTACCTAGAATGATTACTCCTTCTCAAAGTAACGTCCCATGCACGATTTGCACTTGTCCCATCTCTCGACCCATGACTCGAACACGTGTTGTAGCCCGTCACGTGACAACTCCCGCAGCTGTCTGTACACGGCACACCTAAGGCCCTCTCTTGACTCAAATTTCGTACCACGAAGACTGTTTTTTAAAAAGTTGGAAACAGCCAGAAGTCACAAATCGCTAGGTCCGGGCTGTAGGGTGGGTGCGGTAACAGTTCGACGTCGAGTTTTTCTAGTGTATCCATGACAACGTGGCTTGAACGGCTCCGCGCGTTGTCGTGATGTAATATGAATCCGGACCTAAGTAGATGTGGGCGCTTTCTCCTTATTGCCGCCATGAGTTCCGTTCTAAGTAATGTTACATAATAGTTCCAAGTGACTGTCGTTTTCGGAGGAACACAGAATATAATGGCCATAACCTTCCCGGCTGACTTGGAAATTATCGCTTTTGTAGGGGAAGGCGAGGAAGGATGCTTCCAGACAGAACTCTGACGTTTGCTTTCTGGTTCAAAAAAGTGAATCCACGTTTCATCTCATGTTATCACTCGATTTAGAAAGTAATCGCCTTCTTCACGATACCTCCTGTCGTACTGCTGACAAATTTTCACCCTTACCCCCATCTGCTCCGACGTCAAAAAACGAGACACCCATCTTGCTGAAACGCGGCGCATTCCTAATCTATCAGTCATAATGCCCTGAGCTGTACCATATGAAATAGCGAACTTATCTGCTACGTGCTCCACACTTACTCGTCTATCTCGGAGTATGTACTTCTGAAGGCAGCCATCTGTACACATGGTCTACCTGCACGACTGTCGTCTCAGTTGCCTCTCTACTTAAACGCTCTCCACTTGAATGGCACATTTGACAGAGCAGCCTCTCGTAAACTTTTGCAATCTTCACGAATACGGAAAAGCTTCCAAGTTTTGTGTAAACATTATATACGAGCGTGTCGTTCTGTGTGGGCCATTTCGAACAGACCCCGTAACGTGACGTCTTTACGGTATGACGTCATAATATGACGTCAAGTTGTGTACATAGTACGATTCAAATAATAATCTTTTTCAAAGCATTAAGTTCTTTAACGGCAGTAGTTTTGACGCTATTGAATTAGTTTACGAATTTATTTATTCACCCTCGTATGTCTAGAATTCGGCATACATTTCTCGTTGAATCTGATTATTTACTTCTGTTGATAATTACAGCGAACGAAATTTATTCTATCCCAGCGGTTCAGAGCGATGGAGGTGAAATGAGAAGGCAGGATGCTGTAGGGAGCGAAGGATTCGGGGAGATACCACCCTGTACACCGCACGGACAAACCATTAAAACTACTGAAAGTAAACGCTTTTGAAATTTACTGTTTGTTATAAGGAATCGACTACCATATGCTTCGGATACAAAACCAGTTTGGGGGCTTCTCTTGTAGAAGTGTATCAAAAGAAACTGTCAAACAAGCAGTCTAAATAATGCGACTAAGTAGTAGGACGTTTGAATTAACAAGTGACTACTTTTGAATTTAATGGTATTTCTAGAAGTATAAAAATGACTACGAAACTGTGTCTGGTAATGATGAACGTCTTTTTTTCCTTATTTCTAGAAGAAAATTACTGTTTTACTACTATTAGTGTTTATGTGTATATAGGTATGCATTTCTAAGTAATTGTACAAGAGTCGATTAAATTGCCTATGAATAGAAACAAGAAAAATCCTATAAATTAACAAAAGATACTTGGTGTTGATGAGAAATGTACAAGAAAACAATGTTATATTCGATTTGTTTTAACCTCTGTTTGCGAAAAAACGCATTACCGAGAACAGAACTCATTTCTGCCCATAAATAGTAACACTACTTTAATATTGCAGGTAGTTACAGGACATTGTGCTGTTCGCAAACAAAAATCATTTGCAGTATCAAAAGGTCACACCGCTTTTATTGGGACATTGTCATGTTCGCGAACAAAACTTATTTTAGATTGTAAATAGTCATACTGCTATCTTTGCACGTAGTAGCGAGACACTGTATTCGAAACTCAGCCTTTATTAACCGACTCAGTTTTGTCACATTTTTAAAGTTTTACGTCATCACTGAATAATCCTTTTCGTGAGTGACACTCATCATTATAATAGAAAAATAGACGTTTCTCTTCTTTTTTACTGAAATCTGAAGCGCCTTTCATTTTTCGCAGTATAGATCTACAAACTATTGAACAAATTGTAATCATTAATTTAGGATTATTACCAGGTTTTCGGCCATAAATATGACTGGCCAATAAAGTAGGTCAAACGTTCGTTAAGATAGCTATGGCATGAAAAAAAAAGAAATGAGTGTATACGCATTCAAAAGTTTTTACCATACTGTTTTGATACTTGCAGAAGTAGAAAAGTGTCATACTTAATCAGGCAAAGTGCTGAGGCGTGGTGTATAAAACTGCAACTTAATCTGCTGATAAACGAGATTCAATGCTCTGAATTTGGCTTACGTTCATTTGATTCGTGAGAGTAAGGGCAATAGAACGAGATTTCGATATAACGTTGGTCGTATATTTGCGTATTTGTTCTTGGTTGACTTTTGATCAGCTATGCCATTGCTCACATAAGGAGTTTTACTTTTGTTGTTGTTATTGTTGTTGTTCAGAAGAATCCCTATGCACACTTATTCAGTAATTGCTTCTATCATTTTGATCGGCAAATGGCGCTTTATTATTAAGAAAGCAGTATATTTGTAATGCGGTACTAACCGGTGTTGTTTTTATTCGAATGCTGTTTTTTTTTTATTATCATTTTATTTTATTTACTTTACTTTTATTTGCTACCGTATATTTTTTCAAAGAAATCAATATATGTGCGTATTATTTTCTTGTTTCTGTTTGTTTTCCATTCCTATTTCTCATTTCTAAAATCTTTCGACAAAATCATTACATTCAGTTTATAGTTTGAAAACACTACAGCAGTTTAGAAAAAAATAGTTTACCAGTAAGTGATACATATATTATGCCGGATTCGACAGCTTTGTTATCTCAGTCTGTGTACGAACCTGGAGCCTAAGATGGTATGGACATGTGTACCCAAATGTATCTCTTTTGTGTGGCCCCTTTTGGGTTACCCCCTTTTTCTTCCCGTCAGATGGTTATGTATGGGTCGGGAAACCATCCCATTATAATCTTACTATCGTAATGCATAGAAAAAATGCATAATATACATATTACAAATTATAAAATCATAAGAATATTCATTTACTATTAAAATATTAACACATTGAAAGATATCCTGGACGAGTACTTGTTCAATATCATATTCAGGAACCTCGTTTTATATTACAAAAAGAAGTCAGTAAAGAAAAGCCGAATTTAAAGACACAAGTATAATAACTTTGTAATTCGAGGAGGAGCAGTGGTCGAAGAGTTAGACCGCCGGACTCCCGATTCGGAAGTTGCTGGTTTAGAACCCACCAGGGGTGAGTCTCCAGTGACATTCCACAGTCCTCACCTTGGGCGCGAGTACTGGTTTGAATCCAGGAAGTAGTCATTGAGAGGGATTAATATAAGTTGCAAGAACTTGTTTCCCAATCGATGTAAAATAAATAAGTTTAAACTGTATAACTTTGTCACTATATAGAGATAATGTTCTTGGTTGTTATCTAACAGATACAGCGTAACTTAATGAAAAGCTAATTAATCGATAAGTAATTTTTCTACCAGTCACCAATATTTTTTCCTTTATCCAGTTTTATGAGTTTCTTTATTAATTGAATTGAAAACGCACCTCGGTTCACTCTTCTGCACGAGGTTCCTGTTAATTTACTTGCTTTTTCGTCCACGTTATACGCTGAACATCTAATGAAAATCTTTTTATAGAGATTTTTAAAAGATCACTAGAGAGATATATATATAATTCTCTGTCAGTCGACAATCATGTAATCTATTACCATGTCATTATTGACGCTGTTCAAGTTCGAAGAAATGCTATTTGAATTAAATGTTGTTCGAATTAACAAGAGTTCTATATTTTACATTTGATATACAGGCAAGCCTTGTTATTTAGGTTAATTTCTCAATTAATGTTGTGGGAGGTATAGAGAGTGTATGATACATAAACGCCCCAGTTCCAGAGACACTTCTGGCTGTTTTAAATGCTCAGTGCAAAGACCTAAACAACCATAGACTGGCTACTTTTGCAAATCTCACTAAATCCCGTGACAAGTAGATAAGATCTCGCAAAGTCTCGTTTGCATTATATCTCAAATATGTCCATACCGATGTTCACTTAATGGAAACAACTTGCAACAGGCAACAGTGCTTGAATTTTCTACGAAATGATATTTATCTTATCGACATCGGACCAATTTTTTATGCCAAGAAGAAAAAGCCTCTATGTATTAAAGATTATTTGTAATTTCCAATGTATCTGCATCTTGACGAACTTAAAATCACAATCTGGTATTCATAATAAGTGTTTGCTCGACGTAAAGCACTTCGCCCCGTCCCATCCGACAGGCCAGGAAGTGGGTGACTGAACTCTTGGCTTAACTTGTCTATTTTGCAAGAAAGATAACTGTGTCTACATGTTTTCATTCTATACCAAATGGTTACTTCCCTTGTTAGAACTATATTAACTTAGTGGGAATCTTGCTACATGTGTATGTATCGATTTCATGTTAATGTTGAAATTAAAGACGAAATCGCTACTCTTTACAAATACAAATGTAAGTTGTGGGATTGTAAGCAAACCGAGCCTGTCCCTTGGATCTTTTTTGTACAAAAATAGTTCTTTTCTTGAAACGTTTAACACAATATGATCGAATTAATTGTTTAACTTTTCCTCATTTAAATTCAATTTCAGATGCTAAGCAAACCTTAGTTGTTAGAGAAGAAATATCGAGGATCCAGGACAATAGTCCTGTCCCCAGTATAAAAAAGCTTTGTTTCGAAGCAGAATTGTTACATTAGTTATTTAAGAACCACCTTGAATCGTTCATAATAATATGCAACTAGTTTGGATAAATCTCTTTCTCAAGTCTCCCCATTTTACCGGCTGGTTTGATGGTCTGATTATATTTTCTGCATGTTGATGACAGTTATTTTACATACTGGTAAAGCATAAATTTAGTTATGTGGAGATAAAAATATCCAGTGTTATTGCTTCTACTGAAGTCTCGGCGGTTAATGCCCTTTTATTTAGAAAAAATATACGAGAAATCACAAAGATTTCGTTTATTACTGTTCTTCTGCCAACTGACGTGCTTATGTCGCACCCTGAAAAAATCAAAACAAACGAAAGAAAAGCTGCTTTATTTGTCATTTAAATGGTCACTCTAAATATAACTTAAGCACAGATATCGGGTCTGAAAATTTTCTCAAGAGACGTTTATCCCCGTCATAGCATTTTCAGACCAGGCAGAACAAATTAAAATCTGTTTTAGATTTTTTCTGAGGAAAGTTCAAGATGTCTAGTTCAAGCTCTGTAGTTCAGGCTGAAGCTGTCTCATCTGTTGGTATGTTCTTATGACCGCTGTCCATGCTTTGTATCTCCAGACGTTGATCTATTAATATGCAAGGTTCAAGATCAAGATTTTGAGACCTTTCATCATCTTGAGTTTCTTGAACAGGAAACGGAAGTGATATGCAGAGCCTCTCGCGCACCTGTTTTCTGTAGCAGAACAACAAAGGCACACAGACAACTACAACACATATAAGGATCGTAATTCCCAGGATTTCAGATACGGTAACTCTTGAATGCTTATTTACGTTTGTGTGAGTTTGTTTTGTGAAATCTGAAAAACGGAAAGTGAAATAATTAATTCCTATTTGCTTTGTTGTTTCTGTTTTTTATGGTGTTTTTGTTGGCTTTCGTTTCCTTTCGAAAAAAAAATAAATAAATAAAACAAGAGGGCCATGAAGGTTCTAGATCGCTCACCTGACTATAACTGCTTTTAAAAAAAATGTTATGGCTCTGATTAATTGAACCCAGATGACGCACATTCGAACTTGACCTAGAAATTACTGAAACAACTTTTCTGACAAATTTCCAGGTTATTTGGATTGAAAATGTTACCTCTAGAGTGTTAACAAGGTTTTCCAATATTTGGGGTCTATGACCTAGTTTTTGAGCCCTGATGACCTATAATCGAACGAGCTAGAAATCATCGAAACAACCATTTTGACAAATTTCCAGTATATTTAGTGAAAAGTAACCTCTAGAGAGTTAACATGGTTTTTCATATTTAGGCTCCGTGACTTACTAGTAGTTTTCGAACCCAGATGACCCATATTCGAACTTGAGCTAGAAATTATTGAAACATTTTTTTGACAAACGTCCATGATATTTAGACTGAAACTTTTGCCTCTAGCGTGTTTACAAAGTTTTTCCATTTTGGCTGTGTCCTAATGTTTGACCTCAGATGACCTATATTCAAACTTGAGCTAGAAATCATCGAAACATTCTCTCTGACAAATTTCCAGGTTATTTGGACTGAAAATGTAGCGTCTAGAGTGTTTACAAAGTTTTTTTCCATTTTTGGGCTCTGTGGCCTACATTTTGACCCCATATTAAAATTTGAACTTTAAAACAACCTTTCTGACAAATCTTCAGGATATTTGGACTGAAAATGTAACCTTTGGCGTGTTAACAAGGTTTTTCCATATTTGGGCTCTGTGACCTAGTTTTTAAAACCAGATAACCCATATTCAAACTTGAGCTAGAAATCATTGAAGAAACCTTTCTGACAATTTTCCATGATATTTGGACTAAAATTTGCCTCTAGAGTGTTTGCAATGTTTTTCCATATTTTGGCTCTGTGACCTACATTTTGACCTCAGATGACCCATATTCAAACTTGAGTAGAAATTATTGAAGCAACCTTTCTGACAAATTTCCAGGGTATTTGGACTGTAAATGTTATCTCTAGAGTGTTTACAATGTTTTTCCACATTTGAGCTCTCTAAATTTTGACCCATGTTCAAATATAAGCTAGAAATAATCAAAACAACCTTTCTGACAAATTTCAGGATATTTGGACTGAAAATGTAACCCCTGGCGTGTTAACAAAGTTTTTCCATATTTGGGCTCTGTGACCTACTTTTTTAATCCAGATGACCAATATTCGAACATGTGCTATATATCATTGAAACAACCTTTCTGACAAATTTCAAGGATATTTGGACCGAACAGGTAGCCTCTACAGCATTAATAAGGTTTTTCTATTTTTTTGATCTGTGACCTTGTTTTTGACCCAAGATGACCCATATTCGAACTTGAGCTAGAAATCATTGAAACAACCTTTCTGAAAAATGTCCAGGTATTTGAACTGAAATCAAAGCCTCTATAGTGTTAACAAGGTTTTTCTACATTTGGGCGCTGTGACCCTGTTTTTGACACCAGATGACCCATATTCAAACTTGACCTACAAATTATTGAAATAACCTTTCAAAATAACAAAATTCCAGGTTATTTGGACTGAAAATGTAGCCTCTAGATTGTTAACAAGGTTTTTTCTATTTTTGGGCCTTGTGACCTAGTTTTTCAACCCAGATAACCCATGTTCGAACTCGTCCGAGTAATCACTGGGATAAACATCCTAACTAAGTTTCATGAGAATTAATGCAAAAATGTGACCACTAGAGTGTTAACAAACTAATTGTGTACGGACGGACGGACGACGGACAAAAGGTGATCACAAAAGCTCACTCCGCCATTACATGACAGGTGAGTTGAAAATAAAAAATAAAAAAAAATAAAATAAAAAAAGGAAATGCTTTTCCATACAAATCTTTAGAGAAACGCTAATTGGTTTTACAAATTAGGCTATTCTATTTATTTCAATCATTTGGGCTAAAAAGCCCTTGATGATATCAACATAATACATGATATAAAATAGTGGATTTCATAGTTAAACAGGTAGCATATATCCTAGTTTTATCAGAGAAGCAAGTATCATAACAAAAACAGAAGGTCAAGAGAAATTTTACAGTGGGTCCTATTTAGTTCTGTGTAGATATGTATATCTCTCAACAACAGACAAAAACAACACAAAAACAACACAAAAACAAAAAAGAAACAAAACAAAACAAAATAAATAAATAAATAGATAAATAAATAAATAAATAAATAAATAAATAAATAAATAATAAATAAATAAATAAAACACTCAGCAAATAAACTGCCAATCAGCGAAGCATTATCTAAAATGTCAAGAAAGTAAAATAAAGTGTATAATTTATCGTTAACAATAAATATTACAGAACCTTATGGAGAGTATGCTAAGCTACGCCCTTGTATCATAAGGTTATAGATAGTAACACTACACTAGAATATATGGGTAGATAGTTTAAATTAATGTTTAAGGAAGGTTGGTTATTAATCATATTAATATAGAAGCAAGTTTAATAAAATGAAATTCAAAATCCCTGTTAATACCGTCATCGTGGTGGGGGGCGGGGGGAAAACCTGACACAACTTTATTATATTATATTTATCATATCTCTAAATATAGTTTTATCTGGGTAAATCCTATTACTATTTATATCTTTTTTCTCACCTGCGCAATACCGTCTGCACGAGAGCTGGTATCCACTTTCGGGGTCACAGAGTTTTCGACAGTCCGAAAATCCATCGTTTCCTTGTGAGTTCATAGCTACGTATAAATAAGAAAATAATTACCATATTTGCGGAGAAGAAGACCTGAACATTTATTAATTCACCATGAAAACTTTACTTTAAAACTGAAACGGCTTTAATTAATTTAGAGAGAGCGCCATCCACTGCTCATTAACATGTGAAGTAAAAGTTAAATAATGAACTTTTTAAAATGAACCAGCAAAAGTGTTAGTCCACGCTGCTATACTACACAACCTACTAAACATATTGTAGTGTTATATGTAAGCATTTTTAAATGATTGACAATAGTGATATAACAGTATAACAAATTGCGTTTAACTTCTCGTCTCCTTGTTTATAACTGCGACAATTACAAAAGCATGTATGCCTAAAGCAGCCACGGTAAAACTAACCATTATTTTAGTTTTGAAATAATCTTTATACAAATTAAAAAAAACACTTTATATTGTATGTTTACCTGCAAATTTTATTTCCAACAACGAATTCAGTCAAAATGAATAACCTTTCTCCTTCTTTTCGTGTTAATTTATTAGTCTAATAGGTGAAATTTAGTACTTACCGTCTTGGCTTGGTTGCGCTATTGCCGAATTCACAAAACTCTGTTGTATAAAAACGAATAACAATAATTTCATCAATTTCATTTTTCCTTTTACAAGTTGTTTCCACAAACAGAACATGGTGATAAATGAGAATAAAAAGTTAAATGCACTAGTCGCAAGGTAAAATTAAAGCTGAACAGATATGATAACGATATGAAGATAGGTATAAACAAGGACAGGTAATGAGTAGAACATACACAATGTACTATAAGCGCACGAAAGAAATTTTCTATTTGTTTCTTATTTTCCATCTCTTAAATCGACTGTCCCCTCTCTCGTAATTCGACTTTCGCCTATATCCTTATTTGACTTTTGCCCATCTCCTTATTCGACTTTCCTCCATCTCGTAATTAGACTTTCGCCTATCTCCTTATTTGACTTTTGCCTATCTCCTTATTCGACTTTCTTCCATCTCGTTATTCGACTTTTGTTCATCTCGTTATTCGACTTTCCGACAGCTCGTAATTTAACTTTCGTCTATCTCGTTATTTGACTTTCGCCTATCTCCTTATTTGACTTTCGCCTATCTCCTTATTTGACTTTTGTCCATCTCGTTATTCGACTTTCCGACAGCTCGTAATTTAACTTTCGTCTATCTCGTTATTCGACTTTCCGACAGCTCGTAATTTAACTTTCGTTTATCTCGTAATTTAACTTTCGTCTATCTCGTTGTTTGACTTTCGCCTATCTCCTTATTTGACTTTTGTCCATCTCGTTATTCGACTTTCCGACAGCTCGTAATTTAACTTTCGTCTATCTCGTTATTTGACTTTCGCCTATCTCCTTATTTGACTTTTGTTCATCTCGTTATTTGACTTCTCTCTATCTCGTTATTCGACTTTCGCCTATTTCCTTATTTGACTTTCGCCTATCTCCTTATTTGACTTTTGTTCATCTCGTTATTTGACTTCTCTCTATCTCGTTATTCGACTTTCGCCTATCTCCTTATTTGACTTTTGCCCATCTCCTTATTCGACTTTTCTCCATCTCGTAATTTGACTTTCTTATATCTCCTTATTTGACTTATGCCTATCTCCTTATTTGACTTTTGCCCATCTCCTTATTCGACTTTTCTCCATCTCGTAATTTGACTTTCTTATATCTCCTTATTTGACTTTTGCCTTTCTTCTTATTCGACTTTCTTCCGTCTCTTAATTCGACTTTCGCCCATCTCCTTAATGGACCTTCGCCGTTTTGTTTTGCTCGATGAGTCTCCAATCTCCATGTTCGATATTCACCGACTCTTTATCTAACTTTTGTCAATTTCCTTATTCGTATTCTTTCATATACGTATTCAACATTCGTCCATCGTCTTATTTGACTTTTGCCAATCTGCGTTTTTGACTTGAGCAATATCATCATTCAATTTTACCATCTCCTTTTTTGACTTTCGCCCATCATGAAATGTTGTATTTTATTGTTGTTCTTATTATTCTAAGATGCACTGGTGTTCTAAAATAAGAAAAATCAACTTCCAAAGAAGTAATTACTTCATTCTTTTATTTTATATAAACTAAAACATGTTTTTGAACTAAAAATCATTATAATTGTCGAAATGAACTGATATATTACAAAAACGGTTAAGGTTTACGTACACACATATCAGACAGAGAGTACAAATAACAAAGATAGGATATTATTATAGTAACAGTTTTCCGAAGAAGTAAGGAACACATCTAAGAACATTTTCGCTATTTACTTATAACACTAATGTAAAAACGTTTTAGTGATTGAAGATGGTTGTGATCTAGTTGAAGTACACTTCAACAAGAATTGTCACTGAAAGATGACAATGTTCCCGAAGTGGTGCTTTAAGTTTTGAGCAGAAAATAAATTGTAGTTCCTTCAAAAGAAGTGTTTTTATTTTTATTTCTTTTTTTTACACTTTGACCTGAAGTTGAAGGTCATTAAAGGACCAAGGCGAAAGAAAAATATATGTGACCAGAACAATTGTAGATCCTTTAAAATAAATTAGGTTTTTTGAAAATTTAACCTCAAGGTCAAGGACTTGTAGGGCTCAATGTCAAATTAATATATGCACTTGGAAGATTTCTCCCAAAAGGTTGTTGTGTGCAAATATGAACTAAATATGTTTAATAATTAGGGAGTTCTGGCCAGTATGAAGGATTTTTGACAACTGGACCTTCGCGGTTAATGTCGTTTAATATATGTCAATGGGAAGGTCTTGTCTAAATGGGTATTGTGTTAATGTTAAACCCATTCACTAATTAGGAAGTTATGGGCAATGATAAAGTTTTTGGATAGAATGACGGGCTGACAAGGGACTGACAGACAGACAAGTCAAAAACTATATACTCTTCTTCGGAAGAATAAAAAACGAAAATAGAGTGAAAATGTACTTAAACATGGGTAAGTATGAATGTCATACTAAAATGTACTTAAACATGGGTAAGTATGAATGTCATACTATTCACTCGGCGAGAGGAAACGGTCGCAGTAAATAGGTACATATATTTATAGGTTTTTTTATCCGGCGAGTGAATAGTAATATTTGAATGAGTATACAATAGAAAGAGCCAACTTAGATAATCGTCCTAGCTAGAGAAAAAATATATTCAGTAATGGTCTTACATACATGATACTGAATTAATTCATCCTTACTTTATATCTAAGGCACTTACGATTTAAAACTTCGGATTTTTTTTCCAACAGCCATTTCTATATCTACTAATCGTATTACCTTAAGTCTTTGCCGGCGCATTTGTGTATGACAGAGATTTTTGTGAAGTATCTGTTTTCAGCCTGAACATTTCAGATGCAACTTAAGAAAAAAGGAACACAGAGAGATGAGTCTTAAAACATCTGGCTTGATTGAAGTGATGTTCATTGCCTTCACTCAAGGTGCTGACAATGTATGCAAGCGAAAAAGGTGCAATTGCCAGCGGACGAGACCAATTGTGTGATTGAAGAATATGTGACTGGGCTCTTGAATGACCAATACGTAAATTAGTACTCTACCATAAACACAAGAGCAGAAAAATGTGGAAATGATAGTATTACAAGGGCAGACATAGAGACTCTGAAGAAAATGAACGAACATATAAATGCTACATTAGAAGGTTGCAATATTTGCCAACACTGCAATGCACTTGTCAGTTCCACCAAAATCAGTAGCCCACCTATAGATTGCCAGGATCTCTTTGAGGAAGGAAATGAGGAGACTGGGATTTATACAAATACCCAAGACCGGAATCCAAACCTCTCTCAGTCAGAACGCAACCCGAAAGGACTGGACCATAATTCAGCAGTGACTTTGATAAAAGGTGGAGTGAGTAAGAAAATTGTTTTGGCATTCTAAGTAGAAACTTTTGGTTAGGAAACCGTTACATTCATTAACTCGCAAATCAAAGCAGTTACGGATTGAGGATTGACTAAATCTCTCAAAATGGAAAAAAAACAGCATTATAGAACATATCAAAGTTTTTATGTTTGGGGGTGCCGACTCGGACTGTTAACTGAGAGTCACTGGTCACATCGAGACGGAAAATGATGACCTTGAAGATGAAAATGAAATGATATTTTCGAAAAAAGACAGAGATAAGAATAATCTTAATTACAGACAAAGCTGGTGGTATAACAGTTGTTCTTCGTCTAATCTAAATGGTAAATATGCCAACTTATCTTATCCAGGTAGTTCTTTCTGGAACCGTGTTTGTCCTAAACACGTCGAGTTAAAATGCAAAGAACAGAGTTATGAAGACTTCCAAGTCTTCACGTGATTAAAGATGCTGTTTTGCTTATTACAAACGTGCTAGAAAGTAGCACAGATGTGACCTTGTTTATATTGAAATATTTATGCTCTCTATAGGAAAGCGTGCGTTTTATTTGGAGTTGTTTCTTTGTTTAGCGGGGTGGAAGGCTAATGCGCGTATGGAGAACTTCTTTATAATTATAGTTATCTTTCTTTTTTAACTATCTTCGAATTATATCTAAATCGTATCTATATCACCGAGCTTTATGTACTAAAATCTGTAATCATAGATAAGTTTGAACAAAAATTCCATTGAGTTATGAATGCTCTCTTTTGCTTCTTATAAAAGACCGTCAAACTGGAAGGCAGTCTGGGGTTGGTTATTCAAAACATTAACTATCTTCGAGAAAGAACAGCTGGTTTTCGGACTTGTGAATAATTGCCGACAGTAAGGTTATCAAAAAAAAAAGTCAGTTTGTATATAAAATAAATAAAGTTAATAACCTCAACAAAATAGCACTGACACCACCGCGCTGCTGGATTGATCAGTTAACTCAGTTGGTTATTAGCGCGAATCCCTAAATATCGTCCATAACGGAAGGTATATTAAGGTATTATCATTAAAGGTTCATCATTTTAATAACTGAAATTTTGATACTCAATTTTCATTTATTTACTGCCGTTCAGGTTTTTTCAATACTTCGAAATATATTCAAATACTAAACGAATTCTGGAATAATATTTCTCTTATAAACAATATTTCTAAATCGAAAAAATCTATATTCAACGCTTTCTAGTGAAATTGAGTACTCTTCAGCTTAGAGGTACTGAATTCTGTCATTGTTTGTAGTAGAAAAATCGTAGAAACCCCAACACCTAAGTGGCGTCATTATCGGATTATCTACCCTGAATACTCTCTGATATTACATTGGGCCTTCCATTTGGATTCCTCTGCTTTCATCGCTATTTGCTTTTTCGGTATGGTGATAATGCCTAATCATTTGCAACATTGGTAGTCAAATTACACATTTAGTTTGGCATGTTTTGTTAACGCTATTATGTTTTTTGTTTGTTTTTTTCTACCAAGCCTTTCCGTGCACTTAATGTCCTTCTACACGCATTATATCAAATCAGTAGGGAAATATGTCAGCCAGCTAATACTTTGGTGTTGTAGTTGCTTACTAACTATAACCCACCCTCGTAGCTGAATTAAAGCTTTTAACTTTCAAGCATTTAGGTACATGTCTTACCTGGGTAATTTTAATTTTCTGAACTCTTCGGCATTAAAATAATTGAGGACGTTATCGGATTATCTACCCTGAATACTCTCTGATATTACACTGGGCCTTCCATTTGGAGTCCTCTGCTTTCATCGCTATTTGCTTTTTTGGTATGGTGATAATTAAGCCTAATTATTTGCAACAATGGTAGTCAAATTACACATTTAGTTTAGCATGTTTTGTTAACGCTATGATGTTTTTTGTTTGTTTTTTTTCTTCTTTTTTTTTGATAATCGTAACTTTTTATTTAATATATAAGAAACAATTTTCACAACTAAAAGTCAAGACTATCACAAAGAGAAACAAGGATAAAGTTAGAGGATTCCAACCGAAAGGTCCAATTGTCACCGCTTTCGCCTCGCACTAGCTCAGCCGCTGTAATCTACGGGATGCAGTTTATTGGAGGGTGTGGGAGGATGACAAACAATATTTATAAGTCTTCAGTATGGGTTTAATTATGCCGATCAAATGATTATCACTAAATCAGTGTCTGAAAATAAACAATAGCAAATAATAAATATAACATGAAAATATAAGTTTATGGTTTGACAGATGACAGCTGTCAAAAAGGTAAGCAAACGGAGCATTTCAATATACATGTGTGGTGGCGCGTAACTGACCGCTATCGACACAGTGAATAAAAACCCGTTATAAGTCATCAAATACATAACATATCATAATAATATTTCAGACACATAAAGAATAATGATTACAAAATACATAAATACAATTTACCTGAATATATGAGAAATATATCCATAGATATTTGGCAATTTTATAGAGCTTTTACAGAAGATGTAAACTTTCAAAATACCGACCTATAGAGTGACCAGATGATGATTGGCTAAAAGAAGGTTAGATTGAGGTTACGTGCATATTAATTATTATAGGATAAGATGACTTATTTCCCTTTGGCCACATATTTATATTGGAATTTTGTAAAAGTATGGAACGCCGAAATCGCCACTGACGCGGAATATTGAAATAAAACGACCGAATTATATTTTTACCCTACGACATACTCCCCCTGCTTCGAAAATGGCGTCCCGACATTTAATATAAAAATGAATCAGATCATTTTAAATAAATAAAATAAAACAACCGAAATATATGATACAACAATGTTAAATCAAATAAAATACAATACACAAGAAAATACAAATATGTATTATTTAAAATTAATTTGATTGCATGTACTATCAAAATAAGTTGATCATAGTATATTGTACACGACAAATAAACATCTTAAATGCAATATCCAAAATGTGTTCGATTGAAAAATAAATAATATATTATATCTGAGGTGACAGATACGATGATGATGATGATGACTGGGTGAATTCGTGCGAATTCAGTAAATAATTTGATATGTGGACGTAATCCATTATGTCATATCTCCTTCAATTCATCCTTCTCAATGCAATGTCTTATATCAATCAAACATAAATCACATAAACATTTCAATAGTATACGTAAAGTCTTATTAACACACTTTCAAAGTTTATCATAAAACATAATGTTTATATGTTTGATTATTTACACTGTTTGTCACTGATGTATTAATAAAGGATCCATTCCTTTGATCTCTGCCAGCGTGGTGTTATCCGTGTACGGATTGGACGTCCATGTCCCGGTTCTTGAAACCTATCTGGTGTATTGTCCATATCTCGATGATCAGATGTAGGTTTACCGTTATGCCTGCTATGGTAACCATTGCTTTGTTCACTTCTCCTAGCCGGAATGACGTATTTTGGCATACTGGTTGATACTTCTTTTGCTGAAGTGATTGTTATACCAAGGTGAGTATTAGAGCTACCTCCGTTGTTGTCTGATGTTTCTGAAGTATTCAGGTAAGTATTATTGCCGTCTGATGTATCTGAATTATGAAGGTAAGTATGGTTGTTGTCGTCTGATGTTTCTGCGATTTGAAGGTAAGTATCATTGTCATCTGATACATCTGAAGTATGAAGGTAAGTATCACCAACTTTATCATTTCGATCTTTTTCTTCTTGCAGGTGGATATTTTTTAACTTTTTACTGAGTGGTAGCAGGAGATTTCTGTGAAGCGTTCTCGTTTTCCTAGCTTTTGGAGAATCTTTCCGCACAACAAAGACAGGTATGTCAGGATTGGGCTGTTCAACTACAATATATGGCGTGTCTTCCCACTTATCAGCCAATTTGCATTTCCCTCGAAGAGATACGTTTCTCACCAAGACTAAATCGCCTGATACAATCGCGTTTGCTTTAGCGCGGTTGTCATATCGTCGTTTGTTGGCTTTTGCAGCTTGATTTGCTTTATCATCTGCTTTCTTGTAGGCAGTTGTCAAACGTTCTCTGAGTTTTCTAACATATTCATTTTGATCTTTGTTGTTAGGTTCATTGGAAGGGAGTCCTAAAAACGCATCGATGGCTAGTTTAGGATGTCTACCAAACATTAAGTAATATGGAGAATATCCTGTAGTGTCATGAATGGTTACATTGTAAGCGTGTACCAGAGGAGCTACATGGGACTTCCAGTCGGCCTTTTCGTGATTTTCCAATGTCCCAAGCATCTTCAAGAGCGTAGAATTAAATCTCTCCACTTTTCCATTACCCATAGGGTGATACGGAGTTGTATGACTCTTTGCAATACCAGCAAGGTTGCATAGATCTTTAATGAGAGAAGATTCAAAGTTTGCTCCTTGATCACTATGGATTCGAAGAGGAAAACCGTAGTGCACAATGAATTGTTCAAATAAAACTTTGGCGGTCGTCCTTGCAGTTTGATTCTTGGTTGGATAGGCTTGAGCATATCTGGTAAAGTGATCGGTAACTACCAGGATATTCTCAAATCCACCTTTTGATCTCTCAAGACTAAGGAAGTCGACACAAAGTATTTCCATGGGTGCTGATGACTGGATGTTTACAAGGGATGCAGTTGCAGGTATGGTCTTTCTCCTGACACATCTTTGACACTGGCGAACACGTCCTTCAATCCAAGCATCCATGCCTGGCCAATAGAATCGTTGACGGAATAAAGAGGTCGTCCGATCTCGACCTTGATGGCCAAGGTCATCATGAAGTGCTAAGAATATCTCTTCTCGTAGGTGTTCCGGTAAAACAAGTTGTAAGTACTCTTGACCTTTGAAGAAGCTACGACGATAAAGGACATTGTCACTCAATTCTAGTTTGTCCCAATCTCGTAAGTATTTAACTACACCTGGATCTGACGACGAGGACCGCTTGGCGGATGGCCTAGTTCCTTCCTTAAGGTGAGTATATACTTGAGATGTAACTTTGTCGTCATGTTGAGCTTTTCTCCAGTCTTTTGAGCAAAGAGATTCTGATCGGAGCAAATCATCTGGGAGAACATCTGAAGGTGTGGATTCTGCATCAGGTAAGTTTTCAGGAACCACAACACTATAGGATAATGGTGCTTGCTGGATGTTGACAGTGGCAGTAAAGGTAAGTGCTTTTATAACTTCTTTATTTATTGTTCTGTCGTGTTTAGTATTGTCAACTTGTCTAGAAAGTCCATCTGCGTCAGCGTTCTGTTTTCCACTTCTGTATTTGATTGTGTAGTCGTACCCTGACAAGGCTGCCATCCAACGGTGTCCTGTAGCATCAAGCTTAGCAGTTGTTTGCACGTATGTCAGAGGATTATTGTCTGTCAGCACTTCAAACTTGTTACCATACAGGTAATCATTAAATTTCTCTGTAATGGCCCATTTTAGTGCAAGGAATTCAAGTTTATGTGCTGGGTAATGTTTCTCTGCTGGCTTGAGACTTCTGCTAGCGTATGCTATTACCCTTTCAATACCTCCTTGTCGTTGGTATAGCACAGCACCAAGGCCTGTTGTTGAAGCATCGGTATGAACCATAAACGGAAGCTGGTAGTTTGCGTATGCTAATACAGGAGGGTTGGTCAATTTTTCAATGATGTTGTTAAAAGCTTGCTGTTGTTCTTCTCCCCAAGTGAACGGTACTCTTTTCTTTGCTGTCTTTCGTTTCTTATTTGTTGTATAACCAATAAGTAAATCGTTCAATGGTCTAACTATAGATGCATAACCTTTAATAAACCTCCTGTAGTACCCAGTGAAACCTAAAAATTGTCTGACTTCTTTTGTTGATTTGGGAACTGGCCATGACTTTACTGCTGCTATTTTGTCTGGGTCTGCTTTGATTCCCTCCTCCGAAACAACATGTCCTAGGTAAGTAACCTGGGGTTTGAGAAATTCACATTTACTTCCTTTTAGTTTGAGGTTATGTTCAGCAAGGCGTGAAAAGACTGCGTCAAGTCTTGTTAAATGCTGTTCAAACGTTGACGAATAGATAATGATGTCATCTAAGTAAATAAGACAATCTCTGAGGTTTAATTCACCCATACATCTCTCCATCAATCTTTGAAATGTTGCTGGTGCGTTGGTGAGTCCGAAAGGCATTCTGTTGCATTCATAAAATCCAAGTGGGCCGACAGTAAATGCTGTTTTGTGACGGTCTTCTTCTTTAACTAAAACTTGCCAATATCCTGATCTTAAATCTAGCTTTGAAAAGTACTTTGACCCTGATAGAAGGTGTAAGGTGTTTTCTATTCTTGGAATTGAATATGCGTCTCTCACTGTCCGTTGGTTAAGTTTCCGGAAGTCAATACAAAACCGAATATTTCCGTCTTTTTTACGCACTATAACAACATTTGAAGAGTAAGGGCTAGTTGAGTGTCTGATTGCACCACAGTCTAGCATTTCTTGAAGATGTTCCTTAATTTCTTGTATCAGACCAGGGGGAATGTTTCTATGTGGTTCTTTGAAAGGCTTATCATCTGAAAGGTGTATTTCATGCTCTATCAAATCTGTGCTGCCTAGATCTGTAGGACTAGTGGAGAATATGTGATGCCATTTCGAGAACAATTTATTAAGTTTCTGTTTCTGATCTTCCGTTAAGTTAGTATTTTCGACTTCTACTCCAAAAGGTATGTTTGAATCGTTTTTAACCTCACCTGCAGTTTGTTGTTGAAGATTTGCTGTCGTTGGTTTTTCTTCTTTGTCAAACAATGGTACTTCACGTAGAACGTTTACTTCGTGTAAATCACATATGTTAGATTTGGCTGGGATGGAGATAGTTTTTGCCGAAAGATTGAAGACTCGCACTGGAACTCTAGCTGTTTTACCAGGATTACTTAGTTGCACTACCCTTGGACATACGCTTACTCTTGATGAACAGTGGTTATCAGCACAAGGCTCTGTAACAGCTGCTGCAACTGATTTTATCTTTCTTACGAAACCCGTTATTGTTTTCGTTTCGAACGGATGTAAAGTAAACTTTTGCGTAGCTTTGACAATGCCAACCGAATCATCCATTATGCTTTGAAATGCTGTTTCCCACGCAGCTGGTATATTCGTATCATTTTGATCCGTAGACTGTTCTTTGCAAAGGCGAATGACATTTGTTCCCACTATCACAGGTATATCAGAATTATTTGCTGTCATTGGTACAACAAGAATCGGAACATCAAACGATGATTCATTCATAAATGGGATAGAAATTTGAACTTCAACATAACCAAGGTAAGGAATTGTCTGTCCATTTGCAGCATTGATCTGAAGTTTAAAATCATTTAAAGATAGTAGTGGTGGTTGAGGGTCAAGTGAGTTGTAAAATTCTACAGACATCGTTGTTACCATTGAACCAGTGTCGATAATACCATGAGTTTGTTTTCCTTCTATCACAATGTCCCCTACGTTGTTGTTTCCTAATATTCTATTGTAAATTGATGTCTTCTCAGGGCTTTTGTGTAGAGTTTCGTCTCCTATCTGCCCTCCGATGGAGACGTCCGTCTGTTTAAAACATTGTCCCTGCCTTTGTTTTCTCCTGTCCTTTGTGTTTGTTGCATATGTCTATCTTGTGTATCTCTATTATCTGTGCCTTTCCTATATGTTCTATCTCTATCTCTGTCTTCAGATATCTGTGTGTGTTCTCTTTCTTTTTCTTCTCTTGTATCTCTGTTGTTTCTATAGTCTCTATAGTATTTATCTTCTTTCTCTTTATCAGTGTAATCTCTTCTATCGTTTCTTCTATCTCTTGGACTGTATCTTCTCCTCTCTCTATATCCTTCGTATCTATTCTCATAATGTCTGCCTCTACTATAATCTCTGTAAAATCTGTCTTCATCTCTTCGATTCTTATAGTCACTGGGTCTTTTATCTCGTTCATGTTTTCTATCATATCTATCCATATCTCTTCTTCCATTGTCTTTGTTATATCGGTTATTGTCTTGTCTCCAATTTCTTTCAGACCCTTGTCTATAATCATCATGAACTCTTCTGTATCTATCTCGATAATTTTGTCTCCCTCTATCTGTGTTGTACTCTTTATCGTCATATTCTCTGTATGTTCTTCTCCTATTTCCGTCTTCATTCCCTCCTGATTTGGCTGTCTTTATCTCTGTTTCAAGCCTTCTCATCCTTTCAACTAAATCTTCCATAACTGTCGACTCTTCTCTATTCTCTGTTTGTCTATTTGTTTGTATCGTTTCTTCTCCAAAATAATCCTCTCGTGAGTTTTTTATTTCATTTTCTTCTACTCGTACCTTCCTTCTCAATTCCTCAAATGTTTTTGCTGTCTCAAAGTACATTCTTGTTGCATTCTTAAGCTCATCATCATACAATTGCCTCCAGAATCTTGTCTTTATCATCTCATCTTTCTGTTCTTCCTTCACGTGTCCTTTATCAATAGCTGTCTGTATTATACTTTCTAATCGTATTCCCCATTCTGATATTCCTTCATCTTTTCTCTGTTTCGCTAAATAAAACTCTGCAAGAGCACTTTCACCAGATCTAACGTTACCATAAACATTTTCTAGTTTCTCTATTATTTGTTTTGTTGTTGTTGATGATGGTATTGTCAGGAGAATCTTTCTTGTTTGACCAGAAAGAGAATTTCTCACAGCCTGTCTTAACAAACTTTCATCATATAAACCAGAATTCATAATAACTTCCACTTCTACTTTCCACTCGTCAAATGTATTTTCTGTAAGTTTAGGTATGTTTGGTTTTAATAATTTTCCTTTTAAGTAATCTTGTTTTTCAACACTAGTCTCTTTTCCTTTCTTTCCTATTCGCTCTTTTTCTTCAACTTTCTTCCTTTCACTTTCAGTTTCTTTCTTCATTTCATCTAGAGCTTTCTTTTCTTTATTCAAATCATTTGCCAATTTTTCTTTCTCCTTTATCAGTTTTTGTAACTTATCGTCTCTTTTCCTTTCTGTTTCTCTCTGTTCCTTCATCATTTCTAATTTTTGTTTCTCAATTTCCTCTCTTTGAATATCTTTCAATAACTTATTTCTTTCTATCTCAAGTTGTACTTTTCTTTTCTCTTTCTGAAGTGTTTCAATGTCTTTTAACAATTCTCGCTCTTCTTCAGATTCATCCAAATCTCTGACATCATCCTCTAAGTGTTTTAACAGACTTCTATCTTTCACTTTCCTTTCAACACATTGTGTCTTGCCACTCCTTTTATACTCATATTCTCTACTTGAATATTGTAAACTTCTATTTCTTTCGGCTACACTTCTTTTATTTCTATCAATATCTTTCATTAAAAGTTCTTCATGCTCCTTTGCTTTTTCATCTAACCAATGCATTTCTCTTTCTAATGTTTTCACTTTCTCTTTACTTTCATCTATATATGAACTTGCATCTATTGGTGTCCCCATATCAAAACATGTTTCGTTGTTTGTATCATTCAACTCATCAATAACACTATACAAAGAATCATTGCTTTCACTGTCTTCATAACTTTCATCATTTCTGTCTCCATCTATATAACTCTCATTACACTCTATCTCTTGTTCATCTCTATTTTGAATAATGTCTCTGTCTGAATCTTTATTCGGAATAAATGATTTCTCCATTGAATTTGACTTTCCTCTCAATACTTTTATTTTTTCTTTTAAATTTTCTTTCTCCTTCATATCTTGTTTACAGTGTTCTGTTTCAATAATTTCCTCCATCAACTTAAGTCTCATTTCCTTCTTCAAGTTTTCTCTTTGTTGCAATTCTTCTCTCGATCTTTTTATTTCTTCAATTTCATCCTTCTGTTTCTGTTTTTCTAATTCTCTTTTTTTTCTTTCTATTTGTTCACGTTTTGCTTTTCTTATTCTTTCTTGCTGTGCTTTCAGTTCTCTGAGCTCATGCTCTCGTCTCTCCTTTAATTCATCGTCTAATTCTTGTAGCATCCTCCTTTCTTCTTCATCCTCTTTTCTCCTTTGTCTTTCTATTTTTCTCAATTCCCTTTCAGTTAAATGCCGTGCCATTTTGTATTACAAGTTAACCTTTGTATTGTTTCCCAATAAGGTAATTAATATATGACGTTATATTCAAGTGTCCCCTATTTATCACCATACATTTAAAAGTGTCCAATTTCAATGGCACATATTTGCTTCTATGTTTATATTGAGTCTATTATTCAATCAGTAATTTGTCGCAATAATGTCTTGATATGTATACACTTCTTCCAATATTTCGATGTTGTGTTTCATTAATGTCACTATATGTACACCATACTTTCAATAGTTCCATTTACAATGTTGTATTTCGTTCCTCTAAGGTTTTTTTTTTTAAGTTGTCCCTCTTTTCACACCATATAGTAAGTTCATTACACTCCTTTCCTCGTAGATTCACTTTTCTAAGTTACATGTTTAAGTACCACTTATCTCTAGCTTATTTTCCCTCTAATTTTCTCAAATAGTATTTTTCATCAATTCCTTCTACTAACTTCGATACCTCTTTAATTACTTTTCCATCCAAATTTGAATATCATATTATCATATTTCACATCTCGTACGCATCAAAAACACATTTTCACTTTCATTCAAATTTCACTTTTCAAGTTAAAATCAAATTTCAACATTCACTTTGTAACTTCAATTTGTCTATAAATTCAAACTTCTTTCATAATTATCTCTTACACTGTATATTTCTTTCAATAAACAATTGCAATTGTTTGTAATTTGTACTGCATGTAAACAGTGTTTTTTTTAAACTTCTTTTGCGTTCAGCAGCCTTTCATAAAAGAAAAAAAAAAAAATGTGGAAAAGAAGAAAAAAAAATAAATAAATGTGTCTGTGCTGAGAATCGAACTTAAGTCGCTAGATCAATAGGCCATCGAACAATCCTTTACGCTACGGTAACAGCTGTACAAGAGCGCGTAAGATTATCGACCCGTTTACAAATACTCGAGTATCGGGTTTAGGGATATAGCTTTTACGGAAACCCGATCAACCTACGCAAAAAACGGCTAAGTGTCTGTTATATGTAAAAATAAATATTTTACTGAAATAAACAGAGTAATATTCTCAACCTTTGAAAGCAGACAACTATCAATTTTATTAATTTAATAGAACTATGAGGTGTAGTAGCCAACCAGTATTATAGGCTATGTTGTATATATAGGGTAATATAGGACTGATTAGTATTGTGTTAATCAAGAAGCCAGAAGATAGACTGCAATGTATCAAAAATGTTAAAAAATAATTTGCAGATACCAACAAAAATCTATCAATCTATATCACGACAAAAATTTACCACCAAAAATAAATAAACAGATAAATAGCATGCAAAAAATGCACTCACCACCCGTTGCTCTTATACACAAAATAAATCCTATATATCCTTTAACTCAAACAAACACAAAATATATATCCAAATATCACTTTGTCACGCAAACACAAAATATATCAAAATAACACTATTTGAATGTAAAATTCACAAAATGCACGAAATAAGTTCCATCCTACAGTCCGTCCTATAAATCTGTGATGTGGTGTTACAATCCTGTCATCCGCAGTGGTGTGTCAGTTGTTCCTTCCTTGTGGTGTTGGTGATGTCCTTCGGTGATGATCATCGGTGCGCACCTGAATATGGATCTATCTTAGAGCCCTGGTGTATCCATCTAATGTTGGTCACTTGTTGTCAAGGTAACATTGGAGACAAATCTCCAAAGAAGTAGCATCCAAAGCACTATTTCGAAATCCAAGGCAACCCATATGACACGTTGGGCGCCATTTGTCACCGCTTTCGCCTCGCACTAGCTCAGCCGCTGTAATCTACGGGATGCAGTTTATTGGAGGGTGTGGGAGGATGACAAACAATATTTATAAGTCTTCAGTATGGGTTTAATTATGCCGATCAAATGATTATCACTAAATCAGTGTCTGAAAATAAACAATAGCAAATAATAAATATAACATGAAAATATAAGTTTATGGTTTGACAGATGACAGCTGTCAAAAAGGTAAGCAAACGGAGCATTTCAATATACATGTGTGGTGGCGCGTAACTGACCGCTATCGACACAGTGAATAAAAACCCGTTATAAGTCATCAAATACATAACATATCATAATAATATTTCAGACACATAAAGAATAATGATTACAAAATACATAAATACAATTTACCTGAATATATGAGAAATATATCCATAGATATTTGGCAATTTTATAGAGCTTTTACAGAAGATGTAAACTTTCAAAATACCGACCTATAGAGTGACCAGATGATGATTGGCTAAAAGAAGGTTAGATTGAGGTTACGTGCATATTAATTATTATAGGATAAGATGACTTATTTCCCTTTGGCCACATATTTATATTGGAATTTTGTAAAAGTATGGAACGCCGAAATCGCCACTGACGCGGAATATTGAAATAAAACGACCGAATTATATTTTTACCCTACGACACAATGTGCAATATGGTTTGTATTTTTTTCAAATTTCAAATTTCTAGTATTTACGTAATTAATGTTGTGCATCATGTGAAGGTAAGAATATAGTGAAAATCTTCAGAATCTAGGGAAAACACGTAAAAAATAAAAAATAAATATTGAAGGACAAATGACAGTTGTTTTTGTTCCTTGGGAGACAAAATCACTAATTTCGAACCGACATTGTTAATGTGTAATATCTTATTAATTAGCAGACATACATTTATATCATACTGGAGCTAAATGACATACATTTGTGGGCAAAAATTCACAGGGAAACTCGATAACCTATATTTTGTGTACGAATGGGTGACGGTACGATCAAGTAACTGTACGCTCTATAAGCTTAGCAGGATGGTCAGATATTGCTCAAGTGTTTCGATTGTTGACACTGGAAAACTGATGACAACACGTCCATTCTATCTTTATGTGGTACTTACTTCTCAACTTCCTCTTTCAATGAAGTCTGTCCCGGAAATTATCCCCAGCCGAAGGAAGTTATATTTGCGCATGCAATAATTTTACGGAGCTTTATCTTAGGAAATTTTATGCCATGTTCTGAAATGACCACTTCTGTTAGCCGATAGTTATTGCCAGTTAATTGTTAGAAAATCAACACATTCGTTTGTCCAGAGCCATCTGTAAGTTACCAATAGTTGGAACCTCATGAAAGTTGAATGAAAAACGCGGTGCATCGTCAGATATCCACGGCACCTTATCCTGTTATCACTACCTTTCATGTATGGTAAGCAACGGAATTGTTTATGAAACCAAACATCATTCGTGCAGTTTGGAAAAACGATATTTCTGTTTCTCAGTCACTAGTGAATATGACTTTTTGAATCCAGTTTAATATTCAATAAGACACATTTCCATTTTAAAAATGGAGAAATAAATGTAAAAGAATCGGAAAAAGTTAAAGTTTTTTGAAGTTATTAAGATTTGCAACTGTGAATACATTCAATAACTTTCCAATCCTGTTAAATTTTTTGTTTTCTTTTCTATAACCTGACACAGAGATAATTTTTTCGCCGACTGCATGTGGTGTTCCGAACACACAGTTGCATAAAATGTGAAATATTAAGAAAGAAACCAGTAAATTATCAACTTCGGCTTTCAGTTTTAACAACCATTCATTCTATCGAACCTTTTTGGCTCGCTTAAAATTTTATCGGACCAAAAAGAAAACGTTCGAGCCCCTTGTTGTAACATATAATTAAAATTTTAAGGTTTAGGATGTTAAATCATTCATGCCATTAGATTAGACACTACCAATATAATGTCGTCCATTACCTGTCTTGTGCGGAGCGCCTGATTGGTTAAAATGATTCTGTTTTCTTTCTTTCTCTCTTTCATTCATTCTTTCTTTCTTTCTTAAAAGCTAGCATTGCTGTATTAGCCATTTTATATTTATCAGTTAAGCCTACTGATCAATCGACTTCGATTAAAACCCGGCAGAAATGGTAAACAGAATGATAAAAAGGTCGAGTGGAAGGGATAAATATATATATATATATATATATATATATATATATATATATATATATATATATAAAACAACAAAACAATCGCCTGAACATAACACAAAGCAGAGTCAACTTTATTCACAACAACAACATCATTAAGTAACAACAACAACAACAACAACAACAAAAACAAAGCAACAATTTCGTGCCATGCCATTTTTAAATGACATGTGAACGAACAAATAAAGAGGTAGGAAAATAATTTAACTGAAAGATAATAATATGAATCATTTTTACTATAATTTGTTTAACCGAATATTAACCTTTGCACACATGAGTTCCAGTTCTATGGAAGACTATGTAAAAATAACTAAATGTAAATGGTAAGACAACCTTAAAAAAGATGTATATATTGTATTATAATCATCCATATCGTTGAAGTATCATTAATTGGATCTTTTACCGTACCCATTATCGGTTTATGTATCGTATTTATATTTCCAAATACAATCAATGAAAGTATACCGATTTTCATCATAAAATGTAATTACTATATGTAAATCCATTAAAAGTTGGAATGTTATAATAATCGAGAAAAATAAGAATTAAAACTTTTAAAACAATCATCTACTTTGAACTAAAACAATACAATACTTATAGTAAATGTAACGGTTGGTTCAGGGCTGAAACAAAATTATATCACAATAAAACTTGAATGAGCAAAATTCTTGAGAACTTGAGAAATACTGAAGATGTGAAAATACATTTGTCTTATCAAACAAAGGTCTCTGTAGCAGCATAAAAGCTATTTCCTGGTACCGCAATATTTTCCAGCAACCTCAGGCTACAGTCATCGCTTACAGATAAACCATCACTTAGATCTACTGAGCTCTTATAAACGGTGCAAACCATACCCACAGTGTCCCGAGTAACATTAACACTTGATTGGTTAATGACATTTGAGGTATCTAGTTCTATGACCTCGGTGGTTCCTCCACCAGACGCTCCTTCATTCAGCTCACCTGTTCCTCCACTGGACGCTCCTTCATTCAGCTCGGCTGTTCCACCACCAGATGAGCTTCCATTCAGCTCGGCTGTTCCACCACCAGATGAGCTTCCATTCAGCTCGGCTGTTCCACCACCAGATGAGCTTCCATTCAGCTCGGCTGTTCCACCACCAGATGAGCTTCCATTCAGCTCGGCTGTTGTACAACCATTCAACTCGCTGTCGTTAGTGTTTCCGATAAGAGGGCAAAGGCTTGTATCAGATAGTTCCGACTCGTTTTCATGAGAAGCAGTTACATTATCATGGGTTTGACCATGTTGTCTTAATAAAGGTTCGGTTACAGAAACATGCTCATTTAGGCTATCTGTTTCACCTGTATCAGTATTTCTGGTAAAATCATTATTTGCAGTCCCATTCGAACGCCTCTCATTGTTCTTATTTCGTTGGAGCAATGTTACAGACTGTTCTTTTAAGTCATTCAATTCGTTTTCGTATTGGACTATTTGATTTGCGTCTGAATTGCTGTGTGCAGGATTAGTTTCTTGTACGGGATGTTTTATTTGTGAGCCTTTCGAAAATAGTTCGCAACATTTGTTCTTTTTCTTTCGTTGTCGTAGGACCAAGTATATCACAACGCAAGCTAGAACTACGAAAACAGCTAGTGATGAAGCGATTATCAAATTGGTGTATAGATTCGTCTTTCCAGCATACAGTACAGTTGTTCCGGAAACTGAACTTGAAGTAGACTGTGTAGGCTTGTAGATATAATCTGTTCAACGTAATAAGTATACAGGGTATATTAAAATGATAAAATGTGAAAACTGTCTAAATATAGATGTTATAGTTTTCCATGTTAATAGCTGAGTGCGCACATCTAAAATGTAGTCAATGAATGCTTAAATTAAGAGAAACAGAATCGATCGATCGATTGATGACTCACTCACTCACTCACTCACTCATTCAATAATTCAATCAATCGTTCGTTCATTCATTCATTCATTCATTCATTCATTCATTCAACAACCAATCTATCCGTCCATCCATTCAGTGAGTCAGTTAAAGTCTGGTCAGGTCAAGGTCAGGTCAGGTCAGGTCTGATCAAGGTCAAGGTCAAGGTCAGAATCAATCAATCAATCAATCTATCTATCTATCTATCTATCTATCTATCTATCTATCTATCTATCTATCTATCAATCAATCAATCAATCAATCAGTCAATCAATCAATCAATCAATCATTCAATCAATCAATCAATCAATCAATTTTCAATCAATCAATCAATCAAATAAGGTTTCTTTTTTATAAATTAGTAATGAAAAGAAGAAAAAAATAACTCAACTTGATTACTTCATTTGTCAATGAAGAAATCTCAAGTTTAATTGTTCTAAAATATATAATCAACATACCCGGACAGTAAGTCTTACAAGACCATTCTGTATGATATTCCGGATCACATAGAATCCGACAATCTGAAAACCCGTCGTTGCCCACTGCCATACCTAGATATTCAAGTCAAGAGAAGGTGAAGTTACAAGTTGTAGGTACAAATATCTTCTCAAGATTATCGTTTCCACCATCATCATCATCATCATCATCACCACATTAATATGATTGATAAATGTAATAAAAGGCTGAACATGAATTTTAATCATCACCATCTTAGTTATCTACTTCATCGCCAGAATCACCACCACCAGCATAATAATAATAATCATCATCATCATCATCAAAAACCATGAAAAAAAATGAATAAGTGAATTTAAAGAAGAATTAAGTTACCTCGTGAAAAGTGTCTCTCCTTAATGATATGTACTTAATCAAGTTTCAAGTTATGATACACGTTATGCTGCTTAAGTAAAGACGTGTACGCATTACCTAAGCATGTGTCTAAAAATAGCCAAGTTTTGGAAAAACTGAAATAATCTAAAATTAATTCCTTGTTATATGTTACGGTTAAAATATCTGATAAAAACTTGTCGTATCATAATGAGATAATTTTAAAAAGCTATATTTGGTATCAAATTATAAATATTTAATATCTAAATTTTCATTTAGAATTATAAAATTAGAAGGAATCATTGTAAGACCGCACAGAGTATACGGTGCATAGAGCTTACGCGTAATTATATGCGTCAATTCATACAAAATAAGCTCTATGCATAGAAAAGGCATGGTCGCGACCCATGAACTTACTACATATGGATGATAATGATGCGTTATATGAAACCATACCTAGGTACAATGTAATATGCATCCCCACGAAGGATTTCGGAAGTATATACTGACCTTACGTCCGCCCGTCTGTCTGTCCGTCTTTATGTTTGAACTCCTTTTCAGCAGTCACAAGGAACTTTACTTGAACCTTCGATATCATAAGTATAAGCGAAAATTTCAGCATTAATGAAGTAACGCGCAAGACGGGTAATCCTGGGGTAATGAGTTCGCCCCCCGCTCCTCCACTAATATTCTAAATTGTCTTTCGGATGAGACTATAAAGCGAACTCTTATAACAGAGTTATACACTGAGCATGGAAAATAATGAGGGATATCTCTGAAATGGGATGCTTTCTGTACGTTGCCATTCTCCACAACGTGTCAGTCATATGTGAAACCGGTATCGACTATAAATAAACTCAAATATTTTTGCCTCGGTGGCGTTGTGGTCTGAGTATCTTACTACACATCAGGAGATCATTGTTCGATTCCTGGTCTGGCCGGTCCTGATATGACCTTAGTTATTTAAAGCGACTTAACCCTGAGATCAGACATTAAGCATTTTATTGATACAAAAATTACCCTTAAGTTGATTTACAAAGACAATTGTACACTTATTTGATCACGTGTCTGCAAATTCGATTTATAAATGTAAAAGCAGACGTGACTTATCCGAACGACAGGGGCATTTTTTTGAATCGAGCCAGATAAACAGCCTATTTTGTATAAACATATTTGTTTAGAGAGCAGAGAGGGCATAAAATACAAAGGGATACCATTGAATCATTAAACGTAAACGGTTTTATTTATAGATACAACATAGACGATAGCGTATTGCTACCAACACTTAACTGTTTATTTTATACTTAACTATTTTTTGTAAAGTTGCTAGTTAATCATTTAAGTTTCATTAATGTTTATGTTCTTTCCGCGAGCGTGGGTAGGATGAGCAGCAGAACGAGAGAAAACCCTAACAGGACAGAATAGAACTGAACTAGAGCAGAGCAGATCATTGGCAAAAAAGAGATATAGGAGAGATCAAACAGGTATAACTGTTTCTAAAATAGAACCACTGATAAGCCCCATTCCTACTGCTAGTGAAAGGTCGTACAGACAATGATTTTTTTCAGAAGGATGAGATCATGGGCTGACTGAACTATTAAAGGAATATAATATTATAATATATGTGTAGCAGCAGATTTAAACGTGCATTAAAACAATTTACTTTCATAATTAACCTATATCATTCTAATAACATCGCAAATCTCACTTTAAGATAAGAAGATACTGTATTGTTCTTCATTAACTTGGAATGCAACTTCCTTCAAAATTAGTTTGAGAAGATCCCCCAGTTGACATGGTATGAAACCACCAATTCAGTTCAAAAAATGGTACCCGCATAATGGCGGCTAGAAATAGTTCTCAGTTTTCTTGGCTATTTTTAACATTTTTGCCCTAATCTGTGTATTTTTTTTGCTGGAATCATTTTGTTTGACTATTTCTGATAGTGTGGTAGCAATTTTATGCTCATATGCATTCAGAATAGAATTCACAATGTGAAATTGTTTCACATACCCCAATCTGAAAATTAGCTCAGATTTTTTGTTAATTTTATGGGTAAGTTTACATGAGCAGAAATATCTTTCTTGTTTGAAACACAACCCCCACTTTTCTTGCTATTTTTCATGAGTACAGATATAGATCTACAAGAATATGTAAGTTAAAGCTATTTAAAAAAGGTTTTGCTATGTTTTACAGCCCTGTGAACTTTATGAATTTTATATAGAATAAAGAAGGAATCTATTTGGTGGTTTCACACCACATACGTACGAGCGCCGCCATTTTGAAAATACTACATTGTGCCATTTGCATTACAGTCTATGGAGAAATTCATTAAAAGGCGAAATTTGACGAAACAAAAAATAATAAGAATCTAGAGATAATATGAAAATTAGGTCTGGAAATATTTATATTCTGAAGATAAGAATGACAATTTGTTACAGGAAATCTGTGTTAAAATCCCGTGAGGAAGGTTTCAAAATTAGATGGGACAGACTTTAAGTGGTTAACTTGATATAATTCACGTTACTTCATATCTGCATATAAGAAACAGAATAACTGGTAACACGAACATTAACCAGTTAGCCCTTAAAAGTAACTAGCAACACGGATTTTATTTAGGTAACCAGTTACATAGTTTATTTCACCAAGTTATAATTAAGTAGTAACGCGGATTTTATATTGTTATGTATTAGCAAAACAACCTTTACAAATTTAAAGTTAACTTGTGGCAGTTCCGGGCACTATCAGGGCTGTTAATTGTGTTAAGATTAGGGATGGCAACGAATACCAAAATCAATACTCGAGTACTCGGTCATTTTTCCGATCGAGTACTCGGTTACTCGGATGATTTCCAATGATCTTCAAAGTTTTATGGCACACAATATCAACACCGTCTGCAAGCTACTTTCGTTTTCTATTTAAATTCATAGAATTCGTAACTATAAATGGGACTGCAAGGGAGATAACTTAGAATAACCAATAAACAAATTAAATCAACAACATTATATTTTATAACGTTTTAATTAATGCAATATCAAGTTTAAAACATGTTTAACAGTTCATATATCTTTTTTCTTCTTGAAATAATATAGACTGATCGGCGGCAATGGATATTGCTAGCAAATACATAATAAATATAAACATAAGAGATCGTCAATGACAGCATATATATATATGTTTTATAATTATAAATAAAGGTTTAACAGTTCAAGAACAATATTCTTGTATTTTTCTCTAAGTACAGTGTCTTTATTCGAAGAAAATTAAACACTTTTCTATGAGTTCATCTTAACATCTTTTACACAGTTGATAATTTAGCGTTCATGCAAGCATACGTATTACAGCACTACGCTGTACCTTACTGTTTTCAAAACAGTTACCTTAAAACAAGTTTCGGCTACAAACTGTTACACAATTAAAGGTAATTAAATATCATAAGAGGCCGAGGAACGTAAGCGACACAGGTGTTCAATCCCATGCGTGTGTCAAACTGTTGATCGCCTCGTTAAATTTACCATATCATTTTCGCACCTCTGCAAGGATGTTTTGATTGCATTTAACAGCTTAAGATATTTGTCTTACTGTATCTTACTGTAAAACTTTTCTCAAATGTTAACCAGTAAATTACATTATCACGAAAATTATGTGACTAGTTAACACGAACAGGTTTTTACGGTCTTCATGCTGTATTTCGTTGTCATATTGCTAATATAAGTATCTTTGGGTTTTTACCAATCTATTTTAAGAGTAAGCTACAGTGTTAATACCCAGTTTGAAATTTCAATTGATATACTGGTTATAGAATGTTTGACCTTCTGGTATGAAAATCAACAGAAATAAAATTACGTAAAGCAATATCGACATGCGTTGTTTTGAATGTGTGTGTATATAAGCCCATCATGCCCGCTTTACAAAGAATAACTTGATCTTAAGTGAATTTCAGTGTTGAATTTCTATTTCAAACAGTCACGCCATGTTAATTTGTTTAATAAAAAGTTTTACGGCCACATCTGCTGGTAAATCCCAAAGAAAAAGGAAAAACTACACGATATATTAAACAGTATTCGGCTGAGTATACTCAGGCGGAATTTTTATGTCTTTAAACTTGGATTTTCTCATTCTTTAGATTTACCGAGCGAAATGATGGAAAAGATAGTTTGCATAAATTTGGTTAAAAGTTTCAGTTAAACAATAAATAACATTAAATTATTTGTTTCAAAATCGACGTGGGTTTAGACGCTGGATTTCCGAGGGTTGCTGGTTCAAATCTCTCTGGATCATCTGAGGTGAGAGTCTCCAGTGACTTCTAATGCGAGAACTTGACGGAATCCTTGAAGCAGTCATCAAGTTTAATATATTATGCAAAAACTTGTTTCCCATTCGATTCAAAAATAAGTTCCAAAACGAGAAATGTTTTGTTTGGGGCACCTTAAGTTACTCTGCACACCTTTATTTTCGTAAATGCTTGAAGTTCATCATTACAAAATACTGTTTCGTAAAACAACCACAATATTATTTTGTAAATATGAAATATTATTTCGTATAAATGAATTTTGTCATATAAGAAGTAAAAATTAATGTCATCCAAAAAATAAAGGTGTGCAATGTCCTGTAATGGCCTCCATAGTTTTCATAAACGAAGACCCAGATTGAACGGGTATTATACCAACTATGCAGTTATCATAGCTTTTTTCTATCTATTTAAGTTTATTTTTCGTTGGTAGCGGGTCCTCATATGGCCAAGTTAGGATTTTAAGGTTGTGAGGTATCGTACTCGCGAGCCCTGGATTACCAGTTAAGCGTATAGTTAACCAATAGACCACTGATCCACTCCTATATCTGCTTTTCGCACATGACTTTCTTATTATACATGGCTTTCGTATCCCCCCCAGTATAAGGTTAACAAAGCTCCTAAAGAGCTTCTTATTATCACAAGATATGCATGGGCCTGTGGCCTCTCTGAATTTCGTGGACAACTTGTTTAGAATTAGAAATAAAACATGAAGAGATGACTGAAATTCAAACAAATATATACACAGAGTATTTAATTTTATTTATTAATGTTCGTGTAAAAATGACGAAATATATAAATCAATTAACACAACACGTGGCAAATTATTATAACATAATATAACATTTGAGTTTATAACCTGCTAGTCACTTTCAGAATATAAAAAGACATGTATATAATAAATCGGTTTCCCGATGTTAGAATATGTGTATGTATATGCGCTTTGATCATTAGGTAATGTTCATTGTTCATCGTTCAATGGTCTCCCTGCTTCAATGTCTTCAAACGGCGTCCTTTCTTGGGTGGGAAAACCAGTTGTTCTGTCTCTGAGCGAAGACA
Organism: Cyclina sinensis; assembly: GCA_012932295.1. Taxonomy (NCBI): domain Eukaryota; kingdom Metazoa; phylum Mollusca; class Bivalvia; order Venerida; family Veneridae; genus Cyclina; species Cyclina sinensis. The sequence goes on from JAAONU010000008.1 coordinate 6,872,849, forward strand.
CTAAGGTAATTATTCGATCTTTATAGTAATAACAAATTGTCAGTAAAATAATTCCAAACAATATTGAGAAAACAATCACAACAATCGTCACAGGGAAATCTTGGCCATCTTTCTGGTCTGGGGTTGAATCGAGAAAGGAAAAGCCTATAAAAAGAATGAAAAATACTTAAAATGTACCGTGATGAAGTAAAGACATAAATGTAAATTTTCGTACTTTTGTGAAATGTAGCAAGTCTACAAAGGGGTTGATCCAGGATTTTTAGGGGGAGGAGGATTGGGGCAGGGGGTGGGGGGACGTAATATTTCGGCCGAATTTTGGTCCGTTTTCTATTCAATGTCACAGTGCGTAATAAGTAGGCTACACACTATGCAAAATGCAAGCTGGATAAGACAAAAAGGATAGACCAGAGCTATATATTATACCAGAGTCAATGAGCATCTGAATTGAATAAGAATTCATTTTCGTGTGTCTACAATAACACCTATGGGCTAGAAATTTTAGGGGGTGCGCACCAGATGCGCCCCCAACCCCTTCCACATATTTATCCCCATGTTGATATCATATTTGTTTCTTCAATTTTCATGATGTATAGTAGCATTATGTTGTTTCTTTTCCAAAATAAATATACGTCTTTAATTATTTAAAAAAAGAAGCTAAATTCTGTGCGACAGTCGCTTTAAAGTCTTCTTTTCAGTTCATTCATACTTATAGTACGCTACATTATTAACAGATAATATACTACATACCTATTTTAAAGGCTCGTTCACTCACTGTTGAGAATATGTTAAACGAAATCTTTACCCTTTAAGTGTTAAGTTGGAATAAATGGCTATCCCCCCCCCCCCCCTCCAAAAAAAAAAAAAAATACTACTACAACTGTCAATAATAATAAGCCTATCATATTTAATGTGTTCAGGTTAACTGTTGAAGTTGTAATTTCTGACTGACACCTTGACATAAGGTATTTATTTATTGAAAATCATTCAAACTTGCTTGACTTGAAAGGAAATGGAGTACTCTAGATTGTACGGCATTCTTCTGTATACAATATAACGTTTCATTTCATTTATATCTTTATGATTAATTCAAAACAGCACGTACCTTTACAATAGTTGTTACAGGAAGATTTCATGAAGTTCACTGGATTACAAACATAATTACAATCTGTGAAACCGTCAGTACTTATTGACATGGCTGAAAAGTGTAAAAACGCGCTTTCCTTATAAGGTAACAAACTCGTAATATTTTCATATTAAGTAATTGTACTTTAATAAGAAGTAATGCGAATATCGACTCTTTTTTTTCTATATTTGAGGTTTCATTATATATATCAAATGTAATTTGCTCACTTTCTCTAATCACCGATCTTAATATCAAAAAGAAAACAAACCCTACTTACTTTGATCATCTAGTCAAGTCGTTTTACTAGCTTCCTTTGTCTGCAGAGCACGTCATCTGACTGGTTCCCTTTCTTTGAACAGCTTTCATACCTAATAACATCGACTATTTATAATATCAAAAAAACCCAAAGACTACTTAAAATAAATTTTCAGAACCATCTCTTTATAAAGTATAAAGTATATGCTCTTTATATATAAATATATAAATTTAGGGAGTGTTTGGGAGTGTTTTGGATTTCCACCTTAGAGCATTTGTATATGACTTAATGTCATATGAATTCTTTAAATTACGCAACATCTATGTTATTTACTTAAAAGCCTAAGGTGGCCCCTTTTTTTCTAATATGGAGAGGTAGGTTGAGAATTTTCAGGGCCATTTGAAGTGAAGTTTTAATGTTCTGATGAAATGCTGTTTCAAAACACATAAACTATGACTAAAATATACGTAAGGGTCATCGCTTTCCGAATAACTGATTTGAAACTGCTTTGGGACTTGAGGTTACCCTTACCTTGATCTTGAACCGTATTTCCGTCGAGTTAATTGATCTAGATTTTAATGACTTACTGTTTGCGGACAGGGATTTAAATTTTAAGACATCGGCAATATCGACCAAGATTTAGGACAACACCCGGGTTTTAGGAAAATAGACAGGTTTTTAGGCCAACAAGCAACATTTCAGGATAACAGACAATTTATATATTCAGGTAAGGTTTTAATACAACAGGCAATACTTTAAGACAACAAGCAGGCAGGATTTAAAAACAACAGGCAGGATTTTAGTACAAAAAGCAAGACTTCATGATGAACTGTAGCTAAAAACTTCCAAACATTGTTGTTGTTAAATCTTATCAAATTACTGAAACTATGTTTTATCACTGATGATAATAAGTTACTCCCATGAAAAATTATATTTGACCTACGACAAAATAGCAGTCACACGTGGTTTAAATTCTCGATTGACACGCTTCATACGGTTAAGAACACATTCATTCTAACAGTTTAAAGGTAAATAAATACCCTACTCAAAAAAGATACTTGATTTTTATTCATTTTCATTTTTAATGCATTTTTATAAATGAATATTTTAATTGTTTGTTTTTTCTTTTTCTTTTCTTTTTTATATTTATAAGTTATAAGTAATATTATCTCACTGCGATAGTTGTATCTATTTATTTATTTATTCTTTTATTTATTTATTTATGTTCTTGTAAAACATCATATTATGTGTTGATTTCATAGGTCAGTGACCTAACAATATGTATAGTGTATAGTATACTGTCTCATGTTTTTGTATTGTATACAATCTGAGAATGCTTCAAATAAAACTTGGAATCTTGGCTATCACCTTGACCTTTGTCCGGAGTGACTAAAATAAAGGGTTCGGTGTCTTCTTATGGCCTAGTGTTCTGCCCGATATATTAGTAAGGGTAAATATATTTTGTGGGTTAAATCCCAAAAAAATACAACACACTTCCATTGATTATTTATGTTATTTTATTGCGTTTTCCCCCATGAAACAACAAAATTGCAATGGAATGCTTACAGTGGTACGATAGATAAAACAAGATTACGTCAATGTTAAAACAACTATACGAAAAAATGTAATAGACAGTTCATAAGCTGTACTTCCGACCTCATCAATAAATTCACTACAAAATCAAAATACCAAATTATTTTAAGCCAAGAAATACCGGTAAGTGAAATATAAATGAGCGTGAAAAAAGATTGAACTACATAACTTTTACTTTACAAATTTCATAAAAACTATCATATTTTAGAAATATCATTATAATGATATTCATCGTTGTCATCAAATGAAACAACTAAAAAAGCAAACACTAAATAAAATAATCATTATCAAAGTGAACAATAACAACATTACATAATAATAATCGTAATAATAAAACCGTTTTGATCATAATTATCATGACCATCAACATCGTTAGCACCACCACCACCAACAACTGGGTTTACGCTCTCTTACAATAGGGTCACATTTGGCAAGATGTTTGCCTAGCCATTGTTTCTGGGAAGGACCAATACTAAATCTCCATATAACCTGCCGACAACAGCAAATACAACATTTCTTTTTACATTTTTATCATCTAAACACCATCTGCCAAAGCAACAATGTCTCTACTAGAAAAACGTTGTCCAAAATCGCGAGATGAACAAGTTCTTTTTTTCACAGCATCTGGTTTACCTTCTGAACGCAAGTTGTTTGTCACATCGACTGTTTTTCTCCCTGTGTTTTCATCTTCATATTTGTGTTCATTACCTCTTATTCCCTCCGTTCTGTTACCTCCAGCCGTTGTTGTATGTTCACTCTGACCAACTTCGTCGAATAAATGAGAAGACATTGAGCTCGTCGAAACGTGACAACTATCAGTTGAGTTTCTAGCAGAAAGATTTTTCAAACTTATGTGATCGCCAACTAATGCTGACGTCACATCGTCGGTAACTAATAGGAAGTTGGCAGTAGCAGTACGCAGTAGCAGTTGGCAGTAGAAATTGAATCACATGTGAAGTTGGCGGTAGCAGTAACAGCAGTAGCAGAAGGCAAAACGTGAAGTTGGCAGTAGCAGAAACAGCAAACGTGAAGTTGGCAGTAGCAGTAACAGCAGTAGCAGTAGGAAAGTCTGAAAGTGTTTGAAACAGTCACAGACCGATGCAATCGAACCGGGAGTGTCCCTAGACTTTCTAGATCGGCACCAAAATTCCTGAAAGAATGTCAGAAATAGTAGCAGACCGCAACAATGGACTCCAGAGGATCCCTTAACATTAAAAATAACATTTTTTTCAATTTTGGCACCAAAATTCCTCAAAGTCTGTAAACAACATCTGCCAAAGCAACAATGTCTTTACTAGATTTACTAGAAAAACGCTGTCCAATCGCGAGATGAACAAGTTCTTTTTTCACAGCATCTGGTTTACCTTCTGCACGCATAGTTGTTTGTCACATCGACTGTTTTTCTCCCTGTGTTTTCATCTTCGTATTTGTGTTCATTACCTCTTATTCCCTCCGTTCTGTTACCTCCAGCCGTTGTTGTATGTTCACTCTGACCAACTTCGTCGAATAAATGAGAAGACATTGAGCTCGTCGAAACGTGACAACTATCAGTTGAGTTTCTAGCAGAAAGATTTTTCAAACTTATGTGATCGCCAACTAATGCTGACGTCACATCGTCGGTAACTAATAGGAAGTTGGCAGTAGCAGTACGCAGTAGCAGTTGGCAGTAGAAATTGAATCACATGTGAAGTTGGCGGTAGCAGTAACAGCAGTAGCAGAAGGCAAAACGTGAAGTTGGCAGTAGCAGAAACAGCAAACGTGAAGTTGGCAGTAGCAGTAACAGCAGTAGCAGTAGGAAAGTCTGAAATTGTTTGAAACAGTCACAGACCGATGCAATCGAACCGGGAGTGTCCCTGGACTTTCTAGATCGGCACCAAAATTCCTGAAAGAATGTCAGAAATAGTAGCAGACCGCAACAATGGACTCCAGAGGATCCCTTAACATTAAAAATAACATTTTTTTCAATTTTGGCACCAAAACTCCTCAAAGTCTGCGAGAGGGTCAGAAACAGTCGCAGACCGGTAAAATAGACCCGGGAGGATTGCTAGACCTCAAAAATGATTTTTTCCGGATTGGCACCAAAATTCCTGAAAGTCTGCGAGATTGTCAGAAACAGTCGCAGATCGGTAAAATCGATTCAGGAGGGTCCCTAGACATAAAAAATGACATTTTCCGATTGGCATCAAAATTCCTGAAAGTCTGCAAGAGTTTCAGAAACCGTCGCAGACCGGTAAAATCGACTCGGGAGTGTCCCTAGATATAAAAAATGACATTTTCCCGATTGGCACCAAGATTCCTGAAAGTCTTAGAGAGTTTCAGTAACAGTCGCAGACCAGTAAAATCGACTCGGTAGGACCCCTAGACATAAAAAATGACATTTTTCCAATTGGCACCAAAATTCATGAAGTCTGCTAGAGTGTCAGAAACAGTCTGTTGGGTTAAAACATGTTTTATTTTCATCGAAACTTTCATGACTTTCAAGACTTTCGTACTGCTACTGCTCGTACTGCTACTGCCAACTTCGCGTTTTTCCTACTGCTACTGCTCGTACTGCTACTGCCAACTTCGCGTTTTTCCTACTGCTACTGCTCGTATTGCTACTGCTACCTTCACGTTTTGCCTACTGCTACTGCCAGCTTCACGGTTTCTTTACAGCTACTGCCAGCTTCTCGTTTTCATTACTGCTACTGCTGTTACTGCTACTGCCAGCTTCACGTTTTCTTTACTGCTACTGCTGATACTGCTACTGCCAACTTCACGTTTTGCCTACTGCTTCTTCTGTTGCTGCTACTGCCAGCTTCACGTTTTGTCTTCTTCTACTGCTGTTACTGCTACTACCAGTTTCATGTTTTCTTTACTACTACTGCTGTTACTGCTACTGCCAACTTCGCATTTTTCTACTGCTGCGTACTCCTACTGATTACCTCCTATACATTCGTCGGTACCTCCTTCGAATTGCATCGGACGTCCTGGAGGCTTGGGACAGAAAACTCCTTTAAGAAATGGACAAATATGTTTCTTGTTACAACTACAGAAAATTATCATCGTTGCTATTACAACAACGGCAATGCACACAAGCACGAACACTTCATTGTAATCTTTGGAAGCCTCGATCGCCCAAGAAATTGTTACAGAAGAAACACTGGCATCTTTTGTCGATGCTGAGGTCTGTTTGGGAAAAGGCAAATAAATGTAAAATTGTTGTCATGTTTTACAAGGTTTACAAAACTGTTATTATTTTGTAGTAAGTTATCTAAATCAACTGTTGACAAACACAACTTTCAAACTGAGAAGGCTTAAACTCAACACAAAGCAAAACGTATGTCTAAATTAACGACTTAATATTCATGAAAAGTTTCCAGTGATTGAAGTACTTTTTAAGTTTAATCGTTCGTTCTGCAGAACATGAGTAGTACAAAAGAAAGAACAGAGAAAGAGCTGAGAAGAACAATAGTTTAGTACAGTTCAACAATGGCAAAGAAGAGAAAAACATAACCGGACAGAAGAGAGAAGAGAACAAGCATAGAGAATAGCAGAACACGATAAAAAAGAGCAGGTGCAAAGCATGAGCAGACCAAAAGTTGAATAGATTCTGATCATTAGTAAGTGCAGATCTAAAGTGGAGCAGATACTGAACATGAGCAGAACAATAACGGCAGAACACTGATTAGGAGCAGAACAGAAGCTGAAAGAAGCAGAATGTGTCCAGATAAGGACAGAGCAGGAGCATAACGAAAACATGGTTGAAAAAGAACAGAAGGAGATCAAGAGCAGAGCGGAGCAGAACAAGAGCAGAACAATAAAGTTTAAACAATTACAGGGCAAGTTCAGAGCATGGGCAGAACAAGAGCAGAGCAGAACAGAATAACAGAAACGATTCGGAACAACGACATGAGTAGAGCAGGAACATCACAAGAACACGACAGACCATAAGCAGAACAATGATAAACAAGAGCAAAACAGAGTGGGGTAAAACGAAAAGGGGCCGAAGCAGCAGCAGAACAAGAGCTAAAGAGAACATTGTCAAAATAAAAAAACACCGGAGCCGACCATGAACACAGCAGAACAGAGTAAGAGCTCCAGAACAAAAGCAGAATAGAAGCCAAAACATCGTAAGACCGACAATTCTGTATCACAGCAACCGCATTTTAATGCTTCTCTACCTTGTAAACGAGTCTCCATATCTGCTATTGGCAATGGTCAGTTTTCTATTTTACCCATAATGTGAGTTCCGTATTACGATTTACTCTCATGTGTAATTGCCCATGATACAAATATGTGTGGAACTCTGAAAAAAACTGTTTTTTCTTTATCAGTTGTTAACGATATTTTACTTAAATCTGATCTCGCGTGGCTGTCATGATAGCTTGGTTCATTGTTATACTTTTCACGGTCAATGTTATAATAGCACATACCAGTTTTTCAGCCACATATTCGAACTGGCCATGTAGAAATTATTAATGATAGGGTTTAATGCATTAATATATGTATTGCTGAAGTCTAAATTAAATAATACATGAGGATATGGGTATTCAGAGTGGTCAAGATGAGGTTCTCTTAGTTTTTTTTCCTCATTGAACAGTATTGAAATGCACTCAGTGTGAAGTAGGACCTTGAAATTCGAAGCTAATGAAAGCAGGTTATGTCAGGAAGTTCTATAGGATGTAGGGTTGACAGGTATCTAGTACTAGCTGATTTAGGTGTGCCATAAAGAACAATTAGCATGTAGTATTATGACTCTACCGTGTGCATTTGAACATCAGGCGACTTGTCCGTTTCACAGAATTGTCGAAAAGAGGGGCTTGGGAGTAGTTTCTTTCTTGCAGCTGATATTTTTTTAAAAAAGTCAAGTGTTTCATCTGAAAGTTGAGTTTTTGTTGTAGATTGTCTTCAATCCTATAAGAATAGCTGTACTTTTCTTTTCAGGTTGTTGTATTGGGATTGCCAGTGAGGCGCAAACAGTTTGAGTGGTCGTCAGATACAAAGTTTCAGTGTAAAATTGGTATCTGCCACCTATAGCTAATTTAAGTATCAATTGGGTTTTACCAAATCTATGAATAGAGAAAACAAATCGTGAGTAATAGAGATGAATAGAGAATACGGTAAAGGTATCAATCAACACGTAAGCGCTGATTGTAATGACTATGTTCTGCTAATTTAGAACATGTTATTACAGTCACGCCTTGTTTACAACCTACAAAGGTTTAGGTAAACCTCAAGGACAAAGTACACGACACAGGTTCTTCTCCGCTGAATACACTAAGGCGTAGTTTATCAAACTGTTTAAATTCATTTAGTTAAAACGATATGATAATAAATTATTTATTAAATGTGTTTGAATCGGGAGTTGTTAACTAGGTGCTAAACGCCGGAAGTCCCGGTCCGAACGTAGCTTGTTCGATTCTCAAAAAAGGTGAGGGCCTAGAACAGGATTGGACCAAGGAAGTAGTCAGCAAGTGGAATAAATATAATCTGCAAAAACTTTTTTATTCAATCGATGTAGAATAAATAACTTTAATCTAGAATTTGAAACAAGGAATATTTTGTACAGAGCACCTTAAATGACTTTCCACACCTTTAAGTTTGTAAATGACCTATACCGTGTATACATGCAGTTCTTCATAAAAGAATAACGTTTCGTAAAAAATATCACCCTTTTAATAATTTTCATCCAAAACCACTACCACCAACAACAAAACTTATTTTGAAAAAAAATAAACATCAAGAAATGTCTGCAATTCGAACAAACATTTACACATACAATTTTATTTTACCCAAAATATTTCATGTAAAATTGACGACATATATAAATCAATTAACACAACACGATGACTACCGCGGCATTATGTAATCACCATTACATATTAACAATATTTGAGTCATAACCTACCAATCATTTTCAAAATATACATATTCTTCACATTTGTAATAAGTTACTTATAAATCCAACAACAAAATACTCTCAAGACATTTACACTTTACTTCATGTTATAAAATGAGTCTGAAGATAATAAACACATATAAACAAACTAAAATCACGTAGCAAAAAAAAAGTTTATTAATATACGTATAGACTCTTTGATATGACTTCATTCAATAGAGCAAACATTTTAGCGGTAATAAACTGGATAGGACACACCTTGATAGCTGCTACTTGTCAAATGACAGGGAAAAAAGGAGTACCCTTAGCTCACGTTATTACATGATACCCAAAGACATCGGATTACATTCTTTTGTCGTGAAACATCATGTTTAAGTTTGAAGTTCAATTTCAAATTGCTAAATCAAAATAATCAATGTGTAGGGTCTCTTTTGCAAAGACCTAAAATAGTAAGTCTTCGCTCTAGATTCAATAAAAAAGAAAAAAGAAATATCTTTTAAAAAGATAACCAGCGTTGTTATCAATATTTAATTATCAGACGCCATAAAACTAACAATTAAGAATTCTGCCCTAAAATTTCATCACAGAAACATCTTTAAGCAATGGCAAATTTCTATGTGTTTTGATTGGTTTAGTGCTTAATGTTCATCATTCATTGGTCTCCCTGCTTCAGTGTCTTCAAACGGCGTACTTTCTTGTGTGGGATAACTAGGTTTTCTGTCTCTAAGCGAAGAAGCTAAGGTAAATATTCGATCTTTATAGTAATAACAAATTGACAGTAAAATAATTCCAAACACCATTGAGAAAAAAATCACAACAGTCTTCACAGGGAAATCTTGGCCATCTTTCTGATCTGGTGTTGAATCGAGAAAGGAAAACCCTATAAAAAGAATGAAAAAAATAATTACAACGTACCGTGATGAAGTTAAGACATAAATGTAAATGTTTCGTGAAATGTAACAAGTCTACACAGGGGTGGATCCAGGATTTCAAGGGAGGGTTATATTTCGGCCGAATTTTTGTCCGTTTTCTACACCTCACAGTGCATAATAAGTGCACGCTATGCAAAATGCAAGCTAGAAAAAGCAAAAAAGGTAGAACAGAGCTGTGTGTTATACTAGAGTCAGTGAGCATCGGAACTGAATAATATTTCATTTTCATATGTCTACAATAACACCTACGGTCAGTGAATTTCAGGGGACGCGCGCCGAGTGCAAGTCTGGGGGAATAAATTCATAATTCATACCAGTCATGTAAACAACATACATTCTTAATACTATATCATTTTTGTGTTTAAAGCGACTGACTCACAGATGCATAAAAAAGAAAATGTTTATACACATAGAAATTCTAGTTGAAATTGAGAAGAACATATTTTAACTAAGTTTCTGTCTCATTTTTCTTACAGAAACACATCATAAATTAAAGTTTTACATCCTTTTATCGGTGAAAAAATTTTCTCCGTTAGTCCCGGGGAAGATCCTTTGTTTATATTGTTAGTTTGACAGTTAGTATTAACCTGTGTCTGCGGCTCCGTGGTTTAATTCGTTGCCATTTTGTTTAACTGACCGGAAAAGAACGGGCTCGAATTCTGTTGAAATCATTTTTGTTTCTTCAGTTTTTATGATTATAGATGCATGAAATTGTGTGGTTTCTTTACAATACTATTTGGTACGCTACAATATAAACCGATAATACTACATATCTATTCTAAAGGCTGATTCACTATATTGAACGAAAAATAAATGATAGTCTAAAGAGAGAGAGAGTTAAAATACCCTTTAATTGTTAAGTTGGATTAAATGGCTATTCCCATCCCCCCCCCCACCAAAAAAAAAAAAAACAACAAACAAACAAAAAAAAAAAAAAAAAAAAAAAAAAAAAACCTACTACACTACTACAACTGTCAACAATAAACCTATCATAATTAATGTATTCAAATTAATTGTTGAACTTGTAATTTCTGACTGACGCCTTGACATAGGGTATTCATTTATTCAAAATCATTCAAACTTGCATGACTTGAAAGGAAATGGAATAGTTAAGATTGCACGGCAGGCTTCTTTAAGCAAAAAGTAAAGTAAAGTGCTTGTTTAATATTATATTATTACATTTACTCCCCGATTCCTTATCCTATGTGCCAGATGCCAGTCGGACGGGCTTTAACTAGCTGGCGGCTCACCAACCGGGGACATCAGAACAAGCCTCTGACAGGACTCGGACCTTTGACCTCCCGCTCCGTAAGCGGACGTCTTAACCACTACGCCACAGAGACGGTAGGTTTCATGCCGTGTAACTCAGAGAAAAACCACATCAGGTAAAAACCATCTCAAAAAAACCTGATACCCTTATTATTCGGATTAAAAAAAAATTGTGGAAAGTATAGAAAGCATGTCTGTCTGCACATAATATAACGTTTCATCTCATTTATATATTTTTGATAAATTCAAAACAGCACGTACCTTTACAATAGTCGTTACAGGAAGATTTCATGTAATTCACTGGATTACATACGTAATTACAATCGGTGAATCCGTCAGTACCTATGGACATGGCTGAAAAGGGTAATAAACGCGTTTTCCTTATAAGGTAACAAACTATTTTCATAAGTAAATGCAACTAAATCAGAAGTTATAAGTTCGAAGTAATGTGAATGCGTATGTAGACATTTTTTACTTTATTTGAGGTATCATTGTACAAAATGTATTTCTCTTGCTACTTTTTTCAGAGCATTGTTCTTAATCACAGTTCCTAATACTTAAAAAAACAACTTACTTTCATCATCTAGTGAAGTCTTTCTATTAATTTCTTTCGTCTGAAAACACCTGTTGGGTCGCCTTCTCTAAACAACTTAAAATTACACGTTTACTATCTTGTTGTTGTTTTTTTTGCACCCAAAACATGCGTAAAACATCAAATATTTATAGTAACAGAAGAAATCAAAGTCAGCTAAAAATAGAATATTATTTATAATACATGGAGGGATTTGTCGAGAATTTAGGGAGTGTTTTGTGTTCCCACCTCATATCAAAATTGCCATATGACAGAAGAACCCAAAGTCAGCTAAAATAGAATATTATTTATAATACATGGAGGGATTTGTCGAAAATTTAGGGAGTGTTTTGTGTTCCACCTCACAACAAAATTGTCATTTATATCTGACTAAGTGTCATATGAATACTTTGAATTACGTAGCATCAATGTTATTGTTTAATATGGCGAAGTAAATTTGAGAATTTTCAGGGCCATCTGATGAAATGTTGTTTCCAAACATATAATCTATCTAGGACTGAAATATACGCAAGGGTCATCGGTTTTTGAATAACTGATTTGAAACTGCTTTGGCGCTAGAGATAACCATAACCTTGAACAATACGTCCGTTCCGTATATGTAGATTTTAATGACTGTGAGTGGACAGCGATTTGAATTTCAAGAAATCAGCATTATCGACTGCTGAGTTTAAGAAAAGATGCTGCCATTATACTACGTTTTTGTCAAATTTTTAGTCATGGTTTAGGACAGCAGACAAGGTTTTAGGACAAATGCAGAATTTTAGGACAACAGGCAAGGTTTTAAGAAATCAGGCAAGTTTTAAGGGTAACAGGCAGACAACACACAACTTTTTTTAGAACAACAGGCAAGGTTTTAGGACTCACAAATCTGTTTTGCTCTTCCATTTCGCTGTAATTTTCAAATATATGTATTTAACTTGTGCCTGTGACTTTGGCCTTTGTCCACAGCGATATTCCATAACGGAATCAGTAGTTTTCTACCAGATACATTGTTTTGCGGTAAATGTTTTTCTGTGGCTTGAATTCAAATAAAAAAGAACTCGATTCCCCGGATTATTTATGTTTTTTTATTGTTTTTGTCCCATTAAAGAACACAGTTGCAATGGAATGTTAACAGAGGTGCTATAAATTGAACAAAATCATGTCAATGTTGAAACAACTTTACAAAAGATGTAATAAATAGTTAAGAAGATGCACTACCGACCTCAACAATAAATGAACAACAAAATGACAATACATAATCTTTTTAAGCAAGGAAATAACGATTAATGGAGTACAACCTTAGTCATAGGCGTGCACTAGAATGTGCGTACAAAAGATTGAGCCACAAAGCTTCTACTTAGTAACATATCGTATCTTAACATTATCATTATCAAGATAATCATCATCGTCATCAACTATAACAATAACAACAAAGAAAACTAAAACATCACAAAAATCATCATTAACATAGTAAACACAACAACATTATGCCAATCATAGAACAATAATCATATTATAATAATAAGTTGCTATGACGATATTCATCATAAGCATTAATATCAACATTATCACAACCAACAACAACAACAATGGCAACAACAGGTCTGATTTCAATGGGTTTAACGCTCTCTTACAGACAGGGCAACATAGTTGTTCGCCTTGTCATCATTCCTGGGAAGGACAAATAGTAAACCCCTATAAAATCTGTCAACAACAGCAAATACAACATTTTTATATATTTTTATCATCTAAACACCACTATCTACCAAAGCAACAATGTCTCTACTAGAAAAACGCTGTCCAATCGCGAGATGAACAACTTTTTTCACAGGATCTGGTTTACCTTCTGAACGCAAGTTGTTCGTCACATCGACTGTTTTTCTCTCTGTGTTTTCATCTTCATATTTTTGTTCATTACCTCTTCTTCCCTTCGTTCTGTTACCTCCAGCCGTTGCTGTATGTCCACTCTGACCAACTTCGTCGATTAAATGGGAAGACTCTGAACTCGCCGAAACGTGGCCGCTATCAGTTGAGTTTCTAGAAGAAAGATTTTTCAAACTTATGTTATCGCCATTTTCAACTAATGCTGACGTCACATCGTCGGTACCTCCTTCGACTTGTATCGGACGTCCTGGGCGCTTGGGGCAGATAAATCTTTGAATAATTGGAGAAATATGCTTCTTGAAACAGCAAAAGAAAATTATAATCATTGCTATTACAACAACAGCAATGCACACAAGCACGACCACCTCACTGTTATCTTTGGAAGCCTCGATCGCCCGAGGAATTATAACAGAAGTTACACTACCATCTGTTGTCGATGCTGAGGTTGTGAATACGCAGTCTGTTTCGGAAAAACAAATAAATGTAAAATTGTTGTCATGTTTTACGAGACAAATGTTTACAAAACTGCGTTGTATCGTAAAGTTATATAAATCAACTGTTTAGAAACAAAACTTTTAAACTGAGAAGGCTTAAAGCGAACACAACGCAAAACTTCTGTGTATTCTTTTTTCACTTTTTAAAGTATACAAGTATAAAAAAAAACATTACACAAAAATATATATTAAAATTTATATCCTCTGTATCTGCGTACTACGTCAGGATAGGTTAATATTAAAGAAAATAAATTTTAAAACCCCATGTTATGTGACTGACAGATTGAGATGATTACCTCTACAATATCTCTCACAAGAAGACTGCATTGAAGACGATGGTTTACAAACATAATTGCAGTTAGTAAATCCGTCCCTTCCGATACACATTTCTGAAAAACAAAATTCGAAAGACAAATATGAATTTGGTAAATGTAAGGCGCATTAATGAAATACAAGCTTCTTTATGACAACTCGTGCAATTTACTGAATAAAAACAGATTTACTTTAATGAAATGTTTCTTCTATTTAATTCTTAAGATATGAATTTCGTCATTTTTTAAAGAATGGTTAACTATCCCGTAACCTGTATCATAAAAAGCGCTAAAAGAATGAACTTATTACCTGAATTTATAGGTGTTCTGGGAATCCGTGAGTTCAACTTTGATATAGTGAGCGTATTTACGAAATAGCACAGAAACAGTAATTTAAAAATTTTGTTGAATATTCAACTGGAAAAAACGGTCTAATTTCAAAAGTATCCGTTTATTTCATTAAAAAAATTATCAAAAGAGAAACTTTAAAATGTGTAAAAAAAACACCGTCTTAGCATCAAGAAGTCTAATCTTTGACTAAAATTTGGAACATTTTTCATGGGCGGGAGACATTGATGGAATCCTCACAGGAGTGTTCAGGATATCTATACTTATCGTCGGTATTTCCCATCAGTTACTATTAATGTTTTTCCGGTATTCTAGTATTCTAAAAATAGAACACACATGTGACTTAATCTAAAAATAGAACGAAATATCCGTTCAACTAAGGTTTTTCCGGTGTTATTTTTGGAGCCGTTCTCTGACAACGCTACCCACTTTATTTACAGCACAACTAAGTACATGTAATAAGTAATATTCAATTCAAAGTCTAGCAAACAGCGTTTAATATTTATTTAAACATTTCAAATAATTTTGACAAATATCTATCATATGTACTGTAGTCTCACTAACAAAAAGGATTCATATTCTAATCTAAAACGTGGAACAGAAACAGAAACGGAACATCCTAAAAAATTGTTGTAAATCTGTACTTTGATATCTTACAATCCAATCAATAAACACTGCAGGTTCTCCAGCAGTATATTTGAAAAAAAAACCACACACACAAGAAAACTAGGAAATTAAAAGATAAGAAAAAACAAGAAAAAACTAGGAATGTTGAGAACCAGGAGTTACATATTTACTTAAAAAATCTTACCTTTGGTGTATCTTTTTTTCTATTTAGTTACCATGTATAAAGCCAATGGGACTGTTTAGCTGACTGCAATTTGCTTCTGTAGTTATACTGTACCTTTAAGCATCAGTGAAGCATAGTCCAACCTAAATAAATCATCATCTGAGAAGGCTAGACCATGCACCAGTGATGCCAGATAACACAGTAAAATAGCTGTCAGCAACACAGACTGTGCACCAGTGATGCCAGACAACACAGTAAAATAGCTGTCAGCAACACAGACTGTGCACCAGTGATGCCAGGTAACACAGTAAAATAGCTGTCAGCAACACAGACTGTGCACCAGAGATGCCAGATAACACAGTAAAATAGCTGTCAGCAACACAGACTGTACATCAGTGATGCCAGATAACACAGTAAAATAGCTGTCAGCAACACAGACTGTGCACCAGTGATGCCAGATAACACAGTAAAATAGCTGTCAGCAACACAGACTGTCAGCTTAACATCCTCAGATTGTCTTCTGCAAGAAAGTCTTAAAAACAATTTTAGAAACAATATAGACTTTTACTTTAAATCACTTCTTTGGAGAAAAATTAGGAACACTGAGAGCACTTTGGAACAGCTAGGAAAAACTAGGAAAACTAGAACTAGGAAAAATCTAGGAATGCTGGAGTGCCTATCACTCATTAGATTTTTTTTTAAATTGCAGTTTTCTACCATTTTTTTCAAACTTAATGTAATTTCAATAATTCACTTTGAATAGGGAAAGGAACAGTTAACAAATTACTTACTCTCTTTCATTTTCACTAAACAGGAAAACACTGCAGCATCAGCTGAGCAGCATGAGCATTTCAACCTTGAACATGCTGTAATTTTTTAATGGATTAGCCCAGTTTTGAATTTGGAACGGTCCATTTGAAGTTTAAGGGATTTCAATATCAAAATACAGAAATGGAGCTACCAACAGTATAGAGCCCGGTCAGACTGCACGGATGTGCAGGCTGGCCTGGCTCTATACCGGTGGCAAAGGATAATAACTTTCAGTTCCAGCAGGTTTAGGGTTAAAAGCAATTAAAAACACAAAACAACCAATGTACCATAACAACACTTAATGCCTGGATTGTAAAGTTAAAACAACCAAAAATGGCTATCATTCAAGTTTACAAAAAGAAAAATAGAAACACACAGTGTACATAATATCGGCTGTAAAAACATGGTGGAGGCTTGATAATATTATAGAAGAAGCTTAGAAAAACTGAAGTTGACTATTTAAAGCATATAAAGAAATGATTCAAATAAAACTGTCAAAAAGTGAACTCAATTACACAACTGGAAAAAACAGTTTCTTTCATCAATAAAACAATTACCCTGCTGCAGTAAATTTATAATGCCATTATTATTCTCATATCTTGGCATACCTTTTGCACTTAAATGGATCAATGAGCTAAAATTGGTAACTGAAGCAATATTTTATCAGTTAACAGCCAAATTCATTCCTGACTTTGATCCCGTCAGTTCGAGAAAAATATAGCTGGCTAATCTCTATGCATATAAGATTACATTATTATCTCCCTTTAAATGATCTCCCTCGTGAAAGTAAGAAGAGTGGAGTTTATCTCCTCTTAAATGTTCTTTAAGTTTGGTATATTACCCTTTTTACATAAATAAAATCACAAAAATCCTGAGCTCAAAAATGTTTACCTCAGCACACAAATTTTGTATTTATTATCACACATTACAATACATGTCAACTACTTTTGCATCTAAATGCCGTACCTTGGACTGAATATTACTAATTTACTACACATGCCTCTGAAAAAAAGTGTCTTTTTTTTTTTTTTTGCTTTTCTATTTTGAAGGGTGAATGCAAAAACATTCTCAGAGCTATGAAATAAAAAAGCAGACAGCCTTCTTTTGCATTCACCCCTAGATTTATTCATATGCAAAATATCATATGATCAGTAAGAACTTTTCTGACATTTTCTGACATTCAATTAACATAAAATACTTTCCTGCACTTACATTAGTTTTTTTAAAATGACCTATTACAAAAGTACAAGTCTTACAAATATCAATTTTTATTTTGCTTAAGGCAATCTTTCATTATACACTTGCATAATTCATTTTCTCATTCAATACAGAGGTTTACCAGTTTCGATGTTTTCACTACACTAATGTATAATTTGTTCTAAATCAAACCAGACAAATTCATGTACTTGATGCACTTTACAAGATATTTAATTATATTCAAGCAGTAGGAAAATTCCCAAATACGATCTTATTACCCCATGTGAAATCAAACCCCGGCAGCCTAGTCTATTTTAAGATCAAAACACATCAAACAAAAGGTGAATAAAGTGCCCTTGTTTCAACTTTTTGCTTTAATATTTTTCCAGCTTAATTTAGAATTGGTCACCTCTAAATCAACTATTACCAGGCAACTAAAGACAAAGTCAGTTGGTCTGTACATTTCATACTAAGTCAACTTATATCACATGCTCCAACCACATACGTATTATTAATGCTAATATACGTACCTGCTCCTACTAACATTTAAAGCTGCTTATTCACAATTTATTGATCAAAAAATATCTTTCAAGGACCCTGACCAAAAACTGAGATTTGGGGAGTTATTGTGATAGAAAAATACTTCCAACTACAGTTGACAGCCCGTTATTATTTTTTTTCCCCAAATGTAAGCTCTACATGTATGCTGTTTTGAAGGGCGTTATTGTTTCATTAACTCTGTATCAGTGATTTTTCAGATATGTCACTGTATTTTAAGTCTATAAGGATGATAAAACATTCACTTAGAACAGTTTTTATGAAAATCTAAGCTGGACCCAGAATCTGTGAATTAGCTCTTTTAAAGTTTTAAACTTCAGCTGAATTTTAAAGACAACACTATCTTAGAATAATAATAATATCACATAATTTCAAAAAGAGCTCTTCAAGAGCTTTTCAGAAATTACTTATTTATTTCACAGCGATTGGGAATCAAGCTCTTGCTACTTATATTAATCCCTTTAGAAGACTGCTTCCTTTGTTCAAACCAGTACTTGTGCTGAAAATAAGGAATGAGGAAAGTCGCAGTAGACTTGCACCCTGGTGTGATTCGAACCAGCGACATCCCTGTCAGAAGTCCTTCACCCTTTGACCACATGCTTCTAGGGTATAGTGATTTCACCTCAGTGACTGCTAATATGTTTTAGGCAGCTTCTGACATAACCGAGAACCTGAATAACAACAGGATGCAGCCATGGAGTGACGATTTTACAGACGGACAGACAGATGGATGGACTGACAAATGGATGGACTGACAGACAGACAGACAAGCATCAATAAGTTTCGCCTTTGATGTATATTTCACTGAAACTGAGGTGATTTGCTTATGGTTTTATATTTTTGACAAATGCTTAAAACTGTTATGTGAAGATCTTATAGACCTCTACAATTATACAATATATTAAGGTAAGACAACATTTCAGAGGAACAAAACTTTTCGCTTAATATGTGACATCATTACTTGATAAATATGAATACATAACTTTGTACTTTGAACACAAAATGTTTTTACATTCAAGTAATATTTTTCACTTAAAAAATATATATGAGCCATGCCTTGTGAAAACTTACAAGAAGACACAATGTAAAATGATAAACCAGCACTTCAACTACAGTGTTTTACTGACAGTTCTAAACTATATATAATAATTAAGAAGAAATTACACATATCCAAGGTTTTCCATTTAGTAATTTCTACAGCTTCTGCATTGAACACATCAGTATTAAAGACATTAAACAAAAATACTCAAAAGGTAAAGTCTTTCTTCATTATTTTTGCTACACCTATTACAGTAATTCATTTTTCAGATTTCATTTGACATATTTTTGTACTATCTATACATTTTACAAATTTTAAGCATAAATGCAACAGACTTGCAGTAATCTTTATAAATTCACAGCTGTTACATATATAACCAGTATACTGTGCAGCTGTACTTTTTATAAATTCACAGCTGTTACATATATAACCAGTATATTGTGCAGCTGTACTTGGCAAGAGAATATCACAGACTATCCATTTAGTAAAACAAGTCATCCATGAAACATATACACACGTTCACAATTTAAATAGTTCCTCTACAAAAATATTATTATTAAAGCGACTGACTCACAGAAATATAAACAGCCCTTCTACTTGCAAAAATCTTATTATTAAAGCGATTGACTCACAGAAATATAAATAGCCCGTCTACTTACAAAAATCTTATTATTAAAGCGACTGACTCACAGATAGGTCGACAGTGCATAAATAAGAAAATGTTTATACATATAAAAAATTCTAGCTGTAATTGTGAAGAACGTATCTAAACTAAGTTACCGCCTCATTTTTTGTTAAAGAAACACATCATAAAGTTTAACAAACTTTTATCGATAAAAAATTTACCTCTTATGTCATGAGTAGATACTTTGTTTAAAGTCTCTGTTGCTCAATGGTTTAGCTTGCAACCCTTAATTTTACTGACCAAAAGGGCAAAGGTTGATATCCTGTTTAAATCAAATTCTTTTTCTTCAGTTTTCATGATGTACAGAAGCATAAAATTATGCTTTCTTTCCATAACACATTAACTTCTCTTTAATTTAAAAGAAATAAAAAAACAAAACATTTTTAAGCTACATTCTGTGAGACAACTGCTTTAACATAAATATCTGATTTTACATACTGAATCATGATTTAACTGGTGTGCTACAAAAACAGTCTTTAACTTTGTCGGGAAATTCTGCTAGTAACTTAAGGCATGATGAAAATGTAAAATGGAGTTATGTTGAAGTTCTGTCAAAGAATCCTTTTTCAACAGTTTTTTTTTTTAAAATGAGACCTGCCCACAGAGCAGTAATTGTTAAAATATTTCTTAGATGTATAGGAAATGATACAGATCTGGCTTCCAAGTTTTAGAAAAACTTGTATGTGCTAAATGTATAGTCCTTAGACACAGGATCTGGGTTCACGTTCCATCTAAATGACCATATTAAGTTCTATCGGAAAAACTGAAGACTGAACTATTGACTTCAGCCTTTACCCCTGCAATCTAGTTTTACTCAATTACAGATAAAGACTTAAGATAATATACTTAAATATTCAAAGGTTTAAATTTTTCATATAAAACCTTGATTTAACAGATCACAGTTCAACAACAACAATAAATATATAAACAAAAGCAGCATTCAGTGGAAATCATGGAAAGCCACTTCTGTCTAGTTTTCAATATTAAACCACACCAATTTTCATAGTAAGCAAATGTTAAAAATATATATAGAACATATTAAATATACCCCACTCAACAAACAAAAACATCTGCCTTATAAGTGATAAATATAGCTGCAAAAAGTTAAAAAAATAGTAAAAACAGCATTGTTTTATTTACATTTTATCAGTTTTATCATAATCACTATGTTATTGGATATGTTACATAAAATTTTCTATTTATTTCTATTAACTTAAGCTATACATCTTAATTTCGTTAACTTTTGTGCAACAAATAAGAGATCATGTCTGAGATAAGTTTTGTAGATAAACAATGATAAATGCTAGATTACCGTATATACTCGCTTATAAGACGCATTTTTAGGAATCATATTATAAGGTTGTCGAGGGGGGAGCGTCTTATAAGCGCGTCCTTCAAGAGAAAAAAAATCCCAACAAGAATCTGGCTTCTACAGTCAAGATTTCGGCAAGTGTTATGTACTGCAAATTGTTCAGTAACTTACCGGGGCTAAACAAAAAAATAACAAGGCAAAAAATTACCAATCCTGTAGAAATTAATCAACGACTTTTAATTAGTATGAAAAGTATTGCTAGATGTTCTTGTTTTGGTCTAACAAAGGCTTATTTCTCCTTTTTAGACAGCGTCAGCGTTACTTTCATTTCAACATCAGCCATTTTGCTATGAGTGCTAAAGCGCATCCCGGGCCGTACCGCACCGTATTAAATTATGCTCAATCGGCGTATACTACTCGTTCTTTCTTTAACATTATTTTATGTTTTTAAATAAAAGAATGTTTGGCAATAAGTTAATATTTAATTTTTTTTTCAATTAAAACATCACTTTAAAAACTGTAAATTGCAATTATTGCTTCAAGTCACGCTAACAATAATGTTAAATTCTCACATTTAAAAAACTGTGAAATTTAGTAAAGGGGTCTCACTAATGAACAGACTGTTATTTCAATGGTTCGCAGGAGTTGATAGCCGAGACCCTTTTACTGTTAATTGTCTGGCATTGTATATTAATTATACGCCAATTAGATGCCAATTTTCAGCAATTTCTTATCGAAGAACGTAATTGTTGTATAAACACAACCAGCTTGTGATTGCCTAATTGTGTCTTCTATTGATTGGTTTGAATTTGCTGATTGACAGTTCAGTATGCATGACTACCTGCTCAGACCGCAACATGATTGGATAATATATCGATATGGGCATGTTTTATTGCTGATACTGCCGTTGGCGTTAGTGAGAAAATGGTTCGTGACTGGCAATCAAAACAAAGTTAATTGATGAATGTGATAGCGCCGTCGGTAAAAAAAATTCGCGGTTGAAGTTAAAAGTGAAAGACTCGGTAAATGATACGGGAAATAGTTTACCGATCATGACTACCTGCTCAGACTGCAACATGATTGGATAATATATCGATATGGGCATGTTTTATTGCTGATACTGCCGTTGGCGTTAGTGAGAAAATGGTTCGTGACTGGCAATCCAAACAGAGTTAATTGATGAATGTGATAGCGCCGTCGGTAAAAAAAATGACGCGGTTGAAATTAAAGTGAAAGACTCGATAAATGATACGAGAAATAGTTGACCGATCATTACTTGTGCTACAATACGATTAAGGACATTTCAGCTTGCCAAATTTTTACTGTGAAGTAGTGAAACCAATAAATTGTCATTGTTATAATTGGTAATTATGGCAATGTGATGAATTGTTAGTGCTACGGCTTGTATGATCATACCTTTAGGTAATTAAGTATTAAAAAATAATTAAAATACGGTACCGGATGTATACAGTTGCTGTTAATAAATGGATGTCACTGTATTTGTAGGAAGTTTTTCTTGGGGTTTAAGAAATAAAATTAATTCAGACCTTGTCAAAAATTAAATAAAATATGTTAAAATTAATTTTGTTTAAATATTTTCAAAATACCAAAAACAAATACAGCAGTTGGGTTTCCAAGTGAAAGTTCAAAATTTCATGAACCCCGTGACCTCGGACGATGTGAAAATCTGACCGCGTCTTATAAGAGGGTCAATGCAAAAAGTACATATTTTCAACTCAAAGTTAGGGGTGCGTCTTATAAGCGAGAGCGTCTTATAAGTGAGTATATACGGTAGTTTTCACAGTACATACTGTATTATTTCTAATTAGTGCTCCACTTTGGTTTCTCAACAAAAAAATCTTACTTTGCTTTTGACTTTGATGTCCTAGATACAAAATTGTTTGCAATATACAAAAAGTCATTCCAAATTAACACCAACAACTCTAAAAGTAAGTTTTAACAAGTTGTAACTATTAAACACAGTATGGTAGGAAATTTCAACATTTAAATGACAAATAAATCATCATAGCAATATGTCTACCAAATTCTAATTAGCCTCTACCCGCTCCCCAACTTTGGAAATTGCAACACCCTGTGGACACTGATCAGAAACAATATGGTAAGCATCTGATATAAATAAACTGTTTAAATACATTTTACAAGCTGGTGTGTTACCAACCAGCCATAATTTTTTGGACTGCCACACCACAAATTGCTGTTGTCACCAACTGGCTATGGAGAAGGTTGTATATTTTATTATATGTTTGTACTTACCGGTATATGTGGACTATATGCTTGTACAATTTATAGTTTACTACATATGCTATCCAGTGAAAACAAAATCCGATTAGTTACTTATAAAATATAAGCTGAATATTGTATCAAGTGCAAATCAGTATAAAAAAATGTAGCATTTAAATTCCCCAATCCCGCTAGGTAAAAAAAGCTGCTATCAATTTAGAAGACATAATTATAACAAATTGGTATTTTTCAGTACGAAATACCTATATTAATATATTTGACCTGTATTATGAAACCAATATGGTTACATCTAGGATGGCCAGGTTTCTGCACTGTTTGGCTAGCTGCCTAAAATGGATTCCTTTGTTTGTATGCAATGTGATAGAAAAATGACCCGGAACTTCTTTCTTGGCAATAGCATTTCTACAATTTATCTGGAATGCTTTCCATAATACAATGTATACAATTAAACGGTACATAATACAGTTTGTAGACAAAAGTCTGACAGCAATTCCAGACACACTTTGTTTGCATATCAACACAATAACTCAATTGATAATTTCAGATTTAGAACTTCAAAAATATGTATAAATCAGCAAAAATTTAGATTTTTAGTCCTTATACTTACATCATTTAAACACAAATTCAATCAACCAAAAGAAATGACAAAACATTTGCTCCAAAAAAACTTTTAAGTGGTCCCTTTCTGTCAATTCAAACACAACCCTCTGCCTACATTTAGGTTGATATTTCTTTCTTGGCTGGCTGTCTCTGTTTATAAATAAATTAACTATACCTAAAAACAACTGTCATATACTGGCTGAGCTACATGATGCTTGCGATGAACTTGAGAAAAAATTGTCTCCCTTTAATTTCTGGAATTCAGGTTTTTCTAAAGCTTCCTCGGCATCGGATATATCTTTATTTATTGCAGATATCAGCTCATCTGTAAAACAAATGCAAAGTCTATTGATATGTTTTGTCAACATTATTTACAAATCAATAAAAATGTTAGTGCCTCTGGCTCTTTGCCAAGAGTTTGTTTTGCAATGTCAATCTTTTTCTCTTATGGAATCAATATTGAAGAGAGGAAACAACAATTTCAACACCTTCTAAACGCTATGTACATGACAGATACAGTACGCAGTTACATGTTTAAGCCCCAATGCAGACTCAAATACATGTATATAAATAATTTCAACCACTATGACTTGAATTGGGGATGAGTGGGTAGGGTCATACAAAAGCAATTAGCAATGAGCATATTAAATGACATACTAGATAAATTTATTTAATTTGGCATTCCTTTCTTATAATTTTTATTATCACTTGAACTTCGTAAACCTAAATTTGTAAAATAACCATATGTAAATAAAGCAATTTTTGTAGTAGTTTTAAAAGAACACGTGTTAATATTTGAATGAAAGTGACAATTTACATTACCATTTGTGCAGAGAAAACCTTTAGCAAAGGCAAAGAAATACAAATGTTTTAATTATATCTAAATTTCATACTGAGAGCTAGATTTCTAGTTATATGTAAATACAGCAAATAGTAGTTTATAATACATGGCAGCTTACAGGCTTAATACACAAGGGTTTGGCTTGCAAATACCTTTCTTAAATTTCTGAAGGTATAAGTACAAGCCAAACCCCTGTACTTTATGAACAAGAAGTTTTGTATGAGTAGTTCATGACAGTTCTTTTTTTCAGGCTGAACACCTATGGCTTTCAAGACACACTATCCATGGATTCATGTTCTATCAGTTTAAACTTTTTCTCTCTAGATTATACTTGTGCCATTTTAACTTACCTAGAGATTCAAAGTTTCTCATATTTCTCAGATAACCACACATACAAACTTTCAGGTTACTTCCATAGAAGTCTTCTTTGAATTTGTGTATAATGTGTGTCTCCTAGAATATAAAGAGAAAACACATATATAAAAACTTAATATATAAACTTGCTTTTTGCATATTTCAGTTTGGAAACAGCTCAAAACAGACATATTAATATGATCGGCTGACTCTAACCAGTAACACAGATGCCTTTATTTCAAATATTATATCCATTTTTTCTTGACTTGTAATGAAATCTTCGAAAAAACAGGAGGGCCATGAAGGCTCTATATCACTCATCTGAATACCACTAGTTTCAACCTCAAGGTCACTGAAGGAATCAAAGTATTAAGTTCACTCAATGCTGAAATTAAAAGGTACATGCAAAATTATACACTTTGTTCAAATTTCAGTGCTGTAGCTGCAAAAACAAGAAAGTACAGTTAAGGTCAGTTGGTAAAGACAAAATTTAAGGTCACAGAAAGTTCAAGGACAATTTAAATATATGCCTGGTCATGAAGACTCCTTCAAAATTTTATAAATTTCATAGACAGGGCATAAGGAACACTAAGTACTGGTAGGTCAGTAGCTCGATCATTGTCAATATTGCCTAAGGTCGAAGTTGCAGTCTGCAAGCAAAATTATAAATATTGATCAAATTTCAAAGTTTTAGCTGCAAAAAAAAAGTTGGTCTGTAAATCAAGATAAAGGTCACTTAATGGTAAAACACAAAGTTTAAAATATGGACATGAAGATTTCTTCAGAATTATTAAATAGACACAGATTCAAAAACACTAAGTTAGTCAAAGTCATTGTTGGCAAACGTCAGTCAGTAGGTCAAGATAAAGACAAGGTCACATAAAGGTCAAGGACAAAGTTAAATATAAAGACATGACGATTAAACAGAAGTGAATAGTAAACAATATTTTTTTTAAAGACTTCTGTAGTAAAAATAAGCCTATGTGAATTCAAACGAGCTGCCGTAGGACAGCATGCTCGTCTATTCTCACTGCTTGACACTAAAGGGCTATAAACCTTATACAACCATTGTCAATTACCTCCTCTTGCAAAATAAGGTAATGAAAGTGAAAAAGTATTGTATGTTTAGGGGCAATAATAACTAAATATACATACTACCTTGTCACATACTTTAACCAAATTTTTGAGTCTAAAAAGGGGCCATAATTCATAGAAAATACCTGTATTTGACAAAGATCATAATTTCTAAAGTATAGTAAGTTTCATGGCTAAACATCACAATCATTAGTTTAACAGAAAACTTAAACCCAAAGTGTCTGATAAAAGCATACACAGATTTATTAGGGTAAGTTCAAGACTGTAAAAATCAAACATAAAATGCAAGTATAAGAGTTGTTTGTTTACTAAAGTTTGTTTACTAACCTTAATGAGATAATCATGCATTGTCATTCCCATTGGCTTAATGGAAATTCAAGGACAGCAATATATTTCCACTGTGGATACCAGTAACCAGATATTATGAAGATATCTGATACTAAGTCACAATATATCAGTAAGTTCTTTCTGTTGAATATACTGTTCATAAAATGTTGAGAATTCTTTTCAGTATTTACAGGAGATGATTTTTTTTAAGATATCAGAGGCCTGTCCTTTCACAGAATGCCTTATGCCTAGCAGAATCTGTTCAGATGTGTAAACTCTTTCTTCCATTAAACACCTAATTTCATAATTCCAAGTGAGGTAATTCAACTCTTTGTCATATTTGCTAAGTTCCTTCAACTGTAGCGTTTAAAAATATTCTCGAAGTATAAAAATTTCTAAGTGTGGCAAAAAACGGGTAAAATATCCTCCAATAGATAGCTAAGTTTTAAAAATTCAATCCTTTTTTAAAATCCTATGTCAAATCTGCTATTCAAATTTAATTCAACTTATGCTTAACTCAACTTAAGTTTAACTCAACTTAAGTTTAGCTTTGACTTAAGTTAAACTTCAACTCAACTCAAGTTCAACTTAAACTTCAACTCAACTCAAGTTCAACTTAAGTTTCACTTTAATTCAACTTAAGTGTAACTTGGTCAACATAAGTTCAAACTTAAGTGTGTGCTACCTTGCCGAACAACTTTAACAAAATTTTTAAGTTGAAAAGGGGCCACAATTCACACAAAATGCTTGACACAGTTACCTCCTCTTGTAAGCAGAGTAAGCTCTTGATGGTAAACAAGTATTGTAAGTTTCAGGGCTATATCTGCAAGGGTTAGGTGAATAATGTTACCTTGCCGAAAAACTTTAACCAAACTTCTAAGTCAAAAAGGGGCCATAATTCACATAAAATGCTTGACACAGTTACCTCCTCTTGTTAGCAGAGTAAGCTCTTGATGGTAAACAAGTATTGTAAGTTTCAGGGCTATATCTGCAAGGGAAAGGTGAGTAGTGCTACCTTGCTGAAAAACTTTAACCAAATTTCTAAGTCGAAAAGGGGCCATAATTCACACAAAATGCTTGACACAGTTACCTCCTCTTGTTAGCAGAGTAAGCTCTTGATGGTAAACAAGTTTTATAAGTTTCAGGGCTATATCTGCAAGGGTTAGGTGAATAATGTTACCTTGCCGAAAACTTTAACCTGAACTTGAACGCCAATGCCGGGGCGAGAACTATAGCCCTCCTCATTCTTCGAATAGTCGAGCTAAAAACTCTGTGGCAGGGTCATTATTCACACCTGGGGAATTATTTGTACAATCTCCATAGAGGACCTGTAGTTGAACCTCCATACAAGAAATTTTCAAAGATTTCACCAGAACCAATACTAGACTGTCTCCAATCTTCCTCAGAAACTACCAACCTTCTCACACATAAATGGGAATGAAAGGTATGAAACTTACATTCTACAATCAGTCAGAGGTTTTGCAATTAATGTCAGTGACATTCAGTTATCAACCCTGAAGGTAAGACAATCATATTTTTTTTAATAATAATTTATTATACAAATGATTGGCAAAATGGAAAATTTGCACGAATAAGGAACAATTATCATACGAAATGCATCATCCATGATAAACTAGAACTGCCACTGTCATGGCATGAATACCCCCGCATAGCGCTTTGTCAGAATCAACAGGGGTCATTTAGAAGTCATGGACAACCTCCCTGCAAAATCTGAGGGAAGTAAGCCAGTTTTTTGTAGTCAAAGCCCCTGTGACCTTGACCTCTGACCCAGTGACCTAAGACTGAGGGTCAAGGGATTTATAAATTATTGGGCGGACAAGCTTTTTTTTTTTAGTCAAAGCTCCTGTGACCGTGACCTTTGATCTAGTGACCTCAAAATAAATACGGGTCATCTACTGGTCATGACCAACCTCCACACCAAATATGAAGACTGTGGGTCAAAGGATTCTTAAGTTATTGGGCGGACAAGACTTTTTTAGTCAAGGCTCCTGTGACCTTTGACCCAGTGACCTCAAAATAGGGGTCATTTACTGGTCATGACCAACCTCCACACCAAATATGAAGACTGTGGGTCAAAGGATTCTTAAGTTGTTGGGCGGACAAATTTTTTGTAGTCAAGGCCCTTGTGACCTTGACCTTTTACCCAGTGACCTCAAAATCAATAGGGGTCATCTACTGGCCATGACCAATCTCCAAACCAAGTTAGATGACTGTGGGTCAAAGGATTCATAAGTAATTTGGCGGACAAGGAAAATTCAACGGACGACCCGCCGGCCAAGCTGATTCCAGTATACCCCCCACAACTCTGTTGTGCGGGGGTATAAAAAACCAAAAACAACAAAAAACCAAACTGAATTGCCTTTTAATAAAGTACCATCTTAAATGATAGGCATCTTAACTTCAACTTTGACCCCAAGTTCAGAATATGAACAATCTTTGTAGATATCAACTACACAATGCTACACACCAAAGACACTTAAGTTGGCATAAGTCTTTGTAAATGTAAATCAAGTGATTCCAGCATCAAAATTTTATTCTCCATGGAAATGAATTCTTTTAATGACTTTGTAGAGCTTCATGCAAGGAATATTTCTGTGAAGTTTGATCAAAATCTGTAGGTTTAAGAGGAAAATTCTGATGATGGACGCCGGACAACCCATGTACCATAACAATTCACCTTCAAGTACTTCATGCTCAGCTCGGTGAGCTAACTAGAACTGCCACTGTCATGGCGTGAATCCCCCAGCATAGCGCTTTGTCAGAATCAACAGGGGTCATTTAGAGGTCATGGACAACCTCCCTGCCAAATCTGAGGGTAGTAAGCCAGTACATTGCTTAGTTATGTATTCTACATGTTTTTAGTGGCAAAGATCAAAGTAACCAGTACCTTTGACCAGTACAACCTCAAAACTGAAACTGCCATTGCATGACTTGAACCTCCCCTGTGGGCCAAAGGATTGTTAAGTTATTGGGCGGAGGCTGACAAGGAAAATCTAACAGACGGACGGACAGATGGACAAGCTGATTCCAGTATACCCCCCTTACAACTTCACTGTGCGGGGTATAACAAATTTTCTGTTTATTACATATTTTTTAATGGATTTAAGTCATTTTTACTCATTTATGCCGCATACCTGGGAGGTCCAGTTTTTGAGTGAAAGCCAGTGTAACCATGACCTTTGACCTAGTGACCTCAAAATCAGTAGCGTTCATGTACTAGTAATGACCAACCTCCATACCAAATATGAAAACTGAGGGTCAAAGGATTCTTCTATTATTGGGCGGAAGTTATTAGGCAGACATTGAAAATCTGACAGACGGACGGACAGAGAAGTACCCCCCTAACAACTTTGTTGGGTGGGGATATAACAAATTTTCTGTTTATTACATGGTTTATAATGGATTTAAGTCATTTTTACTCATTTATGCCGCTTAACTGGGAGGTCAAGCTTTTAAGTGAAAGCCACTGTAACCATGACCTTTGACCAAGTGACCTCAAAATCAAGAGGGGGCATGTACTAGTCATGACCAACCTCCATACCAAATATGAAGACTGAGGCTTAAAGGATTCTTCAATCATTGGGAGGACAAGCTTTTTTTAGTCAAAGCTCCTGTGACCATGACCTTTGACCCAGTTATCTCAAAATAAATAGGGGTCATCTTCTAGTCATGACCAACATCCATACCAAATATGATGACTGTGGGTAAAAGGATCTTAAACAATTGGGCAGACAAGCTTTTTTATAGTCAAAGCTTCTGTGACCTTGACCTTTCACTGAGTGACCTCAAAATAGGGGTCATCTACTGGTCATGACCAACCTCCACACCAAATATGAAGACTGTGGATCAAAGGAATCTTAAGTTATTGGGCTGACAAGCTTATTTTAGTCAAAGCTCCTGTGACCTTGACCTTTGACCAAGTGACTTCTAAAAAAATAGGGGTCATCTACTGGTCATAACCAACCTCCACACCAAATATGAAGACTGTGGGTCAAAGGAATCTTAAGATATTAGGCGGACAAGCTTTTGTAGTCAATGCCCGTGACCTTGACAATTACCCAGTGACCTCAAAATCAGTAGGGGTCATGCACTAGTCATCACCAACATCCATACCAAATATGAAAACTGAGGGTCAAAGGATTCTTAAATTATTGGGCGGACAAGCTTTTTTTAAGTCAAAGCTCCTGTGACCATGACCTTTGACCCAGAGACCTCAAAATAAATAGGAGTCATCTACTGGGCATGACCAATCTCCAGACCAAATATAAAGACTGTGGGTCAAAGGATTCTTAAGTTATAGGGCGGACAAGTTTTCTGTAGTTAAGGCCTCTGTGACCTTGACCTTTGACCCAGTGACCTAAAACTGAGGGTCAAAGGATTCTTAAATTATTTGGCAGACAAGGTTTTTTTAGTCAATGATCCTGTGACCATGACCTTTGACCCAGTGACCTCAAAATAAATACTGGTCATCTACTGGTCATGACCAACCCCCATACCAAATATGAAGACTGTGGGTCAAAGGATTCTTAAGTTATTGGGCGGACAAGACTTTTTTAGTCAAGGCTCCTGTGACCTTGACCTTTGACCCAGTGACCTCAAAATAAATAGGGGTCATCTACTGGTCATGACCAACCTCCACACCAAATATGTGGACTGTGGGTAAAAGGATTCTTAAGTTATTGGGCAGACAGTTTTTTTGTAGTCAAGGCCCCTGTGACCTTGACCTTTGACCAAGTGACCTAAGACTGAGGGTTAAAGGATTCTTAAGTTATCGGGCGGACAAGCTTTTTTAGTCAAGGCCCCTGTGACCTTGACCTTTGACCCAGTGACCTCAAAGTCAAAAGGGGTCATCTACTGGGCATGACCAATCTCCAGACCAAATATGAAGACTGTGGGTCAAAGGATTCTTAAGTTATTGGGCGGACAAGGAAAAACTGGCGGATGGCTGGACAGACGGACAGACAAGCTGATTGCAGTATACTCCCGCACAAAGAGATGGCAAACTAGACATGTTTCAATAAATCACAGATGCCCCCACAACATGGGCTTTAAGTTGGCAAATATACATGTAAGAGTTATCTTTTTTATGGTGTATATACATGTATGTAAGATATAAAGGAATGCTATCATTAATTATTGAATTTGAACAAAAAATGAATGTGATGAGTTCTGAAAAGATGATGATGTTAGTAAAGTAATGGGTTTTGAATACAAATTGCAAGTAAAAACAAGAGCACCAGGGATCAGCACCAACGCTCATCTGTTTTATTTATCCCAAACAAGCTTGCATATACCTTAATCAAACCCCTTCCCCCACCCCCCTCCCCTGAAAAGCAAAATAAGGAAAATAAGGAAATGAAAAAAAAAAAGATTTTCTTTTTTAAATTAAATAACATAACAAACAAAGAGAACAAACATTTTTTAACACCGGGGGAGGGGGGGGGGGGGGGGTGAGGTCTGCTGGAGACAGGGGGCAGGCACAAGTTCCTATGCACATAATAAAAGAGAAAAACTTTTTTTGGGGGGGGTGTGGAACAGTGAAAGGTTTCCGATACAGGGGGTGGGAAAGGAAAGTACTTTCCCATCCAATGAAAGTAAATAGTCAAGTTGTAGGCTTTGTGCTTTGTCATTTAAAGTTTTCTGCTATATAAGTCTATGCAAAACCAAGTGATCCCTGGGTTGGGGCTAATTTTCACCACAGGTATACTAGAGGATGCTTCACATCAAATTACAAAGCTCTGTGTCAAACCATTTTAGAGGAGAAGCTTTTCAAAGTTTTTCCTATATAACTATATATAAGCTCCTGGGTAGGACCAAGATTGACCCTGGGGTCATAATTTTAAACCAACATCATAGAGGTCCACTAGAGAATGCTACACATTAAACAGAGCTCCAGATAAGGTGCGTATTTGCGTAAATACCCTTTTAAATTTCCAAAAATGCATTGAAAATTAATTATGTTTATACAAAAACACATTAAAACTAAAACCCCTGCGTACTAAGCGGCGTTCATTTTTTACTCTGTTAAATTGCTTAATTCAATTTTATAATAAATCAAGTGCATACTTCTCATAATCGAGTACTTTCGCTATAAAAATGGCAGCTCTGAAACCACAAAATCGCCTTCGATATCGTAAAGTAAGCATTCTCAAACACAAGACAACTGATGAATCAAAAGATGGGACTAGGATTGTTCATTCTATATAGATGAATTATTAATTTTATGTTATATCATTTATACAGTTATCCTTTTAAATCTTAGAAAACTGAAAATACCTTTTCAAATTTGAAAATACACTTTGACAAAAATAATGAGGAGTAAAAATACACTTTTAACAAAAAGTTTGAGGTAAAATACCTTTGAGCCTAAAATCTTATCTGGAGCTCTGTATTAAATATCAAAAATCGAAGTCTATGGTTTATGAATAATCAGCTTTATTAAAGTTTTTGCATGAAGCCACCACTGCCGACTCAGTGACCACAATAGCTTGACTCTTTCTTTGAAAACAGACGAGCTAAAATGCAAAATTTGTAGTAGTTACAATCAACTGGTTAGTAGTTATGGACCAGAGAAATATATATTAAGTTTAATCCCCTGCTGTGACTTTGACCTCTGACCTAGGTCCCTTAAGTTCTTGCAAGCACATATAGTCTACTAAGGCCTGACATGAACTCCAACTGAACTTAAGTGTGGGCCTTGCAAACAACACATTGTTTCCTTATTGATGGTCATGTGTACGAATCTATTTTGAAATCCCATCATGCATGCAAAAGTTATGGACTGGACACAAAGTATATACTTTTTTTGAACACACAAATACATGTATACGAACAGGGGTAACACTATAATTATGCACCCCTTCCCCTCCCCTCACCCCGCAATTGTAAGGCGGGGGCCATAAGAAGCTTTTCAAAAGTAATTATTCTAAAAAGCAGTCCAAGGAATGCTTGATTAAAAAAAATGCTTTCCTCCCTAACTGATCAATATTACAGGAAGATTTTTTTTTTCTTGACAAAAAGGGACTAATACATTGTAATCTATTTTATCTAAATGCAATAAAACTAATCCTGTTCTCTATTTATAAATCAGTAAGTAAACCAAACTGTTTCTAAAAATAAACAGCAATTCATAAATTTATGAAAGGTATTCCCAGATTCTATAAATAATAAATGGACAATTTTGTTTACTGTAGTATATGTATAGAAATTGGGAGAATTTTACTTTTTTCTATAAATAACAGGATCAAAATGACAAATATCTTCTGCACTCCATGTAATGTTAACTCTTTTTATGTGATTCAGAATGGCATGAAACCTGTACAGACTTAGATCCACAACTCACTTCAACAACCCAGGTACTTTTACTTAACAAAAACTAGACCTGTCCATGGTCAGCACACTCCACTTTTCTCAGTGCTGGTGGGGCTAATTTCGACACCAGGGACAAGAATACCAACAATCTTTGTAGGAGTCTTGCTGATGATCAAGTTTTCCAAGTCTGAAGGGAATATCTTTGACACTTAAATTAAGAAACGGACAAAAAAAAAGGTTACGGTAACTAAGAAATTCTTGGTTGAAAAGTTGATAAAAGTGGCATTACTTTGCCAAAATAAAATTTGAGGGTCATCTACCCTTAAGAAATGGTGTAACAGTTTGACAATGAACAAGTATTCCAAATTTGAAGTGAACACCTTTATAGTTTTTGAGAAATGGACCTTTAACCAACACCGACAGTCCGACACTGACTCGATGGTCATTACAATAGCTCCAAAAATGACATATGTAAAAAAGAGCTAAAAATGACATATGTACCTCAAAGACACTTAATTTACATAAGAAACATGCATATATTTCATAAGAAAACTCACCATGGATTTGACTGTGTTATTGTAGAATGGATTCCAACCTATACTCATGACCATCTTGAACACTGGGCCATCACCAACAGAGGCCCAACCATAGTAAACCCCTCCACCAATCTCATCTGGAAGCTGTCGTACAACCTCTAAGGGGAAATTTGCTGTAAGAAAAATTAACAGTAGCAGTAAACAGTTATTAGAATTGATTGCGAATACTGAAACTGACCTATGTAGTTTCATTAACTGTTGATTAGCTTGTACCATTTGCTAGTTCGATGTTCATGATTCTCTCTAAGCATTTGTTAATGGCTTTCTTGTTATATATTTAAGTATTAGTACTATTTAATACAGACAGTCAAAATGAATGCAATTTCATGAAATGTTTGAAAAAACATCATACAAATTATAATGTAAGCAGACGTGAAAGAATTTGACTTTAATTATATTTCTGGGACATCGAGTACATTTTCTGGAACCTCTGCACAAACACTTGATTTCTTTCTGGGACAATCCCAGACAATCCGGGACATATGGCAGGTATGCATATCTATATATATACTGATAATCCACATCAAAGACACAACCAATTACAGATAACTAGAACCCTAATTGAAATATTGCATTAATGAATACAGATTATGGATCCTGTTGCAACACACCTCATTATTTTTGTCTTCTGAAAGTTTGGCAACAGAGGTGATACTGCCAACAATACTAGTTTAATATTTCTAAAGATAGTGTCAAATATGTTTGACTAACTGGAACGCTAGCCTAACCCCACTGAAAACTTGGGATTTATTTCAGTAACTGAACTAATTCATTTAAAATTTTTAACCAAAAATGATAAAAAGATACCTTCTCCTATGATAAATGTAAGCAGTATCTTATTTCTCTGTTTGGTGGCTTTCTGACAGCCTTTGAAATATCATGCCAAGAAATCTGATAAAAGACTGCTAAAATGAGAGTGTATAGGGAGTCATTTCGTAACAATTCAGTAACACCACAAATCGGTAACATGATTTTATATAGAAAAAAATGGAGAAATCGGTAACAATAGAAATATTGTTGGTAATTGTATAATTATAGTTTAGATTGTGAGAGAGTAGGTGTGAATACTACATTGTACCTTTGATAACCGAGATTACTTTAATTGGTGTTTTTAAGATGTTAAATTTATTAAATATTGTAAAATATATCTATTATTTACATAATATGAAATGAATGACAAATTTATGCGAACGAACATAAAATGAAATTTTGTATAAGCTTTTTATTATGATATGAAAAATACAGTATCATTCTGCAATATTACAAATCACAACAAAACAAGCAGTCACAAAAAATGAGCATAATGACACAACTTCACAAGTCATATCAAATAATAACTTCTTTAACGACCGACATGTGTTGTTAAGAATTATGGTCGTTTCGTCAAACCGTCGTTTCCTCAAACTTATTTTATATAGCAAGCAAAATTCGATTCGTCAAATTAATAATATATAGTATTTCACACCTATTGAAATCAAATTATAACTGATTGCTGAAGTGTGTTTGTGATTCATTAAAATGAATGTGCAATCAACCTAATTAGCGGGATAATAATCTAATTTGTATAATTACTATAGTGTCTACTCAAGGTACAATACACAAAAGGAAACAGCTAGTGAATCCTGATATATTCATTTATTGTTTTCTTGTTCAATACATCGTATTGCAAACATGTGCCCTTCAGACGGTGAGCATGAGAACAACCTTTTTATATTTTTACCAAATTAAAATTAGGTTATAGACCACTACGACACAACAATTACCGGTAAGACAAACAATTAATCAGCGGTACCTTTGCGCGACGTTGAATGTGAACAGCTTTAACGTTAATAGTCTGTTAGCATGTGATTGCATCTGTTTGACACTTCGGTAACATCGGGAATTATCTACCCTAAAATTAAGTTTGACGAACAAACTACCTGTTTTGTACAGAAAAATAAGTTTGACGAAACGACAGTTTGACAAAACGACCAACACCTGTTGTTAACACCTTTCTATGATGAGCAGTGTACCCCAGCATGCCTTTTCACACCTACATGTACTTATCACCTTTCTGGGTACATACATGTACAATATTTCTATTGTTACCGACTTCTCCATTTTATTACTATAAAAAATCATGTTACCGATTTGTCGTGTTACCGATTTGTCGTGTTACCGATTTGTTGGTAAATCTTGGGAGTCACGGGGCATTATTTTACATGAATAAAGTAAAGAATAAAATAAAAAAAAGATTCATGTTAGAGGTCAAAATAGAATGTAATGGCTTGATGTTAATAAGATTCATTTTCTATTCCTACTTTTAGTTTCGACTAAATTTCAAACAAAGGCTATTTTTGGTTTCGATAAATCAATTCAATTTGGGTCAAGTTCAACATAAATATTTAGAGACATTTTTTCTAACAACAAGTCAAAATCTCTAACATTCAAATAGAACACTTACCGGTCGGTATACCTAATTCCTTGCTACCTCTTCCAAACCCCTTCACAACTTTCCCTTCTGTAAAATATGGAAGTTTTTCTGTCATGATATTTAGGATCAGTCTGACTTACGAAATTTCTGGCAAGTTTACTTTCTCTTCAAATGTCAAGGTTATAACCGTCACTAAATTCTGGTATTCGGAATAGTCCGTGCATAGGATTGTATACCGCTAAATGTAGGCAACGTGGACGAAATGAATTTTGCAGGGTTGAATATAGATCTCGAGTGAAATGATTGGTGAGAAAATGCTCAAGACTGGATTGGTTAAAAATTCTCTTAATAGACAACCCATTTAAGAAAGAAGACAAAATAACTTGTTCAGCGACATTCGTTTTTAAAATCAAAGATCCATTACATTTGCAAAATATGTCAGATCTGTCCGTTTCGGCTTTGTATCCACAATAAACAATTCTTACCTGTCAAGTTAGACTTGCTTCAAACTTTGATCGAATGTTGATACTGTCATTTAGATAAATAGAGATAGGTCAATCCCTGCCAACTATAGACACATCTCCATGTGTTCTGAGAAAGGTAATGGAACATATCATTTTACCTCGTCCATTGTTAAGCACTTCACCAACCATAACATCCTGTACCACCTTCAACATGGTCTAAAGAAATGTAACCCGGAAAAATTCACCTGCCCCGAGCTGCTTTTGAACTCGGGTACCTTCGATTGCTAAGCGGACACTCTACCACGTCGATCGCCATAAAAGCTAGCTGATAGGCAAGGGAGTACAAGTACCTCTGCTACACACATTTCCCCTTCTTAGAATTCGTCCTTGAATTCTTTAAGTACTGACTGTCTGTGTGACTTTCTAAATGTGCCATCACATCTAAACTCGTGGGTTATTTACATTGGGCGCCATTTGTTACCATGTGGCCTTACCCATTTTTTTTGCAATTGTTAATAAATATAAAAAATACTGTTTTCAAACTGAATTAAAAATAACTAAATGAAGGTTTCGGGTTCTTTCTTTTAATATGTAATGGACACTATAACCCATTAAAGTAGCAGTGTTCTAAGTATAACATAAATCTATGGACCGTCATAGTGGTTTACAGTTGATAAGATGTTATGACTAAGGTAAAACAATGTAACCATGTAATACAACAAGCCCTGGAAATATAAATATTAGCCTTGTCTAAATATCATGAAATACACGATACAATACATACAATACAATATCACAAATCCTCCAACTTATAATCATTCAACTGCCTTTACTATGTGAACCATTCACTTATTAAATATAAAATTTCCGGGATACAGAAAAAAGTTTAACAATTGGTTATCTAACAGGTGATGAAAAATCGTGGCTCAACCGGGACTTGAACCTAGTCGAACACTCTACCAACTGAACTACCAAGCCACATAACATAACCTTTCGATATATAACTAAAACACCAGAACCCAGATACATATACCCCCTCCAAATTTTTCCAATTTCTTAGGGCTCCCACTAACAAGGCAGACACTGCCAACTGGGCTTTCAAGCCACACGGTGTAACCTATCGAATCACCACCAATATACCTGTACCTGGTTACATATATCTTTTCGTTAACGACGTTCTCACCTCAGTCCATGAGAAAAAGCAGGTAGATTTTATATTGTAAGATTTCAGTTAGACGTCAAACATCAAGATGGGTCATATGTTTTTCCTAGATAACAGACTCCAGTCAGTTGTCCTAATTGCCACTATCTTTGATGCCATACCAGTGGCCTCAGGTATGACCCAGGGATCAGTTCTAGGACCTTTCCGGTTTGTTGCCTAAATGTACATAAATGAACAACCAAATTACCCTCCAAAATATCAATTCCAAAGTCCGCCTGTTTGCATATGATACTGCAATCTAACCTTGCTTTGACATCTGCAGACCAATAAGTTCTTAAAAATGACCTGAATAAGATAGAACAGAGGGAGTAGGAGAGAGATATAGAATTCAACCCCTCAAAGGAAACATCCTATCCCCGTAATACTACCTTCATGGAATCCAACTAGACTCGGTCAGCTTAGCTTAATTAATACTTTGGCGTGGATATCTCAAATAACCTTACGTGGGACGCCCATATAAACAGACCAACTCAAAAAGCTAATCAAATGTTAGGGTTTCAGAAACATAAAGGTCAAATCTAAGCCACTTAAGTTCATGGTTTACCAGACTCTAGTCAGGACCCAACTTGAATATAGTTCCGAAGTATGGTCGCCCCACACCCAAACACAAACAGATCAAATTGAAAGCGTCCCAAGAAAAATAGCCCGCTGGATCAAGTTAGACTACGGTAAAGCTCCACTCCCTGAATATCCGACGACTCGATCTCAGGCATATAGATGCTAGGTTTATTCCTCTTATACAAGTTTCGTCACGGACTGGTTGCCATCTCTGTATAAGAACACCGGACCCCTATATCCCGAATGTCACGTCTAGGCTATTCCCTGAGCTATAAATTATTTACGGCAACATTCAACGACTGTAAGTTTTCTATCTTTCCTAGTCTTACGGACATGAAAGTCCGTAAAAGAAAGATGCTATGCATCTTATATTACACAACCAAAGCGGGATTCGAAATCCGATATGAGCGCATCAAAGACCAACACTCTAATCACCGAGCCAAAGAATTGATCCCCTGGCGCAGTTGTCAAAGGTTGTATTTATAAAATTATAGGAAGGTATGCACTATACCGTAACATATTCCCTCTTGAAAAAGTCATCATTTATGATGACGAATGGTGTTGTGTATTTTTATGTCAGAAGATCAGACAGATATCTTGAAATTTCTTTTTATTGATTTTTTAAACTAAGTCCACGCGAAGTCATCCCGCACGAGCCTTAATGTACCGAACAAGAAAGTCCGTAACAGAAAGATGCAAGGCATCTTAGAATACACAGCCCAGAACGGGATTCGAATTCCGAATTTAGCGCATCGAAGACCAACACTCTAACCCTTGAGCCAAAGAATAAATTTTATGACAAAGTTGTCAGAGGTTGTATTTATACAATTACAGGGAGGTATGCACTATACCATGGACTGTACCGTTTACAACCAATTATAAATTGATAATTAGGTAAGTAGGTAGTCAGGTAGGTAGCTGAGTAGGTGTTCAGAATGAGCCATTGAGATCGCCTTTCGTCCGGCCACTTTCTTAAAACAACATTTTCTCTGAAACAACCATGCAAAAGAGAATGAAATAGTGCATGGTTGCCCCTTGCATGAAGCTCTACCAAAATTCATCAAACAAAATGCTATGGCAACAAAATGAACAACCACGAAACATTCTTGTCTGAAACGATAAGGCCTAGAGCTTGGATATTGTAAGTACAGGTTTACCCAGAAGTCCTCTACCAAATCTTTTTTAATTGATGTTCCTGGGTCATTATGACCATGCTCGGATTTCATTTGATTTTAAAATAGGTTGTTATAAAAAAAACTTCAAAAGTCTTCTAATTTGAATCTGTATGTCTTAGAGCTTAGATATTTTGTACGCTGCATTGTCTAGTGAATTCTTACCGAGCTTGTTCAAATAAATGCACCTTGGGTTAAAATCGGACCCGTCAAAAGGGTCCTATTTATGTAAAATATTCAATCTTTATAAATCTTCTTGTCAGAAACTGTGAAGTCTACACTAAGATATTTGGTATGTAGGTGACTTGCAAGGATCCCTACCCTTAGTTCACTGGGTCAAGGTCATTAAGGCTAAAAACATTTTTTCTCTTTTTTGTCATATAGCCTTAATTTACTAATTGATATTTTAAATATTTGTTATATAGACACCTTGCATGAACCATTAAATTCGGGTTAAGGTCACCGAGATTAAAAATAGATTTATCTACTTT
Organism: Cyclina sinensis; assembly: GCA_012932295.1. Classification (NCBI taxonomy): domain Eukaryota; kingdom Metazoa; phylum Mollusca; class Bivalvia; order Venerida; family Veneridae; genus Cyclina; species Cyclina sinensis. The sequence goes on from JAAONU010000008.1 coordinate 6,913,632, forward strand.
ACCTCAAAGAGCTTTCATTTATTGACCAACGTTTTTGATGTTTGGTATTTAGGTTCCTTGCATGGACCTAAACCCTGGTTCCTTGCATGGACCTAAACCCTTAGGTTGGGTTTGTTTGAGGTCACTGGCTCAAAGCCAAGGTCATCGCAATATATTTTCTTCTTTCTGTCGTACAGTCTTTATTTATTAACTGATATTTTAGATATTTGGTTTGAAGAAACCTACAAATCTTCAATTAGAAAATGTAGTAATATTTTACATTTGTCTTCTATATTATTTTATAGTGGATTGTATTTTTTATACCCAACGTTTAACTCTCACAATTAAGTATCTTATTAGCTCTGATCAGAGAAAACAATTATGACAATTATTTTATTCCGGAATCGTTTCTTGAAAGGATTTGAGCTCAGGGAATCAGAAATGCAAAACTAATTTTAATTGACTTATAGTAAAATACGTTTTCCTACATATTTTGCCATAATTAATTATTAATATCATATCGATAAATTTGAAAAAATTTTTTTTTACCGTAGATCCTAAGGTTTTTAGCATTTCAACATTTCAGTTATATAAACATTCTTCTGCATTTTATGCATATGATAAACATTAAGAAGATATCAGACGATCTCTCGTCTCAGGACAATATGGAGATCATCTATTAGTGTTGCCTTAAACCATTGCCAAGTCAAGGCAGCATTTAATCTATTTTAACCAGTAATCACTGACACCAAATCGACTTGCTACCATCATGGTTGTTGAAATCTTAGGGTAGACTACATTGTTTCAACATCTTTTTCAAGTTTTTTCATTTTCATTGTCATTATCTCCAGACATTTTAAAACAGTAAAATCTTACTGAAATAATGCAAAGAAAGAGAATAAATAATTTTTGAAAAAATATCAGACATTTGTAACTAGCGGTGGAAAATGGAGGGAAGATCACTCCAAAGTAGTTTGTAAATGTTGATACCGTGTACGAGCAATTAGTCTAGGTAGCCACGCCATTTTCCTCTCCCCATTTGCCACACCATTTGCAAAACTTCACACTCGTATACGCTGGTCGGTCTTAGAATGGTAAGTCAGCTGTTTACCTATACACTGACTCAAAAGTGAGATAAATGTCATGGTAATTACAACGCAATTCTCACATTTTCTGAACTTCATTGTCCTGTGATTGTGTCATTTACAAGCCGTTTAGCACCATTTTCGTTTAAAATGCACCCTAAAGGCTAAACATGGGTGTCTGGATGTTTCACCTCCTGGACGTTTCGGCCTTGGTCTTTTCACCTCCTAGACGTTTTGGCTCTGGTCTTTTCGGCTACTTTTTTTATTATAGTATGGTATACTGTACGGATTTGGCCTTTGATTTTCTTTAATCTATTTACTATAAAAAGGTACTTTGATCTGAGAAATCAATCAAATTTTCACTACTTTTCACTACTTTGTTAAGTATAAGTAACACCTTTATAAAGGTGCTAATTAACAAATATAATGCAATATACAACTTTCAAAACTTTCACATTTCTTTAACTAATGATCCCTAATCTGTTCTTATCTGTTATATAACAACATATTATAATCAATGTCTTTTTAAGCTATTTATAAGTTTAATAAAAAATATATTTATAAATATACATGTAGATTTATCGCTGATAATTCTATCACAATTCATATAAACTATCCTATAAATAATTATTTTCCCAGAGAAATTTCAATATATTTATGACAAAAAATCTTCTTTATTTCAATTATGTTAAGTGTTTTCAAGTATGAGTTATATTAAATATAATATTATAACTCATTGTTGTACTTATTTTATATCTTCATTAAATTTACAAAAGATGCCGAAAAGACCAGGGTTTTGAGGCCGAAACGTCTAGGGCCGAAACGTCCAGGAGGTGAAAAGTCCTGAAATCCTAAACATGAAGGATATGTCTAGTATTGCCAATCCGAAGTATATATCAATATTCTTAAGCTGAAAGAGTACATGGACTATGTCCCATGATTGCTCTTGGAATCTGTGTGTTTCTCTGCATGTTTGAATTTTAAATCCTTGCTGTCCATTCAATTTATCTTGAGAATATTAGTCATTATTCATGTGTCTTTATTGAGTCTGATTGCACCTGAAATTAGTTACTGTTTTGATCACTGATACATGTATACTGTTTTCTGACAAAATTGCTAAGTTTATGGTACTTCATTTCATATATACAAACCCAGATTAACAATAAGATAAATGGTAGACCTCAGTTCATGTTCTTTGCTTTGACAGATGTCAAGTTAGTGCCATACACAAACTACGCTCAACAGGTTGCCAATGACTTGGACTTAATGCTTTCCAGATTTAGTCATGACTTTTTCAGAAACCACGTGGATTTGTTTTAGTACTTTTACAGTGCAAAAATTGAAAAAAAAAGAAAAAAATGAGAAAACTTAATTACATTGACTTACTAAGCACCAGACCAGCCCCTTTGATGAAAAAAAAAACCCACAAGTAAACTGCTAAACATATATCATAAAGTTAGGACATGATAAGGGTAAACTTCCAGACTTCATATCAGTATTTTCCTGTAATTGGACTGAATGTTATATTTGTGGAATTTAAAACAAAATCAAATAAAATATTTCAGGACTCAAGTGAAGTGACAGTACCAGTGGCAGTGGAGTCAACAGAGACAGTTGAAACAATGGACTGCGCTCCAGAAATTGTTGCAGAGACAGTTGAAGTTATTCAATCTAACCCATCGGCTGAGCAAGCTTCAGTAATGGTACCATGTGACCCAAACACTCAAACTTCCTGTGAAGAGTCACCAGCTACATCATTTACAGTGGCTATGCCATCCTCATTAATTGTTTCAGCAGTGTCAACAAACAGCAGTTCCTACTCTCTAGTATTCAATCAGTCGTCAACATCCCCTACATTTAGCCAGTCTTCTGCAGGCACATATGTAGAGCCTATCCAGTCCCATTTAAATGAAGGTATGCACCCATTGTACATGGAATCTACAGCTCAGACACATAGCAGTAACAGGCTTGACCCTATGTCGTCAGCATATACAGATTCAAGACTTGAAGAGGCGGAGCTAATTATAAACCTGTCATCACGCAGTAGGAGGAGTTTATCAAATCCAACTTTGACACAGGTAATAACAAGGTTTGACTATATTGGCTGATATAATTCTTTTCACAATAGAAGACAAATGAAGTTTAGAATATTCTACATGTAATTATTTTTGTTGTTTCAGCAAATTTCCAATGAGCAGTCCATCTTAAAGAACAATTATTAACAAGTGTCAGCCATTTATCATGTTCATATGAATCATACATGTATATGTTGAAACTAAGAAATTTTTATGCTATGCAAATAGTTCTGAGACTGAGACAATGATTTGGGACTTTGATTTTTTAGCTCATCTGAGCACAGCTAAGGGTGAGCTTTTAGTATCATTGAGTGTCTGGTGATGTCATGAAAACTTGGTAGAATGTTTGTCTTAATGATATCAAGATCAGCTTTTAATATGGGTCATCTTGGTTCAAAAACTAGGTTACAGGGTCAAAACATAGAAAAACCTTGTTAACCTCTAGAGGCTACATTTTCCAAATTTCATGAATATTTGTGAGAGTGTTTATCTTGATGATATCTAAATTTTGAATATGGGTCATTTTGGGTCAAAAACTACATGTAGGTCAAAGGGTCAAAACATAGAATGATTTACATTTTTTTAACACTATAAGGCCATTTTATTTGTCTAAGTGGCATGAAAACTTTTCAGAATGTTTGTCTTGATAATATGGGTCATCTTAGCTCAAAAACTGGGTCAGAATGTAGAAATTTTGTTTCTTTCTTAATGTCATGAAAATTTGACAGAATATTTATCTCAATGATCTCTGACTCATGTTTGAATATCGATCATGTTGTTTCCTCAACAAACCTCGTTCCATAATGGGTTCCAGAGTTGAGGTCCCTCAGTAATGTGATGCAGGAGAGTGATTAAGGGCCATCATGGCCCTCTTGTTTCTTATCTTGCTGTTGTTTGTTATTTCAAGGTAAACACAAGTATAGCAGGATCTGAAACATACGTGCCATCGTTACAAGACAGTGGTACAAGCATTGCAATCACAGACACATTTGTTAACCCCATGCAGAGTCTTGGTGAATCTAGTGGGAGCATGGAAATACAGACAGATAGTGGAATCGGTGATGGAGTGAGTAGTAATGAGCATGACCCACTTCTAGAAGAGAACACTGTTGCTATCATGCGCCATGTTACATCATCAAATGGTGGACTTTTGGAAAACACAGAATCTTCGTCAGGGCAAAATGCAGAACAGGTTTCCACTGATGAGGTTAATCCGAACAATGTGATTGTGATTTCAGTAATTGATAAAGATGATGAAGAGCGTAAGAAAAAGTCTGTTGGAAGAAGAAAACGGACTAGTTCCTCAGAAGAGAAAATGGCTCATCGTGTTTTTGCTGAAGATGGTTCAGAGAGACTGGTTCCTATTTCTGTACCTGGGGACATTTCTAAAAGACTGGTACCCATTCCAACGAGGCTGATAGTAAATCAAAGTATGTTAAAGGACCCAGAACAGCCAGAAATAACAATTGAAAGAAAGAAGGTAAGACAATGTGTGGATGAGCTGTGGTAATGTTGTTTTTTTGTCTGTGAATTAGAGAAAACAATTGTCATGCTTCAAGGTACACTACAAATCCAGCTGATTTCTGAAGTACTTTGTGTAACCTTGGTAAAAGAACAAGGGTAGGGGATAATTTAAGAGAAACATTAATCTTTGAAAATCATTTGTGTCTGTTATGGCAACATTAAGAAATAGGTTCCCAAAACTTAAATGTCAAAAGAAGCCAGAATTGGCAGTTTGTGTTTAAGTTCTAAACTTATTTTTTAGGTAAGACCCTTTCGATGCAAACCTGAAAAAAAAACAACTGAAAAATGAAAACCAGAAAAAAAACAGGTTGAAGCAGATTGGATCAAATACCTGTAATACAGTATTCACTGAATAAACGTTTTTCAGTATTAGTTTTTTTGTAAATTTTTTTTTAGAAATACAACACTTTTTTTTCTTGAAAAAACTTTGTATATATGCATGAAATATTAACAATAAAGTATGTGGAGATATTCTATATGTTTAACACAGGTACATGAATGCATTGTATGCAAGGCACAGTTCAAGTCAATTATGGATTTGTTTCGACATCGTGTGGAACACAATGAGAATATGAAGACGACCTTTAAATGTGAGGAAACTCCGGAATGTAAGCTAACATTCAGTGATCCCATGGAGCTAGAAAAACATAAAATGACACATACTGAACAAAGGTAATGCTTTCATTAATGTGCAGTTATTTCTTTCATAAATTCAGGTAGTTTATGATGATATGAATGTCCAGTGATGACCTTCAGTAAATATGACAAACACCAGGTCCATGGACTGGGATACATGTATATGAATGTCCTGGGTTTATGGACCTGGCCTATGTCTTATTTACTGTTTGAAGGCCGAGGGAAATATCACTTTGCCAGGTTCATTAACTGGGATATTTTTTTGAACTGTCATGTACTGTAACTGTTCTATTAGCTCACCTGAGCACAAAGTGCTCAAGGTGAGCTTTTGTGATCGCCTGATGTCCGGCGTCCGTCGTCCGTGCGTGCGTGCGTGCGACGTCAACTTTTTCTTCAAACAACTTCTTCTCCTGAACTGCTGGGCCAATCTTGCTGAAACTTGGCGGGAATGTTACTTGCATGAAGCTTTACCAAAATTGTTCAAATGGTTCAGGTCCATTGCATTTCTAGGCCACAGGAGCTAAAAATAGATTTTCAAAGTTGGAACTTTAAAAATCTTCTTCTCCAGAACTACAAAGCCTGGAGCTTAGATGTTTGGTATGAAGCATCATCAGGTGGACCTTTACCAAATTTGTTCAAATCATGACCCCTGGGTCAAAAATGGCCCTGCCCCAGGGGTCACTAGTTTTACTTAGAATTATATAGGAAAAACTTTAAAAATCTTCTTGTCTGAAACCACAAGGCCTAGAGTTTAGATATTTGGTGTGCAGCATTGTCCAGTAGACCTCTACCAAGTTTGTTCAAATCATGGCTCCTGGGTAAAAAATGGCCCAGCCCCGGGGGTCACATGTTTAACGTAGAGTTATATAGGAAAAACTTTAAAAAATCTTCTTATCAGAAACTGCAAGGCCTAGAGTTTAGATATTTGGTGTGCAGCATTGTCTAGTAGACCTGTACCAAGTTTGTTCAAATCATGGCTCCTGGGTCAAAAATGGCCCCGGGGTCAATATTAGCCACGCCCCAGGGTTCTCTTGGTTTACCTATAGTTATATAGGAAAAACATGAAAAATCATTTTTCTTCCAAACTAATAGGACTAGACCTTAGATATTTAGTCTGGAGTATTGTGTTGAGAACCTTTACCAGTATTGTTTATATGTTGGCCCTGGAGTCAAAATTGGCCCGCCCCGGGGGCCCTTAATATGTAAAAAAGGCAATCTTTAAAAATTTTCTTACTGGAAACCTCAATGCCTACAGCTTAGATATTTGGTATGCAGCATTGTCTAGTGAACCTCTACCTAGTTTGTTTGAAAAATGTCCTCGGGGTCACTATTGGCCTTGCCCGAGGGGTCACAAGTTTTAAATAGCAGTATAGAAGAAAATCTTTAAAAATCTTCTTGTCTAAAACCACAAGGCCTAGAATTTTATAATTTGGCATGAGGCAAGCTTTATCAAGCTTTTTGAAATTATTAGATTAGGTTAAAGGTCACGGAGGCTAAAAATAGATTTATCTACTGTACCTCATAGAGCCTTCATTTATAGACCAATATCTTTGATATTTAGTATATAGGTTCCTTGCATGGACTTCTACCTATGGGTAGGGTTTGAGGTCACTGGGTCAAGGTCAAGGTCACCATAGCTTATGATAGATATTTCTACTTTCTGTCATAGAGCCTTTATTTATTGACTGATATTTTACATATTTGGTTTGTAGGCACTTACATATTTTCAATTAAAAAATGAAATACTGCTTAACAGCAAACCTACAGCCAAAGTACTCAGGTGAGCGATCCAGGGCCATCATGGCCCTCTTGTTATAATTATGGCTTTAAAAGTAAACCAAATGAAAGACAAGAACATTATCCATGAACTGGAAGTTTCACATGTATATAATCAGACAACGGGTAGCATATACGGGAATAAAATCTCAGTTTTAACAATGGAAAACATCTGCACAGCTTGATTATACAATGTTTGTTTTACAGAGGTATCTGTTTCAAGTTGAATATCACTTTGTATCAACCCACAAGTGATCAGCAGTGGACCAATCAAAAAGCAAATAATTTGTGACACAAACAATAGTACTTAGTAAAGAAATCCAAGAGACATTATGCCTGTGAATGTTGTCTCATATTGCTAGAAATAAATGATATATTTTGACCCAATGCGAGAAGGTACAGTTCAGCTCACATGGTACATTTTTCTCTTTAACTCTGAGGACATAAGGAGAAAAGTCATGGAGAAACTCTGAGAAACTCCCAAAATTACAGAGGCATTGTGGAGACGAAATATGTCTGATAACGGATGGTATTTACTGTGAAACAGCATTATATCAATTTTCTGGGAATCTCCACGATTTATTTTCACATTCATTTGACTGAAGTGTTTATTTGTCAAGTGAAATTTCATCCTTACTTATTCATTTTATCTTCGTTTTAGATACCTTACATTTTGATTCAGAACATCATTTGAGAGCTGACTTAGAAATACACATCATTGTTAGTCTTATGACCTATGATCTGTACATACATGATTTATTTGTCTCAATCTTTAATTGGTTCCTAAAAATAAGATATGACCTTTAACATTGAGAGAAATTAAATTTCCATAAAAATCTCGCATCTGGTATTCACATTACCTCACTTTACAAGCTCCAGACACGACATGCTCTTTAAATGGGAAATACTTCTCGTGTACCACGCTTTTTCCTTAAAAATTGAATTTAAGGATGTTTACTGAATGAGATATTTAATATCTTTGACATATATGTGGGTGGTTTTATTGAGACAACATTGACTGAAATAAGAGGCATCAAAAAGTTCGGTTTTGTACAACTTGATCATTGATACAGAATGCGTGAAACAGGGTATTTTAGAATAGAAACACTGTCGACTACAAATAGATTTAAGGCAGAACTACTCAACATGTACAAGACACTTTGTTAAATAGCTTAAATTGCTGCAATTTACATATTTTCAGATCTTTATTAATTCGTGCCACGCTTGCATTAATTCACTCGCAATTAAACTACAAATGATAAACAGACTGTGAAATAATAATAGATCTTATTTAAACCGTCAAAATACTAACAGTTATGTTAGCAAAACACTATGTTCTTGATGAAAGCGTTTCACATGTATAAATTTTGTAAAAAAAATTTTACACATTCAAAATGGTAAATATTTTGTCAATAATCTGGTGAAGAAGCATTAGAATATTTGTGCAGAATCTCCACAGGAATGCTCTAACACTCCTTTAAACATGGCCATTGTATGTAACCTTTTATCACTGAGACTGGGTGATTTTTTTCAAGGAGAAACTTGGCGAATTTCAGGAGTAAGCACAATATTTGTACATATCTCGTGGGCTGTACTGTACATGGTCCTTGAACACCAGTTAAAGAGGCATAACCTTAAATTTTGGGTATTCCTTCTTCAAAATCTTGTAAATATGAATGATATTGAATTGATTATAACATTATGTCAAGGTGTCAGTCATTAGTTCTTAGTACTAACTGTGAAGTGAAAGCATTAATATTAGTCTTTATATAGTTTGTTGTTGTTTTACCATTTTTGGGTATCAGAATAGCCGTTTTATACAAATGTGCTCTTACTTTGTTATTATATGTCTTAAAGCAGCTCGTTCGCAGTTAGTCATTGACTAAGAATTTGATTCTATCTGTGTCTATTACGTCTATCAATACCGATCTACAGATGCACTGTCACTCAATGCAACATTTCGTGATTGTACAAAAAATTGGTAGTTTCTCCATCGTAGAGTACATGTATTGCTTTATGAACTGTATAAAACCTACATTCGAATCTCTACTTTCGTTTACCGTCACATGACTGATCACATTCACTCTTGGTGCATGGGCTCACATTATATCTGTATTTGAATATTGGACCAAAAACCACAGGCATTCGTTTCAAGGATAAATTGCCCGAACCACTATCCAAAACAAGATAGTAAAGTTTACAAGAATGAATCTTAGGGTCACTTTACTTTACTTCAAACATGATTTAAATTGTCCCTCAAAATATGGCTGTCGAGAGTGTTGCCATAATATTGAAAATGAAAGTTTATTAGCTGATTTGAGTTTATCTAAAGGATCTGTTACAAAAACATATAAAGTCCACTAATCACTTCAGTTTATTTTTACAATAAATCTGACACTTAATTAAAATGTTCTAGATCAAAGTTTTTGAACAGTTTAATATCTAGGTAATTTATATTTATTGTGTAAGAGACCGGAAGTGGTGTCACAAAAAGTTTTGCTAAGCGATGAAATTCATTTTAGAGAAATCAGAGGTGCAATGGAAAAAATGTTTTTACTTTGAATTGAGATTTTGATTGCTATATTTAGAAAAAAAAATCAACTGTCAGAGACAGTAAGAGTTACATGTACATTGCATCTGTCAGCTTAAATTACAGAAAATTGTTTGAAGTAAAGTGACCCTCAGATTCATTTTTGTGAACTTTAAAGCTTTATGTTGGTTATATAGTGGTTCAGAACATTTACCCATGAAACCTGGGTGCCTGTGCTGTGATTGGTGAAGAAGCCATGTTGCGGAATGTTTCAAGTGGTTTGGCAAGCACCTGCTTCAGGGAAACCATATTCTTTATTTAATCAGAATTCCCCAAGTAGGCATTTACAAAAAATGCTTTTCCCATGCAGTGCGACCTACATGATTCAAATTTGTTTGTCAGAAAGCAAATACTTTCCCAACAGTAACAAGGGAGAGTGGAAAATAACTTTTTAAAGTTCTTCCGTTCAACTGTGAATGAGCATCTTTAAGGAAACTTCAAATGTGTTTTCATCATTTAAGTATCAATTGACTTTCATTTTAAAGTGACTGACTCTAAGAATTAAGCATAAAGGTGCTTTTTTTTAAATTAAAGAGAAGTTAATATACTATGGAAAATACATAATTTTATGCTTCTGTACATGAAAACCAAAGAAGAAAGAATTTGATTTCTACAGGATTCGAAAATATGCCCTTTCAGTCAGTAAAATCAAGGGTGGTAAGCTAAACCACTGAGCCACAGAGACTTGGTAGTGTCATTCTTCAAAATTAATAATATAAACAAAGTATCTTCCCTGCAACTAATGAGGTAAATTTTTTAACCGATAAAAATGTGTAAAACTTTAACTTATAATGTGTAACAGTGAGACAGTAACTTAGTTTAGATTATATTCTTCACAATTATTACTAATATTTCTATATGTACAAACATTTTCTTTTTTACGCATCATTGATCCATCTGTGAGGCAGTCGCTTTAAAGAGAATGAGGCAATAACATACATACAATGTATGTAGTATAACATTGGTAAATATTAAGGTATGTCCCCTTTAAATACTAGAATATTGAGAGATTTTGTTGCAAGATTTATTAGTATTAGTATTTTATTCAACCTAAATTAACTGTATTTTCAGGATATATAAATGTTCAATATGCCAGGACACTTTTACACTGCTCCACAACTACAAGTGCCATCTTAGGATCCACAGTAATCAAGGGCCATATGTGTGTAACATGTGTTACAGGGTAAGTTGAAACACTACAAGTGCCATCTTAGGATCCACAGTAATCAAGTGCCATATGTGTGTAACATGTGTTACAGGGTAAGTTGAAACACTACAAGTGCCATCTTAGGATCCACAGTAATCAAGGGTCATATGTGTGTAACATGTGTTACAGGGTAAGTTGAAACACTACAAGTGCCATCTTAGGATCCACAGTAATCATGGGCCATATGTGTGTAACATGTGTTACAGGGTAAGTTGAAACACTACAAGTGCCATCTTAGGATCCACAGTAATCAAGGGCCATATGTGTGTAACATGTGTTACAGGGTAAGTTGAAACACTACAAGTGCCATCTTAGGTTCCACAGTAATCAAGGGCCACATGTGTGTAACATGTGTTACAGGGTAAGTTGAAACACTACAAGTGCCATCTTAGGATCCACAGTAATCAAGGGCCATATGTGTGTAACATGTGTTACAGGGTAAGTTGAAACACTACAAGTGCCATCTTAGGATCCACAGTAATCAAGGGCCATATGTGTGTAACATGTGTTACAGGGTAAGTTGAAACACTACAAGTGCCATCTTAGGATCCACAGTAATCAAGGGTCATATGTGTGTAACATGTGTTACAGGGTAAGTTGAAACACTACTTAGGATCCACAGTAATCAAGGGCCATATGTGTGTAACATGTGTTACAGGGTAAGTTGAAACACTACTTAGGATCCACAGTAATCAAGGGCCATATGTGTGTAACATGTGTTACAGGGTAAGTTGAAACACAAGACATTTCCAGATTTGTTATTGTCTTAGAAAATAAAAAGTGAACTGAAATTAACGTGGTTGATTTTAAATTTCTTGGAATTTACTGTGGTGAATTGACAGGATGTTATGAAAGATTGGGATCTTTCCATGAAATATGGTAAAGTGAGCAGCTTGTTAACTTGAAAATATGTAGGTCAGAATGTACATGTAAGGAAAACAGGTCAGACAGATAAGTATGTAGCAGACGGACTGTTTTGGCTTTAAAACTGTCTACCATTCTTGCTGAGGTCCTGTGGAGTTAGATCAAAGCTATGAATTTAAATGAGTTGACTTATTTGTGACATATGTTGAAGTGAAAATAAGATTTTTATTTTGCTTTGGAAGCAAGGATTTCAAATGGTAGACATGAATCTGATCTAGCTTGTGAAAGACATCCAGTCATGCAATAGAGCTTTTCAGTTTATACTGAACTTGCTCATTTAATGACCTCTCTGTTGTCAAACTGACTTTAAGAGAAGGTTGCTAGTCACAAAGGAAAGGGGTCATATATGAATGTGTCCTTTGTAAGAATGTATGTGCATGTAAAAACAAGCTGCTGTCTGGATAAACAAACAATTTTTTAGAGAATGCCTAAACGTTACTTATCCTTAGTGCAAGAACTCGGCGAGTATGTCCTTCAGTTTGCTACTGCTCTCATTATGGAGTTATTGCACTAAGGTGACAACTTAAAAACTTAGGTTGATTTCATCATTTTCTTACAGGTGTTTGACAAGAAATCTCAATTTGTATCCCATATGGACGATCATGAGTTTGCCAGTGTAAATCCTTACCGACACAGGCTGCAGTGTAATGTGTGCGACAAGATTTTCTCCGACAGTGCAAAACTGAAACGTCACACCTTAACACATTCGGGAAGAAAAGACTATAAATGTAACATCTGCATGAAAGAATTTATTGAACGACATAAATTGAACCGTCACTTGCTGACACATTCAGGGAGACGGGACTTTCAGTGCAGTGTGTGTGATAAAGCATTCAGTTTGAAACATAATTTAAACATTCATATGAGGATACACGAAAACCTTCGGCCCTACCAATGCCTCGTCTGTAAACGCACTTTTATACAGAAAATAGTTCTTCAGCGTCACTTGCGGATTCACCAAGACTATCTGATGGAGCAGTCGCAGAAGTTTAGTCAGAAGTACGTCCAATAGTCATTTAAGTAATTGTTTGAAACCTGTAACTTTGTTTAATTAAGAAATTTGTTCTGTGTACAAGGAGAACAGTTGACAATAACCTGTGAATAAAATCAATTAGTGAATTCATTTAATGTTTAACAGCATTGTGCAGGAAATGACATACAGCACATTCATTTGTTTTGAAACTATTAAATGATAAAAATGTGGAAAAAGAACAACACTTTTTTTCTGTTTAAACAATCTGAGATAATTTACAGCATCTATTTGCAGAGTTGGTTCCATTTGTAATTTTTTGTTTATTTGACTTATAAATTGAATAAAATGTTCAGCGAAACGAAGCAGTTGACTTGTTCAAATGAATCTTGTGCATATTTCTTGGACAAGTTTCAAATTTTATGCAAGAAGTGAATTATATTATCATGGAGTCCTTGTAAATGGCTTTGTGTTTTATGACATGATATAACGATTTTTATGATGTCTCAAATGTTTGGCATTGTGAATGTGCCTATAGGAGTTAGACATTCAACTGGGTTCAAGCCATTGATGGATACCCACAGCCAATCCATTAACATTTATCAGCGGTTTGATTACATGTAATAGTCAATCGTGGGTATCTGACTATGGGTTCAAGCCTGATAGTACTGTGAAATTTATTTTCCTATCTCGCAGTACACGTATTTATACAAATGGATATTGTGAAAGTTTAACAATGAGATACTAGAAGTCTCCCTGTATTTTGAAAACCATAGTTGTTGGCATCACTAATTTGTCACTGTCTTGTTACTCACTCTAACCACCTTAAAGGGGATTCTTGCAATATGGCCCTGGACTTGCAGTCCAAGTTCAAGTGTACAAGTTTGTGATCCTTGCCAGTTAGATTATTTCTTGTAGGTACCCATTACCTAAATGAGTGTCACCAACATCCCCTGTAGGGTTAGTTTAAGGTTGTAGGGGATTGTGCAAGATACAGACAGGGTCCCATTCTAGAGGCAGTCCTGGTTCTTTAATATGCTTGGGGTATAGTACTGATTTGACTATGTTTAACATCTTGTCAAGATGACAGTAGAATAAGTGAAAGGGTAGGAGATCAAACTTGCATCCCAAATGATGAGTCTGAATGTTACCACTGGACCACCGTGATCCTTTATTGATGGAAAGGTTTTACACTGACACTCAATGAGGAAGGATGGCTAGGTAAAGTGCCTACCTGTATAAATGTTGAAGTGAGTTGAAACGAATGAAACCACTCGACAGTATAATGGTGTGAATTGTGATGGCTTATGCTGGGAGAAGGTCATTTGGAATTGGCATATCTATGCTAAGAAATAGGTGTAAGTGTACCATTTACTTTGAACGTCTCCTCTGAAATCACTTGAGTCAAAGTTAATTACACTTGGCAGGGTTTAAGTGAATATCTACCGTATTTTTCAAAGAATTCCATTCCATGGAGAACTCTAGTTGCTATGGCAGCTTAAATGAAAAACTTTTTACAGCCTCAGAACTCTAAAATTTGGTGTAGCATAAGGGTCATTGTTAGTTCAGCCCCAGCTGGGGACATGTCATTGTTCTTTATATAAAAATACAGAAAATCTCTAAAACCACAGGGCATAGAGTCTAGATATTTGGTATTTGGAATTGTAAAGTAGACTTCTACAGAGATTTTTTAAAATGATTACCCTAGGGTCAAAATTGGCTCTTCTCAAGGGGGTCTCTTGTTAGTTCACATGAGAACATGGTAATGGTGAACTTTTGTGATCCCTCTCTCTCCGTCATTGTGTGGCTTGCATCGTGTACGTCAACAATTTCTTTAAACTGCATCTTCTCTGAAGCTGATTACTGGATTTTGACCAAACATCACATGAATGATCCTTGGGTGGTCCCCTATCGTAGTTCTTCAAATAGTTCTGGTTGGGTGCATCAGAATGTCACAGGACCAAAAAAGAGGTTTCAAAAATGCATATTTCAAAAATCTTTTTATCAGAAACTACAGGGCTCAGAGCTTTGATATGTGGTATAATCTAGAGGTCCTCTACCAAAGTTGTTCAAATCATGCCTCTTTGGTGAAAATTGGCCCCGCCCCAGGGGTCATGGGTTTTCCTTATATGTACATGTATGAAGTAAAAACTTTAAAAAATCTTCTCTGAAACACCAAGGGCTAGGGCTTAGATATTTGGCATAAACCTTCATCTAGTGGACCTCTCCGAGATGGTTCAAATTATGGTCCTTTGGTCAAATTGACCCTGCCATGGGGTTCATGGGTTTTCCTTAGTAAAACCTTCAAAAATCTTCCTCCCTAAAACCCCAAGGGCTAGAGCTTAGTTATTTGGAATGAAACATAATCTAGTGGACCTCTGCCAAGATTGTTCAAATTATGTTTCTGGAGTCAAAATTGACCCCACTCCAGGGATCATGGGTTTTCCTTATATGTATATCTAAGAAAACCTTCACCTAATCTTACCAACTTTGTTAGCGCGACTTTCTAAAAAAACAACACTTATGACAAAACCGACAAGTTGAATAATTCAGGTTTGACTTTGACTTTAAAATGACATTGACAGTGAAGATCAAGTTACTGTTTTTTGCTTAAAATGTCATAACTTTGGTATTTATTTTTACAGATTTGACGAAATAACAATTATGACAAAACCGACATGTTGAATTATTCAAGTATGACCTTGACCTTCAAGGTCAAATATAGAATATTGCTTAAATTAGCCACAACACTTATCTGCATCTTCCAATGTGTTTGCTTTGTGAAAAAGAAAAAGTCAACTTGCAGTGGCTCTTTTTAAATTCTTGTGATAAACACTTTCATTACCTTACAGCATTTTACACCAATACCATTCTGTCCTCTGGTGAGCAAGCTTGGGCAAATGGGCCCCATTGTTTTTACATATACTTCTAAAGGATAAATTAAAACAATCTTCAATTCAAAAACCAAATGCCCAAAATTCAGATATATAGTGTGTGGCTTGTGGGGTGGTTCTCCATAAAGTGACTCCCACTCAGGGATCACTAGTTTTATGTGACATTTTAATATTTTGTGATTTTTATGCTCCCCGAAGGGCGAGCATATAGTTGCTGCTTTGTCCGTCCGTCCCGTCCGTTTGTCCGACCGTCTATCATAATTTTGTCCGGAGCATAACACAAAAACTATTAGAGATATCAAGACCAAACTTCATAGGTAGTTAGATCTCATTAAGGAGCAGTGCAGTGCACAAGAACTATAACTCTTGCTTTATTAATTTTTGATTTATTGCCTGTTGAAATTTCTCATACTTATTTTTTGTCCGGGGCATATCTCACAAAGTATAAGAGATATTAACATGAAACTTTATTGGTAGATAGATCTCTATGAGGAGAAGTGCAGCAGTGCAAGAACCGTAACTCTATTTTGCATAATTTAGGAGTTATTGCCCTTTGTTATTCTTCATACTTTAAAAAAAATACATATTAAACAATAGCCCTTTTGGAATTGGCATTTATTCGGGGAGCATCCATCGGTTCTACCGATTTCTTGTTTTTAAAGTTGTCCAGGGGCTTGATATCTGGTATATCACATTTTCTGGTAGTTCTGTACCGAAATTTTCAATGCTGTACATTGCTGAATGTATTTCATTGGCCATGCTGCCAGGAGCAATGATACTCAGGTGAGCTATATAGGGTCACTACTGCATGTTAACGTCAGGGTCTTTTATTAAGATCCAGTGTATGCTTACACAGACACAGGTCATGAGTTTGGAACATTAATTCATTTCTGTGATATCTAAAAAACGTAACTTGCAGAACATACTGTAATATATGGAAGAGAAAATAAACAGTTAAATAGACAACTCTAAGTCTGTATGAGCCTATGAATGTGCAAATATAAATGATTTTTTTAAAGATTTTCTGGAATAGAATTAAATAGTGTCTGCGAAAATGAAAGGCTATTCCTGTTAATATCAGAAACGTAAGTAGTTGATGGTGCAGGGATGAATCTCCACAGCGTGCTTCAATCTGCTCGCAGTGATCTCCCTTCAATCTTCGGAAAGTACGCAAGGGAAGTAACCGCTGTGTGGAGTTTGAGCACGTTATATTAGATTTAGTTGTGTATTACCTACACAAGAATCGATCCGCAAAATGATATCAGACCGAATGATAAACCTTTAACAAGGGAAGTAACTCGAAGTTTTTGGAAAAGAAAATGACAACAAGTTGTGAATGTGTTTCAAATATTCCAAATTTCTGCCTTCTCAGGGGAAGGTATTTGGTGACGCACCAAAAGACAAAGATCTTGCTATTGAAGCGTACACCTACTGCATCACAGAAAGCAAGAAATGCCTTAGTTTCACAGAAAATCCGGTGTCAAAGGAAAAATTGTGAGTGCTTGATGCTAGTAAAGTCGTGGGCGTAAATTAAAATTTTCCTCCCATTTTGATGCATAATTGACTTGCAGAGCAAAGGTAAAGTGTAAGAGTTTCAATCTATAATTAACAATAGTAATTGTTCACTTGAAAAATGTTGGGATGTTGATAAAATTCTGGCACGAATTATGCATGAGATGCGGCAAGAACTGAAAGTGAAAGAGACAGAACACATGAATTGGAATCGGCAGCACAGAATACCAAAGTATACACAGATACACTTAAAATTCTATGCTGCCTAACTGGGATATACTGAAAGGTAACTGTCATGTGCAATACATATATCCAAAACTAAATTAATGTTTTTTTCTTACAGGTGCAAGCAGATTGCCATTGGTTATAATGAGAGAGGCTTTATGAAATACCAGAAAGTAGACTTTGATGAGGCTATAGCAGATTACAATAAAGCTTTGTCCTATGATGGCAGTCTTTACTTTACGTACTATAACAGAGGCCTTATACACTACAGATTAGGTGAGTATATTTCCATGCCAGGCTAAATATCAGTCGAACAAACTGAAAACAACAGCTTTATTGAATATATTGTGAGGTAGTAGCTTACTCTTAAGTTTTGTTAGAGAACATTTCGAGAGGTGAATATGGAAAAATTTGCTGCTTATTTTTTTTTTATAGCACTTTACTTAAAACTCTTACACATCCTTTCACCATTTAATTTCAAGCCTAGGAACTTAGGAAGGTCTCTAGCTCTGTTTCATGCCCCAAGCTTCAATGTGAAATCCAGCAGTATTTGAAGTTCTTTCTTACATCAACTTAACCATTTGTTAGAAAAGGTAAAAGTATATAGTGTGAGAGTGTCGCTGTGTCACTTATGCAAGTTTCTTAAGACAGTATCGAGTTTTTATTATGTCTTTAATATGAAATGATGTTTCTTATATATACGACATATGACCCTCACAGTTCTCAATTTTACTGTACAGGTAGGTTTGATGAAGCCATATCAGACATGAAAGAAGCATTGAGTATAGAGCCAGACTTCGAGCCAGCCAAACAATGTTTAAGTCAAGCTAATGTAGACAAACACACAAAGATGGAACAGTATCTTAAAGAGGCGGAGACTGTTGGAAAACATCCAAAAAAGGTGGAGCCAATTAAACCTGCAGAACAGGTGGAGCCAACTAAACAGCACCAAGCAGAGGTAGACAAAGTCAGGGCATCTAATCATCCCAAAGTAAACCAATCAGATTGTCAAGTCAGTAATGATAAAGTGACCTAGTAGATTCCTGTGATAGAATTTGAACCATATCAATCTATACGATTTACTTAATAAAATTGGGTCATCAGTTGTGTAACGTTTTCTATTTTATTCACAAACATAATACCAAAAAATAAGATGACTATATTGAAGCACGACGTTTTTGTTTAGGAAGAGTTTTTCTAAGTCTTAATGAGATAGTGGATTACAGTCTCTTATTTTTGATTTATTATTTTTCTTGTTTACTGTTTTCATTGTCATAATTGTGCTTTTTCATGTCAAAATTTTGAACTATATAAAGCATGAGTTATTTGATGCATTTATTTTTCACTAGTCAGCTTTTGAAGGTTTGGTACAGATTTTGTTAATACTTAGTTTTGAATACTTCTTGCTTTTGAGGTTTTTTATATTTAGAGGTTTTGAATACTTCTTGCTTTTGAGTTTTTTTTTATTTTAGAGGTTTTGAATACTTCTTGCTTTTTAGGTTACTTAGACTTAGAAGTTTTGAATACTTCTTGCTTTTAGGTTACTTATACTTAGAAGTTTTGAATACTTCTTGCTTTTAGGTTACTTAGACTTAGAAAATTTTAATACTTCTTGTTTTTGTATTTACAGGGAAAAACAAAGGGAACATCTAGCTTTTTCCTGCTCTCCCTTGAAACATTTAAAAAGCTTTAAGTGTATTTTCTGTGTGCCTTTTCTCTGCCTTTCAAAATTAGATACATGTGTTGTAGAAAATTCATCATGGTAGAAATTTTTATGTCCCCTGTTTAGCACAGGCTTTAACAGACAGGGTTTACTTTCTGTCCTTGTCAATTGCATTGACATGTGTTGGTAGAACACTTTTCATGTTTAGGCCATGACTTCATTGTTTGTGGAGGAATAATTCATAGCTGTACGATAGCCTGACATTTTGTCAGTCATATGACTCAAAAGTCTCAGGTCAGGGTAACACCTTAACATCTCAAATTTTACTTTTCAATTTAGTATCCTGGCTACAACATATACAGGTAAAGGGGTATTTTAAAATACCTTGGCACAATTATACACTATAGACTGAAAGTGTGACATGTGCAGTGTATTAACCATTTTACTCATCGTCGGAAACCCACGTTCGATCCATTCTGTTTCACTCTATTTATCTACCGTGGGACAATTGGTTGGTAAAATTTTGTACTCATGAATAATTCATTACTTATTTTCATTGGTTTCCGAAAGATTTCCCTTGTGCAATCTCAGCCAATGAAAGAACTCGTTACAATATGCCTTTCGCGCCCATGTTTAAATCTTTGGAAATACGTCTATTTTAAGTAACTTGTCATTATTCATACTCTTCACACTGAAGAGTATCTATTTGTATTGCGGAATCTCATTTGACGAGGAGTTACTTCCCTTTGATAATAAATATTCATGAAAACGAATAATCTGCAGTCAATTATCCCACGGTACATAATGTAGTTGTGCGGAATATGTACTGTGGGTCACCGACAATGCATTTTACTTTGTATGGAAAGAAGTCAGTTAACATGTATATTGCTTTTACAAATTACAGTATGAGGAATGTCTTTATAGTTCATAACTTTATTTATTCAAAATCGTTCGATTATCTTTTATCTCATACTTGTCTGTCAACTTTATATATAATCATACATATTTGATACCTGGTTTTCTTCTTATTTTCCATCTGTTTTCTGTGTAGGACCTTTTTAAACATTACAAGTACTGATTTTATATTTAATTGTTATGGAGTAAATTTGTTTAAAGGAATTTCTAGGTGAGGAGGAAATCTACATTCATCTGCCTTTTGGAAGAGCTTAGCTTTTTAACTCGACTATACGAAGAAAGGCAAGGTATTCTGCTCACTCTGGCATTGGCTTCGACGATTTTACACCTTGGTTAAAGTTTTGTGTGCAAGTTACTATCATGCTGTATTGCATATATCTTACTAACCAACAATGCTTACTGATTCAAATCTTCACTTATGTCTTCAGGGGCATTCATCTTTATATGACTTGTCTTGTCTCTAACCTGCATGAAATATTATGGATTTCAGCCTCATCAAGGATGACCCCATTTGATTTAGGGATCAAACTATCAAAGGTCAAGGTCACAGTGGATAGACATACATGTAAGAAAAAAGTTTCCACATCATAACTTGCTTTCCTAATCATCTTCCTACTTGAAAACTCACACCTGGACTTGCCCAACATCAAGGATGATTCTTATTGCTTGTGGGGTCATGGTCACAGTGCTCATACATTATATTTATCACAATTTTTTTTATCACAGTGTTACCTATATATTTCAGAAGCAGCTTTAAACCAATAAGCTGGAAATAGTCGAGCGAGCTGTCTTATGGACAACTCTTGTTTAAGTGTATACTAAAGAAGGAAATTCTGCTTATATGAAATGGGTATTTATGTCCACACAAGTGATACAGTCAAGCAAGCTTGTTGAAGTTGCACTTAAAGTCAGTCAATTCCTTCACCAGCAGAATTAACAGATCAATTTGAAAGTAATTTCTGTTCACATCTAACATGCCACACAAAATAGAAAAATAGTTGTAGTTGGACAAAGAGTTGTTAGATTAAAAATATTTGATAGTAAGGCTGTTAACATGGACTATTTTAACAATGCCTTTTGGGAATAAATAGTATGGACAAGTACTAGTATCTTTAAAAAAGGAATGATACAATCGTATTAAGTCCGATCAGAACAAGTAAAAATTTGATGGTTTCATAATGGGCTTAGTTGCTTGGCTCACTCTGCCCCTTAACCATGAAGATGATACTGAGTGCAAACTATTACATGGTAAGACTCATAGTAAGACACATGGTAAGGCACATAGGTCAATGCATTGATTATTTGGTTACATATAATGTCAGTGTTTATATAATACCTGCTATATTTTGTTATTTTACAGCCTCCGGTTCTGGGTCTCTTGTCTTAAAGCACTGAACTTCAGTACCAAGCATGAACCAAAAAGACAAGTTAAAATTACTTTTCCAGTGATTTGTTTTTATATTTCTGTTGATGGATTTTTTTGAAACTAAAGGTTTAGTATGGTACTTTCTGATATTGTATTGTCCCAGTTTGTTGTGAGCAATGCATTATTTCCATATCATAAAGATATTACACTGTACTGTTACTTTCATTTGTTATATTATTGTAAAGTGCATTTTGTAATTTATTCCCAGTCTTTCAGCATCTGAAAACCTATTTCCAGACTTGAGCATTGCCATTTTTATGCATTCATTTAATTGAATTATATCATATTTTGAACATTGAGAAGATATTTAATAAAAATGCTAACCATAAAAATGTATGTCTCTTCAAGAATGCATTTAGGCATTTCAGTGCAAGGATGCAAGGACTCGTCATTGATTTAGGTTGACTAAAGTCCAAAGCTTCTTAGTGAGGTTATTTTTTGCTGAAGCATAGTGTTCAGTTGAAATGATCACACCAGATTAACTGAAATGCTAGGCCCTTGGTCAATTCACTTGGTCAGTTCAGTTTACCACAAATGGTAGGCCACTTGGTCAGTTCATTTTGGCCACAAATAGTAGGCCACCTGGTCAGTTCAGTTTGCCAAAAATTGTAGGCCACTTGGTCTGTTTAGATTACCACAAATGTCAGTCAAGTTTACAATGGTTGGCCCCTTGGTCAGTTCAGTTTGCCTGAAATGTTAGGCCTTTTTGTGAATTTAGTTTTATGAAACATTCCAACAGTTCCACTTTTTTTGACAATTCTGTTTGGCCCTTCGTCTGTTTGCTTTGCCTGAATGTTTCCCTTGCTTAAATGTTAAGCCCTTTGGTCAGTTCATTGGTAAAGGGATTTAAAGATCAACTTATACATTTGAAAACTTGCCTTTTAGGTCATATAGAAAGTTACCATTTATGAGTTTCATTGAAACTATATATGAAAACTTAATGGCACACTATTGTGTAAATATATTTCATTAGGACTGTTTTGCTGGTCAACTGGTAAATTTTGAAGGACTTCTCAACTAGTCATTCCTTAACGTTTAAGGTAAAGTTCAGTGAATGCATTGTATTTTTTTGAGATTCCTGTGTTTGATTTATAGGTACTGTTTACATTCTTATTACTTGAGTGGATTTTAGTGCTTTACAGTCGTTACATACATAATCAGTTCGACAAAACGGTTGGTCGACTAAACAAGTCGCCCATCTTAGTTACTCGGGTAAATTTTTCTTTTGGTTGCTATTTTTAGAAAGAATACGACGTACATTGTAAGAGACAGATAGAATTGGGTTAAGTGCTTCAACCTCTTTGTCATTTGTAAAAAATCTCAGTGACAAGTTGTTTGATGTTCGTTCACTTTACATTAAAAAATAATTGTGCCTAATTTTGTATGAGAAGTAAAGAAATGAATAGGCATTTTGAAACATTGTGTTAATTGACCAGTTTATAAATGCTTTACCTTAACTAAAGGAGTTATTTGAGGTTGTAGCAAGCTGTTAAAAGTAGTTTGTTAACTTTATTTTTCAGAATCTTTATCTTTGAAAAAAATTTATTAACAGAAATCTACATATCTGATTATTTTAATATTGAATGTGGATGTGTTGTATTTGTTGACATAAAACATTCTACAGAAAAGTGTGTTTGTATCTTTTTGCAGTTATTTTTTGTAGTGAAGCTTCCTTGGTCGTTTTATGATATGGTCTAAATTCTGAAAGTCCATTTTCATATTCTCTTGAGTCTTCTCGCAGAGCATGAGATAGAATGTTGGCATTTCGAGAAAAGGACAAAGAAAAGTGGACGACCTGGCAACGCTTCCGGTATGCGATATCGCTAAAAAAGTAGTTCCCAAAACTCCAATAATACAGCGAGCAGATAAAGTTGAATAGCTAAAGCATATAAACAGCGAACGCATTTTCCACATTTAAATTGTGGAAGAAATTACAATCTCACTGAAGTTCACAATCTCCCGTCGGCCGGTTAGATCTGAAGACGACCCATTCATTTCTATTCTATTTTTAACCTTTATTTTCCATTATTGTTATTTATATCCCAGCCAATCACACTGCAGCTTTTAATGCGTCTCGATAGTTTACGCAGGGTGTAGATACAGCTTGTTGACCCTCTACAGCACAACAATTTATCATCGGAGACGGATAATGACTTGACATTTTTGAAAAAAAAAAATCCGCACATGTGTAGATTTTGCCAAATAAGTTTGACTCTGACTTCAGAAATAGTATATTTATGTCAAATAACTTACGAAATGTAAAAGGATTATTATTTGGGATTCCAGTTATACATATATACAGATTTTCGCCAGTTGAATACACGTTACCTTGATTTTCAGAAGGATGGAAGAGTTGCTCTGATTGACTGATGAGTGCCTTTCACGAGAACGGTGATCCAGATCCTAATAGAGTAGCGATTTTTAGGATATGATTTTAATCAGACTGGTTCATACAAGCTGCTGGTTTAGTACTATAAAGATTATGTATTATCAGAGCATATATCAGCTGATGTTGGACAGATGCAACTGTAATCAAATATCTAAGACAGCTCTAATCTATTTAAAAAATCGTTTACATAGAGTAGATAGAGTTTGGGGCTTAGAATTTGACCTTGCCTGGTACTCTGTAATATTGGGAACCAACTTGGGTTTGAAACAATCTGATTAAAATCATAACCTATCATCGCTATGCTAACCGTAGGGAGATCGTGAACTTCAGTCAGATTTGGGTTTGAAATAAAGTTTGAATAAAACTACACGTTTTATTTCATTCATATTTCAAAAGATAAAGAAAACCAAGCGAGGTAAATTCTTTTATTCAGTTCACTGTAAGGACTCACAGCTGTTATGTGCCATTGTATGGCTATTAGACTAACAATATGAAACAAACAAAGTGTCTTATAAAAGAAGTAGACTTAAAGTGTCTTGAATATTTTTTAGAATGTCATAACATATATTTTTATTTACAGAAATGTATAACTTAACAACCCTGTAATGAACAGAAGTCTGATTTTGTTACAGTAGTAATGAGAGAACAAGAACCCAATTTTCGATTCTGTAAACTTACATTTTGTTGTGATAGAACTAATTTGACCTTTTGGCAATTTCTTTCGTGATTGAAAAGCAAGCATATTTTTGGTCAATATTCAATAACATTGTTTTATTGTAAATTTCGTGAATTTCGTCAGCTCTAGTGAAGGTTCTTAAGAAATAAATAAATGCATAAATGAATGAATGAATAAATAAATAAAACAAAATGTACTCATCGCTTAAGTAAATTTCCTTGGTAACCAAGAAATCGAAATCCACATTTTCCATCATCTAAAAAGTTATCATTTGAGTACATGCTGCTAATAGACTTGTTAATTGTAATTAGGCCGCAAAACATTGACCGCAGCAAGTAAATAAGTTAAAGCGACTGACTCACAGAAAGCCCAACTATTTATAAAAAAAGAAAATGTTTATGAATATAGAAATTTTAGTTGTAATTGTGAAGAACATATCTAAACTAAATTACCGTCTCTTTTTCTTTTTTTTTTGGTTACAGGGAGTGGCTTAGTAGGTTAGATCGTCACTCTTAATTGTCCCCCACCTTTTCGAAGAAAAAAGGGGGATATAGAAATGGGCTCCGTCCGTCTGTCCGTCCGTCACACTTTCGTGTTCGGTCAATAACTAAGCCATTCATCATCAGAATTTGAAATAGTTTGGCACAAATGTTTGTTATAATGAGACGATGTGTCATGCATGATAGCCATACCCCTACCTCCAAGGTCAAGGTCACACTTGATAATTGAAGATCAACATTGTCTGTTGGAGTGTATATGTCGTGTCCGGTCCATAACTTTCTCATCCATCAAGGGATTTTGAAAATACTTGGCACAAATGTTCACAATAATGAGTCGACATGTCATGCACAACACCCAGACGCCTACCTCCAAGATCAAGGTCACAAGGACCCCCCTGCCCCCCCCCCAAAAAAAAAAATCTTTTTTAAGTATGTACGTATGAAGTGACTTTACTCCCCCCCATTCCCATCCCCCGGACATTACAATTATAATTATCTTTTTCTTTAAAAAATATGTAGGTACTTGACTCCCCCCAACCAGGTATGGGACCCCACCCCCCGTGTTACCTCCCCCCACCAAAAAAAAAAAAAAAAAATCTTTTTTTTTTTAATTTTTAGGTATGAAGTTACTTCCACCACCCGCCAAAAAAACTTTATTCTCCTATATTGGAAAATAACTTCTTTAGCTTTGAAATAAAATTTTAACTTACAAGAGATGGGTCAGTACTCCCTTCCCCCTCCATCTCCCCCACCAAATGTTTTCCATTATTTCTTTTAAATACATAGGTACTCGACTCCCAAAGGCATGAAGACCCCCTCTCTTACCTCCCCACCACGTTATCCCCCAACCATTTTTTTCTCCATCTTATATGACCAGGTATTTGCCCTCCCCCACTCAAAATTTTTTTCACTTGTGCCTCTTGTTTGACTTGGCTTATAATTTATTATCTAGCACTGAGAAAAGTGGAGCGTGCTGTCTGCGGACAGGTCTTGTTAAAGTTTTCTGATCCAAGCAAAAGATCAGAAACAGACCAAAATGGAAATTTACCTATCTTACATGTAAACATTATGGGTACAGATATTACTTTAATCTGTGTGTATGGACCAAACAAAGATGATCCTGATTTTTACAGAAATACAAAAAAATGTTTCAATTGGAAAACAAATGTATAATAGCAGGTGACTACAATTTAGTACTTAACCCAACTATTGACTACTACAATTATTCAAATATAAATAACCCCAAAGTATGAGAAGTTGTCTTGGATATGACTCATGAATGAAATTTGATTGACTACTAGAGAGAACAATTTTTCGAAGAAAACAATAAACTTGGTTCAAAAGAACCCTTATTAAGAAAGCGAGACTTAATTTCTTTTTAATTTCTGATAATCTTTTTATAGATATGAGCAGTGTAGATATTATGCCAGGTTATAGAACAGATCACTCAATGATTTTATCAAGTATTGAGTTTGGCAAATTTAAAAAAGGACATTCCTACTGGAAATTTAACAATTCTCTATTAAAAGACTTTCAATATGTAGAGGAAATAGAATCCCTTATATCCCAAATCAAATTAAGTATACCTCTGATGTCCAAGACACAGAGAGACCTTTGGAAAATATTGGTAATGAGTTTATAAAATCTAAAATAGATGAAACATTTTTTTTGAAACATTGCTTATGGAAATAAGGGGAAAACTATCTGGTACACTTCTTATAAAAAGAAATAAGAGGATAAAAGACAGAAAAAACTACTAACAGAAATTAGTAATTTAGAAAAACAAACTGATACAGATCACTCTATTTTACAGGCAAAAAAATAAGAAATACTTCAACTTAGATACAAGAAGATGCAAGAAGTAGTTATAAGGTCTATGGCTAAATGGATTTCTTAGGGGGAAAACCATCAAAATACTTTTGTAATTTAGAAAATAGAAATTATGTTTCAAAAGTAATGAATTCTCTATATAATTCATCGGCTCACTGCTTACAGAGCAAAGAGAAATTTTAAAAGAAGTGGTTTGTCATTATTAGAAGTTGTACTCCTTTAGAGAGACAGAAAATATTAATCTCACAACTTTATTTGAAAATAGTAATATATCAAAACTGAATGAAGAAGAAAGTCAAAGTTTAGAAGGTCATTTTAATTATGAGGAAATGTTAAACAAAATGCCAAATAATTCGTCCCCAGGTAGTAGTGGTTTCATTGCTGCTTTCTTCAAATTATTTTGGATTGATTTAGGTCATTTTTATTTAGGTCAGTTAACCATGCCTTTGTCTGAGGAGAATTATCCGACACACTTAAACAAGGGGTAACGTTATAACTTGCATACCTAAAGGCGAAAAAGACAAACGTTACTGTAACATTAAAAATTGGAGACCTATTTCATTATTAAACGTATCCTATAAAATTGCTTCTTCAAGTATTGCTCAGCGCCTTAAAACTGTTCAACATAAACTTATAAGTGAGGACCAAACTGGTTTTCTGTCAGGAAGATACATAGGTAACAACATTAGACTTATATATGATGTTATGCAATACACTGAAGACCATCAAATCCCAGGAATGTTGTTGCTAAATGATTTTGCAAGAGCTTTTGATTCTATATCATGGACATTTATGTATAAAGTGTTAGAGTTTTTTTAATTTTGGAGAAAATTTTACAAATTGGGTTAAATATTTTTATAAGAATATCCAATCTTGTATTGTAATAAATGGTCATCTCTCAGACTGGTTTCATGTACAACGTGGTTATCGTCAGGGTGATCCGCTATCCCCTTATATTTTTATACTGTGTGCAGAAATTCTTGCAATACATATGAAAAATAATACTAATATTAAGGGCATTAGACTTACCACATTTAATTTAGAATTCTTTTATCTCAGTATGCTGATGATACAACTATGATGCTTTATGGAACGGAAAAATCACTTTAATAAACTATGCAAGTGTTAAAATTTTATGCAAATATTTTAGGACTTAACATGAATATAGATAAAACCAAAGCAGTTTGGTTTTTTCTATGAAAGGAAATAATCAAATAATCTGTCCAGAGTTTAACCTTCAGTGGGAGTCAGAATGTTTTAAATTACTTGGGGTTAATTTTACGTTAAACTTAAATAATATGGTTGAGGATAACTATTTATCAAAACTGGAGGAAATAAATAAGTTATTTAATCAATGGTCAAGACGTATTATTACCCCAATTGGTAAAAATGTTGTTACAAAGTCTCTAGCTTTATCAAAAATAAATCACTTGATTCCTATTTTACCAAATCCTTATACAGACAAAGATATACAAAACTCCTTCTTTAAATTCCTTATGGAAGTCAGGACCAGACAAAGTAAAAAGAAATATTGTTATTCAAAACTATGAAAATGGTGGACTTAGGATGATACATCTAGAAATATTTATGACATCCCTAAAATTAACATGGATCAGGCGTATGTTAATGAATAATACAGAGTATTTCAGTATTTCACCTTAATATAATTGTATCCTTTTTTTATCTGATATCAGTAAATATGGAGATCAAGTTTTGAAGAATAAAATTCAAATAGTGCACAACCAATTCTGGAAGGATGTTTTTGTAGGTCTTATCCATTTACATAAACAAAATCCAGAAACTGGAGTGAATTTTGTTCCCTGCATGTTTGGCATAACTCAATGTTTAAAATAGGGGGTTCCGCTGTCTGCTTCCCAAGATATGTAAAGGTGTTATTTTAGTAAATGATTTTTTAGACTCAAAAGGCAGTATGCTATCTTTTGAGGGCTTTTAACAAAGTATGATATAAATACAAATTTTTTACAGTACCAAAATATTAGAGTCTATCGAAGGATATTTAAATAAGATGACATTTAGGCACATAGCTGAGAAGGAAGAAAATCCGGTTCAACCTTGAATTGGTAAAATAATTAACAGTCAAAAGAAAGGATGTAGACAAGTTTATGATTACTTTCTTAGAGAAAATACATCCCTTTCACGCACTTCTAAAGGAAAATGGAATAATGAATTTAATTTGAATGATAATTTTTACTGGAATAACATTTATAGGCTTCCGTTCATTATTACAAATGATCCTAATTTACAATGGTTACAGTATAAAGTTAACCACAAGATACTTGCAAGAAATCACCTATTACATAAAATGGGAATTAAAGACACAAGTACCTGCTCTTTTTGTACCAACCAAATAGAAAGCATTAAAAATCTTTTTTTGGGACTGTCATTTAAGTTTTTCTTTTTTTCGAATGATATATAATTATTGATAAATTTATAAATTTAAAATGTACAGATGTTAACACAAACTGGACTTTGTCTGATATTATTTTGGGTAATGAACACTTCAGTTAAGAAATTTCAAATTTAAGTTTGCTTGGAAAATATACTATTTTCCAATGCAAATTAAAAAAAACTTGGTTCCAAATTCTCAACTTTTTAAAAATTATGTTGTTATTCTCTTGAGAACAAAGCTATACAGTGCAAAGAAACAAAACAAAGTCCAAGAGTTTGACAAAGATTGGGAAAAATATTTACCTTTACTGCCAAATCAAAATTAATTTTTTAATAGTTTGTAGGAGCTTGAGCCTCTCTCTGTGTTGCACCCACTGGCTTATTGTTTTTTTGTGAGTTTTCTGGTACTGATTGTTTGTTTTTTTCCTTCTCAAACATCTTTGTTGCCTCTGGTCTTTTTAGTGTTTTCTTTTTTTATCCACTAATTTAAATGAATCTACTGAATTAAACCTGCATAACAAAAAGTACAACTAGTAATTGAATACCAAACTAAATAATAGGAGTTGTTTCCCTTGTGTTAAAAAATAGGGACATTTAGCTAAATCAATAGTAACTTAAATGTCAAGCTGTGACATAAGTCCTATATAGGTTTTACAATAGGTTTGACTTTATTGAATTTTTTATGACATTTTTGAATCTCTCATTTGTTGTCAGACACTGTACTTCTTTGAAAACTGGGTTATTGGTATGATATTTACAGATATTAATATGTTGTACTCATGATGAAAAAATTAAAAAAAAAAAGAAAAAAAAGTTTTGTCATGATAACCAACTTTGACAATATGTAGAAAAGCCAACTCATCAGTTGGGAAGAACATTGGATCTGATTTTCGCATCTGATAACATACAGTGCACTTGTATAGTGATTCCAGTTTCTTACACCGACCATTTCCTGACTAATTTATCTGTTTCCTAAATGGTTTGTATTGATTTGTATTTGTCACATTTGGTGGTATTGAAATAGTGATAACAACTACACAAATGTGTTTCTGTCGACACATACACAGGTGTTATTTCATTCTATTTCTTAATGAATTTATTGTTGCATGTGCAGATCTAGCATTGATCAAGACTTTGCACTGAAAGTCCTGATCCATACCTCAATCTTTTGAAATACCACAATTTTGTGCTTCATGTAAAACTTCCCTTAGGCGGGGGACTATGGTAACTCTGTTACAAATTCTTGTTTTACTGGTTGAAAGGCGCATGGGTTCGAATCCAGGTAATTCCATTTTTTTCAGTTGTCACAGTGTATAGAAACATATTATAAGATTTTTTTCCATAGCATAGTAACTTTTCTTTGATTTTAAAGAAACCAAAAGCTAAAATCTGAGAGTCAGTCACCTCAATGCTTGACTCATAAGCCATAGGAAATAATGATCAACTCTTAGAGAGGACCATTACTGTATTGACGCTCTGGATTTGGATTGTACAGAGAACAGACACCATTAACGTTATAATTTGCTAGCGAAATATCACCATAGCCTTTAATAACTAACACTTTATTATGATGGTTATGTAACTAATGTCAGACATAAAACATTCAATTAAGTCATTCTGATTACTGGTTGCGTGGATTTATTACCCTAAAAGGCTCTATCAAATATCAATACACTGATAAGAAAGCGGCTATATGAGGATATAGGTCAGATTCTTTTGTTCAAACAAGTTGTGTAAGATGAAGCTTAAACACATAAAACCAACTCAAAACACAAAAGTTCACCATACATAATATAACACTGTCACAATCAACAACATTTTGTATTGGCAAACTTGACATAACATATGTCTGTAGTTAAAAACTGTGAAACATGTAATATTTGTTTGAAGTCAATAATCAATCAAAGTCTCGTTAAACAAATCTGTTACAAAGACAAGTGTAAACACTCAAGACATTTCAGAAGCACAATTGATTCTCATTTTTAATTGCAATTTAAACGATAGACATGTTAGGCTTATTTTCAACAAATGCTAAACAGAAAAAAAGGACCATGTCTTAATCAAGCCTTTGGAAAACATGAAAAAACAGAACACAATTTTTTCTACACTCTAACTGTAAAAATCATATACATCACTTCTTAATTAAACATTTTTGTTGTAAAAAGCCAGGAGTAAATTAATGACAATTTCCTTCTTCGAATGGAAAAGCAAACTTAATATCCGGTACAAATTTCCATGTCGAATGCTTTTAGTCTTGAAAAACTTGTAAATAAATATTCGATATCTGTCACAGGAAAGAGATATGAATTGTTACTGGTACCCTACTGCTTTCAATTAATACCTTAATTTCACGCCCAGAGGTCCAGAGTCAGTGTTATCTGTTAATTCAGTTTAGTCTAACGTCACGGAAGCATATATCTCTATTGCTAGAAACAAACTTACAATGTATTTATCATCAATTAATCAGGAAAAATGTTACAGTTGAAGTAATTTCACGTTTACTAAAAGAAATATGGCCTCAAATTTTAATTGAACGATCGATGAATATTCTTTCAGTTTTCAAAATTTGACAGCCACGAATATTTTTGGGTCGTTTGACATTGTTATTGTACAATCATTTATGTTCTTAACATCCATACAATGACTCTATATACTTGTATAGACACATTCACACACTCGGCCAGAAACGTTTCTGGATTGAAATTAATTTATGTAGAACCAGAAAAGTTCAACCAGAGAATCAGATGCATGTGTGGAAATTGAAATTGAACGGAAATACAAACAAATTTTTAAAAAGGAGAAGAAGAAAAAACCCAACAACAATTGTATAAATAAAATCTCGATCGCAGAGGTGTTGCATGAATATAATCTAGGTAAAGCATAATAATAGACAGAATATTTTGATGCATTGTTACATTTGAAGACAATCTTTGAGGTGAAAACACGTTTTTAAGAAAATACAATTTACAGGAGCGCAAACTGGGCAAACATTCTAAAAAAATATAAAAAAATGACAACTTTGTCGAGTAACCTGCTATAAATCATGTATACTGAGATAGACGCATGAATAAAAGTCGGACAAAATGAGATTTTTTTTTATAAAAAACGGTTTCTAAAAGATACCGTTTCTACGCTTTAATCCCTTTCATCGTAAATCCATTTATCATGTATTTTTCGCTTAATTTCATCTATTTTGTAGAATTTCATGTTCCTTTCTGTTGGACTTAAATGTCAGACTTATGCCTCATCGAACAGGGACGGTATATAATTGCTGGAATACTTCAGGAATGCTGGGCATCTGATATCGTGGCCAATGACGCCGGTCCGTTATTATCTGAATCTATGATAAAGTTTAGCAAGATAATATGGCAAAACTACACATTATGGATTTGCAAAGTACTAAGTCAAGTTCTTAATTGTTACATAATCTACCCTCAATCAACAGCTGTATTTATTTTCCATTACGTATTTGTTTTGTTATGGTTGATACATAATGTAGTTTAAAGTGTAATTATTCAGTTAAACGAAAATGACACACAGTTCGTCCTATATAAACAATGTCCTATTATTTTCATTTTTTATTCAAACCAGTGTTTTTAAAATCTCGAATGTTTATACATGGATATAATGAACTAGGTATAGCAGCAACCTGCAGTGTTTGAAAAGACAAAAGGTGATACATTGGTCAAACCTATTTTGTGATGAAATTATAGGTTTAATCATATCAAAGTTTTATATGACAAGTTCATATTTTTTATCGAAATTCTTTAGTTGCCATTTTGTTAATCATGAATTTCAAATACGTTGGATTTTTCGTTTCATTGCGAAACAAAGAGAAGTCTTTTCACCCCAATACTTTGCAAATTATGATCACAATGTATAGAGTATCTTTGGTAAAATGACATCTTACAATACTTTCATTTGGAATAAAGACAAAACCATAAATACGAACTGCTTTCTTGGAAAACTTTGTGATGTAGATCGGATGATCGGATATAGAGTTTGTTAGAAGCCAAAAGCAAAAAATATTATTCTAGTCTCCATTTCTAGTCTCCGCTTTGATGTCTTTATTAAATGAAACAAATAGTGACAATTTGTTATAGAATATTTTAATTTTGTAGATGTTCTCTGAGAGGCGAACATTAATTTGTAAAACAATTTAGGTTAACATAACTGAATATTTCTATAAATAAGCACATTGAATGTTTCAACTGATTAAAAAAAAAAGCCGTGGTTAAAGATGGATATATTGATAGAGTAATCTTATTAAATAGAGAAAATTTCTGAAATTTTATATTCCATAACATCCATTATCTTTAAGGTTAAATGTTTTGTTTTCATGTACGCATTGTTAAACAAAAAGGTATAAGTTTTAATATGTTTTTCTAACACATTATTTTGCCATATGTAGTTATAAATCGATTTTTATAGTAAAACTGAAAACGTGGCGCTTGTAGTAATGCATCTACATAGTGTCAAAAGCTGTTGTCAGATCAATAAAAATGATGGATATGATACATCAACTTGTTAGTTGGATATGATACATCAACTTGTAAGAAATGGAAAGAACGAACGAGACTTAACAAGGCATAAGGTTCATTCAATGAAAATACCGCTCTGTTGGATTTGTGATGTAGCAGAAATAAACGGGACCAAACATGAAATGAACGATTAAGCATTTCATACAAACTTATTGATCAGCTGGACGAGGCTTACAAATTTGTTTTGTTTATTGTGTCGAGAGCATAATAAAAGCAGCAACTTTACGTGAAATTAACGTTATTTGATTAATGTTTAAAAATGTTTAGAAATTAAAGTTTAGGCAAAGGTTCTGCCTTTTATAAAAAGTCTCCTTTTTTAAAATTCTATTTTCCATACGAAATCTATATCAAAATGATTATATCTGATGTAATTAACAGTGTTTTAGTACAAATATTTGGTGAAAATTAAACTTTTGAGAACTATCAATCAATAATTTTGATGATATTTGTCATAGTCATTCTATAAATAGCGCATATACACAAGTACACCGGATAGTAATACATGCACAAATGCAATTCATGTTTGCGAATGAATATAATTATTATTTCCTGAAAAAGTCTGTTTAAAACGCTTTATGAATTTAAGAAATTGATAGGTATATCACGTCATAGCTTTAGCATCTTTGCATTTGAAATTAAACTCAGTTTAAAACAAGAGGGCCAAGATGGCCCTTTATCGCTCACCTGAGAATGACTGCTTTTAACAAAGTTGATTTGGACTTGGTTAATTGACCCCAGATAACCCATATTCGAACTTGACCTAGAAACAATCTTTCTGACAAATTTCCAGGTTAAATGGACTGAAAGTGTAGCCTCCAGAGTGTTAACAAAGTTTTTCCATATTTGGGCTTTGTGACCTAGTTTTTGACCGCAGATGACCCATATCCAAAATTAAGCTACAAATCATCAAACCAACCTTTCTGACAAATTTCCAGTATATTTCGACTGAAAATGTAGCCTCTATAGTGTTTACAATGTTTTTCAATATTTGGGCTCTGTGACCTAGTTTTTGACTCCAGATGATCCATATTCGAAATTGAGCTACAAATCATTGAAGCAACCTTTCTGACAAATTCCAGGTTATTTGGATTTAAAATCTTACCTCTAGAGTGTTAACAAGGTTTTTCCATATATTTGGGCTCTGTGACCTAGGTTTTGAAACCAGATGACCCATATTCGAATCTGAGCTAGAAATCATAGAAACAACCTTTTTGACAAATTTCTAGATTATTTGGACTGAAAATGTTACCTCTAAATCGTTAACAATGTTTTTCCATATTTGGACTCTGTGACCTAGTTTTTAATCCCAGATGACCCATATTCGAACCTGAGCTAGAAATCATCAAAACAATTTGTCTGACTTATTTCCAGGATATTTCGACTGAAAGAGTAACCTCTAGAGTGTTTACAAGGTTTTTCTATTTTCGGGCTCTGTGACCTAGTTTTTGACTCCAGATGATCCATATTCGAAATTGAGCTACAAATCATTGAAGCAACCTTTCTGACAAATTCCAGGTTATTTGGATTTAAAATCTTACCTCTAGAGTGTTAACAAGGTTTTTCCATATATTTGGGCTCTGTGACCTAGGTTTTGACCCAAAATGACCCTTATTCGAACTTGGGCTAGAAATCATCAAACAACTTTCTGACATATTTCCAGGACATTTGGACTGAAAATGTAGCCTCTAGAATGTGAAAAAGGTTTTTTCATATTTGGGCTCTATGACCTAGTTTTTGACCGCAGATGACCCATATACGCACTTGAGCTACAAATCATCAAAACAACAAATGACAAATTTCCAGGTTATTTGGAATTAAAATCTTACCTCTAGAGTGTTAACAAGGTTTTTCCATATATTTGGGCTCTGTGACCTAGGTTTTGACCCAAAATGACCCTTATTCGAACTTGGGCTAGAAATCATCAAACAACTTTCTGACATATTTCCAGGACATTTGGACTGAAAATGTAGCCTCTAGAATGTGAAAAAGGTTTTTTCATATTTGGGCTCTATGACCTAGTTTTTGACCGCAGATGACCCATATACGCACTTGAGCTACAAATCATCAAAACAACAAATGACAAATTTCCAGGTTATTTGGAATTAAAATCTTACCTCTAGAGTGTTAACAAGGTTTTTCCATATTTGGGCTCTGTGACCTAGTTTTTGACCCAAGATGATCCATATTCAAACTTGAGCTAGAAATCATCAAAACAACTTGTCTGACAAATTGTTAGGACATTTGGACTGAAATTGTAACCTCTGGAGTGTTAAAAAGGTTTTCACATATTTGGGCTCTGTGACCTAGTTTTTAATCCCAGATGACCCATATCCAAATACTAGCTAGAAATCATAGAAACAACCTTTCTGACCAATTTCTAGGAAATTTGGACTGAAAATGTAACCTCTAGAGCATTAACAAAGTTTTTCTACTTTTTGGCCATGTGGCCTAATTTTTGACCCCAGATAAACCATATTCAAAACTTAGCTAGAAATCATTGAAACAATCTTTCCGATAAATCTCCAGGACATTTGGACTGAAAATGTATCCTCTAGAGTGTTAACAAGGTTTTCCCATATTTGGGCTCTGTGACCTTGTTTTTGAACCCAGATGACCCATATTCGAATCTGAGCTAGAAATCATAGAAACAACCTTTATGACAAATTTCTAGATTATTTGGACTGAAAATGTTACCTCTAAATCGTTAACAATGTTTTTCCATATTTGGACTCTGTGACCTAGTTTTTAATTCCCAGATGACCCATATTCGAACCTGAGCTAGAAATCATCAAAACAATTTGTCTGACTTATTTCCGGGATATTTCGACTGAAAGAGTAACCTCTAGAGTGTTTACAAGGTTTTTCTATTTTCGGGCTCTGTGACCTAGTTTTTGAACCCAGATGACCCATATTCGAACATGAGCTAGAAATCATAGAAACAACCTGTCTGACAAATATTCCAGATTATTTGGACTGAAAATGTTACCTCTCCTTCTACAAGATGATTTTCAAAGTTTTCACTATAAAGCCTAAGTAAAACCAATGACCCAAAGATTGGGCCAGATTTGACCCCAGGGGCATAATTTGAACTTGGTAGTGGTCTACTAGACAATTCTACGTACCAAATCTTAAGGCTCAGGGCCTTGTCTTTTCAGACAAGAAGATTTTCAAAGATTTTTCTATATAAGCGTATGTAAAAAAATCAATTGACTCCCGGGGTGGGGCCAAATTTGATCCCAGGGGCATAATTTGAACAAACTTGGTAGAGGTCTACTAGACAATGCTACATACCAAATCTTTAGGCTCAGGGCCTTGTGGTTTCAGACAAGAAGATTTTCAAAGTTTTCCCTATGTAAAATCAATCGACCCCTGGGGTGGGTAGAGGTCTACTAGACAATGCTACATACCAAATCTTTAGGCTCAGGGTCTTGTGGTTTCAGACAAGAAGATTTTCAAAGTTTTCCCTAAGCCTATGTAAAATCAATTG
Organism: Cyclina sinensis; assembly: GCA_012932295.1. NCBI lineage: Eukaryota > Metazoa > Mollusca > Bivalvia > Venerida > Veneridae > Cyclina > Cyclina sinensis. The sequence continues at coordinate 6,950,865 of JAAONU010000008.1, forward strand.
ACCCCCCGGGGCGGGGCTAAATTTGTCCCCAGGGGTATAATTTGAACAAACTTTGAAGATGCCCACTAAACAATGCTACATAACATATCTTAAGGCTCTGGGCGTTGTGGTTTCAGACAAGAAGATTTTCAAAGTTTTTCCTTTAAGTTGCCATAGCAACCAGAGTTCTTGATGGAATTGAATTCTTTGAACAATTTTGGTAGAGCTTCATGCTAGGAACACCCCAGGAAAATTTCATCAACTTTGGCCCAGTGGTTTAGGAGGAGATGTTGTTTAAAGGAAAATGTAGACGCACTAACGCACGACGACGGACGACGGACAACATTAGATCACAATAAGTTACATGAGCACTTTGTGCTCAGGTGAGCTAAAAAAGCGAATCCAGTTTTTTTCATTGATATAAGATGTTTATAACTATTGTGTTCTTTATGGGGAATTCATTCCTATTTAAAGTATTCTTTTCGTTAAAGCTTCCATTAGAACTGACAGGAAAGCCAATAACATAGACATAATCTGAAGGCTCAGAAAACAGATTTTCGTTAGATAAATTCTAGCCTGCCATATATGAAGAACATATGTCTATCATTAATCCTCATCCGTTCTTCATCTAATGACGCTAATGCGGTGCTAGCTAACCTTGATGATACTTTTTATCTTATAACTGGAAACTCATGGAATTATACTCCAGATAAAATTTTTCTTACTGATCGCTAGTCTCAGATAAATGCCAGCTAACTCTGTACATATTTATTCAAGACCAGTCTTTATTTTATATTCCAAAAAACACGATGTCTCAGAGACGAAACTGTAAATGATAAGCGTGCTTGTGCAGGCATACACTTTACACATTTCCTAATTGGCCACTAGAAGAAATAGCGCGAACGAATTTCAAGTGCGGAAAGGCGGCCTTATTCACCCAGGTTCGGATCAGGACTCTTGATAGGCATACATACGTCATAGCTGTTGTAAACAAAGAGGAAGATAGAAAAACAAAATACCGCAAAATTTCAAGTCGTTCCCATTTTTCGTTTTGGTAAATAAGAGCTTTATTGGCTGGCCAGTTAGAACATTTGTCAAGTGTAAACTACTAACACTACAAATAACGTCAGAGACTTTATTGTACATGGTAATGTTTAAATCAAAGCACTGAAAGTACTGATTGGGGGCGAAGAATGAATACAATGAAGAGTTTCAAAAGTAACAATTCCTTTGCAAAATGTTGGAAATTGTCTGATCGTGTTTCAGTTCTTTGACTTATACCGTCACTTTTTTTGAAACATCAGTATCGTGGAAACCTTGAAGATACAGAACTGAAACTTTGCAGACACAGTAGTTGGTAGGACGCACATGACTCTCTATCACATTTTCTAGTTATTGTCCGTTTTAGGAACTTCGACTTAAATAACAGCATTTAAACGTTTCACCAGTGCAAGTGACATATTTTTCATTTACAAAAATAGGTCTCTGAACTTAGGAACAGCATTTTGCTTTTTACATTCAGGACAATCACCTGTGCAAAGCAAAAAAAACCCACAAAACTAATAATATTTTGACAGTTACAGCCTTTAATACATGAGCTTGTTCATTTAAAAAAATCTTAAGAAGCCTTGGTGATCATCTCTGAAACTTGTAGATGTACCATGTATTTTGAAGTGTAATAGATCCATTCTTACTACGGAGGTAAAACTATTTTTTTCATGTTAAGAAACTTAACAACACACAATGTAACTTTGCCTACATAGTCATCAGCAGGAAGAGATTTGAAAACAGACAAGAACACGAGGTCAATATAACATTTACTCTAGAATATAAAATAAATGAGATCAGACTAGTATATACCAGTGGTTTTATGCATAGGAACAAATTTTAAAAAAAGTAAGCAGAACTGTAAAAGACAACATAAGTTCCACTCACATACATTCTTCAAAGAAAGGACAAGACATTTATATCACTTTTTTAGGTACATGTAAACCTTTCTTAATGTCATTCAACAACTGTGCATAAAGGCTACTGAGAGACTGGGGATTCGAGGCATCGCCAAAATTAAATGTTAACTAAGACTACAAATGTATTTGTTTTAGGTTAATTTATTTCTGGATTATTGCTATTTAAGGAATTCAGTTCTGCTCTGAAAATTTAAACTAGTCTAGTGCACAGTAAAATGTAAATAAACCTTGTACTTATATTTCCAAATCAAGACCTTATTCAAACAATAAACTGGCCACACTTTGCATCATATAATAGAAAAAAAAAGTTCACGACAACAAAATGAAATAAAAACAAAATTAACAGAAAAGATTTTTCTATAACTAAGTTACAGTTTTTCTAAATCTGAGCATCATTTTTTCTGTGATATACTTATTCTATCATGTTTATGCACCTTCATATACAAGAAGTTTTCATTAATTATTCATCTATTAATGCACTTGTCTTCCTATTGTATAATGTTCTTGTGATTTTGGATACTAGATTTCCAAGTTTCAACAATTTTAACTCCTAAAATTTCACTGCCTTGCTTTTCGATCTCCAAATGAACTGATCCATGTTCTGCAAACCACAGTGGCAGGGTCATCACCAAGAGCAAAGAAGAGAACATCTGCTGGCAATACCATGACAATGTATCTTGCAGTAATAACTCTGCCTTGCTGTCTTCCATACTGACCGCAACTACATGCAGTTCCTCAAATGCAAAGCCTGTTTCACAATTCTAAAAATTATGAAAAAAAAAAACATTTGGTGAACAGGCATAATTACACAATGTTAAGTCAAAATATCAAAAGATGTTTTCACTGAAACTTTAATTGGAAATACATGGGCAATCAGTGATCACATGTGTCGCCTGATGATAGCCAAGTAAGCAGTTGCATTGAGAGGTGATTGGACAGATTGTTGGCTAAAACGAGATTTTTATTCAAGGGCCATAACTCAGCCAAAAATCATTTAACCGAAAAACCTGTTAAACAAGCCCAAGTACTTGAGGTACCGATCAATCCTGTAACATTGCATTCAAATTGCTTCAGTAATATAAGAGAAGAAGTCCAGACGAAGTTTAAAAATAAAAATCATTAAAGGGCCATTACTCTGACAAAAAACATTGAATTGGAAAATGCCGATGATTTGCACAACTTAACTTGGTACTGATCATTCTAGTAAAGTTTGGATGAAATTGCACCAGTACTTTCTGAGGAGTAGTCTGGACAAGTATGTGACAGATGGACGGACGGACAGACAGACAATGGAGAAGTGATCCCTGCATGTAACGGCTTCTTTGTAACATGTCGCAGCTACTGTGAAGCAGGCAACACAAAAATCATTAACGGGCCAAAACACCTTTTTATAATCAAGGGCCATAACTCAGCCAAAAAATTATTCCACTTAAAAACCCATTAGATACGCACAAGTACTTGAGCTACTGATCAGTCCTGTAACATTTCATTCAAACTGCGTTAGTAGTATAAGAGAAGTTTAAAAAAATCATTAAAGGGCCAATCATTAAACTGGAAAATTCCGATGATATGCACAACTAGACTTGGTACTGATCATTCCTGTAAAGTTTGGATGAAATTGCACCTGTAGTTTCCGAGAAGTAATTTTTGTGACGGATGGACAGACTGACAACAGAGAAGTGATACCTATTTGTCGTGGCTACTTTGTAGCAGGCGACACAAAAAAATATATAGATCACTGTAATGACACATTAAGAAGGCATTGTAGTAAAATACAAGATAATTGTGGAATTAATTTAGATAGGTAATAATTATAAGTAAAAAATTCTGCATAGAATCGTATTCAAACTTCACAGAAATATTGTTCAAATATATTTTTATTGTAGTTATTATTTTTAGGTTTGTTTTGAATTTAATGCCCATATCACATTCAATAATTTATCAGAGCCGGCAGTTTATCTAACCATCCTTCTTTTATGGCCAGTCTCTATAAGAAACTGCCACCATTAAGGGCCATACAGTAATAAATGTAACATAATAAGGTATCATACAATGAAACAGACCATAACATTTTGATACCACATCTGAAATTTATCAAACATACCTTAATTGATGTTTGTACAGTTGTGGACAAAGTCTCATTTTCTCACATCACCTTTGTTACTTCCACAAAATCCCAAGTGGCATCACAACATGTTGCATCCCACTAGAGTGTGATCATTGCCTTCCGAGATCCATCTTAATGTGTAACTGTTTTATTGAAACATCTGTTCCTTTGACCTTAAACATTCTCTGGTTGTCTTCCTGCAGGATGAAATAATCAGTAAAAATATCTGAACTACTCACTGGTTCAAACTTGTTCAAACATAATGACCTATATTAGGCAACCTACATGTACTACAGATAACTTCCACCAAGGAAGACTAGTTTCACTAATTTTGAGTTTTATGTACATTTTAAACAAATTTTGTGCCTCATCTAGCACAGGCAGGTGGTTTATCTGTCAGACAATGATCATTACATAAATGTGCCAGACTCCACTCCTGATCTCTTTGAGAATCTGCAGCCTTTATTTAACATACATGTACAGCAGGGCTCAAACCAACTGCCCTTTTTATTAGACTTAAGTAAAAAGGTTTACAAGTCAGTGACTCTAACCAACTGACCTGAAGTAAAACCAAGACAAAGGTTTAATGCAAAAGATAAAAAATATTACAATAAAACATCTCTAGCATTTTTTACAGAATGTTTGTTTTTTATTATGATATCTATCAATATAAGGTTGTATGATAACTATGGAATTAGAATAAAGACATGTTAACATGAGAAATCTTATAAATTTGTTTTGTTTAATCTTACACAACTCACCTCTATAATCATACCCTCCGTACACACAGACCCTTTGTTTAACCATAGGTCAGTGAACTCTAACATGCAGAGTAGGAGCAAGGGTCAGGGGTACTTCCGTAGAGACGTTATCACAGTTAACTCTGTGCTCCTCTGTCGTTATCATATTATTTGTGATAAACACGTTTGTTGCTTGTGTTGCAACAAGGTAGGCTGGTTTGTCATCCCTCTTCAAAATTACCTCCCCCAAAACAACAGTTTCCTCCTTTTGGCTGGTGGTTTACCTGTCAGACCATGATTATTTAAAAAGTCACATAACTGCATAGGCCTCCATCACATGGCCGTGCAGTTTATCACTTCCATTAGGGCCCTTGTAGTGAGTGGTTTGTGCAAGTGCCATAACTTGTACTGGCATCCCATACGGTCCACTTCCATTGTTTACTATCTTTAGAATGATGCTCATCTGGAACAAGAGTAAAAATGATAAATAATAGTAATATTCTGTAATTTCATAGTCAATTTGTTCTTTATTAATCTTTGGAGTTCAAAGGTTAGGAATATCAGGTTGTTTCAGCTGCATAGTAAGCACATACTTACTGTTACCATAATAAGGATTAACAAAAAAAGCCAAATAATACATGGTAAAAGTGGAGTGAAACTGGTGATATGGTGACCACCAACCATGTCACATACCATCACAAGTGTTTACAGTGCTTTATCTTAAAAAGTCAGCCTTGTCAAATCATTTCTCTGTTTAGTTCCTCAATTTCTTTGACCCATTCTTGCAAAGAAAACAATAAGACATTTTGCCCCATTTCTCAATGTCACAAATTTTGAGATAACAATTGATCAACATAATTATACAAAAACAGAAAACATATGATAATTTCAAAGATGATTTCAATTTAAAAAGCAATAACTTATCCTATGCAGGAAAAAATGCTTCTTTTATGGTAATCAAAATAATAGTAATGAAGAATAATTACAATTTCCTTTATCTTTAATGCCTATATTAAAATAAATGAGCAGACAGAAAGGAAATGTAAACAAAAAATACTTAGAATCTAGTTTAATGTATTTAAGCTATCATTTTCATATATTTCGAGCATTAAATCTTCATCTTGCAAGTTGCTTATTTTTATTATTTGTGTTTCTCAGCATTGACTGATACACATGAAACAAAAGAATGACAATCTTCATTAAATTGGGTTAAGACACAGTGTTTTGTATGTTAATTTGTTATTTGTTTGCAGCTATGAAAACTAATTTTATGCAACTTCAGAGAATAAGTAGTTAATAACTATGCTATCAGTCATATGGACAACTGGTACGATAAAAAACCCTAAATGCAGACAGAGTTCTTTGTAGTTTTTTTTTGTTCAATGAACACATACTACTTTTGAGCACAGGGACATGGCTCACTGGTCAATGTGCTGTTGTGTCACTGTGCTTTTGAGGGAAGCAAAATTAGAACTCACATGGCGCAACTGACTGAGTTGCAGTTCTCTTCATTCTTTTTCTAAATTAAGAAAATAAAGTTGTTCCCTCTTCTGTTTTTTATTTCAAAATATGCAACTTAACCAACGTAATTGGGCCCACAGTCACTTGAAGTTGGGAACTAGTTCCCATCTCTGTCTCCTGCTGTCATTATTTCTGAAAAAAAAATGTGGCGACAAGTTAATTTTGAGTGTTCTTATTGAATTTCAAGCTTATTCTTTCACTTAGACAAATACTGATGTGTAGAATACACTTGTAATTATCACTTAATTGATAGGCACAACCAACATTTTACAGACCTTTGTTATTATTGAGAAACCAAGGAAAAACTATTGACAGTTCTGATATTTTCACTTTCACTTTAACTAGGCTACAATCAGGGATTCCATATTATCATTACGCAGAACTTCACTTCAACTCAATGAACAGTCTAGCGGAAAATTCAATGACTAGTTCAAACGTTTTTATGAGAAAAGGCACAAACCTCATGAAATTTCTCCTCCTTTTCTTACAACATAACTTCCGGAATTCCCATTGTCTAAATTTCGGCGTTTCGATTGGCTGATCTATAAATACTTAATCATGTAAATGTTTTTTGCAAAAATGATGCAATACATGTATGTCAAACAGTCATGTCGACAATATACATTCAGAACCATGTTGATGGCTCGATATCTCCGTATCTTAAATTTGCAACTGCCAAGATCTTGTTTTTTCTCTGTTATAAAATGTAATTCGCCGAACGATTAAGTTTGAAGCCTACACAGAAGGTTGACCTACTTTCTAACATCGATGCGTGACATTCAGAATAAGCGCTCAAAGACAAAATTGTTTTCATTTCCTTAAACATATCTGAAAATAATAATTTGCTTAATATAATTTTAAAAAGACTACTTACAATGCTGTTTATTCTATTAATTATATCCTCCATCACAATTCGGCTGCACGATCCAAAATGGCCGTAAGCTAAGAAATATAATCCGACATTGCGAAATCAATGCGCGTAATCACTTTGTTTCAGTAAAAAGTGTTCGGTTTTTGGTCTCATTTGAAAATAAAAATGAACACATAATAAAGAACCTTTATCAAAGCTGAACAAAAAGTCCATCATTGATTAACAATTTTAAATTCATTTATGAAAAAATGATCGAACTATTTCGAAGCGTAGGATTACTACTTCTCTGAAATCTAATGTGAAATGTCTCGATTTTCCTGAAAATTTGGCAAGCATAGTTATACCTTTGGAGGGCGAAAGTATTCGCCCCCCAAAAATGGTCTTTGCGATAGGATTCACCGAAGTTTTACCATTTCATATTCAAAGTTCATCGAAATCACCTGGCCCTTTTGTGATTTCAAATAGTGTAACATCTTTACTTGTGATTAAATTCAATATATAAGCTACTTTTCTCTATATCAAACTACAGTTGTATGTAAGCTTAATATATAAGCTGCTTTTCTCTATAACAAACTACAGTTGTACGTAAGTTTAATATATAAGCTGCTTTTCTCTATATAAAACTACAGTTGTATGTAAGTTTAATATATAAGCTGCTTTTCTCTATATCAAACTACTGTTCTATGTAAATTTAATATATAAGCTGCTTTTCTCTATATCAAACTACAGTTGTATGTAAGTTTAATATATAAGCTGCTTTTCTCTATATAAAACTACAGTTGTACGTAAGTTTAATATATAAGCTGCTTTTCTCTATATAAAACTACAGTTGTACGTAAGTTTAATATATAAGCTGCTTTTCTCTATATCAAACTACAGTTCTATGTAAATTTAATATATAAGATGCTTTTCTCTATATCAAACTACAGTTCTATGGAAATTTCATATTTAAGCTGCTTTTCTCTATTTTAAACTACAGTTGTATGTAAGTTTCATGTTTAAGATGCTTTTCTCTACAGTTACTATGGGAAACATTTTTAATTTAATCCTATTTTATTACTATAAAGATAATAATAAAAACACACAAAAAGTACACACAAACATATATAACACTATAGACAATTTCATTGATTGAAAATAAAAAGTATATACCAATAGAGTAAATGGGTTGGGCCACAAGTTTTAACAACCTTAGAAAACGGCCCTCCACAAAAACGTCAAATGAAAGAAACAATATGTTATAAGTATTCATTGTAGTGATCTCATAAATTAATTAATAATAAGTAGCAAAATGTGAATGTTTGTTTGTCTTGAAAAAAAACTTCAACTTCAACTTCAACTTAATACTGCCAAAAGTCAATACTGACTATACTAGGCAGGCGCTATAAAAACAACTAGTATTTTATATACATTGTATATATTAAAGAAAGAGAGAGAAAAGAAAATTTAAGACCAACAAAAATCAAAGAAAAGAAGAACAGGAAAGCAACAAAAGTGTAGAAAACATTATTTCAAAAAAGTCCATGGTGCCTGCCGTGATAACCCAGCCGAGACAATGCTATCGAAAAACGGCGAAAACGATATTTATACAACACTAAGTTGTGTCAAAACGCTTCGTAGATTTGATAAAAAGGTGGACTTGTTTAAATAAAATACAATTATTAGCAAAAGTTAAATGCTGTATTCCAAATAATACTTTCGATACACTCAACGGGTGGAATTCACGAGTATTCATAAACAAGTTTCTTCTCTGCATCTGAAAGAAAAATGTTCTGCATTTTCACATAAATTACCACAACTACATCTGGGATTTTCACGAAGATGATTATGATATAAATCGTAATTAAGGTTGCTGCAATTGTTTCTCAGTCTAGCGTGTTGAATCTGTTGGTATCTTTCGCCAAAAAGAAAAATAGGGGGGACATCTGGCGGTTTAAATTTTTGTTTAAGGCAAAGTTTAAAAGAGTTTGGCAATTACGACTATCAATATCTAGATTATTCCAGAATTGCAAAGGAACTTAAGTAATCATTAAATTTTACAAATGGGAAACATTTCGGACAATATGTCATCATTTTCTTCGTATAGATATGTTCATTCTAAACTTAACCTGTTGCCTTATAGTATGGCTGCATCTAATGATATTTTATCAAAGAAGGTGTCTGTGACAATCAGTTGCATTTTTAAATTTTGCTCCTTGTTTTCAAATATGAACCAGACAAGAAGTTCATTACGTATGTATAAAATTGTACGATCACTTTAACGTTAGTAAAATGAAAAATAAGTTTGTAAAACCACGCGAGAAAACCTATCATCTGAAACGTTTCCACCAGATTCTTACTAATACATATTCTATTTTGGTCCTTAGTAACAAGAATCGACACTGTATTTAGCATTTTTCACACAAATGTATATATCGTACTCTGAGGCAAAATATTTTGATCTTTAAAATATAGAAATAAGTGCAAAACTATTTAATTTTATGAAGTAAAACTAAGTGGTGCAATGTGAAAACATAGACTTTGCAAAAAAAAAGGAAATATCAAGAAAGATAGAACAAACAAAATAAAACACTATTGTTAAAGTTCGCCATAAGGTATTTGCTGGAACGCACAGTTCCGGCACTGGAGCTTAAAATTTCAGTTTAAAATAAATTAGCAAGAATGTGATGTATGTAGTTGAAATATATTCAGATATATGCTAAATGAATGCTTAATTTGATATTATTTAAATTTGTGTAATACTTCTGCATCAGAAGAATTCACATGTTAATCGACTGACAAAACGTCTGTAATTCTAACTGGCTTGTGGCTCGGGTTATAGCAATTCGATATAGTGCGAAGGATCTATATAACTGTAATGTAATATCAAACAATTGCGTAGTCTTTGTTCGCAACAGCTGTTGAATGATGAAAACATATTTTTGTTTATAAAAACAATCGCGTAAACCATGATTATTCACGCAATGTGTGAGATATGATACGGATGTTGTTATAAACACATCAAAAGTTAATCTATTAACTGACTTTATTTTCAAGTCAGTTAAAGTAACGTACCGTTTTCTTTATTTCTTTACCAGTAATAAACATAACACATTTAACCGTGATACGGAGGCAATGGAACTGTTGGGATATAAAATGGTCAAAAGTTGGCTGTGTTTCTTTATTATTTCTCTTTTAGCAGTATTATGGATTTTACATTCATTACAAGTAAATACTACTGACAGTTACGGTCAGCAAAAAGAAATTGCGACTTTTGAAAAAATCAGTCCCCCGAAGGGAACACAAATGAGCGTTGAGCAGATAGCCGGTATCTTAAAGGTTTTACCAACAGACGGGAATTTACTCGTGTGGGGACTAGGTAATGACAGTCCGTTATGGCATAACTCTACAAAAGGTAAAGTTGTTTTCATAGAGGATTCGGAAAGTTGGTTTGAACTTATCAAACGAAAATATCCTTTTCTAAATGCATACAAGATAAGCTATTCTACCTTAACATCCCTTGACACAATTTTGAAAAACCCAGACACGTGGAAGAGCTTAGATATTCGATTTAAGCTACCTGAAAATGTGATATCTACTAGATGGCATGTGATTATTGTGGATGGCCCAGCTGGCCATATAGGTCGACACCAGACAATTTACACATCGATGCTGTTGGCAAAAGATAACACTCATATTTTTGTGGATGACTACGAACGTGAGTCGGAACGTTTGCTCTCAGAAAAATTTCTTGGCATACCTGTCGATGTTGTGAAAAGAACTGCACATGATGAAGTTGGTGAAAACGAGCAAGCGCATTTTGTCTTAAATGACAAACAAATTAAATAAATTGAATAATTCTTGAAATCAATAATTATCTTTTTTAGGGAAAACTATTATATTGAGTCTGTGTTCTTTGCCAGAACAGCAAGGTCTTGACACATTTGCTTCTTCACTCAAAAGAAATTTAATGTAGTTGTGTTCAGTTCTAGTGTTCAAGCGTGTCATGCCTATCTATTGTTTCTTTTTTAAGCTTTTATTGCTGATATCAGTTCAACTTGGGACAAACATTATGTATTCCAATAAGGAAAAGGGACGTTTATAATAGAAAATTAAAAAAGTTACCTGCTAACATCTCTTCTTCACTGTTGTTTTCGTTTTGGTCTGGACAAATGTAAACTGAAGACATATTTCATTTGAATGTTTTTGTCTTGAAATATTCTTTCTGAATGGGTATAATTCTATAAAGCTCCGCTTTTGTCGGTTTATTTTCTTTCTTTGAAATTCTTTGCGACGAGAGTGCTTAAAACTTTAAATCAACAATTCTTTGATTAACTTCAAAGCTGAGACTTCATTGTTCATTGCAATGTTTGATATGCCATGTTTAGAAAATCTGTCTATGCGACACGTCTTAGTTAAATATACTATTTCATATTCAAAGTCCTCTGAAATCACGAGGCTGTTTTGTTATTTCAAAAAACTGTAACATCTGTAAATTATATTGATTTGATTCATAAGAGGGTGGAATGCGTGCACATTATGGAAAATGTATCAATCTGAATAATATTAAAACAGAAATACAACCGTTATTTATTCTGATATACACTGTAGATTCATTCATGTAGAGAAATAGATTTAGCTGTGTTCATTGAAACCCTCAATGTTTGTATTATATCAGAAATTTGAATGACAACGGACAAAGTCACACAACCATGGGATAGAGACAGTTGTTTTGTTATAAGAAACATATTGAGCATACATGGCGAACATAAGACACCGTTTAAATAATATTAACTTTAAAAACATGTTATTGTCACTGTCATAGAAAGGGACAGCAGTTACCTTCTGTAACTGCTGCTGTTACGAAACCCAATGAAGAGAAAGCATTTTTCTAAAGGTTATTTGTAAAGCGTTCGGATAACTGAATGTCTAATAAATTAATATGACGCCAGTACAGTAAAACAAAAATGAACTTTAATAGATATAAGCCATACGTGATATATTACATGTATATGATTAACCAAACATCTAATTTTTTTGCCGTCCGTAGTATGATCGAAATATATACATTCCACCAAAAACATTTATAGAACGAAATCAAATGCCGAAAATATTTTGTTATGTTACTATTCTATTTAATTGAACTATGCTTGATGTATCGTTTCATTTCATTGTCAAAAGCATCTGATTTTAGATATGCGTACACGTATCATCGTCAATCAATCAGTCATGTCATTTTCTCTTGATATCATCCAAAATTATTATGTCATTATTTCATGTCTCTGATTGTTAATTGTTGTAAATCTCCCGCACGTTTCACTAAACAAAGTTGGGAAAGTGAATATAGTTTTCTTTCCATTCCTTGGCATTGTTTGACAACATTGCTTTTTTTCAATCGATACTCTTTTAGTTTGATATAGTTTAATAAAAGATATAATTAACTCTTCGGGCGATCCCTCCCACGAACAAAATTTGTTTTATTTTTATTTATTTAATATATATGTTATAATATTTAATATATATTATATAATATTTATTTATAAACGAATTTATTAATGTTGGTTAAAATGTATTGAACGAGTCGTACTATATGTTTAAACAGAAAGTATTTCCTTTTTAGTTTTCAATTGGTTACAGACAGTTATAAATATAAAAAATAAATATCTTTTATGACTGGTCATGTAGAAATAATTACATGTACATTTGCCTAATTACTGTTTGATGCTTCTATCTCTAGTTTTCGTCATTTATCACATTAACAAGCTTTCATAATTTCCCAGTCATTTTCAATTTTACAGTTTTAGCCTGACAGACGAAGCCGAAATTCTAAGACGTTCTATTTGTTCAAGTATCTGAAAATTCTTTTCACTTAGTGCTTCAAGCTGCTTGTGCCATAAGTGTTTAAATCGACTGACTCACACAATTTAGCCTAAATGTCTTCCTTTAAAAATGAGGAGAAGTTGTTATATTGCAGAGAAAACATAGTTTTATGCTTCTGTACATCATGAAAACTTAAGAAAAAAGAATTTGGTTTAAACATGATTCGAACACATGCCCCTCCGGTCAATAAAAGTAAGACCTGTAAGGTAACCCACTGATCCACTCTAACTTGTTATTAGCAAGTGTCAAAATTAACAATTTAAACCAAATATCTACCCCGTGACTAACGGGGTAAATCTTTGACCGATTAAATCGTGCACAACTTCATATTATGATGTTTCTGTAACAAAAATGAGGCAGTCACTTAGTTTAGATTATGTTCTTCACAATTACAATTAAAATTTCTATATGTATAAACATTTTCTTTTTTATGCGTCGTCGACCTATCTGTGAGACAGTCGCTTTAAAGTAGGCATTAATTTTTTAGAAGAATGTTTAAGAGGAAGCGCTGATAAACATTCAAATGATATATTTCTGATTTGCACCGTGTCATATGACGTCATCAGCTATTCCTACCGAAAATCGCCTCTGAATTAATAAGTTGACATTTTGGAAAAACTTTATGTTTTACTACACGAATGAGCCTGAGTATCATGCGATGGATTATTTAGTAATTTTTGACCTAACTAGCCACTAGTTTTCTCTCGTGGAAATTACAAAGATTGCCAAGATACGAGTTATACTCTTTCGGGTGTATCAAATATTGAAAAAAAATATTCTTTCTAATTGCTGGTTGTTTTTATCCTCAAAGGCAGGTGTAGAAACCTCATCAAAACAGTAACAAGAAAACATAAATTTAAGGTTCGAAAATATGCAAATTATATATTGAATGCTGTGGCTTGAGGGCTTTGGAAGTTGTGTAACTTCTGATCTTAGATCAAAACAATTTGGCGTATCTGTGCATAGAACAATTTAGTTTGATTCATTTTGCCATTGATCTGTTTCAGAAGTAAAATTAAAATTTTGCCTCAACGGCATAAACTTTGCCTAAAGCAAACTCAATTAATATTATCTAAAGGATTTAAATGTTTCACACATTACTAAAGCCGACCACAGAGAAAAACAGAGAAATCTAGAACTGTAAAGATTTTCTCCCTCACACCAAGCCTGCATTATGACTGATAAATTTATGTAAGTCATCACGTTGTTTTCCTTTCGATAGCATATTGTTTGGGAAAGAGATTTTCCCACACCAAATTTCTTTTCATTATTACAATTTCTATTAGAATCCAAATTGTAACGTCTGTATTTTTTTTTCAAAATTATATCATTTTTCCGTGCTTTGATTCAGTAAAGAAACTTACGTAGAAAATCTAAACAGTTGCTCGACGAGATACAATTAGATAATAGCTAAACGTTTGCAGATATACAGATTAAAATAAAAAGAAATAGTATTATTTCACTAGGACTATTAAGCAATCTATATTGTAAACTAAAAATAAAACGTTTAGTTATTTTGTTGAAAATATAAAATACGTTGTTTAAAAAACGTTATTTTTACTTCTAAAAAAGTTTGTAACACTGAACGTCTTTGGTATAATATCGACATTACTACAGTACTACAGTTCTGAAAAAAAGATACTTTTCTTTGCTCAAATACCCTTAAAATTGCATTATTGACAAAACATGTTCTTCGTTGCTCAATAATCCTTAAAACTACAGTCTTGACAAAACATGCTCTTCGTTGCTCAATTATCCTTAAAACTACTGTTTGACAAAAATGCTTTTCGTTGCTCAATTATCCTTAAAGCTACTGTCTTGACAAAAATGCTTTTCGTTGCTCTAATACCCTTAAAATTGCAGTATTGACAAAACATGCTCTTCGTTGCTCAATTATCCTTAAAACTACTGTCTTGACAAAAATGTTTTCGTTGCTCTAATACCCTTAAAACTACAGTTTTGACAAAACATGCTTTTCGTTGCTTAAGTACACTTAAAACTACAATCTTGACAAAAATGCTCCTCTTTGCTCAAATATGCATATAACAACAGTTATGATACTGCAGCTGTTCTTTTCTCAAATATTCACGTAACAATTATCTGTATAATTCGGTTCTGTTTTATTTAATCGTTGACATCACTTAGAGTTTCAACATCCTTTGGTAAATACTACAGAATGATATTACAGTCTTACATCTAAACAGAGGATCGAGAACTAAGCCTGCTATTTATGTAGATTCCAGCATCCGTGTACGATTCATATCTTTAGAACATAGAAATCTGTACTATTTTACAATATTTTCATATATTACGACTAATTTTTTAAAAGATTTTTTCATATTTAAAATTTGATATCTTTTGAGAGTATTTTACATGACTTTAAAAAAGAAATTGTTTAAGATATTTCTTTTTATGTTTTTGTTTATCTAGTCTGTGGATTAAAAGTTCACAAGTCAATATCACATTAGTGTAGAAATAACACAGTCTATATAAACTTTGTCAAAGCACACCCTTTTAAAAGGAAGTAAAACATTTTATTGTATTCTTTACAGTTCAGCATTAGTCTTTACTAATAAGAAGTTGGCAGTAGCAGTACGCAGTAGCAGTTGGCAGTAGAAATTAAATCAAACGTGAAGTTGGCAGTAGCAGTAACAGCAGTAGCAGTAGGCAAAACTTGAAGTTGGCAGTAGCCGTGACAGCAGTAGCAGTAGGCAAAACGTGAAGTTGGCAGTAGCAGTACGCAGTAGCAGTTGGCAGTAGAAATTAAATCAAACGTGAAGTTGGCAGTAGCAGTACGCAGTAGCAGTTGGCAGTAGAAATTAAATCAAACGTGAAGTTGGCAGTAGCAGTACGCAGTAGCAGCTGGCAATAGAAATTAAATCAAACGTGAAGTTGGCAGTAGCAGTACGCAGTAGCAGTTGGCAGTAGAAATTAAATCAAACGTGAAGTTGGCAGTAGCAGTACGCAGTAGCAGTTGGCAGTAGAAATTAAATCAAACGTGAAGTTGGCAGTAGAAATTAAATCAAACGTGAAGTTGGCAGTAGCAGTAACAGCAGTAGCAGTAGGCAAAACTTGAAGCTGGCAGTAGCAGTGACAGCAGTAGCAGTAGGCAAAACGTGAAGTTGGCAGTAGCAGTAATAGCAGTAGCAGTAAGCAAAACGTGAAGTTGGCAGTAACAGTTACAACAGTAGCAGTAGGCAAAGCGTGAAGTTGGCAGTAGCAGTAACCGCAGTAGCAGTAGGTAACTCTGAAAGTCTGCGAGAGTGTTTAAAGCAGTCACAGACCATTGCAATCGAACCGGGAGGGTCCCTAGAATTTCTAGATTGGCACTAAAATTCCTTAAAGTCTGCAGGAATGTCAGAAACAGTAGCAGACCGTAACAATGGACTCCGGAGGGCCCCTTAACATAAAAATAACATTTTCTCGATTGGCACCAAAATTCCTGAAAGTCTGCGTGAGGGTCAGAAACAGTCTCAGACCGGTAAAATTGACCTAGAGGATCGCTAAACCTCAAAAATTACATTTTCCCGATTGGCACCAAAATTTCTGAAAGTCTTCGAAGATGTCATAAACAGTCGCAGACCGGTAAAATTGACCCGGGAGGATCCCTAGACCTCAAAAATTACATTTTCCCAGTTGGCACCAAAATTCCTGAAAGTCTGCGGGAGAAAAACAGTCGCAGATTAGTTAAATCGACCCAAAAGGGTCCATAGACCTTAAACATAACATTTTCCTGATTGGCACCAAAATTCCTGAAAGTCTGCGAGAGTGTCAGAAACAGTCGCAGACTGGGTAAATCGACTCGGGAAGGTCCTTAGACATCAAACATGACATTTTCTCGACTGGCACTAAAATTCCTGAAGAGTATCAGAAACAGTCATGGACCGGTTGAATCGACCTGGAAGGTTCACTTAACATCAAAAGTGACATTTTTCCGATTGGCACCAAAATTTATGAAAGTCTGCAAGAGCGTCAGAAACAGTCGAAGACTTACGCAGACTCGGGAGGGTCTGTTGATGTTAAAACATGTTTTATTTTCATTGAAACATTCCAGACTTTTAAGACTTTCTTACTGCCACTGCTCGTTCTGCTACTGCCAATTTCACGTTTTGCCTACTGCTACTGCTCGTTCTGCTAATGCCAATTTTACGTTTTTCCTACTGCTACTGCTCTTACTGCTACTGCCAGTTTCACATTTTCTTTACTGCTACTGCTGTTACTTCTACTGCAAGCTTCACGTTTTGCCTACTACTACTGTTGCTACAGCTACTACCAGCTCAAGTTTTGCCTACAGCTACTGCTGTTACTGCTACTGCCAAGTTACGTTTTGCTTACTGCTACTGCTGTTACTGCTACTGCCAACTTAACGATTTGCTTACTGCTACTGCTCTTACTGCTACCGCCAACTTCTCGTTTTGCCTACTGCTACTGCTCATACTGCTACTGCCAGCTTCACGTTTTCTTTACTGCTACTGCTGTTACTGCTACTGCCAACTTCACCATCATCTATCATTATTTAGTTTAGGATTTAGGTAAAGTTATTTATTTATCCTTTATCTTAACTAGTTAAACAGTAACATGATGTTATAAATTGAGTTTGACATCATGTGTGGAAAAATATATAATCAATGGTTCCTACGTATTGCTGCAAGATACGTTATAAATCAATCGTCCAAATTTAAAATGTTGACTAAGAAGAAGCATCTCTATCCCAAATACTACAAGATTAGTTTCGACATGGCAGTTCTATTAACAAAATGATATACTGTAAGAACAAACCTTATCTTTACTGTATAAAATAACTTTACAAACTCTCTCGCTTACATATTCAGATATAATCTTAACATCTAAAAGTAAAAAGAAAATAACTCCGAAGCAAGATACAATGCTCATTTGTTTTATTGATTACCCCTATTAGATTACCTAAAATAAACAGCACTGCCTCTGAGAATTTTGTTATACATCGAATGAAACACAGGTCGATTCTACAAATCTAGAAGTTGTTTGTTCCTGTTCGTATTTTCAGCGGCCAGGCGCTCTGTTTATATAATATTTTGAGTGTGAGAGTAAAAGGAAACATCGAAAAGCAATGACCAAACCAATTCAGGTCAACGAACGAAGGGGTTCATGTACGTTATATCTGTATCAACACTATTCTTATAAACTAACTTAAAATAGATTACTTTCAATTAAGTTGACTAAATTTTGCAATAGCTCAGCAGTTTAATGTAGTATAGATTGGACTGGCCATGGTTACCCGGAAGGAAAGAAAGTGAGAAAGGAGTCCTGATATTTCATTTTTAAAAAATTTATATGACTGCACTTGTCTCTTTTATCATAATCAATAAAGTGAACACACAATTTTACAAAGGAACTATGGCAGCATTATAAGGTTATAACAGTTAAAAGGGACTGACTCACAGATGGGCCGACGATGGAAAAAAAAGAAAATGTTTATACATCTTGAAATTCTTGTTGTAAATGTGAAGAACATATCTAAACTAAGTTACTGAGTCATTTTTTGATACAGAAAATCATCAAAATATGAAGTTTTACACACGTTTATCGGTAGAAAAATTACCCCGTTAGTCACGAGGTAGATACTTTAGTTATGACATTAATTTTGACGAAACTTTATATTTACAGTCTGTGGCTCAATAGTGTACATCGTTGCTTTGTATTTTACCTACCGAAAAGTCATGGGTTCAAAACCTGGTTAAGTCAAAACTTTGTTTTTCAGTTTTCATTTTGTATAAACATATACTATTATGTTTTTTTCCATAGTATATTAACTTCTCTTAAAGTTTAAATAAAAAAATCGGCTAAATTCTTTGAGTCAGTCGCTTTAAGTGCAAGATAACTATAGCAGTAAATGCAAACATAGGAACGATCGGATATAGTTTGTTTCTCACACTTCTTTTCATCTATTCTACTGCAAGCGCCAATTCTAATTCAAGAGTAACTGACGTCTCATTAATATTATATTTCTTTTACACATACAATGTATTTGCGAACGAAAAACATGCCATGGTGTGTTTGTGCATTATTAATAAAATTCCAGTAGAAAACGAATGTCGAATACCATGGCCATATGAGTAAATTTGCAAAAAATAAAATATTTCAATTTTTATACACTATCCTGTTATCAGCACGTGTCAAGAAAAAATGAAACATATGAATGGGGAAAAGTTAGTGATTCAGAAAAAATGGCGGCCGAAGGTAAGGTATCAGAATTAAAATTGAATCAAGACTAAACAGATACAGTATCTGAACTCTGTAAAAGTGAGCCAGATCGATGGAATGTTGCTTTCAATTAAAGTGCTGCCGCTTCATTTACACAAAATTACAAAAGTCCAGTTCACTTCAATTTCCTAGCTTTTTCAACAGAGCATGATGCGCTCCATAATCATTTCGCCTCAGAATCTAACCTAAAGAACATGCCAGGGCCTTCTATTTCTTAAATATTGAAGGTAGGCAGCAGCCATTAAAAGGAGAATCAAAGGATCAAACAAATCTCCAAATTCCATTTTAATAGTATTTGGGAAATTAATCATCAGTGATAAAATGACAGAACATACATGTTTTAACCTAACCTGCGAACAGTTTTAAAAGCTTTGATTTGATTGGTTTGATTGGGGTTTTAACGCCAGTTTTAACTGCTAAGGTCATATCCCGGCGATCAGTCCACCTAACCAGTGTTCCTGGGTATCCAACCAGTTTACTAACCAATTTCTCCGCAAGTGACTGACTACTTCCTTACTGGCTTCAGAGGTGAGGGGCAAATGACCCACAGACGCATTGTCTGAGATCAATTATCACGGAGAAATTTTGCCGGCCCTGATGGGGATTGAAACAGGATCGTCAAGATTGATAATCTGATGCTCTTCCGATTGAGCTAGCCGGGCCGGCACAGTTCTAAAACATATCGTGTGAACTCCCATGTAGCGGGTTTACAAGATTTTTAGGAATAAAAATACAGATATGTCGCAGTTAATTGAAAGAAGTATTGATATTATTTTCTACGGACCTCTTACTGCAAAGTAGGCAGAGTTTATCAACATAAATTATGTTAGGCTTAGGGGGCGAGGTTGGGGCGGGGTAGAAATCAAGCAAAGTGCAAGGTAAAAGTAAAAGGTATTTTTCTGTCTGATTTACTTGGTAGAGCTGACACACGCTGTCTGTTTCTAGAAATAATTTAGGCGCTTTATTTAATTTCGTTTGCCACAGACAAAATGTATTTTTCCTGATTAAGATACTATCACAATAAAAATTTCTTAGAAGTAAAGCAATGAAAAAGATGAGAGAGAGAGAGAGAGAGAGAGATTGTTTTACATTCGCTATACTCATATAAACGTTCGCCTGAATATCAACACAATGTCAACAAAGATAATAAATTTTCCCTATAATTTCTTTCTTTTTCGCATTAATATCAACAGACTGAGCGTAAGAAAACATAGACTACAATATTGTAAAACAGCAACTTAAAAACACTTGAAATTGACCGATTTCATTAGAACTGATAAAATTTTATCTTCTTCACGTATTTTGTAGTACGTATAAAAATACATACACCAAAAATATCGATGGTATACTACATATCTATTTTATTGCCTCATTACGTGTAGAATGAAACATAAATTAAAATTGAAAAAAGAACACATGTTAAGGCTTTCAGACACTAAGAAAGTGTTCCATTCGAATGAACGGCTATCCACTACAAATGGTTCAACAACAACTATAGAGACGACTTATACAAAGGTAATCTGTTCACCTGTTGAATTAACTCATTCAAGACCATTCCAATTTACATGATTTTAAATAGACTGTCCCAGATTTGAAGATATACTTGCTCAAATTTATGTCGACATATCACTTTATTCATAAGAAATGAGCATTTCTGAAAGTCTGAATTTTCCCAAACCACTGACAGATTTGTTGGATTTAAAAATGTATGTGCATCGTGTTAATGTCATTTATGTTGCTACTAACTGAAATTTAATCATAAATCAAAACCAAAGCTGATAAAAATTCAGTTTGATTTGTCAACGTTTGTTCCTCTGCTGCTTCCAACATTAAAATTATGAAACTCAGTTTTCGTGTATAAACCCTCGATTACCCGATACTATAGTGTGTTATAACAACGAGAATTCGACTTCTTTGTATTTGATACAAATTCCATGCATAACATTTTGACAGGGATAACTTCGGAATTACACTACCTTTACACGGGTTTGATCAGGTACGGTAATAACTGTGTTTACGGTGGTGCTAAAAACAAGATTACTCATTAAGGCAAACTAAAGCAAAATGTTACAATAGTTTTATAATAGTATAATTGATTTTCTCTTCCTACGTTGAAAGTGTAAACAAAATTCACATGTTCAATATTCAAGACCAGAAGACGGGTTCTTTTTCTTTCTTTTTTTTTGGGGGTGGGAGGGGGGGGGGGCTAGTATATTAACAAAGATAGATCTGTATGTTTAAATAAAAACAAACGCTCCGACTTCTGTGGATTCTGCATCCATGATTTATAATCTTATTAAGCTAAATAACTCTTTAGTTTCGAGGATAACAAGCATTAATAATGATGCATTTATTCGTACCCAAACAGAAGCACAGAAGTCAAGGATATATATAGCTGTACTTAATAATTGTTACTGTCCTATAATTTCCTCAATACCACAAGACCATAAGGATGATTTCCTTATTCAATATTAACAACCAAAAGCTAACTAAAGACGATATTGATGTTAAGCACACTTGTTCTAAATTCATACACATTCATTTACCACCTGCACATAATTCAAATTAAATTTCGGCATGTACTGTTGCGCGGTATGGTTCAGGTATTAAATCCATTGTGTTGTTACTTAAAAAAACACTTATAGTCTCTTCTATTTGCAAGTTTTCTCTAAGAAAGTATCGTTACTTTTGTCATAATGCAGAGCAAGATTAATCTTTACGCTTATCCATAATGCTGTGTGTCTAAAAGTGACAATTTTGGAGTAAACATAGATGCTACTAATCATATCAATAAACGTCATTTCAGCTACTACTAACCTACACTCAAAACCTACTGACTTCCCAAGAGTGCATTAATCTATGTAGACATAAATGTATTACTTAAGTCCTCTTCATGTTGATGTTTTTGCTGATATTTTATTCAATGCATACACAACCAACAATACTCGCGAGACTTGCGCTATGGATATTCATGAGTTGACTTTGACATCATAAATGCCAGGCATGATAATTGTAAGAGTAAAAGGCATTAATGGCTCAGTCGAACATTTTAAAGTACATGAAATGAATGTAGAATTCAAGAATAAATATGACTTAATAATAATATTTCATCACTTTGACACAGTGCTGTGTCATCTTAGAAATTGTATTGTATTTATCTTGGAGAGTTCTTAAATATGAACGCTATTGCTTTGCGGCTTATTAGAATTTACATTGCTTCTATCAAAATCTATCATCTCTTATGAGCTAATAGACTCACTCACTCTGTCTGACCGTTTGATCGACCGGCCGCCCGGCTCACCGACCGACCGACGAAGAATTTTTGTTGAAACTGAGTTCAGAAATACTGTTTTAACTCTGATACACTATGTATATATTTAATGCCACTGGGCCACAAGCAGCCTTAAAATAGCAAATACGTCTTTTCGTGATTTTTTATTTTAATCTGCAAAAGTACATCTCAAATTCCTTTTCTCCTATTTTATTTGTTTAATCAGTTCAGTTCAAAAATATTGTTTTAACTGTAATAGACACTGTTTATCGTAGGCCGCTAGATAACAAATCATGAAAAAACGCTTTTTTCTTTATTTACAAAATACACCTAAACCCTTTTATCGTTGTTGTTTGTTGACAGTTAATTCATGGATATCATTTCAATTTTGATACACAATGTATATCTTAGGTCGCTAGGCCGCTGTGCCTTCAGATAACAAATAATGAAAAAAAAAAAAAAACGCGTTTTTAAATTTGCAAAAGTACACCCAAACCCATTTTATTGTTGTTGCTAGCTGACACTTAGTTCATAGATATCATTTTTTTAATTTAAACACAATGTATTTCTTAGGCCGCTACGGTTAGGCTGCTAGGCCGCTGTGGCGCCGCTGAATGTCGCACCTTTGCCGCTAAATGTCGCAATCGCTGCTAAATGTCACAAAACCTTCTGCCGTTTAATGTCGCAATGGTAACGTTAAATGTCGCACAATTTTCCCATACCGTTAAATATCGCAACTCTACCGCTAAATGTCGCAAGATGTTAATTCATGTTAAACTCAAGGTTTATAGCGAAATGTTATCAATTTTTACGTTATGTTAATAATCTGGTAGAAACTGTCAGTATACCAAAATTGAATTAGTTCATGTCTAAATAATCTGGACTACCAATCTATCTGCTAGGAAAAGATTTTCTGTTAATTGAAAAATAATAAGTAGAGATTGGAGTAAGCTTATTCGTATTTTAAATTGACGACCATAATTTATGCCAAAGTTATATGTATATAATAAATGACAAAAAATAGAGTTCATTTTACATATATTTATTTTAGGAGAGGCACAGCGTTGTAATTAATTCTGTACTGTATGATGTACTGTACTGACGTAATAGATGCATATTCCTTTGATCCCTATGTATTACTACTTGTCTTTGAGCTTTATGCTACCTCGAACGTTTTGTATTTCTATAATAGTGTATATGTATGCCTATGCAATAGTAAGGCGATAATAAGGAAAAATACGTGTTAAAAAGAGGGAACGAAGCGACCGACTGTTGCTATTTTTTTCTTATTGTCGTTTTTAATAAAAGTGGCTTAGCCCTTACCACGCTAAATATTTAAAATGGACTTGTCCATCTTTCGATCTGGACAAAATCATTAATAGTTTTAGGGAAAAATTCAAGATATGTATTGGCTGAATAGCGAACAGTGCAGACCAAAATCAGACAGCACAGATCTGCCGGCTGATCTTGGTCAACACTGGTTGCATAGGTGGATTCAGTATCCACCAGCCGTCTAAGGGTTGGTCGTTGACCCACCTTTTGTAGGCGAGTTTAGTTTATCACGATAGACTCAGTTTTAGACACTTTATACGCAATAGCAACAGACAGTTTTTTTTTCAAATTTAGGTCTTCTCATTGGGCAAAAAAGTACGATAAATATTAAATTGTCTTATCAACACATGTTTTAAAGTAGACACTGTGTATGTACGTATTTATACAAACTTAAGGAATTCGATGCCTAATGCCTAATTTCCCTCCTACAGAGTATTCATGCACAGTAAAGAAACAAAGTTTATATTGGACATGGGTTCGATTCCCACATGAATCATTTTTTTTAACTTGTGTTCATTTGTTCTTCTTTTTTTCTGTTCAGATTATGGTTTTCATTTTCAATTGTTTAGAAATGAAAAAACCTGTTTGAAAAACCCTTAACAAAGAACTATAGGGGCGTCCACGAGTGGTTAAAGTCGGTGACTTCAAACTACTTGCATCGCTGTAGGTTCGAATCCCCCAGAGACTTTGGGTTATTTCATGTGAGGAAGCTATCCAGTCAGCTTGAGAAACGTCGGTGGTTCTGAATGTCGTTGATTTCAAACCACTTGCACTTCATCGTTGTAGGTTCGAATCCCGCCTGGGACTTTAGATTCCTCATGCGAGGAAGCTATCCAGCTAGCTAAC
This sequence comes from Cyclina sinensis, assembly GCA_012932295.1. Classification (NCBI taxonomy): domain Eukaryota; kingdom Metazoa; phylum Mollusca; class Bivalvia; order Venerida; family Veneridae; genus Cyclina; species Cyclina sinensis. Next base: position 6,975,601 of record JAAONU010000008.1, read on the forward strand.
GGAACGTCGATGGTTCTGTTAAGGTGCTCGTTTGTGTCTGACATAATGCACGAATGAGCACCCGAGGTCTTCCTTCAACAGTAAAGCTGGACAGTCGCCATATGACATTTATCGTGTTTGTACGACGTTAACTTATCGGTTAATTTACTCCGTTTGGATAACCATTACATATATTCATATTACAAGTACTTTTAGTTTTGATCGATCAATATACAAGTTTTAAAAATGCATGTATTGTTACCTATGCTATAACAGTGGAGTCCTGAAATATTTCCACTTAACTGATTCTCTGTTGAAATGATAAAATTAAGTTAGTCAAAATATCTGTATTGACTGCAGTGAATATATATATATATATTTCTATTTGGGTAAAGATGGTTTCATATTTCGGTGGGAAATGACTGATACATAATTATATATGTTACCTCTATAGAGATTGTTAATAAACACACACACACAAATGCAAATACATGAATCTACATCTTGATTGTTTATGTGCGTGTGCAAGTATTTGCGTATGCGATTTAAAATTTCAAGCAACAAAATCCAACTATAGTATACTCTAATGATAAAACTTAAAAAGAAAACCAAAAAACCAAAAACAAAAAGAAATACAAAATAAAAAAAACAGCAAAACAAACAGAAACAAAAATAAGAAAAAAATCAACGGATGTGAACTCTTGTGATTCTACATGTTACGATGGTAAATAAATCCAACACAAACATGCACACACGCGCACGTAGGCATGCACGCACGCACACACACGTGTATTGCAGACGATCGAATTGTTTTAGGCAGTTTTATTGGGCATTGCCTTATTTTTTTGAGACCACCGAGCATATTTATATGTCTGATGAGTTATTCATGCAAAATTATTGATAGACTTCTTTTTAGAAATAATTAAGTTGATATTGATATCGAATTATAGAACGTTACTTCATACAAAGAGTGGATGGACATATATACACTTGAATCGGTCGATTTTGCATTTTTATTCTAAACAAAAAACGACATTTAAAAGCATGTTCCGTGTTAAGAAGGCAGATTGAATAGAAATCCTTTAAATACTTAAGTTACTTAATATTTATAAATATTTACTCAACGACTAACGGAATATATTACCACTATAACCCTGAGTTTCGCATGACTTTACATCTTGCGACATTTACCTGTAGTGTTGCGACATTTAACAAAAAGGGGAAATCGTGCGACATTTAACGTTATCAATGCGACATTTAACGGCAGGAGATTTTGCGACATTTAGCGGCGAATGCGACATTTAGCGGCTATAGTGCGACATTTAACGGCAAGTGCGACATTTAGCGGCGATTTGCGACATATAACGGCGCCACACAGTCCTTATTCAAAAGTAAGAATGCAACATAATAACGTTATTAGATTCATTTTTTCATTTTCGAAAAACTTAAAACAATTCATTTCTTTGTACTAGATGCTGAAGCAAATTTGTATTTGCAGGGCTTACTCTTTCGGTTATTAGATTAACGCCAGTTAATATATTTAGAGGTTGACGTAGATTTCACAGCGTTTTCTTCATTTCTTCTTATCATTACAAATTAATGCTCTTTTACTACATATCTTTAATACCACATCTTTTAGGATATATATTAAAAAATCCTAGGAGTTTTAAATTATATGTATGAGCAACATTTGGACTAGTGCACGACTAAAATCATCTTTTGGAAGTCGCCTAGAATTTTTTTTTCAGTTGTAAACTATACCAAATATATATTTAACAAAAATATGTTGTATAACCTATATTTGGAATGAAAAATATTTGACTAATATAAGATAAATTGATCTACATATTTGCGCCAAACACTGCTTCTAATTATATTTTCGACAACGAATCATTGGTTTACGTCAAAAATGGGGCTGGCATAAAAAACCCATTATGTTGTTACAAAATGCTTAAGATCTCGAGACAATGGTTTCCCTTGAATTTTTATGTTTCGAAATTCTGTAAATACATATTTCTGGTGCATCTTAGAAAGAATAGATGATTTGAATATGATCAAGATTCCCCAATTCTATCTGAAAACAACTTAACCGTATCTTACCTAGTCCTCGAACGATAAAATGTCCGTCTTCTTGATAAGGCGTTTAAGAAAGACGCTATGTGATCAACGGGCGTATTTTTTTTTCCTTTTAGGGGGATAGGTTCCAACAATTTTTCTGTGCCTCTCGTAACTGGTAGTAGTGTTTTCTTCTAATGGATGTAAAAATTCATAATATTAGTAAAACTAATAGATTAACATTTCAAAAAAAAAAAGCAGATATTTCAAAATTGTGTAGAGTACTAATTTGCCTCTATATATGTTAGATTTCTTGATATGGAAAATACAATAGAACAACTTCAATTTATAAGCTATTGATTGTACAAAGTGCAACAGCTGTTTTATGATGAAAGAAAAAGTACAAATTTGTTTATCGAAATAGTTAACTCTAACCAGATGTATTAAAGCTACGTGTACTGACACTGACATGAACACGTTGAAAATAAAATGTTATCAAAATTATTCTTTGAACTGACTTTATGATAAGGAAAATTTGAAGAAACGTAACGTTTAATTTACCTTTAAAAGAAAATAAACACATCTAACAGAGATACGGACGTTATGGAGCTACTGGCATACAAAATTGTGAAAAGTTGGCTGTTTTTTTTTGTAATTTCTTTTCTAGCAGTACTGTGGATTTTATATTCATTACAGGAAAATACAGCTGACAGTTACGCGCAGCAAAGAGAAATGGCGGCTTTTGGACAAATCTTTCCTCCGAAAGGAACTCAAATGAGCGTTGAGCAGATAACTGCTATCTTAAAGGTTTTACCAACAGACGGAAATTTACTCGTGTGGGGACTAGGTCATGACAGCCCTTTATGGCATAACTCTACAAAGGGTAAAGTTGTTTTCATAGAGGATTCGGAAAGTTGGTTTGACCTTATCAAAAACAAATATCCTTTCCTAGATGCATATAAAATTAGCTTTTCAACCTTAATTTCGCTTGAGACAATTTTGAAGAATCCGGACATATGGAAAACCTTAGATATTCGATTTAAGCTACCTGAAGATGTGAGAGCTACTAGATGGCACGTAATAATTGTAGATGGCCCAGCTGGTCATATAGGTCGACACCAGACAATTTACACATCAATGCTGCTGGCAAAAGATAACACTCATATTTTTGTGGATGACTACGAACGTGAGTCGGAACGTTCGCTCTCGGAAAGGTTTCTTGGTATACCTGTCGATGTCGTAAAAAGAACTGCGCATGATGAAGTTGGTGAAAACGAGCAAGCGCATTTTATCTTACATGACAAGAAATTTAGATAATCTGAAAAAATCTTGAAAAATAAATAAGTAAATAACTGCTTTTAAAGAAAACATGATTTTTTCGAGACTCAATGGATATTTTCGAGAACAACATTGAAAAGATAATTACTTACAAGGGACCGGGGGATGGAAAAAAGGCATAAAACATTTCCTTATAAATATTTAATATATAATCTTGATGTAGCATTTAGCTTTTTGTGTATATTTGTACAAGCTGTTGCTATTGATAAAAGACTGGTATACTTGGATAAGAAGTATGTATTCCAATACAGAAATGAAACGTTGTAAAATGTGTACAAATACAAGATTGTCCTTTCTGATTTTGTCGTTAGGTTGTGTCAAATATAGCCTGAAATTATATTACAGAGATTTCTTTTTGATACGTTCTTTCGGAATGAGTTACAACTGAAGACTCCTTTTCCAAATTAAAAAAAAAAGAAAAGAAACATGTCTGAATACTTAAAATTTGCAAACACTGTATTGAAGTTTACAATTAAGCGCTGGCAGGTATGTTTTACCTTGTACTTACTGCTTTTGTTCAATTAAATATCTTTGGATAACTTAAAAACCAGACTAACTATTCCATTATTCATTTGAGACGATTGTAGACACCACGAACATGAGAAAAATATATTTAAGTTGTAATTACACGGACTGTACATTATTATGAGGGGAGATGTGAAAGCTAAAAAAAGAAATAGATAAAAAAATCCTCGTTTGTATAGATAATAAACGCCGAAAGAAGTATGACGGCATAATTTAACCTTCCTTATTGTGACTTAAAATGTAACCAAAACATGAAAGAATTTCCATCATGCTATTCTTTTTTCGATGGTTTTAATTCTTACCTAATATCTACTGAATGTGACGTTTGTGTATGTCGTTGCATCATACGAAGAATCAACCACGCTTTCCTGTTTTAGATAAGTATGTTATTATCTGTTCTGACACAACCATAATTTTATGGTATTCTATTAATAGCATCTGATTGTGCACATCTAGTCTTTCCAAAATAAAGCCCAAACCCGTTTTGTAAAGATTTTGTTTAACTTTAGACGACCGGTTTGAATGACAAATGCTATCATTATGTAGTTTGTTATAAACAGTTACAAAGTCAACTCATGGAGAGGAAACGTCTAGTCACATATGTTATTATGGACTTCCATCATAATTGTCTTCAAATTGAATAATATAATGTTATTAATTAGTCGAGTTCATATTGGCTTTGTTATTGGGCTGAAGACAGTCATATTGGCCTGAGGCCGAAGACCGAAGGCCAATATAACGTCTGAAGCCCAATAACAAACCCAATATGAATTCGACTAATTAATGACAATTTTATTAATTAACTTTATAATATATGTTCAATTATCAAACTAAGTAATCCAAAACTCGTAATTTATAACAGGGTAAAACTTGTGATCGTCTGCTTTTCACTTCCGCGCAACATAATATTTGGTAAATATGAAAATCACTAAATGAAAAGTTGAACACTGCTAAATTTACTGTGATCCGATAGCGCAGGGTCTCCGCGAACTTTTTTGCTACTTTTTGAACTTTTTAAGAGATAAAAACTTGTATGTAAAAACTAGGCTAAGCATATTCAAAATGGCGTCCAACATGGTGAAAATCCTAGGCTCATATAAGGCCGAGTTTTTCCTGAATCCTGATTGGCTAAATCTCGTATTGGCCGACTTTTTACTTATTGGCCGTGTTTTTTTTTTTCGTATTGGCCGAGTTTCGAGCTTTATTGGCGAGGCTTTGGTTGTATCAAGCCAACAACATGGTCAGAATCTAGTTCAATATTATAAAGTTAATTAATAATGCGTCAGATTAAGATTGAAGTTCATTTATAAATCTGGACGTTTTATTCCGAAGCTTCAAATATTTAATGAAATCAAATACTAATACTTAGAAACAAGAATTGAAATTACTGCCTCTTATGTTTGGTATGTAATTTTGCCATTCATAATATTGTATTTCCTAGGATTTTATTATAAAAGTCCTTTATGGCATTGAACTACAGAGGGTAAACTTGATTTTCACTTAAGATTCGGAAAGTTGGTTTGAATTTAACAAAGCAAATAATTTCTTGAAAGTGTAGTTGGCACAATCGATCGAGCATATGTAAATTGATGTGTTAAGGTTTATACAGTGCGGGTAGGGACAAAATTTCGCAAGAAATTGTTTTGTCGGGATAGTTTTGACTTGATATATTACAAATGTAGGTTATAACGCTTAATAGTTACTATGTCGACTTTGTTCCATATCTGGCAACGTTTGTTAAGCAAGGGCTTTTTACATCAGCTCCAGTTTAAGACTTCTTTTCTGCGAAATACGATCCTACATTCAGTATAAATAGTGCATTAATTGTTGTTACGTTTGTGCGTGTCTCTGCCGGTTAACATTCACGTTTCAATGTTTTAGATGCATTAGAAGCATTGTTCAATTAACAATGGATATTTTCTCCTTTGATACGACCGTAACATTTTGGACTTACTTCTTGATCTTAGGTAAAGCTGTCAAGAAGAAAGTTGAATTATGAAAGGCAAAGGGAAGAAAGTTGTCCGTAGTTATTAATGGGCCTATGGAACAAGTTATATATTATTCTTATGCGATAGCCGAGTGGTCTAATGCGTTTTTACTTTGCATTGTTAGGCGGTTGGTGCCGTTCGGCGCGGGTGCGAATCCCACTGGGATTTTGATTATTTATATTTGTCATGAAGACCTTTTATTTGAATATGATGAAGAAGTTATAACATATTCCTATACGGACATTGTAATATATAATATCGTGTACGAGAACAATGTCTATTCTTGTATTTTTATTTTCTTCGTTTCATTGTTTGAGAAGCTTAATAAGCAATTGGTATTTTTATGCCCCCCATCGAAGATGAGGAGGCATATAGTTCTGCAAATGTCGGTCGGTCGGTCCGTCAGTAGACACTTCGTTTCCGATCAATAACTAGAGAACGCTTTGACTTAGGTTCACCAAACTTGGTGTGCTGGTTGTTCATCACCAGTAGATGTCCCGTATTGATTTTGAGGAATTAGGTCGAAGCTCAAGCTCACAGGGACCTTCATCCTAAAGACGGTTTCCGATCAATAACTAAAGAACCCTTTGACCTAAGTTCACCAAACTTAGTATGCTGGTTGATCATTACCAGTAAATGACCCCTATTGATTTTGAAGTCATTAGGTCAAAGGTCAAGCTCACAGGTACCTTCATCCTAAAAACGGTTCCGATCAATAACTAGAGAACGGTTTGACCTAGGTTAACCAAACTTGGTATGCTGATTGGTCATTACCAGTAGATGACCCCTATTGACTTTGAGGTCATTAGATCAAAGGTCAAGATCACAGAGACTTTCATCCTAAAAAACGGTTTCCGATCAATTACTAGAGAACGCTTTGACCTAGGTTCACCAAACTTAGTACGCTGGTTGGTCATTACCAGTAGATGACCCCTATTGATTTTGAGGTCATTAGGTCTAAGGTCAAGCCCACAGGGACTTTGAACCTAAAAACGGTTTCTGATCAATAACTAGAGAACGCTTTGGCGCAACCACAAGCAATTAGGTGCTGCTGGGGGGGGGGGGGGCACGTATGTTTTACAAACAATTATTGTCTCCTTTGATACAACCCTAACATCTTGAACTCACTTCTTGAAATATTGAGGAAATAGCTTTTAAAAGATTCTCATGTTTGCATTGAAAACTTTTAAAGACACGGTGAAGAACAAAGAGATATCCTCAAAAGACATTGAGATTCCTAAGTTTATGTACGCGGGAAATGACTTTTTTATATTTTACATCTTTAGCGGACATTGATTCTGAAGTTATTGCGGACCGGCAAAAGCCGGTCCGCTATATATAATCCGGTGTTTGTAAAAGACCCATGGGGTTATGTAATAGGTAGAATGTGTCCTAACATCAGTGCAAATATTGTTCAGTTGTTACGAAAAGTTCTAGACACAGTCTTCTTTTATAAAAACATGCAGTTGTCGTTCCTGAATTATCGTTCTTCGCCGCGCCCCCTTTTCAATTAAGAAGCCGCCATCTTTGACGAAGTCGTGAAGCGAATTGGTAAGAGTTATATTATAGCTATACATGCTTATTTTGAAAAAAAAAATGGTTTGCTAGAAACATGCACATGATATTTATGAAAAAATGCAACAGCCAAACAAAGTAGTTTCGTGGATGAAACGATTATTCTTACATTAATGCTTAAAGGTCATGTGACACGAATTTTTGACCTCGAAATTTTCATATGAGCGAAAAATGTATATCTAACTGTGACTGTTTTACAAAATCCGCAGGTAATTTTCATCTTAAAGATGTTTTATAGCAAATTAAAATCCATATTTTACGCACTTGGTCGCGCGCACCTGTCACGAGCGAAACCGGAAGTGACGCACATTTATCCCTTGCCACTTTACACAGCTGTCTGGATTGTTAACAAAAACTTTAAAATTATGATGGAAAGTAAAAATGTAGACTGAATATAGTAAAAAAAAACAAAATTGAACAAGTTAAGTTAACATCATGAAAATACATTGAAGATTTTTTTAAATAAATAATTTGAAATTTTGATGGAATTACGAAGCCAATGAGCAATAGGGGATTATATAGAGGCTAGTTTAATCAGAGTTATAGAATTAAATGATACATCAGTGAAAATATCTAGACTAAGAGATATTTTTCAAGTAAAAGATCCAAAAAGATTTTGAACATGCTTATTTTTATCCGATGCAATTTGTTGGAAGACTTGATTAACTAACTCCAATCGAGAGATATTTTTTCATAAAAACATTCTCCTTACACTGATGTGTTGCCTATTAGTTTGAGGTATATTTTGCATGAGGTACGTGTAAGTAATCTTTGACTAGATCTATAATTTTTTCATTAAAAATGCATCATGTTTGGCTTATTCATTCAATTTTTTTTTAAACAAAACAATAATGATCAAAGAACAAATAATATGAAGAAGTCCTAAAAACTATGTCAAAATCATAACACAAACACATTGTTCACATTTAGAAGTCGAATTATTTTTATTTTCATCATAAATAGACCCATTACATTTAATATTCTAATTAAAATATGTATCTGCATGGAAGCTTCTTAACTAAAAATCATTCAGACATGTTAATTGGATAAAGCTATTACATAATATTTTCACAAGTGCGACTGATCAAAAGTAATACAATCAATTTGTAAGATCACTTGCCATAAAATTTTGCTATTTGTCTCAACTGTATCATTGATTGGGTCATAAAAAAGTTAATTGCTTTGTTTTGACAGCTATGCAGAATACACAAAGGTCCCATTTGGGCAGGTTAATTTGCATAAATCCCACAGTATAAGGCGTGATTTATGGATCTTTTACATTTCATTGGATATTTATTTATAAGCGGACACAAATTTCTACTTGATGGTCATGCCATATTATTATTTTTCAAACAAATATCCCAACGTGAAAATACACTGTAGTGTGAATTTCCATTCCAGTGAAACAAAGGTTAACACATTAGATCACCTAAATTCACTTCTTTTACTACACTTAAATGAAAAAGAATTTGTTTATGACGTAAACATCCAGTGAGGGAGTGTTTCGCAGCATGTAAAAACATGGAGGAGATAGTTTTATATAGAACCACAACATGAAAGAAATTGGAATATTTATTAATATTTATTAAGGTAAAATTACAACCCGTTCTCCCGGCACAAAGTTTGAATTTACTTATAAAAGTCGAGAAGTAATCACATTATTTTATTTAATTTACAATTTATAGCATGTCATTTTTATGAGTGTGCCTTTATCGTGTTTCTTGCACTTGTGGTTTAGCGTATTTTTTTCATTTAAAAACGGATGTGTTATGAGCAGTGTAATTCTGCACTACTACCTAGTACAGTAGGGATTAATCTACGTCACAGCCAAAAATTGCGGCGGAAAATACCGATGTCGAAACGGAAACAGCCGATCATCAAAAACACGTTTTCCTTATCAAAAGCAATATTTTCATAATTTCGCAGTTAAACCATTTTAATCAGTGCATTATGATTATTTTGAATAGACAAAGTTGCTATTGTCGTGTCACATCACCTTTAAGACCTGTCATAATTGTTGACTTATCCTTGAGAGATGTGTTCTCGATAGTTAAACATATTATGTCATTTTTTTCAATAAATTGAAACAATATCTCCTCTTTCTTGCTAATATATAAAACAGCATTACTTTCCAGTAAATCTGTCGCAGGAAATGGTAAAATTTCAAATGTTTTCCTGACCTACTTTCGTTTTCAGGAAGGCCTGACAACTTTTTTTAGAGACAGAAATTTCAGTGACAGTTATAATAATCACATGGAGACATGTATTCTCTGTAGTTTAACAAATATGCCAAACTACAAAAAAGAGGAAAATCTGTAAGATTAATGAATTTCTTGAGTTTTTAATACGCATTTGGTAATGAAAACCTTTGAAGTTGCACACCAAAAATGCAAAATGTGTAAACAAAAGTCGACCATATTTGATTATTACTGTTATGCATTTGTTTGTCACATTTCGTAATCGGTGCTTTTACTGACTAACTTTTACAGAAATGACACTTATAATCAGCTGTAAAATTAAGTGCATATGGGAATTTTACTCTTTTTTGGTCATTTAGTTTTTTTTGGGTCAAATTAGCATTGCTAATGCTTAGCTTTTTTCACTAGTAATTTATTACATTTATTTGTAGACATATTAAGTTTCAAACTTATTTAAGCGTTTCAGCATCAAGCCATTTTAAATCTTTATAATTTGTTGAGAGGAAAAGGATCCAAGTAAGTCGTAGATTCCTCAGCTGCTAGAATTCAGTCTAAACCAATGAAGAAAATAAAAAAAAAATATTCTGTCACAATTTGCATTGAAAGAAATTAGCAAGAATTGATTAGCAGTGAATTTGAGTGAAAGAAATGATAAAATGCTTATTTCATTTTGACATCAGAATAATATTTTAAGTGCACTTTCCTACATACAATGTATAATTTGGTGTAAAGTTATCCTCAATATAAACAAGAAAAGAGAACTCCAGTGTTAGCGTTCAACTTTCTTATATGTCTATTTTGTTAGAAAGAGCCGGAATGTTTGTTTTTTGTCGGGTTCTTTGGTGACAGCGTAATGTTACTTAAAAACTTACAACATTTAAAATTATGAGAGGGTGAGCTGTTTTTATATTTCATTCTAGTGTTAAACTATATGAAATATTATCATTGCAGTGATGAAATCAGTATTGATGCAGATGACACAAACTTATTTCAACAAGAGTTATAGACTTGCTAGTGAAGTTGAAATAGTGAAGGTGACCATTCCCGAATATTGCAGGGTTTCTGTGTACCCATACTGCAAGAAAGAAGGTACATGAATTATTCTAAGCTTTTTAACCATCATAACTTTTAGTTCTACTAGCAACTAAAGTTTATCCTAAAATCCTAAAAAAAGTTCTAATTGTTTGAGTTTTAAGGAAACATCAAATGGGGGACATTGTGATGTGTGCTATCACTTGTTACTGTATATACTTAACTTTTTTTCCAAAGCAAAATGCACAAAAAAGAAGGTACATGTAGTGTCAACCTTGATCTTGCTGAAACATTTAATACAGCATGTGCCAAGTCAAACATAGTCATACCAATGTCATTTCATGTTGAAATATAGATCAATTGATTGTACTATAGCTAACTGAGATAGTTATTTAACAACATAAATTTGATATTTGTTTCCACTGTAACTTAATAATTGGACTACATAATAACACAGGCACAAGGACCAAATCTTTTTGCAACTGTTACTTCTTTTTTAGTACAGTAAACACTGATGCAAAACATGTCACTGAAATGATATTAGAAAGTAAATAATTATACAAAATGTAAACTTTCTTAAAATATTTTTCTTTTTAAGTTTTATTATTGTATGTCCATTTTATAAAACAAAAATAGGGGGGATTCTTAGAAATATTCATACATGTGTACACAGCTAGAAATAGTTAAAACTTCAAAAGTTGGATAGTGTTGGCAGAGATCATAGGAAAAATCATTTTCAGATGGTTACATAAATGCATGCAAATGTTAAAGTTTATTATAAGAGATAAAAGTCTAATGTTACAATTATATTCTTTGATGACTAAGGATTGCAAACAGATAATTAAGTGAACTCTTATTTGTCTAACTAAGTTTGTGCTATTTATAGAAATTTGTTCTATGTCCATTATTTCTTTTTAGGGTGCAGGTCTAAAGGTTTTGTGGATGGCAAATGCCAACTGTTCCAGAACAAGGAAGGCACCTCAACTTGCCACAAAGAAGTTATGTTCCAGTGTACTAATGGACATTTGAAAAAGGCTGTTCTTTTTCGACAGGAGTTGGAAACAGTTGCCTGCAAATACACAAGGCTTCAGACAGTTGATGAAGATGAAATCATAATGTTACTGTTGTCTTTGTTACTTATAACATTTTCTGCTTATGTTACTTCAGACAGCAAGCTCAGAAATAACACACGAGTAGATTTTTTTTTTGCAAATTAAGGCCCTTTGTGGACTTAAAAATTTGTGTTAAGGTTTTGCATGATTGTTATTTTGTGCTATATTTCAGTTAAAAATGTTTTGTACTTACTTGAAAGGTCATCCTGTCTTACAGACAGCTTTTGTAAATATTTTGTGTCATTCTTTGTTATTTTTATGCTCCCGAAGGGGGCATATAGTAATCCCTTTGTCTGTTCGTCCGTCCGTCTGTCCTGTAAAATATGGTCCTTGCTTCATCTCCAAAACCTCTTGAGGGATTTCATTGAAACTTAACAGGAGTGTTTGTCACCAAGCCTAGTTGTGCATATTGTCAGGAGGTTCCGCTCGGATTTTTTTTGGCAGAGTTGTTGGCACTTAGTCGTTTTATACCCTAAAATCTTGTCCTCGCTTCCTCTCCAAAACCGCTTGGAGAATTTAATTGAAACTTTACGTGAATGTTTGTCACCAAGCCTAGCTGTTCATATCATCAGGATTTTCTGCTCGGATTATTTTTGGCAGAGTTATGGGCACTTAGTCATTTTTTACTCTAACTTCTATATTAAAATCTTGTCCACGCTTCATCTCCAAAACCAGTGGTGGATTTCATTGAAACTACACAGAAATGTTTGTCACCAAACCTAGCTGTGCATATCGTCAGGAGTTTCTGGTCGGATTATTTTTGGCAGTGTTATGGGCCCTTAGTCATTTTTAGCTCTACTTTTTGAAGAAAAAAGTGGAGCTATTGTCATGACCCCCTCGTTGGCGTCAGTTAACCTTTTTGTTAAGGTCCATTCCTCAGAAACTATCAAAGCCATTTACTTCAAATTAGGAATACATGTTCACTTTCAAAATGCGACACCATTTCTCAAGGGCAGATAACCCTCAAATTTATTTTTTGCAATGTTATGCCCTTTTTTCAGCTGAAAAGTTCTAGTTAACCTTTTTGTTAATGTCTATTTCTCAAAAAGTGCCAAAGATATTCCATTCAAACTTGGAATAATTGATCACCAGCAAAAAAATTTTGTACCCATGTCCCTGGGGGTCAAAATTAGCCAAACCCCAGGGGTCACTTGATTTTGCTTATACTTATATATAAGGAAAAAACTTCTTAAGCCTAGAAATAAACTTTAACTTACAAAGGATGGGTAAGTACTTCACCCACCCCTTCACCCACCTTCTCCAACCGCCCTTCTGCTTGGGGACCCCCAGCCCTGGCATTACCCCCCCCCATAATTTTTTTTTCATTATAATAATCTTTTTTATAAAATATTGCTATGCCCGATGTTGTGTCTATCCGAATTTACATGTGACTTACACTGTTTCATGAGCGTCCGGCGATCCAGATTGACCGCTTCGTTATTATTTCATTTTTAAGCATGATACTAATTGTCACAGTATAATTATCGTTCATTTAACACAATTGTATGTTTTAATAACAACCATTGATATCACGCAATTGTCCGTATATTTATGTAAAATCCAGTCACAGGTATAACGCGCCATACTTGTTGTTGTCGCTCTCTGCTCCGTGTGACGTCACATTCTAATCATGTGATACGAGGTACACAACAACAACAAACCGGTTATAGTAAAACCTCAGTCAAAGACCGAGAGCTCGACCGGGTGGTCAGTTAGAAAAATGGAGGTAAATTAACCTGAATGGGTTATATATTTACTTTATAAAGATAAATAAGGTTTTTACCAGTCATTGATCCATAATAGAATACCTAATTATTAAATACTATAGATAGAGACCCCTTGACCAGATCTGGTCAAGAGTACTAAATTTTTACCTACTTCTTACGAAGACCATCAGATACTTGGAACTGGATATACGAATTAAATCATTAACTGTATAAGTGAGATTATCATTAAATTGAACCGGAATTTGTTTATACTAAGTTGTTATAATATTTAAGCGAAAACTGAACTTGACCGAATCCGGTCAAGGTATATTGAACAGTCTATAATTGTATATAACTGTTTTAGTGTTTAATTGCTAGTGGTCTGTTTGACCCAATATTAAAATAGTGTGTAACCTATCTCTGTCTTCTGTTGTCCATTTATATAAAATTCAGTCCCACTAACTCCAAAGTAATTGGAGTTCATGTTATGACCTTTTGAAATCAATACATCCTGACATTTACCTGATTGACTGAAAAAGGGGCATAACAATATGTAGGTACCTGACTTTTAAATATGTAATTGACTTGACTCTTCCCGGGTTTCTCCCCACTCCTCCAATTTTTTTAAAAATATGTAGCTATGAAGTTACTTTACCCATTCCCACATCCCCTACCCCGGCAACAAAATGAAAACAATTTTTTTTTCTCCTATATTGGAAAAGACCTTCTTAAGCTTTAAAATAAACTTTTTTTTATAAACCAATATTTTTCCATTATTTTTTTTAATACATAGGTTCTTGACTCCCAAATACATGGGGGACTCCCTGTCCTACCACCCCAGCACGTTACCCCCCCCCCCCCCCCCCCCCATTTTTTATCTTATATGACTAGGTACTTGCCCTTTCCAACTCAAATATTTTTTTCACTTTGGCCTCTTGTTTGACTTGGCTTATAATTTTATTATCCAGCAGTGAGAAAAGTGGAGCGTGCTGTCTGTGGACAGGTCTTTTTTACTGTAACCTCTGTATTAAAATCTTGTCCAAGCTTCATCTCCAAAACTGCTTGGGGGATTTTATTGAAACCAGAATGTTTGTCCAAAGCTTTGTAATATATAAAACATCAGTAGGGGTTGGGAATAAAACAATATTGTTCATATTCAAGAGCAATCTCACAGCTTTCTATTTCATTGAATAATTATGTCTTCAACCTCTATAGATGAATCTGAAGCAGAAAAAACTCACTTTACCATTTACCTTCAGTCCGTACTCTATTTTTTTGTCCCAAGATTTGTAATATATAAAACATCAGTAGGGGTTGGGAATAAAACAATATTGTTTATATTCAAGAGCAAACTCACATTTCGATTTCATTGAATAATTATGTCTTCAACCTCCATATATGAAATTGAAGCAGAAAAACATCGCTTTACCATTTACCTTCAGTCCGTACTCTATTTTTTGCCTGATCTCTTTTCCACAGGCATATTCAATTATATATTTACACAAGTTTCAATTCAAAGCTACATTTCGGGGACATATGTCAATTTCCAGTGACAGCTCTTGTTTAAATAATTGCTTTGTAAATCTTTTAGTTAATTTCTTACAGGTTAAATTAACATGGTTCTGTTGTTCATTTGCCCTGTCCTTAGGACCTTGAGAACAACTCATTCAATAGTACAAACCTACCACAGGTTAGTAATGATCCTGTTACCTTGTAAATTGTTCCCTTAATTAGGCAAAATATTTGAGCAGGTGATATCAATTTCTATGAAAACAGTAATTTTTTTGTCCTTTTATATCCTTTAGGCTCACCTGCCATGAGACATATGAGCCATTTGCTAAAACTATATTAATTTGGCTACAGAAATTATTTGTTACAGGATATCTTTGTTTTGCTATTTTCATAAAATTTCACATGAAATTAGAAAATCAAACTTAGCCAAAAGAAATTTTCAACCAGGGTTTCCTAAAATATACTTATGTCTTAGTTATTTTTATGCTTTGTAACAGCAAGGTATAGTGTAGCTGTCTATATATATTAGGTAATTTCACATTAAAATTCAGATGATGTCAAACTGTTTTCACATTAGTTTGCTTCAAACTGCTTGATATAAACCTTTTTTACATCATTTTGTTATTGCAAATCCTATGTACAATAAATCCAACATCCAAATATCTGCAAATTAACTATAGGTACTATGGGTAGATCTGACATCTCATATTTCACTCATAAGCGATGTTTGTTTGATCGTTGCTTTTTCATGAAACTCCAAGTGATTTAAATGCTTAAAAGTTGTTTAAATATTTGTTGTTTTTAAAATATTTCAGCATGTGGTCTTTGTTCAAATATCTTTTTTATTTCTGAATAAATTCAATGCTTTTAGTTTGTGTTTCTTCTTCTATATTATGAACACCTTGGTCATCTATCTCCGAATTACTAATATCCAAACATTTGGTACTGTGATTATATTCCCTGCCCAATATATACTCCGATTTCTTTGTTAGTGAACTGCTGTATTGACTTTCCGTCTGTCGTTCTCAGTATTGCTATACTACTGCCTAACCACGTTGAGAAGTCCATTACTTCTTGAAGTGTGTACACATAGTACAAATTATGTCAACAAATTACTGATATACGTGCCTCAAGTCAAAACAGCTAATTCAAAATATTTGCATGCAGCTCTGTGCGTCGGTCCGCTGTGATACTTTTGTATCAATGTTTTTCTTGTTTTTTTTTTTAAATCTGAGTTTCTACAAATAAACTATCTTACAAGCGAACTCATTAAATAACAACAACTGAAATTGTTATTTCCAGTAAAGATGAAACAATGTTTTGAAAAACATTAATAGACAAACGAAATTGAATTAGGTGTCACAATGATAGCTTAAAGTTTATCCCTCAAATATCAAATAGTAGTGTCAGATGAGAGTTTATTCGGATGCATCTGTAGACAGAACACACATTTAATTGCGTCAGTCTTATTTAACAAATGATTCGTGTTTTCATTTTCGTTGTTTTCATAATAGAAAACGCAGCTAGTGGTTCAAATATGTAAAGCTTTACACTTCTTTGACGATAAATGATAATTTTAGCTGTAATCAGCCGAAATGTACCTGACATATACATTTTAAATGATCGTATCCTGCCACGTGACAGGTTCTAATGATGAAACCATTAAAGGCAAAATGTACGTACTGCAAAAAACTTATCTGCATTACTAAAAGTCTAAAAGCATGACTTTAGAAATGTCAAAGATTTTATTTATTTATTTATTTATTTACTTTTTTTAGAAATGTAAACTCTCTTTTTTTCTTTTTATTTAATATGTACATAATAATTGCCTTTGGAATGCCTGCCATCTTTCTCACTACAGACAGTTTCTATGTATCAATCGTGAAAGTCTAGTTTGTATAATGCATTAACTATCTGCTGATGTATTATCAATTACAAGGCTTCATTCCTCTGTGTATATCAGTGCATATCAGAAGGCTATATAGTGTTCGAAGCCAGTTATAATGTTACAAATTTAACTTAAGTAGACACGTTCAGAGACAGTCATTCCCCGTAGATGGCATATCGAATAATCATTGCTCTTAATATGTTTGGTATGAAGGTTTCATTTGTAGTGTTGTTTAACAGTGGGATTATTTCTAGGAACAAATGATATGTATTGGAATTAAGCAGTTTTATGAGTTTCAAAAAGTATTTTGTGTTAAGAGAAGTAGGTGCTTGTGAAATTTTATAAAACGAATTTGAATATTGTGAACGTAAATTGACGTCGCTTTGTGTGATAAAATACTGTGTATGGCCGCCCTTATGGTAATGACAGCAGTTCATCTACTGCTCATACTAGCAACAATATTAATTCTAACAACGTGCAACTGCTTCCGCTGCCATTCCTCACGTAAAACTTATTCTAGGGCTCTAACGATTGTGACTGTTACCAAGAAGTCAAAAAGGAATAAGTACTGGGCGCAGAATTTCGTTGCAGTATTGGTGAACCGTAAGGTTTCCCGTGATATTGACAATGTATGTCTTTGCTCGGTGCTGCTGGGCCTAAAGCGGTTTCATTTTGACAACGTGACGATATGGAACGCCTGAGCTGCCTCTATATGATGAATCTCAATTCGTCATGTAGATAAATAAGTTTGTCTTGTGCAATAATTAGTTCGTGATGTACAAATTTTAGTTTGTTTTGTAGATAAATAAAGTTGTCTTGTGCAATTATTAGTTGGTGATGTACAATGTTTAGTTCGTTATGTAGATAAAATTGTTTGTCTTGTGCAATTACTACTTCGTGATGTACAAAGTTTGGGTCGTTATGTAGATAAAATAGTTTGTGTTGTGCAATTATTAGTTCGTTATGTACAAACTTTAGTTCGTAATGTAGACAAAATAGTTTGTCTTGTACAATTATAAGTTTGTGATGTACAAAGTGTAGTTTGTTATGTAGATAAATAAGTTTTTCTTGTGCAATTATTAGTTCGTGATGTACAAAGTTTAGTTCGTTATGTAGATAAAAATAGTTTGTCTGATGCAATTATAAGTTCGGGATGTACAAAGTGTAGTTCGTTATGTAATTAAAATAGTTTGTCATGTGCAATCATTAGTTCTTGATGTACAAAATATAGTTCGTTATGTAGATAAAATAGTTCGTCTTGTGCAATCATTAGTTCGTGATATACAAAATTAAGTTCGTTTTGCAGAAAGAATAGTTTGTCTTGTACAATTACAGGTTTGTGATGTACAAAGTGTAGTTTGTTATGAAGATAAATAAGTTTGGCTTGTGCATTTGTTAGTTCGTGATGTACAAAGTTTAGTATGTTATATAGATAAAATAGTTTGTCTTATGCAATTATAAGTTCGTGATGTACAAAGTGTAGTTCGTTATGTAGATAAAATAGTTTGTCATGTGCAATCATTAGTTCGTGATGTACAAAATATAGTTCGTTATGTAGATAAAATAGTTCGTCTTGTGCAATTACAGGTTTGTGATGTACAAAGTGTAGTTTTTTATGAAGATAAATAAGTTTGGCTTGTGCATTTGTTAGTTCGTGATGTACAAATTTAGTATGTTATATAGATAAAAAAGTTTGTCTTGTATAATTATTAGTTCGTGATGTACAAAGTGTAGTTTGTTATGTAGAAACAACAGTTTGTCATATGCAATTATAAGTTCGTGATGTACAAAGTGTAGTTTGTTATGTAGGTAATATAGTCTGTCTAATGTAATGATTAGTTCGTGTTGTACAGTTGAGTCTTATCCCTAGAATCTGAGTATTTCTTAAAGTAATCCCTAGAGGCAGCCATAATGAGCCAAAGAATTCTACAGTTATTGATCGGGAACCGTTTTGCTGTTCAAGGTCAGTGTCACCTTGGCCCTTGACCTGGTGATCTGTAAAATAATAAAGGTCATCTATTGGTCATGACCAAGTTTGAGGGACCTGAACCCAAGCGTTCTATAATTTTTGATCGGAAACCGTTATGATTTTAAGGTCACTACGACCTAGGCTTTTGACAGAATGATCCTAAAATCTACAGGGGTCATCTACCGGCCATGACAAACCTGTCCCTGAAGTTTTATGGAGCTTGGCCAAAGCGTTCTATAGTTATTGATCGGAAATTATTTTGCTGTTCAAGGACACAGTGACCTTTGCCTTTGTACTGGTGACCTGAAAAGCTATAGGATTCATCTAGTGGCCATGACCAACCGGCGTACCAAGTTTGAGGAATCTGAACCCAAGCATTCTATAGTTATTGATCGGAAACTGTATTGCTTTTCAAGGTCACTGTGACCTTGAACTTTGACTTAATGACCTGAAAAACTACAGGGGTCATCTACTGGTCATAACTAACCTGTCTTTAAAGTCCTGGGGAGCTTGGCATAAGCCTTCTATAAAACTTGATTGGAAACTTTTTGCTATTCAAAGTCACTGTGACCTTTGCACGGTGACCTGTAAAGCGAAATTGGTCATGACCAACCTACATACCAAGTCTGAGGAACCTGTGCCCAAGCGTTCTATGGTTATTTATCGGAAACCGTTTGCTTTTCAAGGTTACTGTGATCTTGGCCTTTGTTCTGGTGACCTGATAAAACTACAGAGGTCATCTATTGGTTATGACCAGCCTACATATCAAGTTTGTCAGATTCTCCACCAATTTTGCCAAAGTTTTAGGCGCTCATGTAGCACGAAAACGTGACGTCAAATTCATACTAATTAGTTATAGTTTTCTCCTTTTAATATCATCATCTTCATAATGAAATATGCACAGCACAAACTAATGAATGTACATAACGAACTAAATTTTGTACAACACGAACTTATAAATGCACACGACAAACTGTTTTATCTACATAACGAACTAAACTATGTACAACACAAACTAATTATTGCACAAGACAAACTATTTTATCTACATAACAAACTTAACTCTGTACATAACGAACTAATAATTGCACATGACAAACTATTTGATCTACAAAACAAACTAAACATTGCACACGACAAACTGTTTTATCTTCACAACGAACTAATAATTGCACAAGACAAACTATTTTGTCTACATAACGAACTAAACTTTGTACATCACGAACTAATAATTGCACAAGACAAACTATTTTATCTACATAACAAACTAAACATTGCACACGACAAACTGTTTTATCTACACAACGAACTAATAATTGCACAAGACAAACTATTCTATCTACCTAACAAACAAAACTTTGTACAACACAAACTTAAAATTGCACAAGACAAACTATTTTATCTACATAACAAACTAAACTGTGTACATAACAAACTTATAATTGCACAAGACAAACTATTTTATCTACAAAACAAACTGATAAACGCACAGGACAAACTATTTTATCTACATAACGAACTAATAATTGCACAAGACAAACTATTTTATCTACATAACGAACTAATAATTGCACAAGACAAACTATTTTATCTACATAACGAACTGATAAATGCACAGGACAAACTATTTTATCTACATAACAAACTAAACTGTGTACATAACAAACCTATAATTGCACAAGACGAACTATTTCATCTACATAACGAACTGATAAATGCACAGGACAAACTATTTTATCTACATAACAAACTAATAAATGCACAAGACAAACTATTTTATCTACATAACGAACTGATAAATGCACAGGACAAACTATCTTATCTACATAACAGACTAATAAATGCACAGGACAAACTATTTTATCTACATAACAAACTAATAAATGCACAAGACAAACTATTTTATCTTTATTACGAATTAATTAATGCACAAGACAGACTATCTTATTAAACTTGTACATTGCGAACTTATAAATGCACAAGACAAACTATTTTATCTACATGACGAACTCAACTTTGTACATCACGAACTTATTGTTGCACAAGACAAACTATTTTATCTACACAACAAACTAAACTTTGTACATCACGAACTTATAATTGCACAAGACAAACTATTTTATCTACAAACTAAACTCTGTACATAACGAATTTATAATTGTACAAGACAAACTATTGTTTCTACATAACGAACTAAACTCTGTACATAACGAACTAAATATTGCACAGCACAAATTGTTGTTTTTACATGACAAACTAGTATTCATTATATTAAGGCAGTTCAGGCGTTCCATATGACGATGTAATAATCTGTATGTGGTGTCGTCTTTTGAGGCCTATCTGAATGTGTAATGCATTTGATGGTGAGATGAGGGGTGCATAAATCATACAGATACATTTTGAACTGTACATGACTATAATACTGTGTAACCTGATAATTCAGTTGATTGAATGACTGTGTTCCAGCCCGGGTTCGCATCCTGGAGCCTACACAGTAAACATGGTTGCGATTCAAGAATATATTGCAACGCAACTGGAAGGGGTTTAAATTAAACAACCCCACCTTAACAATTGATTTTGAGTTTGATTTAACTGCATCAAACAAGTCATGGTCTGCCCGCTTGGTCTAGTGGGTCCCGTCCAGTAACCGTGCCAAACTCGATTGCAATCTCCAGGTTATGAGGTAGAAACCTGGTCGTATCCAATAAATTCCGATGTGATATTGGTATGGGAAATTTTCCTTGGCCATTCACAGTCTACAACTGAGAGTACAACTACCCTCGCATGAAGAAGGTTAACTAGCTGGCTGAGAGTGTTCCGAACCAGACCGATGGGATTTTTTCTCCAAAATTATATTTTTTCTTCAAAAAATGATGAAAAATGGCTTAGTATGAGTAAATTAATGCAGCAAACTATGTTGTGCCCTCCTCCCACTTTCTCAAGTCCCAAGTAATCAGACACCAAAACAGTTGATTTATGGTTTTCAGTATATTTAAGGTTACCTGAATGATGACATATTATATTATAGATTTCAAGGTAAAGTTATGTTTAAGCATTTGATATTTAAGTGCTATGTTTAAGAAGTATCAAATGGTATGAAAGTAAAGCTGATATTTGTCCTTTAATCCGGTTGCACCTGTTCTGTTTCGAGCTCAGCTGAAAGATAAACACATACAGTCAAAACAATCAAAGTTAGTTAAACTTCTCTTTCGAGACTTACGGCATTTTTGCGATAACTGCATTGAGATGATATTTAATCGGCCTTGCAACCTTTGCTTCCTCAATTAAAAAACGACTATATATTTTTGTCTTTTACTGTCAGGCAAATCGACAAAATATATATTGTTGACATATATCTTGATCCATGTTTTCGTTGCATGTTTTGCTATTCGTGTTTTTGTTTTTAGCAGTTCTTAGCAGTTCTTGATAATAATGCCTCTATTACAAATGCTTGTATTTAAGACTTCTGTCTATGAAACGTGGTTCTGAACTCAGCATCACAAATGTTATCTGCAAGCTGCCCTTCTGTTTTAAACCACAAACCTTTAAGATAAAACAACAACATCAACAAACAAAAGACCAAATAAGGCCTTGTTCTAGCAGACAACTTGCACTTAGGAAAAGGGCATAGTATGATAAGTTAAAACTGAAAACTGCTTTTCACAAATTAAATGACAAACATAACATTGTCTTTATACTCATTTTTTTCAAAATCTCTATTCAAGTTTTGCAGTAAAGCGCTAGCAGATATGCTATAGGTCCTAATGATTTTTTAACTTTCGAGAAATAAAGAGTTCGGAAAGATATGTTTGTTACGGTGAAAAGTGCATCAGTTTTTCCAAATGTTAGAAAATTCTGTACATTTGACAGAAACATCATGAGGGCCAATGTGTAGGACATAATTTTTCGGTTCGCAAGCGCTATATATCATTTAAATTGATGAAAAATTAAAATACTTAAGCAGTTTTCTCCGTAGGATCGAGGCAAAAGAAATGCTTCTTGCGACAGCCTAAATGACATCATTTACCACGTGGTATGGTCACCCTTGGTGTAATTGTCTTCATGTGAGATTGTGTTTCGAAGTGTGCTAGTGTCTGGCCTGAAAACTGCTTATTAGAAGGTTTGTTACGTGCAGAGCTTGATATGTACAGGTTGACACTTAATCACTGATAGATAAGCATTAAAACATTCAGCACGCCTAGAGGCGAGTATCAGTCAATAAGGCTGTATTGTGTGAACACTTTACTTTTAGCATTTTTTTTGCAAATTTTTTATCGCTTTTTTCCCCCTTCAATATATTATGTTAACACTATGCAAATTCGAAGAAAATTAGAGTCATCCTATGTTTAATGTCAATGCATAAAATTTGCTTCACATTTTCCTTAAAGTATCATACGCTTTTGCCGCTTCATTTCGCCAAAATAATATTGCTTCACTATTCTATCCTTACAATAATATAAACAAAATCTTTGGCAAAGACGATTATCGATCAAAAAGCCTTCCTAATAAAACTGTCAAAATTTACGCAAGTTATAAACAACTTTATTTACTAGTTGATGACTAAGTGTGGCACTAAAAATAGTTTTCTATTTGATTTCTTTTTTACAAATATTTTGTTTACTGCATTAGATATGAACAGTAGTAGTTCGGCATAACTGCGATAAACATACAGGCAAGAAAGGTTGGATATGTGTTACAGTTGTATGAAAGGGGATCATAGCCAAAATTATTCAGAAGGATAAAAATGTTGCAAGTGGTAAATTTTATAGTACATATTCTTACGAATGCAATACATGTTAGAATATACCACCCAGAGCGGGATTCTAACTCCGATCTTATCGCATCGAAGACCAACACTCTAACAACTGAGCCAAAAAATCGATTCCCTGACGCAGTTGTCAGAGGTTGTATTTATAAAATTTAGGGAGGTATGCAACCGTATCAAAAACACAAAAACTTACTATGAAATGCATAATGTGCAAACATTACATATGCCTCTCTATTAAAATCTAAATTCAAAACTGTAAAGAATGAAATGTATCGTTTACATCTGACATTTATGTATTTTATGCAAATCGTAAGATGTACGCCCATTCAGCGTGTTCAGTCGGCGCCAATTTCTAATAAACTTATCATTAAAATACAATCAATATAAGATATAAAATCTCGTATTTAAAAAAAGGTCAGACAAAGTGATGTTTAGAGGGTGTTGTCCAAATAAACGAAAAAACAAACACACAGTAAGAGCTTTCGACTTGCGTCTTCTTCAGCAATTACATAAACGGAAGTGAAACATATATGCGCGACGCTAAAAAGCACGTTACGTTATCGTGCCGTTAACGTCTTAGAAAAGCGCAAAAAGCAGTATCATTCATGCGTTATAATATACATTAATAATATCATTACGGACATGATAAATTTTAGTAATGAAATTAATTAATTGATTTATTAATTAATAACGGATTATAAATGATGCTAAGTTTCTTATAGGAACGTAAGTAGTATATTCAGGTGATTTGAAGTTATTTATATCTAATATTTGGCTATACAAACGTTTAGAAACGTTGTTTAGTTTGTCCGACGTATTGCTGGTTGTATCTCTTGCACGTTATGAGATATGTTACATTCTTTGTAGAACAAAGAGCATTTTAGTTCATTTTATTTATTTTTTAATGATCAGATGAACTGATAAGCGTATTGCTTTGAACAATGGTGTTGCATTGGAAACATCTGATTCTTTTACATTGTGTGGTTGAGAAAGAACTGGTGGCGCGTATGTCCGAATGTACGAGGATATCTTGAATATTTCGAGGACTTTTAAAAGCTACTAGGGGCTTGAATTTGTGTAGCGCTTTTATAGAGTCATTAGGAGAAAGGTTAAGCAAATCCCAGTATTTCTTTTTCACCTCGCCAATGTTGGGTTTTATTCAAAGACAAATAAGATAATGCTTTTTTATCGGTGTCCACATTCCAGACTTCCAATGCCTCCTCCTGTGTTGTGTGTTAAGTAGCATCAAGCGATTTTTTTTCTATGATATCTTAAGGACAGTTTCTTATCCACGAAGAAAGTCTGGAATGAGTTTAACGATGACTGAAACGTATCATCGTCTGAAGTTCTACGGCAATATCTTTTTGCCAGGCTGTACTGTATGCCGTCCTTACAGGACTTTGGGTGACATAATGAATATTCGACGTACTGATGGAATTTATTTTGTTGACAAATATGTCGGTTTTAATTGATTATTTACATCCAGTTGTACGTTTACATCCAAAAACGGCAGGTATGTCGTCGAAATATTCGATGTAAACATTATTGTAGGGTGGAACTTACTGAGACGATCAATAAAAGCATTAAGTTCACTGATGTTGTGATGCCAGATGCGAAAAATATCGTCAAGAAAACAAAACCATATTAATTGTTTTAACGGTTGTCTTTTCAAAAAGTTTTCCTCAAGCTGTCCCATGAAAAAGAGGCGTAAGCGGGGGCCATCGCACTTCCCATGCCTGTGTCCATCTTCTGTATGTAATGTTCATCATTGAACTGAACATGATTATTTTCCAAAGCTAATATTACTAGTTTACAAATATTTAGTATTACCCGCAGAACAATTCAGTGAGTGTTTACATGCTTTAAATCCATCCTCATAGGGAATGTTTGAGTAAACAGTTGTAACAGGTGGTGAAAAATCGTGGCTCGACCGGGACTCGAACCCAGGGCCTTCCGCTTACAGGACGGACTCTCTACTGAGCTACCAAGCCACACGGTTCTGCCTTATCGATTTATCATCTATAAACCTGTACCCGGCTACACAGGTAATATAAAATTCGACGTGTCTTTAATAAACGACGGTAAGTTCTTCATCGGTGGTTTAAGGACGGAATCTAAATATTTAGACACGCGTTCTGTGTATGAGTAATAACCAGAAACTATAGGTCTACTAGGATATCCTAGCGGGTATTTATCGTTATGTTCTTTGTGAATCTTTGAAAGAAGTTAAAAGCTAGGAGTACGTAATGTTCTTGGAAAAGTGTCAAATGTTTCTTTTTTATCGGAAAGGTCTTCAACGGTTTGTGATGTTGGTGTAGACGATGTCGGAAGGATCACTTTCTAATTTTTCATAATACTTTTCGTCTGTTTATACGGTAGTTATGCATCTTTCCATCACTGCATGTTTTTTTTCCGGAGAAGATAGAATGTGGAGTTTTTTGAGATTTCTAAACTTTTCGCTCAAATTAGTGAGCAGTGAGAACTATTATTAATGTCAGAATCTATAGAGGGACATAAAAATCAAATTAAACAGCACCATTGCAGGAAAAAGAGGAAAAATATATCTATTGAATAAAAAGTTAGGATTATCAAAAAAGAGAGATCATGGTGTTAACAAAACATGTTGCTCAACTTAATGTGTAATCTGTCTACCATTGTTGCAAATGATTAGGCTTAATTATCACTATACCAAAAGAAAAAAATAACGATAAAAGCCGAGGAATCCAAATGGAAGGATCAATGTAATATCAGAGAGCATTCGGGTAGATAATCCACCAATGTCCCCCATTACGATAGTACCGGAATTATCGGCTTTGCTTATGACAATAGTATCATCTTGCGAGAGTGTTCGCAAACTTTGCAATTCGTCTTAGAAATAGTTGTGTATTTAGATTTTTTTTTTGAACATAAAAGACTAAATAAACATCACGTCCTGACGGCGGTGTAAAAATCGATTCCATTTTATTGAAATATGGTTTGTTAATGTAATCGTTACTCGATTTATTATTTTCAACACGAATATTACTACCGCTTGCAAATCTGATTAGAGCTTCACGTATCCTAAAAACGGTAAAAAGTGATGTTACGATATTTATTTCAGTAGCTTAAACTGTCACTTTACTGATCATCACAGCTAGGCAGTTTTCTCAACTAAACCTGTCAATAAAACTGCGTCTTGCAATCAACCCGGCCGCAGCCAGAAAAATGTGCCTGGGCGGTGCCAAAGTTGCTGTGTCGTAATATAGTCGCTGCGTTGCTACCGGAAATCTTCACTCGATATGTTTTCCCTAACCGCTTTTCCATTTCGTACACAGAATGACACTTTTGACATGTAAAGGGCAAAGGCAGAGTTTGAAAGAAACAAATTGGGCGGCGTTTTAATTGATTTTTTTCAGGTGTACCGACGCGTTTCATTGTTCAAATAACAGTGTAAACTCTAATCAGTTTTGCAAGTGGTAGTAAAATACTCCTAAAGTCGTAGTCGTCTACCGTACTTAAAGGTTTCTCCCGCTAACTTAATTGAGTCATAGCTTTTAGTTTTCGGACAAAATGAAAGTCCTTTAAAAGAAGTATAAAATCGGTTTCAGGTAGTTTCTTTGATGACAAGTTTAAAACTGTGTGTTTACCTTGTCTTTGTCTGCGTCTGAGTTGTTTGGGCTGCTTTTGTTAGCGACTATGGTAAAACGGCGGGCTTGTTTACTATTCCCAAAATTAGTATTACCCTCTCTTTCATGGGTTCTCACAGTTTAAAGCGACTGACTCATAGATGGGTCGACGATGCACAAAAAGAAAATGTTTATACATCTAGAAATTCTAGCTGTACTTGTGCAAAACATATCTAAACTAAGTTACTGACTCATTTTTTGTCACAGATACACATCACAATATAAAGTTTTACACACTTTTATCGGTAAAACATATACCCCGTTAGTCACAAGTATTGACAATACTGAATATCTAGTCTCTGTAAATCGGCGCTCTTCATTTTACTAACTGAAAGGGCATGGGTTCGATTCCTGATAAAATCTTTATTTTCAGTTTTCATGGAGTATAGAAGTATAATATTTTATTTTATGTTTTCCAGTGAATTATAAAGTTTTCTTAGTGAAATAAAATTGATAGTACACTGTTGTAAAACTTTGGAATACCATTTTTATTTTCACTGTTTTCGCCAAACTACTTTTTAAACTTATTACCCCTCTTTGTAACATTTTTCATAAGTTCTACACAGCAGTCCCATAATTTCATATCAAGGATTTCCAGCTCGTCTTCCATACAAGAAAATCAGGCATATAATTGATAGTGACAGTGATTAAGTAATTTGAAATACACAGTTAAATCGAACTTGTAAAAGTTGTGTTTCCATAGTTTTATAAGATGGCGGACTTTTGCATCGAATGACAGCTGATTAGTGTGTGTATTACTCCGCCATTCATTGCGAGACGAAGATTAGATTTGTTTCATTTGACAATTGCGTAAATTTAAATAAAGTTAATTTTCAGTTTCTTTAGATGATATAGATAGATAAGTGTTTGAGATACTTGTATCTGAAATCAATGTCAGAACTATTTTGAACAAGAAATTCTCAGTTTTAGTTTGTCAAGAAAAACATAAAATACAAAGAAAATTTGATTGTTTCAGTGAAATATCAATTTTATTTCACTCGTGATGACAAAGACATTTTCGCAACTCGTGAAAATATGTTTTTTGGTCTTCACTCTTGAAATAAAATCGATATTTCACTGAATTAAACAAATATCCTCTTTATGTTTTTCCATAGTATAATAGCTTCTCTTAAATTTGAAAGAAAAAAATCAGCTAAATTCTGCGAGTCAGTCGCTTTAACTTAAATCTTCTTTTCACAAGTCTGATCATGAGTAATAAATTAAATGCAGGTAAATTTGAAGTAATGTAACGTTGTCTAAACCTGCAAATGAACAAATGACATTTAACTGAGATACAGGGGAAATGGAGCTATTGAAAAACAAAGTTATTCAAAAACGGCTTTTTTTCTGTGTTATTCTTTTTCTATCGGTATTATGGATTAGACATTCATTAAAGAAAAATGTTGCTGACAGTTTCGAAAGAAAAAGGGATATAGCGGATTTTAAACACATCTATCCTCCGAAAGGAACGCAAATGAGCGTTGAGCAGATAGCCGCTATCTTAAATGCTTTACCAACAGACGGGAATTTACTCGTGTGGGGACTAGGTCATGACAGCCCTTTATGGCATAACTCTACAAAAGGTAAAGTTGTTTTCATAGAGGATTCGGAAAGTTGGCTTGAACTTATCAAACGCAAATATCCTTTTCTAGATGCATATAAGATAAGCTATTCTACATTAACATCGCTTGACACAATTTTGAAAAACCCAGACATGTGGAAGACCTTAGATATTCGAAATAAGCTACCTGAAACAGTGAAAACCACTGGATGGCATGTGATCATTGTAGACGCTCCAGCTGGTCATATAGGTCGACACCAGTCAATTTATACATCGATGTTGCTGGCAAAAGATAACACTCATATTTTTGTGGACGACTACGAACGAAAATCGGAACGTTTGCTCTCGGAAAAATTTCTTGGCATACCCGTTGATGTTGTCAAAAGAACAGCACATGGCGAAGTTGGTGATAACGAGCAAGCGCATTTTGTCTTACATGACAAGAAATTTAAATAATCTGAAATATTGTTTTTAAAAAATAATGAATTACTTAAAGTGGGAAACTTCTGTTTCGAGACAGTGGGATATTTGCGATTGAAAAGATATTTAATCGGCCATTCAACATGTTTTTCTGCATTTCAAAACCAAGGATACTTTTTTCTTCAAACATTTCGGACAAACCGACAACATTTGTTTTGATGACATATATTTTGCTGCATGTTTTTGTTGCATGTTGTTACAATTAGGAAAGTACCTTGTGTCTGTTTCGTTATAAAACATACTTTTACTTAGAACTACAATGTAGTACACTTTCGTTTTGAAGCATTTGATAAATATCTATTCTTGTTTTTGTTTAAGCAGTTCTTGATTATAAACGTGTATTACACATTCTTTTTTTAATTAAAGCTTCTGTTTACGAAACCTGTCTCAGCATCAGGACTTTTATCTGCAAATTGTCCTTCTGCTTTAAGCAAAATACCTTATAAAAAATCAAAGCGCTGAAAGGACTGAAGTTGTTCGGTACTGAACACAGATATAAGGTTTAAAAACTTAACAATCCTTGGCTGACCTAAAAACCAATCATTTTAAAATTGTATCGAGATGAATACTGAAGTTTAAAGCCCTTGAACAAAGGGTGTTTGAGATTTTGGTCAGATCGGTAACCTTCAGCTTTGAGTAAAATCCCAGAAAATAATAGGGGTCATCAACAATTCTTCTTATATAGACATACAGTTAAAGGACTGAAACAATCAATTTATCATTAAAGCCAGTTAAACTTCGAATGTTAAATACAGTTGGGCAAACGGGTGGATGCACTTTGAAATTCAAGTTAAATTCAACAAAACAATTAGGGCCATCTACTCATAACGTTCAACAATTTTTATTAAGTTGGAAGCTCTCGTATTACTTAGAAATACGGCTGTGTGGCTGAAAACGTATGACTTACACAGAGGAAAAAAATAATGACCTCTCTAGAGATAACCTTTTTAACTGGTTTCTTGTGCCAAAGTTAAGTTCAAGTTAAGGAAATTCGATGCTTTTCAAAGTGTTTAGGGTAATCAAATGGACAGCAATCTTTGAGCTCATCAGAGGTATTATAAGCACAAATGAAATAAAAGAAACATAGAAAATATATGAAAAAAAACAAACTTTATTATGCATAAAATATTTTTCTGTAATCAGTCACATAAGTAAATATCAAGGTTTACCAGTGTGACAACCAGGTTTGTATTTTACGTAGAGCTATCATTTTACGTGATGAATACCCCCAGATGCCACAGCAGTTATACAGTTATAGTCTGTTTTCTATAATATAAAAATAGCTGTAAATTTCAAAACTCAAACTTCTTCGGAAAGTTATTCAGCAGTTTAAGTCAACCATGCGGATAAACACAAACAATTAAAAATTCTGCAAAAATGAAAAAATGAAAATAAATAAAAAAGGTAATATTAAATAAATCAGCAGAAATCTTTACACACACTATGAGGAAATGCAAACTGGGATAACTACTAAAGAAACTTGACTCCTAGTAATAATTGCTGGAAAAAGCGCAGACAAACTTACACTGGCCAACTTTCTTATCTTTTATATGCAAAAGATCGAAGGGCTATAACTCCGTGAAAATTCATATGACTGAACCAGAACAATGACATGCACAAGTATGTTTGGTACTTATGATCATTGCAAGGTATTATAAAAATCTGAAAAATAGTTGCTGAGAATAAGCGTTGACAAATTAAAGTATTAAAAAAAGAATCAAAGACCTATAACTCAGTGAAAAATTATGGCAGTGGAATGCGGTAACAATATGCACAAGCACGTTTGGCACTTACGTTTTTGCCAAGTTTTATTAAAATTTGACAAATAGTTGCTGACAAATAGCATGAACACATTGCAGTATTAAAAATCAAAGGTCCATAACTCAATGAAAAATAATGGCAGTGGAATACTGCAACAACATGCACAACTACGGTTGGCACTTATGATTCTTGAAAAGTATTTTCAAAATAAAAAAAATAGTTGCTGAGAATTAGTATGAACACATTATTAAAGAATTTAAAGGCCTATAACTCTCTTGGCAGTTGAATGCACCAACAACAGGCACAACTGTGCTTAGCATAGTACTTATGATTTTTGCAAAGTATTATCAAAATCGGAAAAATAGCTGGGGAAATGCAATCTGGAAGAAAGATACATTTAAAAAATATCAAAGGCCCATAACTCAGTGAAAAATCATTGGGTTGGAACGTGACAACGACGGGAATAACTGAGTTTAGTACTTATGGTTCTTGCAAAGTATTATTAAAATCCGAGGAATAGTTGCTGAGAAGTAGTCCTAACAAATTTTGTCAACGGACGGACAGACGGACGGAGTGACCGACCAACGCACGTGAATCCAAAATATTCCTCAAACTCTAATACTGTGGTATCATTTAATTTCGCTGGCACGAAAGTTCGCGTAAACACCAGAAATGACTATTTCGCGCGGACGTAATTTCAAATTCATTTTTTTTTGTAGAGTAAAAGTTGTCAAATACACAGTCAATGTTCTAATCAGTCTTGGCCACCCTTTCTACAGTTTTTTTCTGTTTATCTGTTTGAGCGAGCTAGCCATGTGTCAGAAATAATACCCTTTGTTCATCAATTATTATATCGTTGTTTATTCCGTTCTGCTAAGTTGCTCGTGTCATTTGCTCAACAATTAACGGATATAATTGACCGTTGTTTGTCTCAATTACACATTCCAGTTATACAAAGTGTCACTTTATTTAAGTTATTTGACAAAATAAATAAAAGTTGTAGTTATAGACGTGTTTTTCTCCTCGTAAAAAATGAACTTATGAGATGACAACGATATTTGTTAAAATGCCCGACCTGCATATAAAGACACACTTCTACGGTGGTTTATTTGCAGTTGGATTCATGTTCCAACGAAATAATATTCACTTAAATTCTGCGTTATCTATTAAAACTTGTTTTGATTCAACCGCCTTGAGACATCTACGTGGGCGAAGTAATGTACCAAGTGTATAATATTCGGATAGTAAGCATATTCGGATACGTACTTGTAACAGCCTTTCATGGCAAAGTTAAGCGTAGGGTTTAAATTCGCGCTTTTGCCCGAGCGCGAAATACGCGAAAATTAACCCTAAGCGAAATAAAATGATACCACAGTATTTTTTCTGAGGGTATAAAAAGAAAATCTATTGTTTATCAATGTTTTCTGACAGTTTGATTGAAATTGTATCAAATGAACACTATGAACACTGGGACCATTTGAAAAAAATGTGCAAGGAACATTTTAGGCAAGTTTTCTCAAATTTTGCCCGCTGGTTTCAGAGATGTCATTTGAAACAAGATTTGACAATGGACGCCGACGTGAAATCACTGATCCTAAAAGCTCAAAAGAGCACTGAGTGCTGAAATGTGCTAAAATTCTGTTTTACAATAAGTTGCTGAAAAAGGGATTTAGTCAGTTTTAAGTGACTTTTTGACTGCACATAACAAAGTTCAGAAATTGTTCTGGATCCAAATGAAAGGAATTCTCTGAATAAAGTTCATGAAGATTGGGCCCAGCATATGGCATGTAGTGCTCACATGTTTTTCAGATTCGACCCGTGACATAGATTCCGTGATCAGACATCCAAATTTAAATTATATTAGATGACAATCAGTTAAACCAATTTTCATGAAGATCTAATGAAAAATGCAGTTCTACTGTGTACAAAAGATAAAGTATAAAAGACAGGCAGATACCAAATGATAACAATGAAGCAGCTATGAAGGAGAATAATATACATATTTCTATATGCATGCTACTTTAATTGAAAATGACTAGCAAAAAAACAACAACAACAAAAACTTGAGGGCAACATGATGGTCCTATAATGCCAACCTGAGTACCTTCAATTACAACAACGAAGGAATGAGGTAACTTAACCAAATATTTGAGTTAAATCTACAAAAATTGTACATCTTAATATTCGAATTTTACAGGTAGTTAAAAACAATAAGTTGGTCAGCAGTGCAAGATTTAATGCAGGATTCAAATTTTCATACTGAATTTTCAAGAAAGAAAGTCAGTAGGTCAAAGTCAATATCGGCTTGGGCAAGTTATCAGAATAATTCAAAGTACCATACATAAGATCCAAACACTATAAGTAGGTTAGTAGTTCAAGGTGGTCATTTGTCAGCTGAATTCAAAGTTGAAATCTGCCTGCAAAGTGTCTATACAAATATACAAGGATAGTTTAAAACTGGCTACTAGAGTAAGAAAAAATTTATATCATATGAAAATATAAACATATATTACGTTTGGTGATTCTAAATAACGAAAGTCAACTGAATTATGTTGTCATTTTATGTGACGCTTAAAGTCAAGATATGTTGAACTAAACATATTAACAAAACCATATTACATTTTAAACTCAAAGTCTTAATATTCAGCAGTATTTGTTCCTTGCATTTAAAATGATGCTTTGTGCTTGAAACGTAAAACTTTGGTATATATTTCGTCACGGCAGTGGTTGGTAGAACCTCTAGACTTTCTCTTTTATACCTCTTTCAGTAGACCTAAAAATGTTCATATCTTTTAGTATGTCACATGTCTTTCATAGGTCTGTGTGACTAAAATACATTTTTGCCTGAATCTGAATATGACAACATGTAATGCGTTTAGATGTTGTTTCTATTTAATTTAAAACTTTTCAAAACAGTAAACATTTCAGTACTATCTTTAGACCTAGCAAAAGTATAAAAAGATCATTGCTTCCATAAATTTATCAATTTTACTAGTAACTATATGTACATTGTTTTAGCTAACAAGAGGCTGGCTCTTTGCAAAAGTGTTGGTAATTTCACCTTCAACACACTTAAACCATTTTGGAACAAGTATTGCCAGGTTCCAGTAGGCTGTGATACTTTTTGGATGTATGTCATTCATAATCCTGCAAAAATACATGTTTATATGAACATGCCATTTAGATGCAACATTTCTTTGCCATGGAAAATTAAACGAAATTACAGTCCAACCTACCAAAAGCAAACACGTTTTGGTTGAAAGGAAAGTGTTTGCTGTAGAGAGGCTGTTGTTCTCGGGAGGTTCAACCAATCTTCAATGTTGGACATGTCAGTTCGAATTTATTATCATGATTATAATGCTTTGCAATTAAATAGAATGACTAGAGCCACTCTGCTTCCTTTAATTTTTTTCTTTATTTACATTTTATTTTATTAAAAATCTTCATCAAACTGATATGTTTTACACTGTACCTTTTAAATTTGATTTGGCAAAATTCCTGTTTCTGTAATGTATGACGCTGACGTACAAGCAGAAATTACCATATCTTAATAGTTTGGAAAAAGCAGAGTAAAAATACATATTACCATACATCAAAAGTAACAGACCATTCATGAAAGAAATTCAAAACGTCAAACTGTATTCAGTTTAAATGAGCTATGACTTTTCACATTTCAATCTTTTGTATTGTCGGTGAATCAATCAACAACCTAGCAAAACCGTAATAAGAATACCTGCAAGTTGACAAACTGCTTCTTCATTTCACGCCGGTATTAATTCTAAATTCTTAATTATACCGCTTCATAAAAAGGTCCGACTGATGATGTTATCAATTACAGGGGTATAACGCTTGTTAGTTGTTTGTCAAAATTTTTTACATCTGAACTTAATATTAGAACTGAATCATTTTGTGAAAATAACAAAATTGTCTCAGACGCTCAATTTGGATTTCGTAAAGGTCGGTCAACAATAGATGCTATATTTGTACTTATGTCCTTTATACAGAAGTATCTCAATTAAAATAAAAGGTGATATATTGTTTTTTAAACATGTTTCGACAGTATTTATAGAAATGGATTATGGATGAAAATGTACAAAGTATGTATACAAGGTCAAATTCTTAGAATAATACGCGACATGTATCAAAAAGTTAAATCGTGTGTAAAATCATGCTCTGGTTTCTCCGACTACTTTAAGTACGCGGTCGTATTAAGATAAGGGGAGGTTATTTCCCCGATTTTATGTTCTCTCTTCGTGGAGGACTTAGAACTGTATCTACAAATAATATGAGCTCTGGTTTTATTGTTTGATGATATTGTCTTGATTGTATTACGTTTCGCTGATGATATGCCCATTTAAGGCAAATCACCTATAGAACTCCAAAATCATTTAGATCTTTTACACACATACTTCGATACTTGGGATTTAAAGGTAAATAAAACTAAAACAAAAATTATGGTCTTTCGAAAACGTGGAAGACGTTAACGGAGCATTGGAATATGGTGGCCATTGCCTTGACGTTGTAAATGATTGTAACTACCTTGGTACTATTATAACTATACCGGTAATTTTGCATTAAATCAGGAATACTTGATAGGTAAAGCATTAAAGGCCTTAAACACTTTCTTTTATAATTGCAAGAAAATTGACTCGGAGCCAAAAATTTTATGTCAGCTGTTTGATGCCTTTGTTGTATCTAATTTAGGATACGGTTCTGAAATATGGGGTTATACTAAGTCAAAGGAATTAGAAAGGATACACCTGAAATTCTGTAAAAGATAATTAAATGTATGACAAAATACATGTTCTGCAGCTGTTTACAGCGAAATTGGTCGATATCCGTTAAATGTATCACGTTATGTTAGAATTATCAAATACTGGTGTAAACTTAAAAATACAAAAAAATATAATTTTAGAAAATGTGTATAAAGTAAGTTTAGAAAACTGCAATAAATGTTGTAATAACTGGTTGTCGAATGTTAAAAAAATTGTTAAATGATTACGGTTTTGCATACATTTTTATGAAAACAAATTTGTTGACCCTAAAGTATTCCCATATGTTTTCACATCTAGGGTGATAGACAGCTTTAAGCAAGAATGGAGTGGTACGTTGGATAGAAGTCCAGTACTTTGTAATTATAAATGTTGTAAGTCTGTATTTAACTATGAAAATTACCTTGATATATTACAAAGAAAGTATAGATTTTATTTTTGTCGATTGAGAATATCTGTACATCCATTACGGATGCAAACTGGAACTTATGTGAGGAATAATATACCTCGTGAACTGAGGTATTGTCAATGCTGTAACCTTCTAAATTTAGAAGAAGAGTACCACTTCATCTGCGTATGTCCAAGTTATCATTATATTCGCACTAAATACTTGAACAATTATCATTTTGTTAGACCATCGATGTATAAATGCATTGATTTGTTGAATATTTAAAATAGAGCTATATTGATTAGAATTTCAAGGTATATTAAAGAAGCCATGTCATTAAGAAACGAAATTTTGAATTCCCGATAGAGTATATTTATGTACTGTTCAGTCTCTCTTCCTAAGAATATTTGTATCCTAGTGAGTGTTCTGTTGTGTGTGTATGTATATATATTTCTATCACATCTTCCATTGTACATATTCACGTGATTATATATATCGTATTTACGCTGAATGTAAACAAGACGATGTACTTATGTATATGTCTGGAATAAAATTATGTTCTGTTCTGTTCTAAAACCGCAGGTGTTGCAACTTTATCATTTTAGACTTAATACATGCGAACATGCGCTGAAAATACCTGTTCAATTTATTTAGGAAATCCCGGATATATCCAACTCGCTAATTATTTTTGTGGCATTCATAGTAGATTTTCATGTGCCCCTCGAAAGAGACGAAAATGCACAGATTTCCTACAAGAGGAAATCAAAATGTCGTTGTAAAGAGGATGTCGATCGTGGGAGGTGACGTTTTGGGAGGTTGGATTGAATATTCAACAGTATTTGTCCCCAATATTTACCACAAGTAATAATATACACACTATAAATCTCATATCAACAGACTCAAAACTGAACTTGCATATCCAAAAGCCAAGAACAGATTTGTAAGAAAAGTTTTGAATATTCTGGAACTAAAAACTGAAATTCATAGTCAGATGAAATCTGTTAGGCTGAAACCCTCTCTAGCTTTAAAAGGAAATACATTGCGTACTGGGAAATGCCTTCTATCTATCTCAGATATATAAATATTCCCTATCACTTATAATCATGTCAAGTTATAGCATGTGATTGTTTCATACTATTCTATTCTTTTCACTGTTTAAAATTTACTAATTCTTTCTTGTATATGTTAATCTCTGTAAATATTTTCTCTAATATTGCTGTATTGTTGAAATGACTTCTGATTATATTGTTGTAAATTTTGTGATTTTGTATCAGGATAACAAAGATATACATCTAAAGGAAAATGTTTATTTACCGGTGATCTCAAAAGTCTTACCTCAAATATATGAGATTGCTTGATTTTTGGTGAATATATTGATGACATTGAGCTTTCAAATTATGTAAACATAACCTCACGCGTCTCAAAAGATCACGTGATTGATAACTATGGTAAACGCTTGATTGAATTTTGCTTGTCATTTGCTTATGTTATAGGTAACAGTCGTTTACATGATGACTCAGGAATTGGTGAATATATATATCATTCGCCAAATGGCTCAAGTGTAGTAGATTATTTATTGTTGAAAAGTAATGATTTCCAATATATTACTAATTTTTGTGTATTCTATCCGAATGAGAAACGACACAGGGAAATATTTGATAATGGTACAATAAAAGAAGAAACATTAATAACATAGGTTGAATATAAAACATTCGAATTTAAACAAATAAAAGAAACAAACGGGATGTATTTCAAACTTTATCCAATAGCATACGAAATAATGATAACCTTGACAACATCGCCTGAAGATTTTAAAACATTGTATAGTACAGATATTATTTCTTAAAATGTGAATGCAACAGTTCCTTTAATTATAGGTGATGAACTTATAAATGTAAAGAAATTGAGAATGCCGTTTTTTTCGCAAAAGAATAATAAAAGTAGTGGATTAGACCTAATAACTGCAGAAATATATCAGCATTCTTTTCATGAAATATCTCCATTTTTGTTAACATTATTTAATAGGATATTTGAAAAAAGGAAAGTATCCAGTGTCTTGGGAATCAGGGATTATTGTTCGAATATATAAAGGGGGAGATCCCGATGATGAAAAAAGTATAGAGGTATTACATTAATAAACATCATCGCAAATAACTACTCCCAGGTATTCATGAATAGACTTACAAAATGGTCAATTAAACATGAAAAAAAAGATAATCAGTTTGGTTTTCCGAAAGGGAAGTCTACAGTGGACAGCTTATTTCTACTTCATTCAATAATCTCAAACACTATCCATGACCGTAAAAAGTTGTATTGTGCTTTCATAGATTTTGAAAAATGTTTCGACAAATTGAATCGATCTTATATTTTTCAAAAACCTTTTCTCCAAATTTTGTTAAAGTATTGTTCAGTTAAAGCTGCTGTTAGAGTAGCTATGGTTTATCTATCTTCTTTGAATCAAACATTGGTGCGAAACAGGGCGACCATAGCTTCAGTCTCCTTTTATAGTATTTTTAATATATTTTGTGAACAGCATCATCTATAATATTAACGTCACTGTAGATGGCCATTTTACCATTGATGATATTAAAATCTATTTGATATTATTTTCAGACGATATGATCTTGTTTGCTCATGAACCGGAAGCTCTTCAGTCAATGCTTAATGACCTCCATAAATATTGCACCACATGGGATTTATCAGTAAACACAAAGCAAACCAAAACTATAATATTTGAATTAGGACGCCATACAACTCATAATTTCATATTAGATAACACAAATGTCAAATCCTTAAAATATTTAGGAGTTACTTTGTATAAAAATGGTCATTGGTATCAAACTCAGAAAAAACTTGCAGAACATGCATCATATGCGTTTTGCAATCATTTTTTATATTAATTATTGTATTAAAACACTGACTTGTTAGCTATATCGAAGAAGATATGTCCAAACTGTGTAAAAAATGATTGAACTTAAAGATTCATTTTAATCTGAATTTAATGTGATTTTTTAGATATTTCATATTCTCTTAACTTGAAAAGCACAGCAAATAATCAGACAACATCTAATCTCCATCTCAGTTGCCAAGTCTGTAGTTTGACCAAATACTTTTGACTACAATACTTGTATAGTGCTGTGTGTGTGGTACAATATACATTTTTTTAGTTTTATATGTACATTGAAATAATGCAATGAATACAATACACATTTGTCACAGTAGAGAAGAAAATGTATATTAAGTACACAGCATTGGTAAGAGCCTTCTTCAACAACTTTTCATGTTTCTGACTAAAAATGTAAATTAAAATTCTGATAGCTGTTTTCTTTTGTTTTATAACTGGAAGTGCTTCAGACTGTCAATTTTGAAAACTTATTACCTAAAAAAAAAAAAAAAAATAAAAAAAAAATAAATAAAAAAAAAAAATACATCCAAAGAATATAGAATGTTCAACACCTTTTTAACTTTACAAATACAATACATGAAATAGTTGCATGCGTATCTTAAAAGGCTTTATCTACCACTACCAGCCATTGAACTTTATCTCAAATACTTTAATTTAACGTGCTCAATAAAAAAGTGGATTTTTGAAATTCAATACAACATATTGAATACACGTACAAAGTCCTGTTTCAAACAATTTGTACACTTCCTTATACACTGGGACATGATTGTGTTGGTAGGTGGAGAAAACCCCACTCCATAAATTTTACAAATA
Organism: Cyclina sinensis; assembly: GCA_012932295.1. Taxonomy (NCBI): domain Eukaryota; kingdom Metazoa; phylum Mollusca; class Bivalvia; order Venerida; family Veneridae; genus Cyclina; species Cyclina sinensis. The sequence continues at coordinate 7,015,591 of JAAONU010000008.1, forward strand.
TTTGGAGGATCATACTACATTGTATATGCGATGAATACCGAAATTGATTCTAAATACTAGACATTATAGACGATAAACATTCAGCAACAATACATTTTTATAACACTATTTGAAATAGATTTCTAACAATAATAAACCTTTTTCGAAAAAACATAAAATGTTTACATGATCGACAGTTAGCAAAATTTTAAGGTACAATAAAGTTTTGTAAGAATCAAGAAACCCTTACAGAAATGGAAACAGTTAAAAAAACTTAATTACGGGGGTTTTGTGCACTCTAATAAATCAATGTCTGTGGTTATGTTTTTTCTATAAAAAAACATCTGTGGGGTTTTGTTCACTGCTAGCAGGACACTTCCAAGACCGGTAAAACAGTTTGACCCTCTATTTTTTCTTTCAGAAATATATGTGAACTAAGGCATTTATGTATAATCTGGGTATAAATATTTTTAGTAATATATGTCAATATATGCAGTGATATTAATGGTATTAAATGCAAGAAAAAGTGAGGAAAGTACAGAATTTATACCTAGCCAGTTGCCTTATTATATATGCTTAAATTATTCTTTATTATTTTTACAAATCCAGTATTTACAAAACGTACAAAAACAGATAAACAGAGCTACTGTAAATTATTAGTATCTCTGTTAATTATGTTGCAGTCAACATTTACTAAATGGATTTGAAAACTGATGTGACATTTATTCTTGATAAAAGTTGTATTTTCTATGTTGAAAAAGTAAACTCATCTACCAGAAAGTAAAGGATCAAAAATAACTTTATCTTGAATTTATAGGTTGTCCTTATGACCAGCGTTTTCGATAGACTCTGAAACTCATGAGTCCGTGACCCTTCCAGTCTGATTTTTACGGGTCGGTCCAAGACTGCCAAGGGCCAAACAGTAATTTTCAGGAGTCAACAACTATTCTTCGTATTCTTCGTAATAAAAGCCTAAGCATCTACAGGCAAACTTCATGGATGTATATATATTCTCTCTATATTGCAGCAGAAGTGATTGTTTAGGATTAAATGTCATTTCCAGTCTTGTGTATTGATATGATGAACATCTGACGGTTCATGCTCTGTTCTATCTATCTATCTGAGTTCATTTATTGTCGGTACTGGTTGCCCATATGGCCGACACGCCCTGAAGAGATTAGTTATTATATTTTATGGGGGATGTATCAAAATACAGATAGCATCCCATTCCAGAGACACCTCTGGATCTTTAGTAGGCTCAGTATAAAGCACTGATACATGGGACCGCGGTAAAACATATCATCTGAAAGACAAAAGGTTATGTTAATGGAGAAGCAAGGGATTGAACTCGCGTCCCTTTGGGTTACCAGTCCAGCGCGTTACCACTGGACCACTGATCCACTCCCACAGGCTCTATTATTATACTTATGAATTAAAACTGCAAATATTTCAGGACTATCCTTAATTAGACCAATTAACCGCTTTAATTGCTGACTATTAAATGCAAACATTATATTAGTCTTTCATCCTATACAGTTAATGTTGTGATCAGAGATGAAAGGAAGTGTGAAAAGGATTAATTACATTTACCGTGTTGAATAAAGCATCAGTTAGCATTCTACAAATTTTAACTGAATATTTATAATATGATTGGTTGTCTCTTACAGAATAACAATTTATAACCATTTTCCCAGCCAGATATCAAATTTTGTATGTGCGCAGACAACAAAACCATTAAAAATGTTTACCGTTTACATCATGCGTTTGACGAGGATGTAGACATTTACAATCCGATCAACACAATTGTTTTAGTGTATTTATACTGAATAATGATTTTTTTTTGTCCGATATAAATATACGAGTAGCACGTATTGATTTGGTATTATTCAAAAAGGAATAAAAAGCTTTTACCTCATACAGTATGCAAGAAAATTCGGCATTATATTGACTGATTCACGCTTGAAAAAAAGGTAGTTTTCGTACAAAAATGCTGAATTCCCGTATTGTATATTGTTAACTATAGTTGTTTCTACCTCACAACTAATAATAGGTAACGCCTTGTACTGCAGATAAATGGCGCGAATGAAAAAGGTGTTGTATAATCACAGGTGCCCGGCGCGTTGATTGGTCAGCAAACTGAAGTATTTTTCATCTTATATAGGTTTAACTATTTATCATATGACTGTCATACATTTTTTTCCTCTTCCAAAACAATATATTTATGGTACATATATAATAGCGTAAAGGTATACAACTCATTTCACCAAAAACTACAGTCAACATAGTAAAACGATCATTGTCATGTAAATTTTCCACCAATTTTACACTTTTATACACCAGTCTTTACAAAAATGACCACTCTCTATGAAAATCGAACTGTCATCCCAAGTGTTTTTACTGTCTGATAAATACTAAACGGCAAACAGGCCGAAACGTTTACTCGTCAGAGATCTGACCGCTGGCACTCTGAAAAACACAAGAGTAATACGTAAATCGTGCAGTATTTACTGCATTACATCCATCTGTCTGATAAAACACTTCAACTTTACACTATACTGAACAATGAAATAGTCATAACTAAGCGAAGCTAACCTTAGTTCCGGATATTTTTACTTTCGTTTCATTCAGGAAGACATTTGCAAAATCTCAGCGCATTCTCCGGTATTTTAATAAGACGTTTTCTCATTGGTCGGGAACCAGAGTCATTTCTGTAAAGATTGGTGTATAAAAGTGTAAAATTGGTGGAAAATTGACATGACAATGATCGTTTTACTATGTTGACTGTAGTTTTTGGTGAAATGAGTTGTATACCTTTACTCTATTATATATGTACCATAAATATATTTTTTTTGGAAGAGAAGCAAATTGTATGACAGTCATATGATAAATAGTTAAACCTATTTTAGATGAAAAATACTTCAGTTTACTGACCAATCAACGCGCCGAGCACCTGTGAGTATAATAAGTTACAACAGAAGACTACTTTTCAAGATTTAAGTACAATTGTGCAAAATCTCAATTAAAGTTTTTTTTTTAATTAAGCGCTAGCAGTGTTACGGTCTATAATTGTATAAATACAGTCTCTAACAACTTCGTCAGGGAAACGATTCTTTCGCTCAGGTTAGAGTGGTGGTCTTCGATGCGCTAAGATCGGAGTTTTAATACCGCTCTGGGTAGTGTATTCTAAAATGTATTGCATATTTCGTTACGGACTTTCTTGTTCGTAAGATAGGGGCTCGTCCGGGATGACAACTCCTAAACTTAGTTATAAAAATGAAATTAAAAAAATCTTTGAAGATTTCTGTCTGATCTTCTGATCTAAAAATAGATAACAACATTCGTCATTATATAGGATAACTTTCTCAAGTGGGGGGGGGGGTGGTGGGGGGCGGGTCTGTTAAGGTCTGGTACATACCTGGCTATAATTGTGTAAGTACAACCTCTGTCAACCTTGTCAGGGAATCGATTCTTTGGCTCAGTGGTTAAAGTGTTGGTCTTCGATGCGGTAATAATCCCGCTCTGGGTGGTGTATTCTAAGATGTATTGCATCTTTCTGTTACGGAATTTGTTGTTCGCAAGAGCAGATATGCTTAACTTTGTGTTTGTTGTGCTCTGTGTGCAATGAAATATTTTGGGATAGATTAAGAATCGAATAAACATCATGAACAGGAGAAAAATATATTTTAGCCGTACTTACAGGGGCAAACTTTATATTAACCAGCTGCTGCGTGTTAATAATGAATAAACACCGAACGAACTATGGCCACAATTTAAATGAAAAAAAATACCTTCTTAACGGTGAATTCAAATATTACATGACTTTGAAAGAACATCAATCATGTCTTTTTTCAATTTAGATTAGGTCTTTATTTACACATTGAGTGCATCATACGTAGATTCTTCCAATGTACTTACGTACCGAATGCATCTGATGCGGAAACACACATAAAATTTCAATATAATGTCTATTGAATAGACATGTTTGCATAGTGAAGATCAATGGTTATCAAATGGAAATGAAATGAGATTACTACGGTGGCACAGAGGTGACATGCACAACTTTTTTTTTTAATTGCACTTCTCTTTTTTTTATCTCGTTCCCACGAGATACTAACTCGAGGGAACGACTTAATATCTCGTTCCCACGAGTTACTAAGTCGTGGGAACGAGATAAAAAAAGAGAAGTGCAAATCTGAAAAAAGAATCGCATTTGAAAAAAAAGAGTTGCGCAGTAAAAAAAGAATCGTGTTGTAAAAAAAGAACAGCGAATGTAAGCTATGTCGAGGGAACGACTTACTAACTCGTGGGAACGAGTTAGCTATGTCGTGGGAACGACTTAATATCTCGTTCCCATGAGATACTAAGTCGTTCCCTCGAGTTAGTAACTCGTGGGTACGAGATAAAAAAAAGAAAAGTGCAATTTAAAAAAATTGTATTGCTTTGGAAAAAAAAGTGTTGCACAATATATTGCTTTCTCGTTCCCACGACATAGCTAACTCGTTCCCACGAGTTAGTAAGTCGTTCCCACGACATAGCTAACTCGTTCTTACGAGTTAGTAAGTCGTTCCCACGACATAGCTAACTCGTTCCCACGAGTTAGTAAGTCGTTCCCTCGACATAGCTTACATTCGCTGTTCTTTTCTTAACAACACGATTCTTTTTTTTACTGCGCAACTTTTTTTTTTTCAAATGCGATTCTTTTTTTCAGATTTGCACTTCTCTTTTTTTTATCTCGTTCCCACGACTTAGTAACTCGTGGGAACGAGATACTAAGTCGTTCCCTCGAGTTAGTATCTCGTGGGAACGAGATAAAAAAAGAGAAGTGCAATTAAAAAAAAAGTTGTGCATGTGCCACCGTAGATTACTGCCTTTTGTGTTTGAAAATTGTTTTTGTCAATACCATTATTACTATTCCAAGGATTAAAGCAGCATTTCATAAATGAATGATACTATTTTTGTGACGACAGAAAGTCTAGGTATTCTAAGCGTTTGAATAACCCTTTTTACATAATTGGCTTTAATCTGAATAAAATCTGTTCAGAAATAACGATTTTAAAAGGAAACTCCCTCGGGATCACAGAAGTTCGTATACGAACTTTTAACATGCTAATGAATACTAAATTAAGTTCGCACATGCGCATAGGCTATCTAATTGTCACTGAAAAAATATACTTTTATTTTCCACCAAGATTGATGAGCATAACATATGTACAGAATAATTACAAGCAATACAGTGAAATGATATACATGTATAGTATCATAGCATTATAATGAGCAACATATTTACATAAATTATGGAACGATTACTCAAGCTATAATGGAGTAAAAATGTACATAAACAACAGTCGAGTTGTATACTCATTCTAACTGGCCTTAACCAGTGAAACAGTTAAGAAGAATATAATGAGACAAACAATCATTAAAAGTCTTACTCTCGGTCAAAGTTTACACGAAACGAAATAGCAAACTTAGACTTAACTTTAAAGCAAATGCAAGCTTTAGCATCAGAAATTTTAGAGTAACATTACTTAAGTTACCACACATAAGGTTAAAGTTGAAAAAGCACGTATTCCTATCTCCAAGCCAAGCCAGCCCTACAGAGTGTATTATATGAGTTGTAATAGTCTATGTAAGTAATACATACAAACACTTTGCTATGCCATAATTGTGCAGTACCAGTCCGTCGTTCTCGGTGGCGAGCATCACAATTTTACGACATTGTTCATCTGGCACTAGTAACATCAACGATGTGAACGTAACAATACCCTTGTATAAGATGATCGTTTCCCAAAGTCTAACATGATAATTCGAATTTTCTCTACAGAAAAACATTTTGTGAATCAGGTTATCGGAGTTAAGTAGATTACACTTTTTGCATCTGTTTACATAGCCGGGCGTCATTAAATAACCAGTCAAATTTATCAAAAACGAACACATATATTTCTGTTTCGGTGTTTTACGAGCGATATTCCACAAGGGGGACGGCTTACCAGAAATAATTATCTGTTCAATATCTTCATGCTTGTCCAGTAGACGGCATAAGTTATTGTCACTACATGATTGCAACACCGCACTCCGTAAGATACGTTTCCAGTCGTCTTTCGATGGAAAACTACCTGTGTTAATATACGTCTGTAGATGATGAATAAGTTTGTATTTTTGCAATAATCTATAAACATCAGGTACAAATGCACGCATTTGTCCAATATGATTTATATATCTTGTCAGTCTGTTAAGAAAAACCTCTTTCGCTAAGTATTTGCAGGGCAGAAGGCAAATTTGGTCGAAAAATTGCAATTTTCTGTAATCCACGAACGTTTCAATGCTAGGTATATTCAAAGCCATTAATGCAAGTTCAGTGGGTGTCCTTCGGTGGAGCCTCTTCACAAATTTTATACAAAAACGATGAGCAATTTCTAACTGGATCAAGTCCGACGACGAATAATGGCTCCATAGTTCACAACCGTAGAGTGCCTTAGGAATAATCACTGATTGGTAAATAGTTCTCGATGTGATTGGGTTAATATGAAGTGGATTTATCCCATTATTATGGATTGACAAAAGCATACCACGTAATTTATTCGCCGCATCAAACATTGGTCGTTGGGTAGATAAGTGTTTGTCGTTAACCAGGCCCAAGTGTTTGTATGTTTCGACTTCGTGTATAACATCATCACCAAGCTTGAATGTACGAGTTGGATGATTCCCAGTTTCATTACTCATTATTATACTACATTTTCCTGGATTATAACTGTACCTCCATTTTTGTGAGTATCTCATACAAATATCCATCATAGTGTCCATACCACTTTTTGATAATGATTCAAGGGTCATATCATCCGCTACAGTAGGGCAAGAAATATCCAGATTGTACATACACAACCCACAACCACTTTTGCACAATTCCTCTATAAGTTCATGTATATAGACGAGGTAGAAAAATGGGGAACTTTTTCCTCCCTGACGGGTCCCTTGCATAATAGAGAATTTCTCAGATTTGAGGCCTTGGTATCTGATGCAACTTTTCACATTTTTATACATCTCGACAATAGACAATAAAATAGTGTCGTCGACTCCATATTGAATAAGTTTGTAAAATAACCCGTCGTGCCAGACAACATCAAAGGCTTTGCGTCCGTCTAGATGGCATACATACAGCTTAGAAGAATGTTCTTTCGCAAAATGAATACTTTCTCGCAGAACGAACGACGACATTAAACACCCAAGTTGCTCCTGGAAACCTCCTTGGAGAGAATTCAGCATTTTTATTAAGCCATCTTTGCAACCAAACAAAAGTATAATTTCATATAATTTTAAGAGTACTTGTGATAAAGTGATCGCCCGTTGACTATCAGGATCGTCTTTCCTTTTGTTTCCACCTTTATATAAAGTTATAATTTCACCCACTTTTAAGCTGTCGGGTATATATGCCAACCTCATCATATATGTATAGAGATTTGCAATAATAGAGGAGACAACTTCGTTAGCATAAATCAAATGCTCATACACAAGGTTATCCGCTCCACCGGCTTTTCCCTTTGGCAAAGTGCGAATAGCGTCCGACACGGTCTCGGGTAAAACGCGCACTGTCATGTCTGGTGTTAACTTGCTAAGTTTCTGCTTCACTGAAGAAGTAACAAAACCTTCCCAAGCGTCGTCAAAAAGTGAAGATTCCTGAAACGAAAACAAAGACTCGAAATATAAACCCCACTGTTTAGTTAATTCAGTTCGATCTCTTATGACTTCGTCGTGAAATTTAATACCATCAGAAACCTTACTTTGCGATTTACATTTACGTGAATTCAGTTCCTTCCAGAATTGGTCAGCGTCAACTTCAGCAGTTTTATCAAGTTCAAGATCCCGTTCAATTTCATACTGCATGCCGAAATGTCTTAACATTTTTCGGAAAATACGCTTTGATTCTTTATAATTGGCGTAACTTTCTAACATCATGCCCCTCGGTCTTCCCTCTCGACACCATATATCTCGTAAAATGCGCATCTCATCATGAAACGACGTAAGTTCTTCATTCCAATACGGTTTTAAAAATTCTCTGAATCGTGACCGAGGTAAAACTTCACTCGATGAGTTCAACAGTTTTTCTACAATCAAATTGTAGGCATAATCGATTCCTTCTTTATCGAATTCACAGAACTCCAAATTCGAGAATTCACTATCCGATAACAACAATGACTGATACTGCAAACTTATGTCATCTGTTATTCTTTTCCAATTTATCTTATATGAATATATATTATCACATGTATACAACAAAGAATCATTATATGCATTAAAAGACATGATAATTGGTCTGTGCCTCGAAACGTTAAGACAATCATCATCCACAATCTCGCAATATGACACGAGGTCTAAAACTTCAACAGGTACACATATATAATCAATAAGCGAAATGAATTTATCATCATAGGATACAAAAGAGAATGTAGCACCACAACAATTAGGCAACGTATTAACAGCGGTTAAGTTACAGTCATTAAGAAACATACTCATATACCTCTGCCGCTGAGATTCTATATTCCATTGTGAATTATAATCCCCTAAAAACAAAGTTAGTCCATATTGTGAGTAAATATTGTATAAATCATACAGTTTTGATATGTAATCTCTAAACATAGTCATTGGATGATTTGTGCATGGTAAATATAACTGAAATACATAGATAAATTGATTATTATCTATTTGTAACTGTATACCCACAATTCGATCGTCATCTATATTTAGTGGCATTACATAGCTATCTAAACGTTTATGCCAGAAAAGAGCAACTCCACCTTTTCCGATTCGAGATCTTGTAAAAACGTTTCTCGTACTTACATCACAGACAGCGTGGTAGTTATAGTTACTATCCACGCTGTTCAAAAAATGAAAAAAAAAACAGGTAGAAAAACATGGCGGAACGCCAAAGGAAGTCGAGATTTAAACAGGAATCGCAAAAAGAGAGAATTGCGTGGAAAAAGAAATCAAAACAGAAGTACGAGACATCCTCACACATTATAAGAATCTCTATTTACACTTTTGATAGATGTACAAATGCTAAAACGTCGCTGAATGCCAAAACGAACGATGAAATGGCATCGATTCTACTTGATCTGTGGTGAGTAAGAAGCGTTTTCTCTTTCATATGTGACAAAAAGGTAATATGCTGTTGATACCAGTAAAATCTGTTCACAATCAAAGATGAATATTTCCATCACATTTTTAGTTTATATAATGATCATTTGCACACGTAAAAAAACGATTTTAACTGACTTCCGTTTAAGGATGTGGCTCCGACGGGTTATGCAACCGTCAAACGGAGTACATGTAAAAGAAAAACAATGCATGAATATTATAAGGTGTTAATGGTAATAAATGACACTTTTTTATGATACTGACAAAATTTACACCATTTATCGCTTAAAAAATAGGATTATGTGAAATCTTATTTGCATTGAACATATGTTAGTTGTGAAAAATATATCATGATTATCATATATGATATTTATGGACACATACAAACAGGGATATGATTGTAATTGACCTGTAGACAAGTGTCAGATGTTTAGGCAAGTCACAGTGTCTAACAAAATAAAACTTAGACTTGGGAAGTAAAACACAACAGGTGGCCCTTTGCCTAAAGGTAACAGTCTAATAAGGCCAAATTACAGAAAGGCCCAGACAGGATTGTCTGATTGTCTGAAGTTTGTACAAAAATACCCTCTTGTGCCAAATACAATTTTAAGATATGTGTGTTCATATCACAAAATTCAAGAAAAAATATGTTTTATTTATCAGTAAAACATTTCAAAGTAAAGTAACTTTAGAATACCTTCAGTTTAGTTTGAAAGATACACATGTAAGTTGTTTCGTCAAATGTAATGAAACTTAATAATTATTAAAGATTTATACTACAAACTGCAAACAGATAAAATGTTTGAATATTGTATTCATTTGTCTCTTGAGATTGGTTTGAGCAATACCTGGTCATTTTGCGCAATAGTTCATTTTATTGCTGAATAAACTAATTCATACAAACGGTCTTTTCATTTCATTTATACCAAGAGTATTTCTAAGATAAATGCTTTGAGATGTTGTGATTGAAATACTATTGATGAATGGTACAGGGAAAGCACATCCACTGTTGAAAAGAGACAACAGGAAACTGAACCAGTAAAAACTCCAACCAAAAGAACTCAACTGTTGGAACATACAACATCTGCTGGTCCTTAAAAAACACATGCTCGAATCAACAACCTTTGGTGGCATATCTGATATTTCTGTGTCAAATGGGTATTTTTTGGCTGTAATTCTTTTCTTTAACATTATTTTGTAAGAGCTAGTACATAATAAAAGACATAATTTATGTTTTAATGGCATTAGTCATTGAATGTGTTTACCTCACATGAGTAATTTTGTTTTGATGTTTATAGTTTCTTTCATAGAGCTTTATTTATTGTCTAATATTTTAGATATTTGGTTTTAGGCAAATTCTGTAAACCCCCAGCCAAAGTACTCAGGTGAGTGATCAAGGGCCATCATGGCCCTCTTGTTATATAAAACTGATAAAGATACCTGGTGTCAACTAGTAATGTTATGAGTACATTATTTAGGCTAGTAGATAAATTCTTAGGATTAATAGAATCTATCACTGGGGGTGGATGAAGATGCAAATTAATCAGAGAACATGTGATTTAAATTGTAAACACAGATAAATTCAAAATGTCAACGCTCGAAATTGACTGAAATAATACAAAAAAAGTAGTTCGCATTCAAAAGCCTTTCAAGATAAGCCCATGTAAGATAAGATTTTCCACCACGGCTATTTTTAGTAACATTTTCGGATTTTTCTGTCTAGTTACTGAGATCAGCATATCCCAACTGACTTTGTTTATGTAGCCGAGATTATTGCTTATTACAGGAATTCTTCAGAGGCATCTGTATCTACCTTTTTGAAAGAGACCTTACTGCAAAAGTACACTGAGAAAGCAAAACAGACTGATCCATCTTTTGTGCAGTAAGGTTTTGCATTGTTTTTTGAATTAAGAACTTTCTAAAATTCTTCATATAAGTATCCTGACAGCAATGTTCAATACCATACTTGAACGCCTCAAATTTAGCAATTATAACTGATGGCTGATATATTTCAACATTTTTGGTGCCCGTTTCATTCCAACAGCTAGCTTCACATTCAACGTATTACTGCCAAAAGTCAATACTGACTATACTAGGCAGTAAGTGCCAATTTAACATCATATTTTTAATCTTTTATCATTTCTTGAGCTGTACAATCCTGATATTTTGCTTTTTGTTGTGCTGGTTCATTTAGTATACCACCATTAATCTTGTTTTTATTTAATCTTGTGTTTTTATTTACTTGCAGTATTACATTAGAGGTGATGACTAGTGAAAGAGACATGAGCTACTGCCCAACACTGTCAGAAGAGGAAGAGGCATTTTCAGAAGATGATCAGACGGATGAGGACATAGATTATTTCCGTGAAATATCTGTCAGGTATAATCATTTTTGACGAAATACTACATTAAAAATGAACTGGTAAATTGCTTTGAACACAAACACATTTAGACGGGCTTAAGTAAGTAGTAAATAAGGTTATGAATTTGGTTAATTATTTCGAAATGTGTTTGCTTTCTTCAACGTCTTAGTCCTTTAAACTCGGATATTTTGAGGTCTTTGGTAACTAAATATGGATCTGTTGCTAATGAAACTTTTAACAGTAAATTACAAATCATAAACAGCCAAACATATAAACAAAGTCACTAATTGAACAGAAAAAGTTTTATTGACATGTGACTTTTATTTCGTGGTCACTTTGTTTTATTTAATAAATATAGGGTTATCAAAGTGTTGCAGTTGCCTTTTTTGAAGTGGCCGCTAAGAAGGATTTAACTTTTCTAGTAAATATTGAATAAATGAATTCATCAAATGTTTATATTTGCAATGAGATTAAATTTGATATTCAAAAATTTTAACAGTTTTTAACCAAGAACCATTACTACATTTAACTAGTTTATAATGATTTTTTTTATCTTCTACAGGGATGACAATGATGTAAGTGATGAGGTGCGAGTTTGCACCGGAGCTGATGCAATAATATATATAGAATATGCAACAGATGTGCAGGATGAGGAGACTGATGAAGATGCAGATAATACAGATACAAGTGAAAAAGATATAGTAACAGAAAGGAAAGCAATACCTTTTTGAACTTGCCAGAGCTAATATAAGTAGTCAATGCAACCGAAAAAATGTGATGAAGTAGTTGGTTTGGACACACGCATGATTGAGTCTTGCTTTCAGATAACATGGGTAAATCAAAATTGCATTTTATTATATGCTTCATGTCTGTTGCATGACCTTGTCTAAGACTTATTTTACGTTCGGCCGATATTCTATGTAATAGAAAATTTTATTCAAAACGTTTTTGTTTTATAGAAAATAGATAATAACCTGAACACATCGTATACAGTATGCACAAAATAGCTTTTATCTCTAGGTAAATCAGATAGTTTGTCATTTTGAAATACTCACAGCATACAATTCTGACTGACAGGAATTCCACTACAAAGTAACAAACACAATGCAAACTAAAATGCAGATTGTCGTTAAGATGGTTAATGCAACAAAAGATTTAGAACTCTAAAAAATGTACTTCTATATAGAAAGCAAATGTTACTGTTTTTAGTTTTATTACTTACAGTAAATAAACCGGATTAAGATTCAAAACTCTTTAAATGTTATTTAGACCTAACTGTTAACTTTGTTTGTTAAACATAGTCTAAAAGCTTTGCAGTAAAGAAAATGCATCACTATTTGTTTAACATCACAAACTACGAACATTCAAAAGTGCATATTTGACTTTTGTAGAAATGCTCAAAAGATCACGTTATAAGGAGATGAAATTCACAGCCATTTCTTAAAAAGAAGGTGACTTCTTCTTGTTATCAGCGTTGTTGTGTATAGCAATAACGATGAAAAAATACATCTGATGCACAGTTTTCTTAGATTAGGAATAACTCCTTCAGGAACACACTATCAGTACCAGTCTAAACATGCCATTCCTATCATAAAGGAGACATTTGAGAATAGGATGACAGCCAACAGAAAAAAAGTATTTGGGGAAATACATGTAGGTTGAAGGTAATATGTTATTTTGATGGAAATGTGCTTAATATGTTAAAGCTTATTATAACCCCTACACAAAATGTGTGTGTGTGTGTGCGTGTGCGTGTGAGCGTGCGGGAGTGGGGGTGGCTACTGGAATCGCTTTGCCGGGTTGGTCGGTTGGTTGGTCCGTCTCAACATTGTCCGCTCATTAAATCGTATACAAATGGAAGGATTTCCTTTAAACTTGGCTTTGATGTTAACCTCGACATGGGAATTGCAGAACCCATGTTTTCCTTGTGTCGGGTCAAGGTCAATATCACTCTGGAAGGTCAGATAATTTTCGTGTTTGCTCTATAAATCCTATACCTCTTCAAGAGTTTTCTTCGTAATTGGCTCTAATGTTCACTCATGATAGCAAAATGCAGAACCCATTGTGACCTTAAACCAGCTCAAGGTCAATGTGACACTTGAAGGTCAAATTTTTAACAATGAATTTTAAGACAAAGATTTTCTTTTAAACTTCCTCAAATGTTCATCTCAACAAGGCAGTGTGCATAACCCATATTGCCCTTTGTGTCAGCTCAAGGTCAAAGTCACACAGGAAGGCTAAAAATCTAATAATTAAATAAAGACAATGTGTTTTGTTTCCTCTGTAAATTCTTTACCCCTTGAAGGGGTTAGTTCTTACTTGGCTCAAATATTCAACTCAGAACCGATGTTGCCCTTATGTCATGTCAAGGTCAATGTCACATTGGAAGGTCAGACAATTTTCGTGTCCGTTCTGTAAAATATACCCCTTGAAGGATTGTCTAGAAACTTAACTAAAAACTAACATTTAACAGTTTTTCAATTAAAATTTCAGATATCTGTTGAAGTTGTTTGTAATATAACATACATTTGAGTCCCTGTGAATCAGAAATTTGCCTTTCAGCTTTACTTTCCCCATACTGAAAAAAGTGTCATACATTAAAATCTCTTTGACTTGTAGGCGATGGAAGGATGGCCTGGCGAGTCCATTCAGCACAGGTATTGTTGTTTCTCAGTATAGTGCTTCGATATTAATGTTAAAACGTATATGTTTATAGAATGAAATCCAGCGGTCATTTTTTTAATTTGAGGTGTTTTACTCATTTTGGGGGGTTTTAAGTCACACCGACACTATTTTAAGTCATATGGTGACTTTTTATCTTTCACTAGTCAAGGAAGAGTCCAGTTTCCCTTTCCAGTCTTTTTGTAATGCAAGAGCGGAACTTGGCTAAAACCACTGACCCTGGATGGCTCCCTCACATGGAAGTTCTTTATTCTTCAGCTGGATTCGAACACAACTGTGAGGGGCAAGTAATTCGAAGTCAGCAACTCAAACCACTCGGCCATGAAGGCCAACAGAGATAGAGGTAGCATCACCCCATTCCTTATGGGGGAGAATTTGGATGTCTAAACTGGAATAAATCTCTATATCATGCATAAATTTAAGTAAACTTACTGACATTTGCCAAGTAATAAAACCAGTTCTCAAATTTAGTTTACTTTTAAAATGCTTTTTTTCTCATTCAATATTCTTGATTTTAATACATTAATCAATGTGAAGATTGTTGTTAGCTAATCCTATTTACATTTTTCAGTCACACAGGAGAATTGAAAACATCCATGAACACATCTTGATGTACTTTGCAAAGAAATTTGCATATACGTGAGTTTCTATGATGAAGGAAAGCTAGTTAATGAATCATGTGAACACAATAAGTTGATCAATTTTCATCAGTTTTTTCAATCTGGCTGCCTAAAAAGATTGCTTTGTTGCAAGATTATCAGAAGTTATGATATTTTTATATTTGTATGTAATTAAATTCTGTACTTCGTTTGGTAGTTCTTCTGAGTCTGACGTTTGGCAGTACATACATAGAAATTATAATTAATTTATAATGTAAATTACCTAGTGCCACAACTATGCTAGAAGCCTATGCATATAATATTCAGTTTTATACAGCCTTCAGATCAAACATTTTATTCTGAAATTCTATCAAATATAATCAGTTGGATGAGTTCGTACCAACAATTTTCTTATTCATAGATATCCGGTGTACAAGGCACGCAATTACTTGGCATGTATCGGCTACAAGGCCCATAAAGATCGAGAAGTGTTGAAAAACAAGAAAGGAGAAATCAGGTATTTTACAGGTTCTTATTTCAGGCAAAAAGGCTGACATCATCAGAAATAAGGATGAGCTTTATTATTATCTGTTAGACTGATTACAATACAATTACTGCAGTTTTGTAACTTATATACTTAGTATATTTTTGTTCATGCTTAATCACTCACTATATTTCCAACTTCATATGAAGTTTGGTTACAAGTCAATCTGGGTGTATTATGGGAACATTCATGACCTTTGATGGTGTCCACATTTTACATATCTTCTAATATCATGGAGCGATTTAATGAAACTTGGAAAAAATGTTCATCATATTTGGACAGTGTCTTGAACAAGAAAAAAGTCACCATATTAATAAAACTTGTCTGTTGATCTTCTAAGATCAAACTCGTCTTTGTCAGAAGTCAGTGTCATACTAAAAGGTCAAATTTTAAATGTAAGAATGAATATGTGTGTTTGTATCCTTCCTCATGCTCTGAGTATTCCTTGACCAGGCACACATATCCACCATAAGAAGACACAAAATCCAGATTCATGTATCCAAAATTTCCAGACTCTAGCTGCAGCATATCGTCTACATGTATTGTCAGAATTTTATGTACCTTAGCACATAGTGTGACAAAGTGTCAGGCACAAGTACTGGGTCATATGTGAAAGGACAAAACTTTTTCATTTAACTTTGGTGCATATGTTAGCCAGATTATTCTGCGCAGAACATGTTCGAGGTTAAAGGTTACATTATACGGGAGCAGTCCGGACTGACTCCTCAAAGCAGGCTTTCGAGCTTTACAAGTATCCACTGAAGTAGGTTGCACTGTTTAACTTGAAACTTATTTTTATATTATTGCTATTGAAAATATAGCCGATAAAAAGTTTATTGAGATGTAATTGTCTTTCATTTGGCCTTTGCCTTTTTGTGTAACAGAATGCTAATTCTCATCAATTGTAGTATAAATAGGCAATTTCTAAGAAGTATAATTGTTTAATTCCAGGCTTCACAGAATGTTTTCAAAAAAGACCAACAACTGGACATGTTATATCCAAAAGCAGCCTAAAAAATACGAGTATATTCCAAACGGCATAACCTGTGTTCCAAGATTCTGTACTTGTATGAACCTGTTCTTCGCAAGTAACTGCTATGGATCACATGAATCAGAGGTGAATGGTGAATTATTTCATACACAATGTACTATACCAAATTGTCATGGAGAATATATGACTCACCCAGTGCTAGAACTCAACTCTAAGACCCGTAGACATGTGCTGTACATACTTAGCTAAGCGGTCTGGCTGAAAGCAATGATCCTGTTGGAATGTTGATCCTTATTCTAAGTTCAAAATGTAAATAAAGAAGAAAACAATTTCTAGTTGATAGTCAAAGATAAAAGTCAAGTAACATTATTGTTCCATTCAGGAAATTGTAAGACTGGTACTCGATCAACAAGTGCTTGCACTGGGTCCGAACTATCATAGGGAAATGCTAGGGAGGAAGGGACAGAGGCTTAAAAATGCCAAGAAGATGATGAGGCAGTCAGCATGCAGAAATTTCATCCTCTAGAGGCACGGTCGAGTAGGGGCAGGAGTCCGTAGAGTTGTGCCCAGCTGCTGCGTTTTGGAAATAAGGGCCAGATATGCAAGTCCAACGGGAACTTATACAGGTTTCATCCCTGGGAGATTTATTTGAAATGTTTTGTACCATGAGAAAATAAAAAAAAACACATGTATAAATGTTACACCAGTTTTACTTTTATGAGACCACTTTGTGAAGTTCTGAGGTTATTATACCCTTACACTGACCTACATAAGTAAACCTGACAAATTTTGGGTAAAAATTGTAAACAGCACTTGAAAAAGATATTGAATGTAAAATTAATTTCATAAGGAAACATCTTTTGAATTGATATAAGTTTTTTCAAGAATTTACCAAGTATTCATTTTAAGTATAACAAACCATAAAAGCTAAGGGTGATAAAACTTCCATAAGAACACTTGTATTTAAAGTCAGCAAGATTTTGACATTTATAAATAGCTCATATAGTAGGTATGTGCGATATTTCTAAAGCATTGACCATTGTGTCCTAATCAACTGTTGAGTAGGAGCACATGTCCATAATAAATGTAGTTATTGATTAGGTAAAAAAAAATCTTAGACGTGACATCAAACACAAGTAGAACCTTAAGGACTTATCTACAAATTTACAACATGCATGTTTAACAACACTTCATACAAGCCATTACTTCACTTGGCAATGTGTACTCAGCAGATGTTACCAGCTTCTGTAATACACAATGTCTGCTTTCCATGATACTTAAAAGTGGCTGTGATTATATACTACTGTTGGCAAACTCTTGAACTGGATGGGAATTTCTTCCTTCCCCGTTTGACACTTAACTTTAGGCGTCTGCTTGTCTTCCCCCAAATCTGGACTTCATCATTTCCAGCAAAACATGAGTAGGAGGGGGAGAAAGGGCAATAACTTTTGACAGACATGATGAATTAAAATTTACTAGAATATATAACTAGAGCTATCGCTGAATGCGATTCATACCCCCACCAATGTCATTGATAGAAAGTGACTTGGATATTTAAATAGATGGAAAGGGGAATTACTTTTGTAGCATAAAATAGTTGTGTTTGATTGAAAAAAAATCATTGTCAAATATTTGATCTTCAAATGTGACCTTGGCCTTGAGCTAGTACAAGGTTAACATGAGCTCTGCACATCGCCATCATTAAGTGAACATTTGAGCCAATTTAGAAGAAAGTCCTTCACAGAGCGAACAAAAAATTGTCTGACCTTCCTGTGTGACCTTGAACCTGACCTGACACAAGTTCAACATCGGTTCTGAGTTGAACGTTTGAGCCAAGTAAGAACAAAATACCTCCCGGGGTAAAGAATTTACAGAGGAAACAAGACTCATTGTCTTTTTTTAATTGTCGGATATTTGACATTCTAGCGTAGCCTTGACCTTGAGCTGACACAAAGGGCAATATGGGTTATGCACATTGTCTTGTTGACATTTGAGCCAAGTTCGAAGAAAACTCATGGGGTATAGAATTTACAGAGCGACCAACCGACTGACAAACGTGACAAAGCGATTCCAGTATCGCCTCACCCCTCCCCAACACACATACACACACACACACACACATTTTGTGTAGGGGGTATAATAAGCTTTAACATATTAAGCACATTTCCATCAACATAACATATTACCTGCAACCTACATGTATTTCCCCACATACTTTTCTCTGTTGGCTGTCATCCTATTCTCAAATGTCTCCTTTATGATAGGAATGGCATGTTTAGACTGGTACTGATAGTGTGTTTCTGAAGGAGTTATTCCTAATCTAAGAAAACTGTGCATCAGAATATTTTGTGTGTAGTTACTGCCACTACACATCAACGCTGATGATAAGAGGAAGTCACCTGCAGGCTTGTTTTTAAGAAATGGATTGGAATTCCATCTCCTTATAATGTGACCTTTTGAGCATTTCTACAAAAGTCAAATATGCACGTTTGAATGTTGTTTGTGATGTTAAACAAATAGTGATGCATTTTCTTTACTGCAAAGCTTTGAGACAATCTTTAACAGACAAAGTTAACAGTTAGGTCTTTATAACATTTAAAGAGTTTTAATTCTTTATCCGGTTTATCTACTGTAAGTAATAAGACTAAAAACAATAGCATTTTGCTTGCTATGTACAAGTACATTCTGTAGAGTTCTAAACCTTTTTGTGCGTTAACGACAATCTGAATTTTAATTTGCATTGTGTTTAAACTTTATAGTGGAATTCCTTTCTGTCAAAATTCTATGCTGTCAACTGTCAGTAATTCAAAATGACATACTATCTGATTTACCTAGAGATAAAAGCTATCTTGTACATACTGTATATGATATGTTCAGGTTCTATGAAAAACAGAATCTTTTTTAATCTACATTTCTAGTACATAGAATATCGGCCGAAGATAAAATAAGTGTAAGACATGGTCATGCAACAGACATGAAGCATATAATAAAAACATTTTTGATTTACCCATGTTATCTGAAAGCAAGAACCAGTCATGCGTGTGTCCAAACCAACTACTTCATTACATTTTTAGTTGCCTTGACTACTTACTTACTCGCTAGAGGCTCTTTTCCGGCGGGAACCGGTCACCCTGGGGTTTGGATATCCTGATCTTCAACCACCCACAATGATAGATTCTATTACTCCTGAAAATTCATATACTAGCCTAAATAAGGTTCTTATGGCATTATACTAGTTGACACCAGGTATCAGTTTGTCAGTTTAATATAACAAGAGGACCATGATGGCCCTGGATCACTCACCTGAGCACTTTGGCTAGGGGTTGGAAGAATTTGCCTCCAAACCAAGTATCTAAAATATCAGACTTAAAATAAAGGCTCTATGAAAGAAACTAGAAATATCCAAAACTAAAGTGCTCATGTGAGCTAAAAACATTCAATGAATAATGTCATTAAAACATAAATTATGTCCTTTGTTACGTACTATCTCTCAGATAATGATGTAAAGAAAAGAAATACAAAAAAATCAGATATGCCACCAAAGGTTGTTGATTCGAGCATGTGTTTTTCAAGGACAACTGGTGTTGAATGTACACCTGATGTTGTATGTTCCAACAGTTGAGTTCTTTTGGTTGGAGTTTTTACTGGTTCAGTTTCCTGCTGTCTCTTCTCAACAGTGGATGTGCTTTCCCTGTATTATTCACCAATAGTATTTCAATCACAACATCTCAAAACATTTAATTTAGAATTTTATTTGGTATAAATAAAAAGGAAAAGACCTTAAGTATGAAATAGTTCATTCAGTAATATAATGAACTACTGCGCAAAATGACTAGGTATTACTCAAACCTACCTCAAGAGACAATTGACTACAATACTCAATGGATTTATCTGTAAGCAGTTTGTAGTACAAATCTTGAATAAATATTAAGTTTCATTACATTTGACAAAACAACTTACATGTACATCTTTCATACTAAACTGAAGGAATTCTAAAGTTACTTTAATTTGAAATGTTTTACTGATATATAAAAACATATTTTTCATGAATTTTGTAATATGAAAACACTTTTCTTGAAATTGGATTTGGCACAATCAATTTTCTGTAGAGCTACTAGAGGGCATTTATGATACAAAATGTTCCGGAATCAGACAATCTTCCCTGGGCCTTTCTGGAATTGGGACTTACTAAACTGATACCTTAAGAAAAAGAACCACTGTTGTGTTTTACTTCCCACGTCTAAGTCTTTATTTTGTTCGACACTGTGACTTGCCTAAAAGTCTGACACTAGTCTACAGGTCAATGACAGGCAGGTAGGTACGTAGACAACAGGTATGACTTTCAGTCATATGCCTGTTTATGTGTCCATAAATATCATAGTATATGATAATCATGATATATCTTTCACAACTAACATATGTCCAATGCAAAAAAGATTTCACATCCTATTTTTTTAAGTGATAAATGGTATAAATTTGTCAGTATCATAAAAAAGGTTTTTTTATTACCATCAACACCTGATAATGTTCATGCATTTTTTTCTATTACATGTACCCCGTTTGACGGTTGCATACCCCGTCTGAGCCCCACCCTAAACGAAAGACAGTTAAAATCGTTTTTTTTTTACTACTTTTTTGATTCATTCTTCGACGCAATTCTCTCTTCTTGCGATTTCTGTTTAAATCTCGACTTCCTTTGGCGTTCCGCTGTGTTTAACTACCCGGTTTTTCCAGTGACAATCAGATAGCCTATGCGAGCGTGCAAACTAAATTTAGT
Source organism: Cyclina sinensis (assembly GCA_012932295.1). Lineage (NCBI taxonomy): Eukaryota > Metazoa > Mollusca > Bivalvia > Venerida > Veneridae > Cyclina > Cyclina sinensis. Next base: position 7,036,658 of record JAAONU010000008.1, read on the forward strand.
AGTCATTAGCATGTTAAAAGTTCGTAAACGAACCATTTTAGTGCCGAGGGATTTTCGCTTTAAAATCATTATTTCTGAACAGATTTTATTCAGATTAAAACCGATTATGTGAAAAGGGTTATTCAAACGCTAAGGATACTTACACTTTCTGTCGTCATAAAAATATTTTCATTCATTTGTGAAATGCTGCTTTAAACAAAATATCAATCTCGTGAGAACACGAGATGTTGTAAATTGTTAAGATATCAGTTAATATGACAACATCTATCATTCATCATACTTTCCGATTTTGTCGTGGGAGTAGGGACAAACTTAAATGAGAAGTTGTTTCGTGGGGATATTTTTGTTTTTATTTAATATATACCCTTGCCGTATTCTCATCGATTTCGGCAATTTAAGTTGAACTTGAAGTTGAACTTGAAATTGAACTTGAAATTGAACTTGAAACATATGACGGAAGTTCAGATGAGCCAGGTTATTGCTTGCTATTGCAAGACCAAAGCTAACATCAGGTTGTTTTGCAGTTCGGTGTGAATGTTTCTACCATAGAACGTCTTATCCGCCGTTTGACATAAACAGAAGGATTACCAATCCAGCGCGATCGGGACGCCCGCGTTTATTGTTGCGATGTCGACACAAAGTTATTCGTGTTTCCCACCTGAATAATCGCCCTATTATTGCTGCTAACACGGTGGGCATTGACCATTAAACTTTAAGAAAACGATTGCACGGGATTGTTCTGCGATCGCGTCGTCCTAGCGCTGGTCTGCCTTTCACTCGTATACGCCAACCACGTCGTATGGCTTGGGTAGTTAGCGGTGACGAATCTTCTTCACTCTTTTTTTGTGCCAACAGTCGACGTCGTGTATACCGTCATCGTGAGAAACGGTTCGCCGACGCTTGCGTTCTTTAGAGGGAAAGATTTGGAGGTGGCTCGGTTATTGTCTGTGAAGGGATATCTGACAGTGTCAAAGCAACGTTGTTTGTGGTAGCTGGCAATCATATAGGGATCAAATCCTCGTAGTTGTAGTTTCATTGCTGCAACATCATTTTATTATTTTTCTGCATGCTGATGCCCGACCCTACGTAGCAAGAAGTTGTCAGGACTTTCTTGCAAAACAACAAATTAATCTTTTCAACTGGCCGCCGTACAGTTCAGCTTTATCGCCAGTTGAACGTGTTTGGGACTTATTTAACACGAGAGGATGAGGTAGTACCCCCGATAAGGAACTAAGCGAACTAGGGATTGCTATTTTGCAAGAGTGAAACAATATCCAAATTCAAAGGATAAATGCAGTTTTAAGCTTTATGTATAAGAAGATTAGAGCTGTAAAAGATGCGCGAGGGGGTCATACGAGATACTGATGAGACAGTCGACTACACTTTGCGATAATGGGTAGTACCGTGAAAACGTTTTCATTACTGAATTAAATGAAACTGCAGTCAAAATCTAATGACATTTAGTAATTTGTTGAGAATCGATTGTTTTATACTAATTTAAAAATATTTTATATTTCCCTACACACATCACTTTAAATCATCTCAAAATGTTATCATGCGTTTGTTTATCCCTTACACAGCTGCTGTAAATAGATCTAACGTTACTTTTCTATTTTATACACAGTCAACTTGCAGAACTTATTTGTTATTATATACTTACAAAAGAGTTTTGCTGAACCTGAAAAATTTAAAGTCTGTACTTATAGGATATCCAACGAGTAAGAGGTCTATCGGAAAAAATGAAGCGTGAAAATATAAAATTATATATATAAGTTGTTATAATCTTATTGTTTATGGTGTCTTTTTAATCGATCAATATATAGATTTGTGGTTTTTTTGACTGTGTGGGAAGGCTGTGTTTCTGACTATGTTTTTTCCTGATATGCATTTTTTCTCTTTTTTGTGAATCTGTGATGAGTTCGCATTTCTCGGTGTCCCGATTCGTACGAGCGCGGTTCACCTACTCAGTGAACACCTTTGAATTTAATTTAGCGCTACACGTGATGATAAAAAATATACGACACAACACGACTAATAATCAGTTATATTCATAAAATTCAATTAGTTTAATTAATTAAATACAAATTGTCACTGTTTGTTGATACTTGCTGTTCTAGTTGTAAGTTACGAATGTTTGCACGATTTATTGCTTGATCTATTACTTCCGACCGCTTCAGCTGGGCGTTTGTTTTCCATTTCATCTTGTGGCCGATTTCTTGATTGGGTAAGGAGCTGTTGCTTGCGGAAAGCGTGGGTTTGCAGAGCCTGCTTTCCCTGGAGAGATCTAATATCCACTTACTACCCACTTACAAGAAATGTATTTCGACAGTCTTAACATAAGTATTATTTCACAAAAATCCGGTCACAGTCCAGCTCCTACCATATAGTAAGAAGTTTCTTAAAACTTATATGACTTTATATTATTTAAATACTTAAATTCAAAAATTCAGCTGCAGTAGTATATGGTTTTTTTTAAAGTTAATGTATATACATTAAGAAGTAAAGCTTAAAATGTTGTTGTTGATAAAGGTTGCGTTGACAAAACTGGTTACACAACGCGCTATTTTATATTTCATACACTGAAACGATATTGTTTAAAGCAAAATAAAACATCTTAGAATAGCTTAAACACCAGAAACATTAATGAAAAATTCATTAGATACAACGACAAAAATCAAGACGTAGAGTTAACGAAATCTTAGCTGTAATTACACTGCCAGTTTACTGCGATAAATTATGCAGACAGCAGAAAATAAAGCATTTGTCCCGGACGTGCTCTTCGTCTTTCTTCGCACAGTCCCAGTATTGTTCCAATGGGTAACAACGTCACAGTAAATATTCCTATCTTATGATGAAATAAAGTGTCACCATGATATTGTGTCGTCCGTGGTATTTTCATGTGATTTCTGGAATGTCTGTATGTGTCTTTACTTCTCTGTAGTGCTAAATACGAGATCATAGTCAATTTCATGTTTATGTTTAGTTTATACCAAATTTATTTTAGTTCGATTGTGTAGGAAGCTTTTAGCTTATAGACACACTCTCGAATCCGTTCCTGGAACTAACCAGTACTAAGCAATGAGTGAAAAGTTTCTTGCTCAAGGAAACAACGGCTTTCCCCTGACGGGGTTTGAACCTGTGCGGCTAGCAACACAGTCACTTGAGGTTGTGACCTCGCCCCCGTCCCCCGTTTTTACTGCCCTTGCACAAGAGTTTTTTAGCATAAAAGTCATGAATAACAGCAACATACAACTGTTCCTACTGTTATCTGTTACAAATAAAGCCTTTTCAAAAAAAAGCCTAAACCCACTCTTCAACACTATATTATACACAAGTTATGAAACATCGCGCCTCAAATCACCTCACCTGCCTATGTTTTTCCTTGTTTTTTGCAATAAAAACAAAGGTCTGGAAATTGTTGGTGGTGTCTATCAATTAAGCAATAATTATTCTACACATCAATGTCTGTCTCGCCATTCTAGGTGAAAGAATAAGATTGGAATTCAATAAAAACACTCAAAATTTACTCGCCGCCACATATTCTTTCGAGAAATAATGACAGCGGCAACACTACCTCCCGTCTTCCCGTACCAAAACGGACAATTCTTGAATGTGGAACCAGTCGTCCGCGGAACCAGCTGATAAGCACATCGTGTTTTTCATTTTGTATATTCTGTGTGTTTTGGTGAAAACTGGATATTATTGGTAAGTTAATCCATCCATTTATTGCCATGTTAAGTAATGAAAATTATATGTGAATAAATAAATTAAGAAATATAACGGTTCCAAAAAAAGAACGCAAAATTTCACATTTAGAAGTTGTCCGTCATGGTACGGGAAAACGGGAGATAGTGTCGCCGCTGTCATTATTTATCGAAAGAATATGTGGCGGCGAGTAAATTTTGAATGTTTTCATTGAATTCCAACCTTATTTTTTCACCTAGAATGTTGAGACCGATATTGATGTGTAGAATAATTACCGCTTAATTGATAGACACCATCAACATTTTCCAGACCTTTGTTTTTATTGCAAAAACCAAGGAAATACATAGGCAGGTGAGGTGATTTGAGGCGCAATGTTTCATAACTTGTATATATTATAGTGTTGGTGAGTGGGTTTGGCCTTTTTTGAAAAGGCTTCATTTGTAACAGATAACAGTAGGAACAGTTGTATGTTGCTGTTATTCATGACTTTTATGCTACAAAACTCTTGTACAAGGGCAGTTACGCTACAAAACTCTTGTGCAAGGGCAGTAAAAACGGGAGGCGGGGGCGAGGTCACAACTTCAAGTGACTGTGGCTAGCAATCCTTTGAATACTAGTCCGACGCGTTAACCACTCGGCCACGCCGCCACTGTTTATGTTTAAGAAACACTAGTACACTCGTAATGCTTTGTCATTTCTTTTTCTCTAAGATTTAGTTGTAGTTATTTCTACGTCTGTTTTAGGGATTGCTGGTAGATAGTTCAATTAATGGACTAAAGATGGGAAGAATTCTCCCTCGCTGTTATTTATGACAAGTTATATAGAAGTCGTATGTTTCCAATGAAGACCAAAATTGATTATGGCGACGAAATTATACAGCAATACATCTTCAATACCGGATATTGTCATTTCATGTGATGTTTTATTTTGAAACGTTTTGCAGATCGAAGAGACACAACGGTTAATATTTTAGATAAGCCAACCTATGTGTTTTTACAGACCAATACCGCTTTTACTAATAACATTCGAAGGGTTTTACTATTTTGAAGGTTACACATAAAAGTTTGTAAGTGCTTATATGAAAACAAAGCACACGTGAAGTCTGATCATGTAAACAATAATTGTGCTCACGTTAATTACTAAAATTGTATTCAGTGACCAGTTAGGAAAATGAACAAGCTAAACTGAATATTAAGATATCTAAAATTACCTGAACAAGTAAAAATGAAACTTCTGTCCTTGTCGGGGTAATAATTTTAAAGACAAGCAAAATGAAAAAGGTATCAACTTTATTTAGGAATGGCAAGGACATTGTCATATCTGAATATGAGGCTTTATTCTGATCCCTCTGTGTAGTGATAATACTTTCAATTATGTTAAACCTTTTTATGACCTTTTCGTTGGATAAATAGTGTCATTTGTCCGAAAGATCATATTAATTTTCAAATATCAAAAAAAGAAAAAAAAGATTGACAAAGAATACAAATACTTTGAATGTTTACGTGATTGAGATAGCACCATGAGAATGATAAATGTAGATTATATAGAATTGATTTTAATACTGCGTTTGATGTTGGACTCTTAAATTACCTTTTGTATCATAATTTGTCTTCAAGTACAAAATTAATAATGTATATATTGCAATTTGTGAAAATTTCAGATGTAAAGTATCCTTCTCTAAGGTGTACAGAATTACAATTCACACAAGTAATGACATATATAAACAAAAAAAACGATAAAATACTTTGAAAAAAATATGATGCCATGTGCACAAATCTTGCTAGAAATTTTGCATTAAAAGAAATGAATTGTTCCTCATTAAAGAGGCTAATTGTTTTAATAGAAATTGTGTCTTTATGCATACATTTAATAATTAATTTAGCATTGAAAACGTTTTGTTTCTTTACGATAAATATGTTTATAAAAATTTTCTTTAGAAACAAGGTTACGTTACTTCGAAAATATTTTGTAAAATTAATGATTACTTGAGATATCACAGTCTCGCTAAAATTGTATTCGTTGATTTTATTGGAGAGGTCATCAGACCTCTCCACAGTGTTGGCTTTAATTGCTGGCGGCATCCATTTTTGCGTATCAAAGTTTAGTTAATGATCTCATATAAAGCCTAAAATCATGAAAACCAGTCTACAAAGATAGTTATGCGCATGCTCCGAATCAAAATACGAATTTATTTAAACGAAACCAAAATTTAACATCGGGTCAAAACGGCCCATGGTTAAAACGGCCCATTATGAACAAAACGTACAGAATAATTTTGTATTAATTTTGTGAGCGACTGACTCACAGATGAGCTGACCATTAAAAAAAAGAAAATGTTCTTACATCTTGAAAATTTTGCTGCAATTGTGAAAAACATTTTAAACTAAGTTACTGATTCATTTTTTGATACAGAAAAACATCAAAATGTAAAGTTTTACACACTTTTATCGGTAAAAAATTTACCCCGTTAGTCACGGGGTAGATACTTTAGTTATAAGATTAATTTTGACACATCGTTACAAGTAAGCGCTGTGGCTCAGTGGTCTAGATCGTCGCTCCCTATTTTACTGACCGAAAGGTCTTCTGTTCGAACCCTGGTTGAGTGAAAACTTTTTTTTCAGTTTTCATGGCGTATAGAAGCATAATATTATGTTTTTTCCGTAATATATTAAATCCTCTTAAATTCCAAAGAAAACAAAATCAGCAAAATTCTGTGAGTCAGTCGCTTTAACTAAACACAAAAAAATACAATTATAGGGATGTATTTCTTATAATGCATGCTACTTTTTAAAAAAACTACAAATTATAAAATGCATTTTTTTCTGAGAAACTCATCAGCCTGTTGAACAAATTAATATTTAGCCATGATCATGAAAAATGGAAAACAGTTTTACGAATTTCAGAGGATTTTTGACAAGTCCATTTCCTCGATTTGGATCAAATATACGCCCTTTTAATATTTAGTCCAGCTTAACAGATACTATCGCTGATTATTTTGTAAAATATTTGGACTAAGAAAGGTGTAATTAAAGCTTGAAAGGGAAAACAAAACTTAATGAGCCTAAAAAAGCAGCAGTTTAACATGGGAGATCTGGCTTCAGCAACTACATGCATTGTTGTAAAAGAGGGGGGAGTAAAGCGCTAGGGGCTTATAAGAAGATCCCAACGATTCTACAAGGTATGAAATACATGAGGTTATCTTAATTTGTTTCATTTATTTATTAAAAACATTTGAAATAACTAAATTATAGTCAGTTTCGGTCATTTTGCCTAATAAGGTATTAACTATTAATAATAGTTAGGTTACTAGTTTTTATAATTATTTAAGTCAAAGAACGTTTAAAAAATTCGAAATGATCTTGGTAACAAGTAGATTTATTCTTTCAGTGACGACAGCTGCTGACCTCTCTTTGGCTTACTTTTTAAAGGAAGCCAACTTGTTTTCAACTCATGCACTTCATGGTTTTTAGCAATATCATAAACAAATCGATATCATAGTTTTTTAGGCTTAAAAAATCAGTCCATATCATGGTATTTTAAGCATATAAAAATCAGTTCATATCACGGTATTTTAGGCCTATTGAAAACCAGTCCAAATCATGGTACTTAAGGCATTCTTTAACCAGTTGATTTCGTAGTATTATAAGCTAGTTATCAACCAGTCCATAAATTGTAATTTTGGATATTATAAACATGCCGATATCATTGTATTTTATGTATATTCAACTAGTTTATATCATGGTATTTTAGGCAAGTTATTAACAAGTGGATATCATGTTTTAGGCATATTATAAGTCAGTTGATATCGCGGTATTTAGCTATATCGTACATCAGTCTATACCATGTCATTTATATGTTATTTTAAACCAGCTGACATATATGTTTTAGCTGTATTATACATAAACTAATCCATATTATTGATTAGTCTATTTCATTTATGTTATAGCAAAATTATTAACCCAGTCGATAAAATGAATTATTTGTTGAACGGAGCAAATATCATGCCTGGCATATATCTCATCACAGACAATTCGTGGATATCAATAGTACAAGTCCCAGGGGTAAGCATTATTTAGCCGCTCTTTGTATAAAGTATCTGCTGCAATCATGATCAGAACCTTTTATTTATGTGTTCATGCCAGGAAGGAATAATGCCTTGGTATAAAAACAGTATGTGTCAGGTTTCATTTTTGTAGACACATTCAGAGACCTTGAGTTTTCTCTATTGATCTCGGTTTGTAGAAATTTGAATACTTTTGCTGAATATACGTTTGTGTAAAGACAGTTTTCGGTGAGTCTAAAACTTGTTTACAATAACTTGGCTGAATATAACACACATTTTTTCTGTCAACGGTTTGTTGCTATTTTTTTTTATTAATATATTTTAATAACATGCGTCCATTGCCCGTTACTTTATATTCTACTGTCAGATAGATACTTAGAGACCGACAATTGTGTGCTTAATAAATCAAACGTTTTTTTCCGAATTCAGTTAAACTCTTAAGTCAAGAAGTCCATTTATGGATACACAAAGCATCCAATGAATGCTAACGCTTTTGTAGATATCTTTTTATTCCTTACCTCGCTTGAAAAATATTGCTAGAATTTTACTAGAATGCAACTGTACATGACGTTTTTGTTAAACTTGCAATTTTAGTATCTAGGAAAACATTTTTGGAGAGAGGAGCTGGGAAACAGAATATTATCATCAAAGTGACTATCTAAACTGCCACATTTAAAACATTTGTTCTCAATACAGACCACAGATTTCTTCCATAAAGATAAATAAAACTGCATTTCTCTGCAAATACCTTTTCATCAAAAACATACTTTATGTGGCCTTAATTACGGTGATAAGTGAATAAATCCATTTCATTCAGACAGTTATGTTTAGCGTGAGCTGTCATTTGTCTGTCTGCATATTTTATATATTCATTACATAAATTATGGTTTGTTGCTTTAAAAGACAGAAACAATTTGAAATTTTGACATAGGGTTTCTTTTCTCTAAAGCAGTATAAATAATTCCATGTTTTGACATAAGGTGTCTTTTTCTTTACAAAATGATTAACAGTTTGATCAACTTTTCTTCAACACAAAATAGGTAAAAATACTTATTGGTAAATTAGTTTTCGAACTAATTTAAGATAAAAAAATCCGGTTGAAACTGTATGTAAAAAGTACGCTTTTCCTCTCGTAATTAACGGCCCTAAACTGGCAGCTTAATTACAGCTAGGATATAATTGTCTCAGATTGGATTGCCTATCGCACTATCTAATAAATTATACATTCGTTTGTCTGGTACTTTCCCTATTTGAAGGAGTTTTAATTCAATGAATCACGATTGTTTCTGAGTGACGAAGTAGACAGCAAAGGAAAGTTGATAAAAAATCAATGAAATGACAAATAAATGAAGCTTAAATCTGTATTTCTTGCTAAGAATGACAAGGTTTATTTCGTCAACCGTCTCCGTGTCCTAGTGGTTAAGGCGTCCGCTCACGGGGTTCGAGTCCTGCCAGGGGCTTGTTCTGATGCGGCCGGTTGTTGAGCCGCCAGCTAGTTAAAGAATGGTTTCCGACTGTCTGTCCGCTTGCCACCTGGCACATATGATAAGGAATCAAGGAGTAAATGTGTACACTCATCGAGGTGTCTCATAATCCCGGGAGGCTGGCCCTTTCAGTAGGGACGACACTATAATAAAAAAAAAAACACTTTACCTTACTTGTAGATATATATTTATATATCTAGTTCGCAGGTGTAACAATATCAGTTTAGGTTTTTAAGGTAAACAATGCCTTGGAGTTATTTTGAACGCAGAGAATGTAAATTTAGCAAATATTCTGTTGTCTAACAATATGTAAGGACATCCAATTTATTGCCATGAATAAACAATCACACTTTGACATAAGACAGCTCTTAGATAAAATCTGGGCTTAAAAGACATTAAATAGCAAGACGAAATGATTTCTTTATGATAATACAGTTAAAGGTTAATGTAAAAAGTTACCATATGAAAAAAAGCACGCAATCAAGTAAAGATGAGGAATAATACAAAGTAAAATAAAACTCTTGAATAACATTGTATTGAGGTGTCTTTGGATAAATCAACAAAAAGTCAAGTAGAAAAGCCTTTCTTTCATACTGCCTTATAAAGCCGTCAAATAACATATTAGAGGCGCTATTATAATTGGATGTTCAGAATCAAAAGCAAAGTAATTACAGTCGAATTTGTGAACAAAGGTCGGCCAACGGAAGATAGAATAATGGCCTTTGTTCGGGGGTGAATTTTGTTCGGGGATGAAAGGGACTAACAATACTGGGCTTGATTTAGAATCAAAGGTCATATTTAGAATGTAAGTAATACAAATGAAGGAACATATATTTAGGAATTTAAAAGAGATATTAACACCATTCATTTAATTATCATGATCATCACCGTTATAAATTTGTTAGTAAAGATATTACTTCTACCACCCTAATACTTCTACCATTGTCATTAAGATTAACTATATTTACACGTTCCTCTAGTGTTAGAAATTTCCGTTTCGACATTTTTCGTACACAAGTGAAGCTTTGTCTTACAAATAAAATTAATGACACTATTTTGAACTAAAGTAAAAGAATGGACAGTGCTGATGGACAGTTACTTTTTACAGAATTCTGTTTATAAATATAAAAAGAACAATAAAGTAATTATTCTGTACTATAACTGGATTTTCAGAATCAAAAGCAGAGTAATTACAAAATGTATTTATTTCATTTGATAGATTTAAAAATACTACAAAGTCTTCTATACGCAGGACAAATTGAAACCGTTTCAAGTATCTTTCTATTACATTGATATGTGTAGCCAATGTTTTTGAATTTTCAACGACATATTAATTGAACTATTTCATTTTTTTAAAGAAAAGGTCAACTCTTTTCATTAAAACATATTCATCGAGGGAAAAGGTTTACCTCCGTGCAGTTGAATATTAGATAAATAACTTATGACTGACCAAGGAGCTTGATTTTTTAAATAAAAAAAGATGCAAAAACATTTTTATTCTACGTAGTATTTATCAAACGACATTTTGTTTGTTTACGTGTGCAATATCACTTGGAAAATGCCCTCTTCTCACTTTCTTCCGATAACGCTTGTATCTGCAAGTGATTTATTAGGTACTTGTGGGAGTATGCTGCCTCAGCTTTAGTTTGGCAATCAATAAATGTAAAATTACGGAGTATAGTGTCTTGACGTGAGCAAGTTTTATTCACCAAGTAATTGCCCTTTCTCATATTGAAATTGAGTTGTGATTTTAGTCGGATTGATTCTTTTTTATATGATTTTAATTCTTATATGAACAATTATGTATTTTGGAGTGTATCAGACAAAATGAAACTCTTAAAAAACCCAGGCTAAAAATAGGTAACAATAAAGACGAAAATATAACACAGTAACAAAGTTAAAAAATAAATCGCTCATACTGATGTTCTAATAGAGTTTACTGAATGATTTGATGATATTCAATCTAATGGTAAATAAAAAAAGAAGTTTGATATGAAATAAGTTATGAGAATAAAGACGGAAGGAAACGTTTGTTTTGAAAGTTATTGGACTTCTAGACTTGAGCCTCAGCTCCAGCTTAAAAATTCCATATTGGAAAACTCAGTCTCACGTCGCTTAGCCCTGACAATTTTAACTCATTATTCAAATTAATACGCCATTCATCTGCATGAAATATCCAATGAATTATAATAGGCTTTTGTCAGTTTTTGTTTCACTTAAATGAGTTCTCCAACGACTTGTAACGCATAACAACTGCACTTGTTTCGCATATTCACTCTTGGTTCTCACAAAGATATGCTTTTTATAAATGAAAAAGAAAATGATTGTTTTCTCAAAGCAGTTATAATTTTAAACTTTTGAAAATTCCGTTACAGTGTTGTACCTTATACAAAACGTTTTCATCGTTTAGGCGCTTATATACGTTCTATATACACCTTTATAGGTCCCTTTGACACAGCTTTTTAATTTACAAAAGTAGCATAAAAAGAGACAATAAACTGTATCTGTAATTCTTATCTTAAAGTTAGGAATCTGGGTCAAATGTGCAGAAAAAGCAACAAGAAAAAATAAAACAAAACAAAACAAACAAATACAAAACAACAACAAAACCCAAAAACGTTAAACCTGAAATTAATGGTAGGGAAATTTCATGGCACATATACTAAGGATCATAAACCGTATCTACTTACTAAACGATAGATGGATCGTAATATACCTTTATATATGGGCATATTAAGAACCAGTCCATAGTTGCATGTTGGTGCAACTTCCTAAATGAGCAAAAACTATTCTGGGAGCTGTTTAAAATGCATATAGTTTCAAAAAGTGTAGGTACGGCAGTGGAGTTCCGTGGAATAGAAGGAGGGAGGGGTTTCTTACTCAGTCTGTTTGATAAACATAAACAGAGGCTTTTAACTGATATATGTGCTGATTTTTTTATTAATATGTCGGTCAACAGCGCTATATCGCTCATATTATCAGCTGTATACCATATTGACTCATTCTTAATTCTATATGGTACCCATCCAAAGAATACACCTTGAAGCATTTAGGTAGTTGTATAATTTGTTCAGCCAAGATAATATATTTTGTCTTGTATGCTTTTTAACACCAGTCCCTTATATTCCAATAAGAATCATATGGAGTCCTTACAAAATATTGGGTACAGTAAGGGCAGGAAAATTTTCATAAAGAGTGACCAGTTTAACGCAAAATATTATCAAATCCATGGAGTTAAACGGGTGTCAACACGTTTTTATCACCGTAAATTGTATGAATCTTAAATTTCGAAAGTGTCTTCTCATTCAGAGTGAATGATTTTCAGTATTTACCAGTAAAATTTCATTTGGTATATAATCAACCAACAAGGGATTGTCGATATCAGTTTACTGTGTTGAAAACTTAAAAGGAGAATTTCAGGCCTCTTTCTTAATTGCTTGTAAGAAACAAGAAATGTTTTCAAAACCTGGTAACAAGTATGATAGAGATATGTTCGAAAGATCAAAATTAATTATTTAAATACAATTCTTGTCAAACCTTACGAATACATTTGTATCTTGTCAATATAAATCAGATACCAGTATCAGTTATAAGTCTCTTACACATGATCAATGCATTTCATACTGATTAGATTGCGTACATTGATGGATATTGATAACTGGTTTAGTAGCTTCCAATGAGTTGCTAATGAAGTAAAAGAAAGGAATGTAACATCATTTAATATTATTGTTGCCATAGAAACAAAAATCCATTTTTTTTTCCAGAAATGTATGTCATTTTGCACGGAGCATGTTTTTATTTCAATGTTTGTTTCGGTTTTATTTTTCAGACTATGAGCTGAAATGGATTAACAAATTAGCGGAAGGTACAAAAAGAGAGAGAAAAAATTGACTTGCCACAGGAATTTAAAGTATAATTCTCATGTATCGTTTTAAAAATTTGTTGCTATTGTGACAAGAAGATTAGGGAAAAAACAGATAATAATCTAATCAGTCTTTAACAAGATAAACTTATGATTTTGTAACTAAGATGCCTTTAGCTATTGCATTTATTAATTTCCATAACTGAAATGCAAAATTTGAAAATAAACTAATTCCATAAAATAGTTGGAAAACAAAAACATTCAATTCCCCTTTAAAGATACACAAAAATAACAGGCCATATAATTTATTCCACATCCCTCTGTTTAAGCTTATAGAATATGTTATGTAAACAAAAAAAAATATTTTGTATTTTCTCTGTTAACCAACATCTATGAAACAATCAGCAATATATCGACGTAGTCGTATGTTTTGTAATAAACTTATCTCAGCATAATAAACAATTCCCTTATATAACGTTAAACATGTCTTTTCATTAGTCTGTTGTGTCATTACCTTAAGATTTATTGTATGTTTACACGTGAAAAGGCGCTCTAAGGAAGCACTTATAGGCGTTTTATTCCGATACTGCCAGATTGTTGCAGAGGAGTATCTGGTGAATGATTCAACATAACGCTGACTTTTTTCTCGTGTAAAAATACATCAATTAACACCTCTCTCAGAAGCAATGGAAAGAGAAACGGTTTATAAGTCCATTATTTGATGGACCCTTAAGTCTTTCATTGATTCTTGTTCAGCAACCGTCTCTGTTTACAACTCTTATTTTATTTCAAACATTATTTTGGTTTCCAAGTGTTGTTTCAATTAATGTACGTGCAAGACTGTTGAATAACCGGATATCAAAATTATTATGATACACGGATGGGATATATAGACACTCCAAAAAATGACTCCACAATTAATTGTTATCTTCATTATTGCGTTTGTACTCCAGCTCAAATTTATGCACACTCTTACCTGGAATAAATCAAAATTACTTTACAACAACAGACTCTTCATAGTTTATGGCAATGAAGTCATTTTAATGTATTTATCATTTATCATCCACATATTGATTTAAATGAAAGTATCATATAAAAATGCATAGTTAAATAAAAGATATCATCAGATTGCAAAAACAAAGTTTTTTCTTTTTTCTTTTTTGATAAAAGGAATGAACAATAACCACAAGAAGCCCTCTTTCAGAGCCAATTTATTAATAGTCACTATTTATCTCATTGTTTGCTTGCATCGAATCATTTCAGTAATGTTACATTCACATCGATTGTGAATCATCATTATGCATTGTATTTGTTCTGGCCGTGGCAAGAAGAGCAATGTCAGATAGCATATAGGGAAACCACAGATGTTTTCGTGCTTAAACAACATTACTTTGACAACAGTGATTTCATGGATCATAATAGGCCTTTAGAGGCAAAGTTACGAGTATCTGTGGATAATTATATTACAAATACTTTGGGTTCGACAATGATTTAGAAAAAAAAAACACTTTTGCTTCATTATAAGATAGCTTAATTGCAATTTTAATGAATTGCGTATATAATATTTAAAAACGTTAAATAAATTGATCCTTTATAAACTAAGGCTAACATACTGGAACATTTTAGTTTCGTTTATTCAATACGTTTAAGAGCATAGTGTTTCCCTTCTCCTGCTGTTATATATCAGAGCCTAAACTGAAATAGAAAGAAGGAAAAACCGTTTTATGTAACGATGTTCTAGCCGCTCTGATAAATTCATAAATCCCGATTGTCTCGCTAAACTTCTAGACAATGTCTAGTTTTATTTTAAGAGTGTATTTGCAAAAGAAAGTACAGTGATGGTGAACTTAGTCGAGCTTTTCCTTACAATTGATAACCTGAAATATATCACCCTGAAAAGTTAATAATCGAATGTGATTGGATTTCCTCTTTAAATTTGGAAACATGAAATCAAGAGAATACTTGGAAGACTCAGTATCTAAGTAAACAGTTTAATACGAAATATAAAGAATTTTTTTTGAAAAAGAATTTAAGAAATAATGCAAAAAGTGTCCCTCGTCTAATAAGTTTGTATTATCATTTATACAAACTCGCCAAACAATAAACCAGTTTTGAGTACTTTAGGATTCTGAGGTTGTTTACTGATTTACATTTTGTACCTTTTGTCTCCTTATTAGTTAGATTTAGCTTAATTATCTCAATGTTCAGTGTTTGTCTTACGTTATTCTCATATTAATTGGTTTATATCTATTTGTCTTCAATTATATTTTTTAAAGACGTTTAACATTCAAAATTACACAAAAATATCTTATTTGAGTAGAACATATGTTGTTAAGCATCGCAATTATCTATCATTACTGTGTTGTTTTTTTTGCGCGAGCAAAAGAAAATGAAAGACATTAGTCCCTAGCTTTCTGGTGAAAATTTTCAGATTGTTGACTCTATTTAATGTCTTCTTGATGATGCAGGTAAAAGTAACGCCCTAGCTCTGTTTTATCCAACGAAATACATAAAAAATTGTCTCCGAGAAAAAAAATCTTAACATCGCACAAACTACAATATTTTTGAGACTTATCTCTAGGCAAAATCAATTATATCGCCATTATTTCCTTCTGTCATACATAAACTATCAGAACAATGTCAATCTTAGATGCAAAATGGTTCTTTATGTAAAACTGTATTGTCATTATCATATTATTTATTGTTTGTTTGCGCATACAGTCAATAAACGGAAGCATATTTCTGGCGTTTTCCAGTCACGTTTGCTCGCTGTAAGTTATTGATATAGTGTTTATGGCAGAATACTAACTGAACATCATGCTCTTTCCTCTTGTAGAATAATATGTATATGCGTATTGGTAAGAGTAAGGCTTAGTCTTTGCTAATGTTATGATAATCTCTAAATCTGTAGTTAAAAGTGTTTTCAACTCAGGGACAGATGTAACATGAGTTTGTGAACATTATAATATTTTGATAATAAAATAATTTATTTTCAAATAATGTTCGCATCTAAACTGCAAGTGATTTCTGTAATTGGGGTACGACGTATTGATATAACAAAAAACTTTGCCATACGTGAATACTTAGTATTATTGCACCAAAGGTAGGAACACAAAAGAAACAAGTAATCAAAATCATCATTTATACAAACATGCAAACTATTTTCATTTTGAATGATGACTTTCTTTAAAAACTCTTCTTGTGAATAACCTATTATTTGAAGTCTTTTTTTAAATGTTTGCAATTTTGCAAGCCATATTTTCTTAAATGTCAAATCGCTAATATAGGTTTTAGTATATAGCATATGTGTTGACATGGATTAATACAAAATTGCATATTTGATTAAAGGTGTTTATTATATACTTATAAATGAAATATTGAAAAATATTGATGAAATAAATTGCGTATTTTCATTTTCCGTATTTTCACTGTAAAAATTTATTTTTCACTGCAGTGAAACATATTTTCCATATTTTCACTGGTGTCTTGCCGAACTACACTTTTCTAAATTCAGCAAAATTCGGCAATACACTAAATTAAAGGGGAATTCTTTCGAATCTTAAGGTCAAAAAAGAGAAAAGTATATAATAAACAGAAAATTCATTTTTTTTAAAAATTAAATACGGGATTTATTTTCATCTCGTGGTATGAAAATTATCATATTTCACTCGTGCCTATCGCCACTCGTGAAATATTTATTTTCATACCACTCGATGAAAATAAATCCCGTATTTATAGAAAAAACTTGAATATCCTCTCTATGTATATACTAGGGGTGGGAACTAATATCAATATTCATATATTTGCTTTGCCGTATTCGAATATATAAGAATATTTGTTCTTTTAAGTTCAGTCAGTTACCCAAATTTTGGTATCCGAACATTGGTTATATTTTATCACCTATACATTGACGTGGAAATGCTATGTATCGTCTAGAATTTGCGTAGAAATTGCTTCTTTAATGGAAGTTTTAAATACTTGTTAAATGGTAGGCATCATATATACATCATATATTCCGTTCATTAAAACATTTAAACCGCGTGAAATAAGTCCAAACACGGGAGGGAGACATTTTTAAAGCTTATTTCAGTTTGTTAATTAAGCTATTATCAAACTTAAAGCAAGGATGATTTTTGTATATTAGAGCTGAACTGATTGTGCAACTAAAAAGTAAAATCAATAGAGTTATAAGCGTAACTGGCTCTTCGTTTCCGTAAAACATGACGTTAATCCTTGAATATTGTGAGACAAACAACTTCTTAAATTTGTAAAATTAACAATTACGCCTGTTGCAAACTGTTAATCCGTAACGATTGCCCCTGCAAAATATTCATTGCAATTTTATTGTTAATTGGATCATTTTTGACAGACGATAAACAAACACAATAACAAAGAGATTGCTTTTTAAGCATAATGAGAATGCTTATATTTCTAAAATTCAACAATGCTTTATTTGAAAAAAAGAATCATTATAAAAAATTCGAATTTGATTTTCAGATTCGAATATTCAGTCGATTTTTGAATATTCGAATATTCATTCCCATCCCTAGTATATACATTAAAAAGTAAAGCTTAGAAATGCGGCATTATAAGCAACATCCATTGTTTATCTATCGTACTTTCTTTTGTTCAAAGAATTGATACTTTTTTGTTGTTGGTGTAATTAAACCTCAATTTTTAGCGACTTTTCTACATCTCCTAATAATTAGTTCTGGTTTCAGTCTTAACCGTTTTAAAATAAATGAAGAAAAAAATCAAGATAACACAAGTTTTAATGGAAAAGTGCTGAACAACAAGTTAAAATTTTAATTCCTTCTACTTTCAAGATGAGCATGAATGAGAAATACCTATTCTTAAACTGATCATTCATTAAACATTTTCATCTCAGCTCTTTTTCATATTTTAAACTCTTAAGTAATAGTTATTTCAGCTACATAAAACATTTTGGAATAGCTTAAACACCAGACAAACTAATGAAAAATTCATTAGATACAAAGATAAATATCACGATGTAGAGTAAACTAGATCTTATCTGAAATTACACAGTTTACCATGTTTACCGCAGTACATTATCCTGGACCGTTTTATTTTTTTGTGTGGATAAGGAGGAAACGCTAAATGGCAATTGGTCACAACGTAACAGTAAATTAATTCTATCTTATGATGGATAACATTTTACCCTTAATGTTAAGCCGTGTGTGGTATTTTCTTGCGATTTTTCTATACGTGGAAAATGTTCCTTCTGGGACGTTTCTATGTGCCTTCAATGCTGTTCAGAAAAGGTAAAAAATCTGTGGAGGTTTTAGAAGCACTGACCTATTCATAATGCTAAGTAAGTTCTTTAATACAATACAACTATAAGAAATTTTTAGTATTTTTTCCTTCTGTTTAAGGAATTGCTAGCTAATAAGTCAATTAATGCACTGCAGTTAGGAAGAAAGCTCCCTCGCTATTATTTATGATTCTATGGAGACAAGTTTTATAGATTTTTGTGTTTCTGCTGAAGACCGAAAATGTTTATGGCGACAAAATAACTCAGCAATGCATCTTCCACAATGGACATTGTCATTTCATATGATATTTTCGTTTGCAAATTTTGGCAGACGTAAGAGGGACCATAACATTTTATGTTTAATAGATAAGCAGGCATGTATGATTTACAGACCTATTATATTCGCAGGATTCTGCTATTACGAAGGTTACAAGAAATACAAAATATAAACTGTAGGCGCTTTCTTTATATATAATGAATAAAATGACATCACAAACTTTTATAAAAGATTGTTTATTGCAGTGTTGTTGTTGATTTTTTTCTTTTATTTTTTGATGGAACGTGCGTTTAGATGAAAACGTAACTGATAAATGTTTTGTCCCGACTGAATGATTAAGATTTGACACTGATAAGGTAAACAATTAACAAAAATCATTTTAGTGTTGAAAAAGTCGATCAAATCGTTTAAAACGTTGTGAAGAAAAAGAAACATTTGAGTAAAATGACATTGTTTCTGTCGTTATAAATAACCATATAAGTTCTGAAAAATACTTTGTTTTGACATTGTTTTGTCTTTATGGTTGCAAACAGACAATAAGAATCGTATTCTCAACAAAATGGAATGGAATGATTCTGGATGGAATGGAATGATTCATATTAGCTATAAGTCTAAGTTGGTCGCATAAAGTATTTCTGTAACGAGAAGATACTTACAGAGAAATGCAGTTCGATTAAGCTTTATTGAAGATATCTGAAGTCTATCTTTACAAAGAATCCTTCAAATATGGATGTGCATATTCACATTTACAACATAATAGGGTTTCCTAAATTAAATTTATTCCTCATTTCATCCTAGATACTACTATTATACCATTGAAAAAAAACTGAAGGTCTCTGAATGTGTCTACAATAATGAAATTTGAAACATTTTGATTTCCAACAAGTGAATTAGTTTTTTTGTGTGAAAAAAAACAGACATTTAAAGGTTAGGGCTATACCGTTGCAAATATCATATACAAAGAATGGCTAGATAATGATACTGCTGAGACATGTACTATTGATATAAATGAATTGCCAGTGACGAGAATTATGTCATGCATGATATTGCTTCATTCAGCATAAAATTCACTTTATCAAATGGTTTATAATTTTGCTTTTAAATTAAAAGATACCATCTGTTATATATTACGGTTTTAACATTAACGTGATGTTTTATAAAAGTAGATGATATCATATAATTTAAAATAGGAAAAAAATAAGAAATATAATTTTGTCGACTGGTGTATGGCATAGTTAAAATACTGCGATATCAACTGATTTATGATATGTCTAACAAGAAGGCCATAATGGCTCCGAATCGCTCACATGAGTACCTTAGCTGTGGGTTTGCTGTTACAACATAAGAAGCAGTATTTCATTTTCTTATTGAATATATGTAGGTGCCTACAAACCAAATATCTAAAGTATCAATCAATAAACAAAGGCTCTATGACAGAAAATAGAAATGTCTATTATAAGCTTTAGTGACCTTGACCATGACCCAGTGACCTCAATTCCCACCTGTGGGTAGAGATCCATGCAAGGAAACTACATACCGAATTTCAAAGTTATTGGTCTACAAATGAAGGATCTATGATGTAAAGTAGATAAATCTATTTTAAGCCTTGGTGACCTGTAACCTGATCTGGAAATAAGAATAAGCTTGATAACGGTCCACTAGACAATGCGTCATGCCAAATGTTAAAATTCTAGGTCTTGTGGTTTCAGACAAGAAATTTTTTAGAAATTTTATTCTATATTGCTATGTAAAACTTGTGACTCCTCGGGCGAGGCCAGTAGTGACCCCAGATACATTTTGTGAACAAACTTGGTAGAAGTTCACTAGACAATGCTTCATGCCAAATTTTAAAAATCTAGGCCTTGTGGTTTCAGCCAAAAAAAAATAAAAAATAGTATTCTGTATTGCTATGTAAAACTTGTGACCCCACGGGCGGGGCCAGTAGTGACCCTGGGACATTATTTGAACAAACTTGGTAGATGTCTACGAGACAATGCTTCATGCCAAATTTTTAAACTATAGGCCTTGTGGTTTCAGACAAGAAGATGTTTAAAGATTTTCTTCTATATTGCTATGTAAAACTTGTGACGACACGGGCGGGGCTACTAGTGACTCCAGAGACATTATTTGGACAAATTTGATAGATGTCACTAGACAATGCTTCATGCCAAATTTTAAAACACTAGGTCTTGTGGATTCAGACAAAAAGATATTAAAGTTTCTATTTTATATTGCTATGTAAAACTTGTGACCCCTCGGGCGGGGCCAATTGCGACCCCAGGAACATTATTTGAACAAACTGAGTAGAGATTCACTAGACAATGCTTCATGTCAAATTCTTAAACTCTCAGCCTTGTGGTTTCAGACAAGAAGATTAATAAAAAAATTCTATATTGCTATGTAAAACTTGTGACCCCACGGGCGGGGCCAGTAGTGACCCCAGGGACATTATTTGAATAAACTTGGTAGAGGTCCACTACAAAACGCTTCATGCCAAATTTTAAAACTCTAGGCCTCTTGGTTTCAGACAAGAACATTTTTAAAAAAAATTCTTCTATATTCCTATGTAAAACTTGTGACCCCTCAGGCGGGGCCAATAGTGATCCAAGGGACATAATATGAAAAAAAACTTAATAGAAATCAACTAGACAATACTCCTTGCAAAATTTTAGGCTTAGCAGTTTTAGACAAGAAGATTTCAAAAGTTTTTCATTCTTGTTGCCATAGCAACAAGAGTTCTTCAGGGAATGGAATTTTTTAACAACTTTGGTAAAGCTTCATGCAAGGAATATTCCTGTTAAGTTTTATCATCTTTCACCTAGTGGTTAAGGAGATGTTGTTTAAAGAAAACAGTTTACGACGCACAACGCACGACGGACCAGTGCGATCACAAAAGCTCACCTTGATCACAAAGAGCTCAGGTGAGCTAAAAAAACATGTAATTGATCGGTGAATAACTTCTAATTGACTATGATATTGACTTGATTTTAATATGCGTATAATACCCCGATATCGGCTGGATTATAACTTGCCTAAAGTACCATGATATTGGCTAGATTATAAATTTCCTAAAATGCTATAAGATCGACTTGTTTGTGATATTGCTTAAATACCATGGAATGAAGTAAAATTAAAAATCCACGATCAAAATTTTACCTTACCTCGTTTCAGAAGAATACAGTTGTTAATTTCTATTATTATACCTCAATTTCATTTACAATGTTAATCTTCCATAGGCCACCGTGACATATAAGTACTGCCAGAAAAAAATTACGCTCGGAAAAATACTGTCACCCGCTACCAAAGGTACGGAATGTTTGAAAATTATTGTGTTCCATTCGCGCATGCGCGATATCTATTTTTACATTTCCGTTATAAACAGACGACAATAATGGCAAGCAATTAAATACCATTATTGAATAAAGTTGTTCATGGTTTGAATAGTTTTTCGGTATCGCCGCGGTTGACAATTTTACTGTCACTCTGTCAGACATGTTATATTTATATATTATTTCATGACATTATTTGATTTCGCAAGTCATGGATGGCATGTTTTTTTTCAGTATAAAGCATTTCATAAATTAGTATTCGTTGTACTGCATCTGATGTTGGACATCAAACGATATTTGTATTTCCATAGGCACTTTTTCGACGTAGTCAATTACTTTTAGTTTGTACTTCGGAAAGTAGAGCATAATCGATGACACCTTTTTATCGGTAGTTTTTTATTGATAAATATACAATCCTAACAATACGACGAGTGCACAAGTCATCTATAATGCAAGACTTTCTGAAGCAGAAAAAAGTCTTTGTGCTCCTCCAGCCTCCGTCTTCACCTGACTTTGCCCTTTGTGTGTTCTTTTTGTTTCCAAAGCTAAAAAAAACTTTCAGGTCGAAAATTTGTTCAGCGCAAACACCTCGGTTCTGCAATATTCCAGCGTCTTCATAAGACACAGTGTCTTCTAAAAAGACTATGAAATGCCTTCAAAGTTTGGATACGGAGACTAAAACTTGGTATATCTGTTGCAGGTGAATACTGTGAGGGAATAAATCAAAATATAAAAAAAAATCAGTGAAACCTATGGAGAATCAAGATTTTACGGGCTTAGATGCATTCATATTTGAACACTACTTGTATAACCTACGTCGTTCAGCATTCTTGTTTCTGTTATGTAGGAAGGTACTAAGACAGATAGGATATGTCAATAAGTTTTTGACTTATTATTGATTTTTTTTCCCAAAAGTTCAAACATATATGAGTATTAAATTTTTCTCTGTAAGTCTAAATAATGAAATGTAGTCTTTGTTTTCTTGTGCAAATCAAAATGTTATATATATATATAACATACAGTATATATATATATATATATATATATATATATATATATATATATATATATATATATATATTATATAATCTTTTGTGTGTGTGTATAGGATAAGATATTAGATGACATGATAAAACGAATAGTAGTTTGTATTTGTATTGTGCCATTTATTTAAAATATAACTAATTGTTATATTTCTATATGACTTGTTATGCTGTTCATTGGGTAGTTCAATGTCATGGCCATGACATTTTTAAGATTTTTTTCTTTTCTTTCTTTTTTACATACAGAAATACTAAATATCTATGTAAGGAAAAGCAAGCTTCTCCTCTCGTAATAAACAATGCTTTACTGACGTGACTGGCATAATAAGAGCTAAGATATATTTGTCTCAGATTAGTTTGTCTATCTCACTATCTTAAGAATTCTCCATTGGTCTGTCTGCTACTTTATCTATTTAAATTTTATAAATCAAGATAGTTTCTGAGTAAAAAAGTAGACAAAATAAGGAAAATAAATACATAAATAAATAAAAATATGGTTTTAAATTGAGGATTTCCACATAAGTTTATCTCTCTATTTCATATACACGTAGTCCTAAGAATGACGAGGTTCGTTTAGTTAACTTTACACTTTACAGTCATTACATGCATATATAAAATTTGTTTGATTGCCATATTAGTTTTGTAACTACAGTTAGTTCATCTGTCGCTGTGTTGACCAAAAATGGTGTGGTTAACATGCACTGAAGCCACTGAAATGATATTCGACGAGAGTTTATGTCGTAGTTTTTAAATAAAGTGGCATCGTGTTTAGATAATGTGCAGACTTTGAAAATTTGTCTCATGCCTCATTGTTTAAAAGAAAACCGATTCCCTGACACAGCTAGCAGAGGCTCAATAAATATGAAGGTAGAGGAGCAAATGACTGTAACAATCATAGACAATGCTTTGGAGTTTTCTTTTTTCTGTGAAGAATGTAAATAGAGCAAATATTCAGTTGTCTGACAATATCTAAGGGATATCCAATTTATTTTCATGAATAATCAGACTCTAACATTAGACGACTCTTAGATACAATCTGGGCATAAGTGGGATTAGATAGCGAGACGAAATGTTTTCTATATGATAATACAGTAAAAGTTAATGTACCGTTAGAAAACAAGCATGCGATCTGAAAAGGAAAAAAAAAAGAATAATATAAAGTAAAATGAAACACTTGAATTACATTTGATTGAGGTCTCATTTGATTAATTAAAAGAAAGTCATTTAAAGACTTTTTCCTTTTTACATTGCCTAATAAATCCATAGTCAAATTAAATATTAGAGCAGCAGCTATTTTTGGATTTGCAACCTTAAATGCAAAGTAGTAGCAATCTTACTACCTTTATAAAATGAAAGACTATAAATTGACCTAGCGATGAGCGTGTTTTTCTTTGTACATAGACGTTAATATGTCGTTTTATGGAAGAAAAGAAACTGAGCATTATC
Source organism: Cyclina sinensis (assembly GCA_012932295.1). Taxonomy (NCBI): domain Eukaryota; kingdom Metazoa; phylum Mollusca; class Bivalvia; order Venerida; family Veneridae; genus Cyclina; species Cyclina sinensis. Next base: position 7,061,139 of record JAAONU010000008.1, read on the forward strand.
AAGGTGGGTAGGTCTTATTACATCTTATAAATACTAAATGTCAGTAAAAATGACCTAGACATACTTATTTTTAAGATGCGATATTTTGGCTGACAGTAAGAGCAAAAGCTTTTAGTTAAAAAACAAAATCGTTCATGCTGATGTTTGTTCAGAGTTTACTGAATGATTTGTTGATATCCAGCCTTCTCTTAAAATAAAGATTATGTTTGATATAAATAAGTAATGAGAATTAAGACGGAAGGAAAACGTTTGTTTTGAAAGTAGTTTTTATTAGTATTTATATATATTCAACACTTGCGATTGATTTGAACTGCATTGTCATCATAACCAGTCGCAATAAGCATGGCAAGCATGAGATATGTAACAAAAAGTAACAATCGTCAGCCGCCCTTTACCGTTTAAGATTTTTATTGTTAACTTACACTTCACATGCAGGACACACTGGACACAGGATATCCAGGCTTGATTCTCCTTTATGATTTTTATAGGTGTGATTTTAAATGGTCATGATAAAATAATCAATGATCAGTTAGATTTAGATTAAACCACATTTTTGGCTGGAATATATTAAGGTACAACATTCTGCCGAGAAACATATATAACAAATCTTCAAATTTAATGTGAAAAAATAATGTGCATGACTTGTTTACACATATAAGATGCAAATGGTTCGGAAAAAGCAATGCCATAAAAGTAAGACACGCTATTTTGACGTTTAAGCTATCGTCTGCTTCAAAAGATGTATTGTCATTCACATTAATTATATATTGGATTGTTTACTTTGTAGAAATTCCTTTCCTTAACAGCACTTAAATTTGCAGATTAAATACTCAATCTCAAAAGAAATAATACCTTTTTTCTTGGCAGAATGACATACTAGTTAGTTGTTTCTGTGACGCTTATAATATACTTTCAAATGTACATTAGTATATTCTTTTTTCTTATCCTGCCAACAAGACTAACGTTTAGCTTTTTAATCTTCTTTCGTTTTCGTTCATCTCTTATATGCAGGTTGCCCAGCTAACAATTTGGCCTTTCGACGTTAACGATGTAATGATAAACATTTCAAACAAATATTTCTGCTGCCTTTTCCCCCAAATCTATATTGCAGCAACATCTAGATTCATTAGAATCCTAAGCTCAAATAAGTTTTTTTTTCCAGCAACATGATAACATGTGAATCAAGATACATTGCTTGTTAAAGTTTAGTTAGCAGTTAAGAAATTATTTTGGTTTTATTTAAAAAAAGAAATAAGTTGTAAAAATCTTCTTTTAAATCTTGATCATGTACTAGTCAGCCTGGTTTTTTTTCAGAGCCAACTGATATTCACACGAAATGGCTATTGTATCTAGATTATATTTTCTTCTTTTATAAACACCTGTCAACCATTTTACCGGTGATGCATCTTATTGCCGTTGCAATACATTTAACTCCAATTCATTGTATCCAGTAAGTCATCAAATTAATTCGTTACGTCAGAAATGCAGAAAGACAAACATGTTTAGTTCTCAAAGTAGAGTTTGAAATGTACGAATTCATACATAAATAATTAAGCATATTTTTTTCACGACTGTCAATTGAGTTAATAATTTACTATTTTCATTTAAGCTTTTAAGTTCAACCACCAGATTTAAATGAGTAATTTAAAGACAATAAAGCTGATGATATGATATGATATGACATGATATGATATGATACGATATGATATAATATGATAATGCTTTCTTGAGCCATTTTTCTTTCTTTTTCTGTCAATGTGAATTGTCAGAACAAAATATTTTGTAGACTCTGACTACAACACTACATACAACTAAAATTAAAACAAAAATAATTGAATAAAAAAAAGAGTATACGTGTGCCACATTTATTGGTACAATTTTAATCAATACAGAGTTCTATAATTAACTTATATTTAAAGCAAGATGTATGTATATAGAGAATACATGGTTGGTACCGAGATAGGGAAGGTTTATTCGGTGAGTGAGAAAGCGTATCTTGGCTAGCTTTAGCGAGAATATGCACACAATTGTTGAACCATAATGTGTTCATTATTGGCTTTTGTGTATTTCCACTCATAACGCCCTTCTCAAAGAGGAGGTGCACTTCTTCGTTTGTGATAGGATTGACTTCAAAAGGCTTGTTTCCCTTTCCTTGTTTTTAAACCTTTTTGTACTTCAACGCATCCCTGCTTAACTGGAAGTGGTCATACTCTTCACCATTTTTTTTTCTAACAGATAAGATGAAATTTGCCAGGATATTTTGGAATTCCTTTTTTTCTGATTTTATTGTTAGAAATCTCTGAAATTTGTAAACATCTAATGTACGTCTTCAATGTGTTTTTGTTTTTCGCTTTCTTCAATCTTCTTTTTAACTTCTTTTGTTGTCATATTTTCAAGTCTATCTTTTGCCTTAGTTGTATTATGATCTTCTTGTACATCACTCATTTCAGTCTCAGGATTGACATTTTTTTGATTTTCAGTAGGAGTGTCAGGGCTTTGGGGGTTGGTTTGTTTCTGTTTGGTAAGATTATTTTCACCGTTTTGGGTGCTCTTTTCAATTTCTGGAGACAATTCGTAATCAAGCTCATTAACATCAATACCGTTAAGTTTGAAGAACTCTTCTCTGTTTATTTCCACTACGGTATAATCAGAATTGTCAGTGACAATGTTTTGTTGACTGCCATCAGCAGTGTTCTCTGACGTAAGACCTTCCAAGTTCAAATACAAAATACCTTGACTAAGATTGCCAGACATGCATTATAATTACTCTCGTGTGCATTGGTCGAATGTTTCACTTTCTTATTTCTGCAAAAATTCAATTTTCAGAACGATATTTTTATTTTTAGACAGGGAAATCCACAGTTACTTTTCAGCCAATCAGTGACTAGCTTACAACGAAATGTCCATACATACAATTGACAACCAAAAATGTAAACAAACAATGCAAGTCTGCATGTTACTTACGTATTTCACTTTTCAAAGTGATTTTAAATATGTATTTAATATAAATAAACCAGCAAAACTATCAAAAAAGTTAAAATCAGGATGGTATGATTGTTTTAAGACGTTTAATTGCTGTATTAAGATGTAAACGTAAACGCTCAGTTGAAATGTGTTTACAAAATTGTCAGGACACACCCGTCTATTTATAATTTTTGGAATCACATGATCGTTTAAACCAATGGAAAATGGTTTAAAGATTTTTCGGTTTTGGGGATATTGGTGCACTTTCATTGGTTGCATAAAAGTTCATTGTAAAGGTCAATATCATAAATCTACTCGTATTAAAGCAGGGGTGTGAAGTAACGGTAGTGTATTCATTTAGCTGCTGAGGGAGCGTAGCCTCGTAATCAAAAGAAAGACCAATGATTAAGTTTTTTATACACTCCCGTTGAGCAGCCGAAGTGAGAAGTGAAAATTTCCGCACCGTACTCGGATAAATGCCGCGCCCTACGGTACGGTACGATACAGTGCGGTACGATACTATATACATGAACAGTAATGTACACAGTAATGTGGCATCGATGAAATAGTACAGGCCTAAATCGTACAAAAAAACTCAATGAATGCATTTTGCTCAGTGTTTGCCTATTCTAAATCGCAATGTGATGTAATTTTGATAACTCTTAATGTAAACAACGGATTGTTATTTAAAGCGAACGGGTCAATATTTGTAACGAGTAAGAATACAAAGTTACAAAAATAAAGCTAACCACATGACCTATTGACAGGATATCGCTAAGTTTATCCGGTCACAACTTTTTTAGGCCAGGAAAAAATGAAGGATAAAAAAATGCTTATCTTTCCGTTGGATTTATGGGAAAAGCAATATATATTATATCAAGAAGGGATTGTCGATATCATTTTACACCGGTTGTGTGGAAACCTGTGAAAAGAGAACTTTGATGTTTTTTCTTGATTGATTAGGAATCGAGAAATGAATACAAACCTGGTAACCAATACGATAGACATCGTTTTGAAATAGCAACAACCATTGTTTCATTCTCTTCTTATTAAACCTTAAGAAAATATTTGTATTTTGACTCTTGCTTTTACAGATAGTGAAAAAATACCTTTTAAAATTGTTTGGCTATTGTTCGCTATAAAGGGAGGAATCTAAGTTTTTACAACTTCTGATATTGATTCTTTCACATATAACTTGAAAGCATTACTGAAAATTTCCCCAACGTCACATTCTGTCGTTTGTTATTTTAGATTTAAACAGATATCAGCATCTAATACATAATCAACTCATTTCATAGTAATCAAATTGCATACATTAGTGGATATTGATAACTTATTTAGTTGCTTCGAACGAGTTGCTAATGAAGTACAAGATAGGATTGTAATATCATTATATAATTTTACGGCCATGAAGACAAAAATCCTGAAAACTTTAGAAAATGTATGTTATTATGTATGAAGCCGGCATGTGTTCTAAATTATTGGTTTTTGCTATATTTTGTCAAACTTAAAGCGTTTCTAAAATGAATTCAAAACTTAAAGGAAGGTACATAAAAAATCTGACTTAAAACTGTAATTTAAAATAATCTAATCAGACTGTAGCTACAAACAGTTTCAAAATTCCATCTCAAACACATTTATCTTATGCATTTATTAAATAACATAATTGAAATGCGAGATTTAATAATATTCTCATCCCATAAAAAACTGTATTTGAACAAAAAAACGCTCATATTTCCTTTATAAATACAAACAAGGAATTACATTAGACAGTCAGACTACGTCAGTGTTACCAATTCATTCGTAGATGGCTGCACTAACATGTTTTTAATTAATAAGAGAAGTGGTTAAGAAGAACAAGAAGAAGAAGAAAAGGACGTATTAGACCATTTTTACCTTTCAAGCGACGGATTGTTGACAAAAAGGGTCCGCGAAAGAGCATAAATCTGGTGCGCGACGACGTAGTATCCTAGTATTGAAGATGCCAGTGGGCATTTGTTACAGATTCGTAGCGCCACTGCATGCTTCCATTCATCTAGAAGCTTTTGTCTGAACAGAAAAAAAAAGAATCTGGACTCCTCAGTAACAGTAAGTGTCCATTTAAAATGTTCTCGATCCCAGTTCAAACGTGACTGGATGTGCTTGTTTGTATACGGATAGCAGGTCTTGGAGCCGGTTTCTCGCTGTATTGTAGAAATGCATGCTTTAGATGCATTCTGAAAGTCTTTTATCTATGAGACATCATTAAACGCTTCCGTGTAACTTAAACCACATCAAAACGGTCCTGAGCTGGAGTGGAAGGCTTGACACCAGCCCGCCGTGTCGGTGTGAAACGATACTAGTGAGTCTGGTAACGCAGCAACATCCTTACAAGAAAGCACTGTGCCACATGCCTCTTTAAAAGCCCTGTCTCTAGTATTTCGAGCCCTCTTTTCATATCAGCATTACTTAGACGCTTTTTAACATCAGCGTTGGCCTTTCAGTCATTTTACTTTAGGAAACAGCGTAAACATGAACAACAACATGTGCATATAAGTAATTTACACCTGGGTCGGGGCCATTTTTCCCCCAGAGGCATGATTTGAACAAATCTGGTAGAAGTCTACTAAAGGTAAAGGGTTAAAAACTAGGTCACAGAGCCCAAATATGGAAAAAACTTTGTTAACACTCTAGAGATTACATTTTCAGTCCAAATATCCTTGAAATTTTCAAACAGGTTGTTTTTATGATTTCTAGCTCAGATTTGGATATGGGTCATCTGGGATCAAAAACTAGGTCACAGGGCCAAACAGTAGAAAAGCCTTGTTAATGCTTTAGATGTTACATTTTCAGTCCAAATAACCTGGAAATTTTTAGGAAAGGTTGCTTCAATGATTTCTAGCTCAGTTTCGAATATAGGTCATCTGGAGTTAAAAACTAGGTCACAGCGACCAAGTATCGGAAAACTTTATAAACACTCCAGAGACTACATTTTCAGTCCAAATGTCCTGGAAATTTGTCAGAAAGATTGTTTCAATAATTTGTAGGTCAAGTTCAAATACGGGTCATCTGGGGTCAATTTACCAGGTCCATATCAACTTTGTTAAAAGCAGTCATACTCAGGTGAGCGATACAGGGCCATCAAGGCCCTCTTGTTTATTTAATTGGGTAATTAAACTCTCACCTTCAGCTATATGGGTTATGTCTTTTTTTTCTGCCATCGTTTTCCTGCTAATTTTAGTACAAACGGTCTGGTCTCATTAAGGTCATTGGCTACCAACCCATTTGGCTGTGCAATGCCATAAGCTTTTTATATTTTATATGTTCGTGTGTTTTTGCATGCAACATTTTCGAAGTGATAGGTGGGTTGAAGTTAATTGGCCACGACAACTTGTTTGTTCTTATGAAAACCTGTTGGGGCAAGTGTGAGGTTGGTGCACCCTAGAACCTGGTTTAAACTCCCGGTGGCAAATATTTTTTCCACTGACCGAACGAAGGCGGCAACACCCCAAGTCTCATTTTCGTTGATTATTTATTGTGCCCTTTTTAATTGATATATAGATAAATGTATGCTATCTTTTCCTCTTTTTATTGTGTAGGGAAACTGTATTTTTGACAGTGTTTTTTCCTGATATGCGTGTTTCACTTTTTTGTTTAAAAGCCACTCCCTGGCTCTCAAATGCACTTATCTGCACATTTAATGTATACTCCAATTCACATGGTTGTAATATATAAAAACAACAATCACATTTCAAATTTTATTTGAGCAAATATTTGAGAAAAAGTTGATATGCAAAATGAAAATAATAACTTTCAAACTGAACAAATAGAAACAAGATTTTAAGTACATACAAATGAATGTTCATCGAAATATTAAATCTTTAAAGTTATATAATGTGTTAAATGATAAGACTATGAGATAAGGGAGTCTAATTGAAATAATTCTTAGATGTTTGAGCCTTTCTTTCAAAAAATGTTAACACTTTCGTGCTTGTAGAACTATACAATTTACACAACCACATACATAACATAAACACATCTATTTTGTTATAACATAAAAAATGACATTTTGTTATAGATACTGCCGTGTCATATTATCTAAATTTCGCATTCAAAGATTAATGTAAGAAAAGACCTGAATTCACGCAGTTTTGAATTGTAACTTAGAAAAAAATATTTTATATTAACCAGTCGACATCATAGTTTGGTAAATATATTATAGATCAGTTGACATTTGAGCTATATCATGGTATTTCATGCTATTTTAAACAAGTTGATATCATACTATTTACCTATATGATGCATCTGTCGTTATCTTGATGTTTTAGCTGTATCATTAACCAGCCAATATCAATCATTTTCAGCAAAATTATAAACCATCGATTAAATGGACTGTTTCTGGAATGGAGCAAATTCATGTTATATATCTCATCGCAGACAATTCATGGACATCAATAGTACATGTTCCAGAAGTATTGTTATTTAACCATTCTTTGTACAAAGTATCCGCTGCTGTAAAGCTATAACCTTTTATTGATGTGTTCATCTCAGAACAAAATAATGCACTCGTAGGAAATCAAGATATGTCAAGAGTCATTTTTGGAGACACATACAGAGAACTTCAGTTTGCTTTCTTTTCCATTCGATGTTAAGAAATTCAATTACTTTTGTTCTGTATACTTCGATGTAAAACACAGTAAGTTAGTCTGACATTCGTGTTAAAACAAATTTGCTCTGTAACACACATTCTTCCGCTAACGGTTCAATGAAATTTTCAACATTTTATTTACATTGTATATGAATACACGCGTCTATTGCGAAGTACTTGTTTACTATATTCTGATGCATAAAATACTTAGAGACTGACGTTTGCTTGCTTAAAAAATTATGTCTGACTTCCAGTATGCCTCATTTAATTAATATACACCTCTATTTATGGTGATACAAATCATTCAAATGAAAATACATTCTTATAGATGTATTTTTATTCCTTTCTTAGTTAAATGAAATGTTTTTGTTAAACTTGCAATCATAATATCTAGGGAAACAATTTTGCGGAATAAAGTAAAAAAGGCACTTGTTTTATCTATGCGAACATTTAAACCGCCATATTCGAAGTATTCATCGTAAAGATAGACTTCAGATGTTCTCGAAAAAGCTACATTAAATTGCATTTCTTAGTATCTTGTCATTACAGAAATACTTTATGTGACCAACAAAAACGTGATAGTAAATGTGAATTATTCCATTTCATACTTTTATTTGTCTGTCTGCGCATTTGTATATATTTCCTTCACTTAAGTACGGTTTATTTCTATAAAAGACAGAAACAATTTCATATTTTGACAAAGGGTCTTTTTTGCTTTACATCATTGTAAACAATTCGGTTGACTTCTCTAAAACTTAAATGGTTATTCGTAATTGATTTTCCCTATCAGTGTCAGATGAAAATCATCCCGTCTGGACAAAACATTTATCTGTAACTTTTACATCAAAACGAGAAAAAAAATCTACCATGAACGATCTTTTACTGAAGTTTGTGAAGTTGTTTAATTCACTATATAAGAAACAATATCTACAATTTCTTTGAAACGTTATTGCTCAATGATTTTGATTTTTAATGTATTTCGAGCGCTTATGACTATAACTATTATTATGAGAAGGTTGCCAATCTGAATTTTTTACTGATAATGGTAGCCTAGCACTGGTCCTTCCAAGGACCAAAGTTTAGGCAAGCTGCCCGCCCGATATGACTCTGACTGTTAGATGTTGCTAACATCCAGTATATCTAAGCAAACCAAACCAACCTTATTCTTCAAAGATGCTATTAACAGTACGTTCCTTCAACTTATAAATTTGCATCTGTAATACTACTTAGAAATGCCCAAAGGGTATTGTTTAATCTTTCCTCGAAAATGAGTTTATATGGAATCAATACTCTGGTATTCTTTGAATACACTTACAGCCTCATATTGCACGAGTCTGTAGGGTGATATAAATATTGAGCTATTCGCTTGTATCAGATATAGAAAACACCGTCTTCCTGAGTCAAGAGGAATTAAAAATACTGTACATGTTTAGTTTTCTAACAACTAGCAGCTTTGAAAGCCATTCATAGTTGTAATTTACTATATATTGTACTATGTATTATATATAATTCTATATGTAGTAAAATACTGATTCAATCAATTACAAAAACAGACGTTATGATCAAAGAGAGCAACACACTCTGCTTCACTATACATTTTTCAATTAAAGATGATGCAGTTTACAGACACTGGGATAATAAAGTAGAAAGTTGCTTCTATTGGTCATACAATTAAGGTCATAACGCCTGTTTTGGTAAATGCACACAAAACGAAGATAAGAATATTTGCCATGTATAAAAAGTCATCCGTACCGCTTGTATTGTGTTGTTTTAAAAGGCTTGAAAATAATAAATAAGGCGAAAAACTCACTTGATGAAAACATTATTAAGACTTACATCCTGAAGAAGAACATCAAAAACTGAAAAAAGCAAACTTGCGTAAGGTTGATTTTATCAATCTTTTCCTGTTCAGGAACACCAAGTATGAGGATGCATGTTATACTTGACGAAATGCATGCTGAAAATGAAAAAGTATTTACGTGTTTTGTCATTTTTTCCTCTTCGTGTGCTAATATGAATCAAGTGCAGGTGCAATATAATGTTATTTTCTGTCCATTAATGGACGCAAACAAGAAAAGAATGACAAAAGTCTTTTTCGGAAGATGTTGACTCTTAAAATTTCATGACCTTATACAATTTCGCAAGTCAGTGATAGTAAATTATGCTTCATAATTAAGCATATAAACAAGTAATATTCGTTTAAATACAACTGATGTTGGAAACCAAACGAAATTTGAATTATTTCCATAGGCACTTTTTTACGTAGTAGATTACTTTTAGTTTATACTTCATAAAGTTGAGCGTAATTGATGCCACCTGTTATTCAGCCATTTTTTATTGAAAAATATATAGTCCTTACAATGTAAACCTACGTCGTCCAGCTTTAAAAAAAGATATTTCTTGTTTCTGTTATGTCAGGAGGTACTTAGAAAGTTAGGATATATCTTATACATTTTGACTAATTAGTGATAATTGTATTCCAAAAGATCAAAATATATAAGTATAATAGTTAAGTTTCTTTTTTATTAATAAGTCTAAAATAACGAAATGTAGTCTTTGTACTATTGCGTAAATAATACTGTTATAATTATAGATAAATCATTTTCAGTCTGTTCTTTTTTTTATCATGAAATCTTGTTTCGGACACATAATCCTAGAATACTAGATTAAACATCTCGAAACTGCGCTAGGAAACGAAATACTTGGCTCTTGGAACGTTGAGTTTTCATCCCTTTAGGTCGGAGCAATTTTCTAATGCAATGTTATGGACAAAAGAAAGTAATAATGTAAGCAATCACATTCAGTAAACATTAACACCTTTTATAACTATCATTTATTTTTATATATTATATAGTTCTTTATTTTAATTTAATAAACAAACAAACTTTTAGCTGTCACCTTCAATACGAAGATTTTTTATACAATGTGGAAAAAGTGACACTAATCTTCAAACGTACAAGTTTTGCACTGAAGTGTATTAATAGAATAACAAACAATACCAGTTTCCGGTTAATTAATTTGTTTTCAAAAATCGTCAATTCCCATTCAGTATAGTTGAATACTTTTTATTATTGTTATAAGTGGTTCCGTCATAAATTAATTTATTTTAACACATTTGTTGGAAGGTATATATTTTAGAGACAACATATTTGATATTTACTAATATTTTACAAGTTAATATTTATTTTCTTTGTTAATCTCAGACAAACTAACTTTTATGAATTGATGTTTTTTTATACAAAAGAATTGCATTTTAGTAAGCGCTAATATATCATTGTCGAAAAATATTTGCGTTTTTAGTTACAAATGGTGAATCGCTTTAAAGTTATAGGGTTTACTGGCTTAGGTCATGCAGATTCCAATGCAGTCTATTAAATTGCTAATTGAATGATGTACAGAATGATACGATGACAGGAAAGCAAAAATTGTAGTTCATTTATATGCATTGTGCATTTTATTTTCAAAAGTACTTTTCGTGTCTTTCTCAATATCACTTTGTGAACGGTTCATTAAGTAGTTTAATAGATAAATATGTTTTTCCCAGTCTGGTCCATTTCATGAGTAAGCTTCTTTTACAGAAAAACTAAATATCTTTGTAAGGAAAACTACGCTTTTCCTCTCGTAATTAACCGTGCTTAACTGACAGCGTAATTACAGCTAAGATATATTTATCTCATCTCGCTATTGAATGAATTATTCATTGGTTTGTCTGGTATTTTATCTATAAAAAGACGTTTCAATTCAATGAATCACAATAGTTTCCGAGTAATCAAGTAGACAACAAAAAAGAGTTAGTAAATAAATAGTTTTAAAACGAGAATCTCAACATAAGTTATCTCTCTATTTCATATACATATACTCCTAAGAATGACGAGGTTCAATTGGTAACTTTACTTTTTACAGTCATTACTTGCATATGTCAAGGTATTTTTATTGCCATATTAGTTTTTTAATGATGGTAAGTTCACTTGTCGCCTTTTTTAATCAAAAAGTTGCATTTACACTGCACTGAAACCATGGAAATGATATTCGATGAGAGTTATGTTGTACTTTTTAACTAAATTAAATGTGGCATTGTGTACACATCATGTGCAGATTTTGAATGTTTGTCTCATTTCATGCCGTTTTTTTAAAAAAGAAAACCGATTTTCTGACAAAGCAGGCAGTGGGTCAGTTAATACGAACACTGGTAGGTGAGCACATGTTTGTAACAAAATCATAGACAATGTTTTGAAAGTTTCTTTTTTCTGTGGAGAATTTAAATAAAGCAAATATTCAGATGTCTGAAAATATGTTAGGGATATCTAATTTAATGTCATGAATAAACAATCACACATTGACAAGAGACAGCTCTTAGATAAAATCTGCGCTTAAGAGTCATTATATAGCAAAACGGAATGTTTTCTGTATGATAATACAGGTTTCTGCAAAACGTTACCATTGAATAACAAGCATGCAGTCTGGTAAAGATAATATCTGAAATAAGATAAAGTAAAAAGAAGCTCAAATAGCATTTGATTACAGTCTCCTTGGATTAATCAAAAGAAAGATTTCTTCCTTTTGTACTTCCTTATAAATCCGTTGTCAAATAAATTATCAGAGCATCTTTGATTTGCAGCTTAAAACGCAAAATCATTATACATTTCATTTGAATACAAAATAACGAAATACAACGACCTCCATTCAGAAGACAAAATCAAACCACATCAAGTATTTTTATCTAAGTGTTTTGTGTAGCCAACATTTATTTCCAACATCATTTTAAAACAAGAGCACCGCCTGCGGGTGCCAACGCTAGGCTGTATTTACTTTTTTAGAGAATACTGAAAGCTGTATTTAAATATGAACAACAGAACAACAAGTACTTTGAATTGAAACAGGAGTATGTTAGGTGAAACCATCATATATTTTTCCTGAGAGGTGGAATAACTTACAAAGACAGTAATGATTATTATATTCGTATTTGAAAAATGATCAAATGCCATAAAGATGAAGAGAAAAAATGATCACTATTATCATGTTGTTAATAAAGAACACTGTATTTCATTGTCCTCCATGATGTGACATCTCAAATGGTGTCCTATTCTTGGGACCCAACATGACCAGTTTTAAACAAATAATAGACATGATCAAGACAAATATTCTTACAAAATTTCAATAAAAATCAGTTAGAAAATATAGCCTCTAGCCAGAAGAACTACTTTTTTAACCAATGTGACCAACTTTTAACTTGACCTAGATGTCATCAACACAAAAAGTCTGACAAATTTTCATGCTGTTTAGGTTGAAAATATTGCCATTGGCATGATTGCCTACTTTTTAATCCCCGAATGACCTACGTCAACAAAACAAAACCAAGATATCATCAAGACAATCATTTTGACAAATTTTGTTGATAATCATGTGGAAAATACTGCTTCTAGTATGCTGACCTACATTATTGACCCATGGTAACCTACTTCTACATATGACCTAAATTTCATCACAACAATCATTCCGACAAATTTTCATCACCTGTGGTTAGAAAATATGTCCTCTTGCATCGTGACCAACTTTTGACCTAATGTATGACCCACTTTTGAACATGACCAACATATATCAAGACAAACATTGTCTATAAAAATTTTGGTCCCTGTAGTGTCAACAAAAATGTTTTTGTATGATTTGACCTAAGGACCTACTTTTTGACCCTAATTGACCCATTTCTGACTCAACCTTACCATCATCAAACTAAAATTCTGACAAATTTGTATGATGATAGGGAAGAAAACATGACTTTAGAATGTCTTGTTCATTACTTGACCTGGAGACATAGTTTTTGACACCATGTGATACAGCTTTTAACTCGCTTGAAGATTCTATAGACAAACATTCTGATTAATGTCACAGTGATGATTTTGTATAAATGTAGCCATTACAGAGTGGACAAGGTTTTGCTTTGATATGGCGTGGTGACTTAGACTTGACCCTACATGACCCAATTCGTACTTGACTTAAAGATAATCTATATATATAGAGAAAGATCCTGACCATTTTGTTTTAAACTGGATGTTAAATGTGACCTGCATGTTGTTAACAAGGAAATAACATGTTTTAATCAATGTTCAAAGTTAAAAAAGGGAATAAATCCAGAGACAAAGATAACAAAGTTCAATTACTTGTCATACAACAGTAGCTTCTCAGTATAAAGTAGCTGCTGAAGGCGGAATAAAATATGTTCAGTTATTACAAAGATACTGCTAATTATATTGAATTTAAAGAACTTAAAATATATTTTTATATACATTTTCTCTTAAAAACAGTTGTAGTTTCTTTTTTTCAAACTTTTCTAAAGCCTTAGCAAGAGAGTTAATTCTCATAAAAAGACTAAAACTCAGTAAAAAAATAATGACATGTACATAAAATAAAAACATTAAGTACGGATGGTTGAACGTTATTTATTTTTTATAATATTTAATAATTACAATTGATTTGAGCTGTATTGTCATTATAACCAGTTGCAATGAGCATGACAAGCATGAGATATGTAACAATAAGTTGAAAATTGCGTCCTCTAACTTTTGAGATTTGTCTTAATAATTACACCTCACCTGTTGCGCACACTAGACACAACATATTGAAGATATTTTATTTTCTTCTCGATCCGTATCAGGTGGTATTTCAACTCTCAGGATAAAATAATCCATTTATCAGATTAAGATAAAACCACATTTTTGGCTGGTATATATTATGGATCAAAATACTGCCGATAAACTTATATAAAATAACTGAACTTTAATGTGAAAAAATTGCATGACACGTTTACTCCTATAAAAAAGCATTATCTTACAAGCATGACACGCTGCCGTTTTAGCTATCATCTACTTCAAAAGATGTATTGCCATTCTAATTAATCATATATTGGCTTGTCTCCTCTGAAGAAATTTGTTTCTAGAACATTCAGAGAAATAATTTTTTGGTCTTACTGATTTCATTAATATGATTAATTTACAGTTTTTTTAATCTTCTTCTCTTATGTTCATGTTGCCCAGCTAACAATTTGGCTTTTTGGCGTTAAAGATGTAATGATGGGCTATTTTTAGACGGAAATTAATCTCTCTATTGACTATATTTTCTCCTGTGACAAATCTTTATTGCAGGGAGATTTTAATTCATTAGAATTCAGAGATCATTTAAGTTTTTCCAATATCATGTGAAACAAGGGATATTGCTTGATAAATTGTCGTTTGCAGTTAATGATAATTGTTACAAGTAAATATTTTGAAAAGTCTGATTCCAGTACTAAGTAAAACTGATTTTTTTTAAATAAATAAATATGTGCCTCAATTTTAATAAATACAGAGTTCCATTATTAACTTTCATAGCCAGAGAAACATATAATATACATATTGCGGATCGTTTCGTTGGATTTATAGAAGGCAGTTATCAAACTTAATTATATATAGACAGAAAAAAAACAAATTAAACGCCCCAAATCAAATTCTGCATCACAATAACTATGTCAGTAAAACTAGAATATAGTATGAACCTTACCTCCTAACACTTAAAATGGAAGATGAAAATATAAAAGTGAGGGACAAATTAGATCAGTGTCTGGGAAAATCCTACGATGCAGAAGACAATTTCACAGATTAGCGAAAAATCTTTCTTTCTCAAGTATGTAATCAGTCAACAAGGGATTGTCGATATCATTTTACACATAATACGTGGAAAACTGTGAAAATTGATATTTTTTCTGAATTGCTTGTAGGAAGCGAAAAACGTATTAAAACCTGGTTACAAATATGATAGGTATCAGCTCTACATATCAAAGACCATTATCTAAAGACCATTCTTGTCAAACCTTATGAAAACATTTATGTATTGTATGTTGCCATTTTCGATCGTGAATAAGATATCTTTTCAAAAAGATGTTTGGTTATTGTTCAATATAAGGAGGGAAATCTAAATTTTACAACATATAATTTTGTTAATCTTCTTATTTATAACTTGAAAGTATTGCTAATGTTTTCACCAACGACACATTCTGCCGCTTGCTATTGTAGATACAACCAGATACCAGTATTTACACATAGCCAAAGCATTTCGTGTGGTTAAATTGCATACATTAATGGATATTGATAACTGGTTTAGTTGCTAATGAAGTACAACAAAGGACTATAATATCACTTAATACTTTTGTTACCATGGAGATAAAATCCACATTTTTTAAGAAAATGTCCGTCATTTCGCCAGAAGCACTTGTTTTAAATGTTTGGTTTCCCCTCAAGACATTTCGAGCATTTTTAATATAGATTTAAAAAATACAAGAAGGTACATAAAGACAACTGACTTACCTCGTGGGTGTAAATATGTTTTTCAAGCGACGTTTTAAAAAGTTTGTTGTGACCGAAGATTAGACAATAACAGAGACTTTGACTACATACAGTTGAACATTTTCAATTCAGATGCCTGTATCTAATATATTAATGCTTAAATAATTGACAAGCCAGATGTGATGATAAACTCATCCAATTAAATACTTGTATTTCTACAATAAAACGCTCGGTTATCCTTAATAGATGCATCATTTTCTGATTATAGCTTGGATTTGCACCGAAGACGTCTTGTCACGCCGAAACAACATGCATTATAACGTCAAACTGTCAAACGTAAAATGACAAGGGACATTTCCTTTTTACAATTTCCCGACCTGCTCTTGCTGAATCTGAAATACAAAGGAACACTAATTACGACGCAAACAGAAAGCTCGATTTGAGAATTCAATTTAAGGTTAAATGATCGTCATTTATTACTATAAAGTTGTATTGTAGCAGGACAGAAGAAAAAGTACGTGAATCCCTCTTTCACAGTCAATTTATTCCCATTGTTTGCTTGCGTCGATTCAATTCGTCGAATGTAACATTCATATCGATTGTGAACCTGCTTTATTCACTGGATTTGTTCTGTCCGTTGCAAAAAGAGCAATGTTTCTGTTATTGGACTGCATATAGGGAAACCACAGACGTTTTCATGTATAAACAATCTTACTTTGACAACGGTGTTTTCTAGGAAGGCAACGATTTCTGTTTTCTGTATGGTAATATATTGCAAAGTCTTTGACGTTATTTAGCAAACCATTTGCTTGCATTTAATGCGACTAAATCGAAATTGCATAGTATTTAATGTCATTGTAGCGGCTCTGGTAATGCGTTAAACCTGGTTGTTTCAGTAACTTCAAGACAATGTTTAGTGTAATTTTCAAGAGCAGTTTTGCAAATGGAAGTACAGTGATGGTGTACTTAGTCGAGATATTCCTTGCATCCTTAAATACATCACACTTAAAGCTTAGAACCATATTAACGTGATACAATTTCTTCTTTAAAATTTGGAGGCATCAAATCAAGAGATGACTTGAACAGACTCGATAAAACTAGCACAACATCTAAGTAAATAGTTAAGTACCAAATGTGAAGGGCGCTTTGAGAAAATACTTTTAAAAAAATGGCGAGAAAAGATTCCATACTTTAAATAAATTTGCCAAATCATCATCTCATACTTGCCAAAAAATGTTTTGAGTATTGTCAATAACAGTAAGATACACGGAATTTTGAAGTTGTTTACTTGTTTACCTTTCTTTCCATATCAGTTAATCTAAAGCTTGATATTATAAATTTTCAGTGGTTGTCTTCTGTTATTTACATATAAATTGGTTTGAATCTGATTACCTTCAATTATATTCTCATTAAAGACGTCTTACAGTCAAAGGTTTATCAAAAACAAATATCTTAATTGAGTAGAATATTATGTTGTACAGCAATCGCAATTAGCTACAATGACTGTGTTTTGGCACGAATAAGAACTAATTAAAGACTTTAATCCTTTGCCTTCTGATGAAGATTTTCAGATTGCTGACTCTGCTTAATGTCCTCTTGATGATGCAGGTAAAAGCAATGACAAGGTTCTGTTTTATCCAGCGAAGTACAAAACAATATACAGAAAGAAAAATGTATTGTCTAAAGATCGCGCAACCTAATATTTTTAGCATGAATCCCTGAGCAAAATCAATTGCATTGCCACAATATCCTTCTGTCATATATAAACTATCAGAACAATGTCAATTTTAGATATGAAATGGTTCTTTATGTAAAGTTTTATGTAAAGCTGTATTGCAATTGACATATTATTTATTGTATTTGCGCGTGCAATATCAATAAACGGAAGCATCTGGCGCTTTCCTATAAGTTCTTGATATGGCGTTTATTTTAAAAAACTTATTGAACATCAAACTTCTTTCTCTTGTAGAATATTTATGTACGTCTCTATTAAATTGGAGAAGTCATATTTGGTATAAGGCTTAGTTATTAATAGTTTTTTCTTTTATCTTTAAATGCAGTGTAGTTCAAAAGTGCTCTAAACACTACGCACTGTAACTGTGATTTTGTAAACATGATGAAATTCATTTATCAAAATAAAATGTCGTAAGTAATTTTTACATCTAAATTGCATGTGATTTCCGTGATTGGGGTACGGCGTATTTATTCAACACAATCTTTACTTCAATTAGATTGGAACAAATTCCAGCGCTATTTGAATCTGTGATATTTTCTACAAAATTTGTGCTTTATGACAAATTCCATGCTAAGTGATACAAACAATTTATAAACAAATGTTTATACTTTACTCTCAGTAGTCTAATTCTTTATTATTGTCATCACAGCGACACAATTATATTTTGTTGTCCTTTACAAACTGTTTTATACCTTTTGCAATGTGGTAAAGGAATGTTTACTACATAATACCGCACCAAGTCACCAAAAGAAGTATTAATACGTGTAAAAACTGATTTCATTTTGAACGATGACTAATTGACAAAACTCTATATGAGAATAATATTTTGTAATACAGGAGAAAAAAATGGGAAATTTCTGAATGACGTGATTTTTGCTTTAAGCGATTGAGCAGCTGTCATTTTTGTCAGGATCATTGCGACTTCATGTTATGGCAATGAAACTTATTTTATAAAAGAAGAATATGAATATTGATATAGAAATGATACTTTACGAAAAACATTCTTCGTCATTCTTCATGCCAAATACTTAGTGTTTATAATGTAATTGGTTGGTACTGTCCGTAAGTTTGAAATATAACGTCTGCTTAAAGTCCCAAAGATATTACTTGCAAAAGTTTTGGCAGTGTTTCCTAATAATGCCATCAAATACTTCCAAAGAATTGGATTAGTTGAGCATACTTTCAGTGGCGTATTTTACTTAAATGTGATTGAAATAATAATGAACCGAATTAAATGAACGATCCACATCGTTATGCATTATGTGCATTATTATCATTATGCACATGGGTAAATATGTAAAGACTAACGAGGGACATTCCTGATAACAAATTATCTCCCTTAATCAGATAACATCAAAGGTAGACCAAATAGCACATTGGTCATTTCAGTTGGAATCCTCTGACTTTATCATTGATTCTAATTGTGATGGTCTAGACTTTTATTTGTAAAAATTGTCACGTATACATTAAATAAAAAGTTAGGATTATCTAAAAAAAAAGATAACGGTGTTAAAACAAAACAAAACATGTTGCTAAATTTAATCTGTAATCTGACTACCACTGTTGCTGCAGCAAATAATTAGGCTTAATTATCACAATACCAAAAGAGAAAATAGCGATAAAAGCAGAGGAATCCAAATCGGAGGACCAATGTAATATCAGAGAGTATTCAGGGTAGATAATCCACTTATGTCTCCTATTGTGAAAATGCCGGATCATTTAGTTTAGTTTAGACTCATTTATTTTACATCGATTGCGATACAAGTTCTAACAACATAGATTCATCACGCTCGATGACTGCTTCCTTGGTTCCATACTAGTATTCGCGCATTTAAACGTAACATAGGTAAAGATAGTAAAATGGACAAAATAAAAGTCATATACAGGCAATGGGCAAGTCTAACTAGCAATTTTAAAATATAAAATGAATTTTAGTATCGAGCAAGATGCCGATAGGCAATGGTTACAGCTTGTCACTGCCACGGCATGCTTCTGATGATACTCGGACCCGGAATTGGAGTATCTGGTTTCATTCCTCTAGTAGCGCTTGTCTGAGAAGTCATTAACACAGAAACATAATCTGGACAATTCAGTAACATTGGGGTTAGTTGGTATCTGACATGTTCACGAGTCCAGTGTCTGGACTTGATCGTCTGTATGGAGCTAGGTTTTCGCGGTATTGTAGAAATACACATTCAGTCGCAGTCTGAAAGCCTTTTATGGTTAGTGAGTTATTACAAAAACGAACTCTTGCAGCCTTAAAACGATCCTGAGCTTGAGTGGTAGCCTTGCAACCAGCCCGCCGTGTCAGTGTGAAACGACACTAGTATGTCTGATGACGCTGCAACATCCTTGCAAGAAAGCATTGTGCCGCATGTTTCTTTAAAAGCCCCGCCTCTAGCATCTCGAGCCCTCTTTTCATATCAGCATTACTTGGACGCTTTTAAACATCAGCGTTGGCCATTTCAGTCATTCAGTCAAATAAAAAAGTGTGAGAATGAACAACCACATGTACATGAAATCAATCCACCTTATTTGTTAGTTTAGTTGCCCTTTGTGATTCTTATCGAAATTCGGGGATTATATATAAGATTGTACTTTTTTCCTCATGATAGCACAATATTGATATCCATCAATGTTTTATTGTATGGCACAATGTACTTTCATATCAGGTTTCGTCTGCTGTTTGAAATGTATCGTCGTCTCTAATGAATTAAGCATTACCTTGTCTTTATCTATTGCAATTAAGAAACCAATCCGTTTCCCTAGGGTTTTCACTGGTAGATAAATGTGCAAGTACATTAATTAAAAAATCCATTGGATTGGCACATTAACGGATGTTATAATTTCTGTCTCAGTTATGGTGTGTATTGAAAAGCAAACAAGAGAATAAACTGTACTTGCTGAGAACGAAATTCTCTTTTGTTGTTGTTGTTGTTTCTTTTTCTTTCCGTTTATACACGTTAACGTGACAACATATAGACGATGGGATTATACATGTTGATAAAATCAATTCTATAACACAATGGAGATAACCTCTTTCTTTTTTAAATTATTTCTTCAGTATACGATTTTGAAAAGAGAAAAAAACAACTAATCTGAAAATAATTGTTCAGCTTATGTTTTCTTTTACGCTACTCAGCTACAAGGGACAATTGTGTTTTGAACATATTACATCTGTCGGGTATTTGGCACCTGCTTGTCAACCTGTCGTTCTTACACCATTTTATTCATTTAGCATGTTTACCTATATCCTAAGAAGGTATTATTTAGTTTCCTGTAATGGTATATTTTCAAGCTTCCTATTTCAGATATTATTCCATGCATACTGGCACATAATCAGCACATAATCAGCAAATTCAGCGGTATTTATATGGCACATTGATAACTGGGTGAATGCGCAAAATGAATTGCTAACGAATTACAACGATAGAATATTATATCATTTAGTGTTGTTGCCGTGGAGACGAACATCTAGAATTCGAAAAATGTATATCGTATTGATTTATATCATATTGAAGCATGTATGTATTTAAAAGTTTTCTTTCTGATTAACTTGTCAGACTGTTTTAGAAATGGATTTAATTCTGAAAGATTTAATAAAATAAAAGAAAAATGTTCTAATAGAAAACGACCTAGCTCCATGAGTTCTAAAATTCCACACCATATATTGTTAAATTAGTGTGCTGTTGTTCTGACAGAAATTATAAGGTTTTTTTTTTCAGAACATTACTTGACTAAAACTTTAGTATTCTTTACTCAGATAGTTTAAAAAAAAGCTCCTTACACAAATACTGTCTCGTAAAAAAATCACAAATATACAAATAATTTCTTCTTTTCATCTCTCCAACCTTGCAAACATTCTCAAAAAAGTGAACGTTTATAATAAACTCAATTCATCAAGCCAATAAAAGACACACATTTCCCTTGATTAATGCACATGCGTATAATTTCTCTGATGATCAATCTTCATTGTTTGAAACTGATTTTATAAGTTATAGCACAACAAAATAATAAAAATTATATACAACAACCTCTGTCTTCCTTTACATCATGCAAAAACAACCTGTTATATGCTATATGACATGCGAACATTGCTGTTCTCCATTTATTTATTTCAAAGTAATCGTAACTTGAATAAACAATTTCCATATATAATGCGAAACATGTTTTTGCGTTACTCTGCTGTATCATTAGCTAAGATATATTGTTTGTTTGCACGTGTAATAGCATTCTCAGGAAGCACTTGCGAGGCGTTTTTCCAATAACGCCTGGTAGCTGCAAGTGATTTATTAGATGCTTGTTTTGCTGCGTTTGCGCTTGCACAAATTAAATATTCACCTGCCAAGAAGCAAGAGAGATGTCTCAGTTTTCCAACTTAAAGTCAAGATTTTTTTTCTTGACTCGTTTTTATGTAGTCATTAAATCTCAAACTAAGCCCTGTTCAGCAACCTTATTTTCTTTACACTTCTAAAATTATTTAGCATTGTTTACTGCTTCCTTGGCGTTGTCTTAATGCAAGCAAAGGTTAAACTTATCAGTAATCAGGTTTATAATTTTCACTTAAAACACTTGAGGACTAATTTAAACGCTATTACAATAGGAAAAAACCAGATATTACAACAGTTATCCTGAATATTTTCTTTATAATACAACTTTTCTTTCTTATGTGATAAGATTTCCATCCAAAATCATTATAAATGGAATTTACAAAGTTTTATACATCATATGACTCTATAGTGCTTTCAAAAGTTTTTTTTAATGGTTTGAAAGTCATCTTGATAATAGTGCAAGAGCTAATTCCCCGGTTCTTAGTTTCGACCTGAAACAAGACTTTGAAACTTTGATTTGATTGTTGTTTGCTGGAAAGATGGTTTCTTCTTAATACGATAATTACATAAATGGTCAGAACGCAAACGCATATTAATCATGCTTGTTTTTATAACTCTTCAAATTACACAATACTCTTTGCAAGCTGTTACAGTTCTTTAAAAAGTCACCAAAGATATGATTTATACATAAACAAAACAGTCGTTGTAGTTTCTAGAAGTTCATTTGAGTGCGTGCAAGGCAAAACTTTGCATTTAATTAGATCGATGCAATGATTAAACTGTCTCCTCTGACAACATTCCTTAAAAAGTTAACTTTTCGAATGAAACTATATCTGATTACGCTTTAAAAGAACGGTTCGTTTTTATTCTTTGAAATTTTCAATAGTTATAAAATAGTCTGTCTTCTGATGGCATCTGATTGACAAGTAGCCACCACAAATGTGGCAAATTTAAGAAAAGAAATAACGACTTTAATGTCATCTTTTTAAATGTTTTCTTGCCTCCTTCACCTTGTAGCTGAAGCGGTGTAACAGTGAGCCATTTTTTTTCAGGGTGCTCATGAATATGTTAAATGGCAATTTTCTGTGAAAATCTCTAAGCGATGTAATGTATTAAAAGTTCAAGAAGCGATGTAATATATTAGAAGTCCAAGAAGCGATGTAATGTATTAGAAGTCCAAGAAGCGATGTAATGTATTAGAAGTCCAGGAAGCGATGTAATGCATTAGAAGTCCAAGAAGCGATGTAATGTATTAGAAGTCCAGGAAGCGACGTAATGTAGTAGAAGTCCTAGAAGCAATGTAATGCATTAGAAGTCCAAGATGCGATGTGATGTATTAGAAGTCCAAGAAGCGACGTAATGTTTTAGAAGTCCAAGAAGCGATGTAATGTATTAGAAGTCCAAGAAGCGATGTAATGCATTAGAAGTCCAAATGGCGATGTAATGTATTAGAAGTCCAGGAAGCGATGTAATGTATTAGAAGTCCAAAAAGCGATGTAATGTATTAGAAGTCCAAGAAGCGATGTAATGTATTTGAACCGATGTAATGTATTAGAAGCAGCGATGTAATGTATTAGAAGCGATGTGATGTATTAGAAGTCCAAGGTGTAATCTAATCACAGATATTTGCCATCGTACTTAATGAGTTGTTCTTTTGGTTGTCTATAAATATAAAACATTAAAAACACATTTCTTTTTTTCCCTATTTCCCCAGAGGTCATCTCTTTCGGTATACTTCAAAATTCAAATTATTATAAAATGCAAAAAGGTTGTGTCATGTTTAAAAGCTACTCACAAGCTCTCAAATGCACTTTTCTATACATAAATGCATATGACTACTCACGTATAACATATAAAACAACTACCGCATTTCAAATTTTATTTGAGCAAATATTTGGAAAAAATTATTTTGCAAAATATAAAACAACTTTCAAATATAACAAATAAAACAAAGATTTAAGTACATGAAAATGAATGTTCGTGGAAATATTTAACGTTTGAAGTCATATGATAAGATAAATGATAAGAAAATGTGAAGGAAGGTGTATAATTGTAATAACTTCTTATATGTTTGAGCCTTTCTTTCAATATAAATTAATGCCTGTGTACTTGTAGAAACTATTCAGATAACATAATCACACACATAACATATACACATTCATTTTGATATTGCAATATAATATTGATATCTATGTATATTTTCAAGGCATAAACACTAAATTTCGCATTCAAAAATTAATCCAAGCAGAGATCTGAGTTCACGCAGTTTTGAACTGAAACTAAGAAACAATTTTTTGAAATTCAAACAAATAAAATAAATGACAAAATTTACCTTTAGCAACAAAACATTAATGTATTGCTTTTACTTTGGATGGTTTGATATAAATGCGCATATTTACGTTTGTGGAATTGATATATCTTCTTTAACCTAATAGCAGACATTTTTATACATTAATATGCAATGCTTCTTTCTGGTTTATTCATTGGTAGGCACAATCTGATAATATTTTCTCTACTATTTACAAAAATCAATATTTTTTCTTCTTTTTTTTTCATATTCATTAGAACTTGTACTGCTACATGTAGTATTATTATAAACCAAAAACTTATCCTCCATTTCATAACTAATACAGAATCTTATTGCATTTACTTTAAATTTAGAGCGCTCACTTTGCTTTATCCGAATATTAAGGAAGAATGTGCTATTTCTGATCCTAGCAATAAGTACTTTATTATTTTCCTTATTAACGACGGATTGTCCATGTCATTCGTGATCCTAGCATTTAGTACATGAAGCATTCTATATTGCAGAAGGACGTTTTATTTCTTGCCCTAGCATTGCGTATATGAAGCGTTTAAAATCCTTCTTGATAATCTATCATCTTCTATGAGCTTTGTGTGTTCAAAATATCATTTGATAAAAAAACACTTAAGCGTTGCTTAACCACAATGAAACTCCTATTTTTCCCTTTTAATGTTTCAGCTATGCAATATATTCACAAATATATTACGCATTTCATAACCAGTTTTACTACTGGTGCATAGGATATCTGTAACACGGCTTCTCTATGTTCTCTATATTTACCCGGATTCCGTGCATTGCTTACAAGCATTTGTGTTCTGCTTGAAGCTTTGATTTACAATGTTGGTGAAGACACTTTATCAAGCTGATAGTATTGCATTCACAGTGATGTCTCATCCAAAACGTCAAATGGTCAAGAGAAGCCCTTCTTTCTTTCTGTTCCATCCTGACTAAGATGAGTCTGAAATATATAGAAATGTACTATTCACATAGGAGAAGAAAAACAGATAAGCTTAAAACTTAATAAGCTCCATTTCCAAAGCTCTTTTACAATAAAATTTCCTTCTCAAGTTAGACAAATGAATATTCCGCATTTCCAATGACTTCTAAATCTGAAAGCTTGAATGCCGTTTAAGGTATAAGTATGCGGAAACTATGCAAAATTCGATTTAATTTACAAGAACAATTTAACAAGCTAATCAACCAGGTATAAGACAACGGAAAACACACCAAGACAAAAAAAGCTTATATAAGTTCTTCTTGTGTTACAAAACACAGTAAAATTGGTACACTAAACCCTTCACAGCAACAATGTATCTGTATTTGTCTTTGCAAATAGATCTCTTTGTTTGTGTTGGTTCATTTTGCTAATGAAAATCTTAACAGAGCTATTGTTTTTGCGTTGGGATTTTCCCCATGAGGACTGTAAGAAGAGCAATGCTTTGTTGTTGCCCGACAACCGCTAGGGAAATCAGATTTAGTGTCACGAATAAACAACTTCACTTTGACAGCAATTTTTCTCCGATAGGATCAGGACATAAAACTCTTAAAACAATTTGTTGTCTTTGTGAATATATAACAAAATTGTGAATGCTTTTGCTTTAAAACTGTTTTGAAAATACTTTAATATCTTATCGCAATAAATCCTGCATAAGACTATGCATCTTTTTCAAACTTGATTCGGAGACTTTTTAATTCCAGGAATAGGTATCCTGAATGTGATGATTTTGTTAAATTGTTAGTAGAAAGACGGTTTTTTACAATTCTTGCTACAGTATCTTAACTGTAAATATTATCAACGTGAAGTCGGAAAATGAAACATAATATGACTCGTATCAAAGTTGTATCAGTCGTAACCTTCTGACAATTCTCTGAACCTGATTGCCTCGATAAGCTTCTGTATAACGTTTTTGTCTTTTTCTTGCTTTATAAGGATATCGTACACAAATATCTTATTTGGGTAGCACATGTTTTATTATGCTGTCTCAAATAACTACAAAATGTTGTCTTTATGCCCGTGCAGAAACCAATCTATGAAGCTCATCCAAAGCCTTTTTTGTGAATATCAGAGTTCTGAATTTGCTTTTTTTTTCCTTAAATGAAACACTATTAGTTGAATTTAATCAAACCTGGGATTTTCTGCACTAAAAGGAAAAAGAATTAAAGGAAAAACAGAAAATCGATTTGACAATCGATGTATAAAAAAAACTATCAGAAAAAGTCGGTATCATTGTTTAAACATCATATAAAATTCCTTATTTGTAGGAATGAAATAAAATAGTATGTAAGTGCTTTTAAAACATTTTAAGTGCTAATTTTACGTTTTTTAACTTTAAGACTTGAAGAACAACCGCTTCAACATTTTAAAGTACTAAAATGAGGTTCATCAAGCGACGGTTTTTTTCGTGAAAGAAAATAAACAGTTCAAATGAACAAGGCAAACAGGACTGCCCCTTTAGCAATAAAAGGAGTAAGTTCCGGTCAGCAACTACGAGGTATGTTCGTTAAGTTCGTGGGCAACAGTTATTGGAATTTCATAAATTCCTATTTGTTTGTTACTTGCGTCTATATGTTTAGCATAAGCAATAAAAGTAATGAAGTAATTGTGTAAGAAATAAGCGATTTATTGATGACTTTTCGAGATACGGGTGCGCCATCAAGGGCAGCCGAAAAAACGTTTAAAATGCATTGTACAATTTTTTTGCGGTTTATTACAAGCTATCAATATTTTTTTAATTCTAACGCGCGGATAAGTATGACTTCGACGTCATTTCCGGAAAGTTTAAAAGTTAACGTCACAACCGTTACAATTCTATGCGCAGAATTTCACGAGCACCCCGAAATTGCCCTTATTAAAATGGCCGAATTTAACGTCACGGAACAGCGGACGATTAAATTATGTGCTTTTCTTGGAAAACCGCCTGTAGATACCATGAAAAACGTTATCGGAATCTATAGGAAAGAAGAAAGCCTGAAGTATGCCGTTCACTGGTTTATACGTGGCACAGAAGATTCTCAGATGGACGAAAATCGACTAAAAACGATTATCGATTTGGGCAGCCAGGTATTATTAACGGGGGCTTGGTGGAATCGGTGAAGGCGGTCTTAGAAGAGCATACGGGAATTATCGAACATAGTAGTTGGAAGGACTACCATCGATGTAATTCTGAAGGACAGGCTGAAAATGAACAAAGTTTGTGCTAGATGGATTCCACGAATCATGACAGAAGAGAATAAAACGACCAGGGTGTCTGCCTCCAAGAAGTTCTTGCGGCGGTATCGCCTTAAAAGGCACGAGTTCTTGGACAGAATTATAACTACAAACGAAACCTTGATATACTTATTTGATCCCGAAACAAAGCGGGAATCGTCTGGGTGGAAACGTACAATGTCTCCCCGTCCACTGAAAGCCAGAGTCTCCATGTCTGCCCATCGCGGTGATGTTTATCTTTTTTATGGACCGGCGAGGCATGTTGTTGGTGCATGCAGTTCCACAGGGTCAGTCCGTGAATGCAAGCATTCGAAGGTATGTGCTTATATGACTCAGGTTCTGGGGCCTGAACTTGTCAGAGCATTGAGACACAAGCGAACCGAACTTGAGCTGGAGCAAGTTATTCTGCATCAGGACAATGCACCTCCACATCGTGCCCAATCAACCCTGTTAGACATACATCTTCTCTGATTCGAACGAATAGAGCACAGTCCATATTCCCCCGAATTGGCGCCGATAGATTTCGAGGTTTTTTTCCTAGGCTTAAGAAGGAACTCAGAGGCTTCGGGCATGCAGATAGCAGAGAGCTTGAAATGGACATTCAAGAGGTCGTTAGACAGTTTCACAGACAATTTTACGTTACTGTTTATGAGAAATGGATAAACAGACATCATAAGTACATCGATGCAAAGGGACAGTATGTGGGAAAAACATTAAAACCCGTTAAAGACACAAAACGCAATTGATTAGGTAACACCGGCGACTACGTAAACCTAACGTCAGCTCATAACGTCGTGAAGACGTCGGCATCTGCCCTGGTAATGATGGGTATGTGTGAGAAAAGGCCTAGAAAAAAATAATATTAACAGCAGCGTTACCATTTTTCATAAATGCAATATCATGATTTTGTTAGTTATGATAACATAAATTTGTTACATGTTTTACATCTTGTTCGCAATTTTCTAGGGACGTCCACGAACTTAAAACGGACATACCGGAGTAGAAAATCAATACTCGAAATTTTATATGACAGGACAGAAGAACTTCATGTGTAAAAGTAATATGTAAGAAAGACTTTGTAAAAATGAAATAAAAAAGAAGTATATTTGGTGACCGTGCGACAGAAGGTTTGAACTGTTTCACTTTTAAGTATGATGTATTACTGTGTAAGAAAGGTAGTTATTGAAAAAAATACCCGCCACGTCTGATATTTAAACTAACTAGTGCTGAACATAGCGAATTGTGTGCAGTAACAAGGCCATGGTTATTAAAAAGCTGATGCCTCAAGAGATATTACGTTAGTCTTTGTGTTTGTTTAATGGTTATAAGACATTTTCTTGTTGTTTTTTTTTCTCTTTTGCCTCACCAATAAACACTAACATATTAATATCAATTTTTCTCTTTCAAAAAACGTCAATTGAAAATTCATTTGATTCAGTTTATCAACTCCACGTTCTGTTTCAAGAGTTAAATTCTAAAATCACAATTCCTGTCGTGTTTATAGTGTTTTTTAATTCAGTTTGGCTGATACGGGAGACACAAAATGAATTAAGATATCGAATGACGAATGAGTTTGCTTTTATAAATCTCTCTTTTGATGGCACTATAGATTTTCGTGAACTAATTAACAAAAATAACTTAATCTCTTGCATTTTGCTCAAACAAACGCAGCCTTCAATTAATTGTCTGCTATTGATTTGTTTAAAACAGATGGGTTTAGAATGTTTCATTTTACTGCCATAATTCTTTACTTTTTGTTATCGTTCTATTTCTATCTATATTATAATTTATTTTTGTCCAGATAATAGCAAGTTGAAAGCAAAATTTAGGAGTTAACATAGATGAAATACACAGAAATGTGTTAAAATAGGTATTAAAGATAGAGACTCAAGATATAAAGTCTGATTATTTACTTTGGGGGGTGGGGGGGGGGGGGGGGGGGGGGGGGTACGGAGCCCTAAAAGTGACATTATGCACACTTAGGTGTTATTGTTGTTGTTTTTGTGCCACATTTATTTTATTTCATTTAAACGTATAAATCAAATAGAATAAATGTTACAACCAAAAAATAATAAGTGTGTATAATGTCATTTCAGGGGCTCAGGAGGGGAGCTCATTGCACTCGTCTCTAACACTTGCAACTGTGGCTCCCACTTTATACGAATTATGTGCCGAATGATTAAACTTATACTGGGTTAAAATTCGTTGGCAACCTTTAATACTGAATAATAATTTATAGTGAATAAAAAAATACATGATCTATGACTTAATCATATAATTGTGGCGTTACGTGTTTAAAATTGGTACATATATCGTTATATATATATATAAGATGCCATGATTTTTTGCATCAATTTCAAATGATAATTCTTTACTTTTGAAATATCAGTAGAGGATACGGTAATATCACGCAGATATATGATGGCTTTTGAGTGCAGTTTACCAAACACAGATCGATAGATAAATATAAATATTGCAGGTCTATGTCTTAAAATTACTTCTTTTAAAGACAATTGAATAGAATAGCTCAGCTACGCTCTGTAAAACCACTATCATTTGACAGTAAAATTAATGTTACATTGAAAGCATAATGAATATTTACTGATTTTTTCAAACTTTTAAATCCTATAATTCAGTAAAAATATTGCGGAAGTTTAACGTTTTGATTGTCTTCAAAGGTTCAATGTTTGATAAATAAATTCTAAATAAATCAAGAATTTTCGACAATAATCAACCAAAGATTTTAATAACCATTTCCATTGTGGTTCTACAGCGGATAAATACGGCATAGCTACGTGACATGCAATGAAACAGTAAAATGTTCAACAACAACAACAACAAACCAAATATGACAGTTGATTTAAAATCGTTGATGTGTGATCGTTATTAAGTGTCTGTTCTCTATTTTGCAGTTAAATTAGACTTCACATAATCGATTTGTTCATTTATTTCCATCTCCTTAAGATGTCGTGATTACACACGTGACGTAACTTATCTGAAATCATTATCTGAGATATATTTATGACACTATTATATTTAGTGGTTTGAATAGCTTTGTTAAAATTACATGTATAATATATTACGTGACATATTGAATTTTATTATAGCAGGTGTTGAAATGATTTGCAAAAGTACATGTATGAAAAACCTCATGTTCTATTTCGGTTAATATTGGCAAGCTCGTCACAAAAAGGTAACAAAATCCATTTAAATTTGGTTTCAGTATGAAGTCTAGGATCCAGATAGGAGGGGAGGGTGGTCTGGGGTATATGGGACACGCATGTAAATGTCGGCCCATCAGTATGGAAGGGGATATCCACCATTTCACACATTATTGTATTTGTTATTTCAATATGCCAATTTCTTTCCAATGTTGTCAGTTCAATTTTTCTATGTTGCTTTTTAGAAGAACATTATCCATAAATGTATGTAAATTGCGATATTTTAATTATAACCATACCTTTAATGTTGTAACCATTGAAAACTAATGAGTTTTTTAATTCAGTCTTAAGAATTCATATGCAGATATTTCAATGATAATTAATTGCTGAAATCGCTTACTATGCCAATAATATGAAAATCGTCGAGTTATAATTAATGTAATGGACTTTAAATGCAATTCTTTTAAACATTATTAAGAATTTATTTTACTAACGTTTTATCTATATGCTTAAAATGACATTGAAAAACTTCTTATTCCTATTTTAAAATTTATTTTGATTTGGTCATATGCATGACACTTAAGTCGTTGCAGTTAAATGTTGACAAGCAAAACTCGTTTCTTTGCGCTAAAATTGGCCCTTTTAAGTAAAGGGGAATAATTGGTAAAAACTGTAAAAATAATAAACGCTCCCCATACCGGTGTCGACACTAGTTTATACGAAGAAAATAAGTCCGCAAACGTCGTTGTGATATTGATGGTGATATAGATGTTCCATTCCCAAATTAAAGGTAATTCTAAACATTTGAATGATGACCCTTGGTGTCAAAATACAAAGCAACGGTCAAAGCTCCAACGCGGCGGTGACCTCGTTCTCTCCTCGTGTTTCTTGTGGTTGTATAATCCCGCAAGGTAAAAATAGACGTTACACCGGGGAGGGAGCGTTTTTGTTTTTTTAGGGCGACCACTGTCGTAAAAATGCGGTCTGGTTCTTGGCTTTGATTTATAATGTCAAAATTATTACGAGATCAATCATAAGTTGTTGCAATCATTTTTATGAGGACGATTTTATGTTAGATAATGTTGGACTTTATATGTATATCTTTCTGGAAACGAATATATGTTTGATAATGGTTTTAGAAAGTTAGCAAAATACATTCTTAATGATAATTCAAATTATTGCATATAAAGTACATTAAATTAATTATAACTCAACGGTTTTCATATTATTGGCTTAGTAAGCAAATCAAATGCTTAATCATTATAAAAATATCTGCATATAAATTCTTATGACAGAATTATAAAAATCATACTAGTTTTCAATGGTTGCAACATTAAAAGTAGTGTTATAATTAAAATATCGCAATTAACATACAAATATGGATAATGCACTTCTAAAAAGCAACATGGGTAATGAATTGGCAGCGTAGACAAGAAATTGGCACATTGAAATAACAAATACAATAATGTGTGAAATGGCGGTTATCCCCTTCCATACATCAGTAGGCAATTAATTTATGTAATATACATGTAAACGGCATGATTGTTTTATCAGATTTTTCGATGTCATTTTACAAAGCTTTAAGATCAGGAAACCGTGCCGTTGTACAAAAGATGAATTAGTCGTTGAAAATACGTCATCTGAGAAAATATCTACAAGCCACAATTTTAAAATTATTTTAAAGAAATTAATCATTCTGCTTAACCGGTGTCTAATCATTTTTAACCTGAACAGAAGAAATGTGATCAAATTTTTCATTTCACTCATGCTTGCCTGCTAAATCGACATCAAAATTACAGGACGTATAAAAGAGAAGGGTTTGTTTACTTTTCTAAAACAAATATCAGTGAACGTTATTATGTTTGGAGAGCTGTTAATAAAAGTATTGATTAAGTGACGTGATAATTGGTATACAGAAATTATCCGTGTCGATTTTTTAGAGGATTTTTTTTTCTTTAAATTTATTTATTTTATAAATGTTTTCATTTTTTTGAGATGTTTATTGACAGATAAAGTGACAACTGATGGTGAAAAAACAACTTTGTATGCGGTTTTGATGATGAGAGTAAATTCTAATTATAGTAACAAAGACTACTTTATTAAGCAAAATTGCAAGGAATTAACGTTAGAATAAATACCTTTTTTTAATTAGACTACTTTGAAAAATGAAAAGACGGAGGGAAAAAAGCATGTGTAGAAGACACC
Organism: Cyclina sinensis; assembly: GCA_012932295.1. Taxonomy (NCBI): domain Eukaryota; kingdom Metazoa; phylum Mollusca; class Bivalvia; order Venerida; family Veneridae; genus Cyclina; species Cyclina sinensis. Next base: position 7,093,990 of record JAAONU010000008.1, read on the forward strand.
TGTTGTCGTAATGGTTTAGATTGCATTTTGTACTTGGATTTTTTTAAATCCATTTTATTTTGAAAGTTAAGTATATAATCCATAAACTTAAAGATATACATACAATATGTGTGCCTTTTATTTGTAATATACATGTCTGACTTCGTTTACAATTGTGATTCCATTCCAACAAATAACACAAATCCAACTACTTTTTCTTCAGGATAAAAAAAAAATCAGAAAATATTCCGGACTGCTGGCTTTTAAGAGCTACAAAGTTACTATTACCAAGTGACTATTACGTCGCATTGAAGGCATTTATTTTATATCGATACATTTTTGTTTATTTTCTATCTTTTATAGTAGAGTAATCAGACTGACAGTAGAACTTCAAGGCGAGGTTCTTAAGGACCTTAAATCAGATTTGTCAAGTAATAGATATCAAGTCTACAATGTAGAAATTGAAATCACGTTGAACGACATTAGACAATAATTGTTCAGCTAATTCTTCGAGACTCTGGATGTTAAAGTGACTTTGTTTGTGAAAAGCTTTGTATAGATCGAAATCTCTTTAGTAATTGAGCAGATTCGTAGACCTAAATTTAATATGTTTTCGGTTCACTTCCATTAACGTTTTTATTCTGTTCTTGCTAATTTCAATTTTGGATAGAACAGAATAGAGCAGAATATACATATTTATAGCCATACAATTACAAATTAACAAGGGAACAACTCGGAGTGAAAAACAAATTAAATGAATAGTAAAATAACCACACAAATAATTGGATTATTCCGAAACGAGGCTTGAAATGTTCTTTCTAGAAGTCTCAGAACAAAAAAAATTACATCATTTTTGTGCTGCCACGAGGCACTTGAATTTAATACTGAAAATATAAAACCCTATTTTGTATTTATAACCAAATGATGGGGAAGTAAACCATAAGCCGAAAAATGTAATGATTGTCTTCCAACAACGGTCGACAATATATAAATCAAAACCTTACTAAAATGGCAAAAAAAAAAATGTTTGTTTTTTGTTTTTTCAATCGCACTTTTGAATCTAAAACTTAGGCGAAGAAGAAAACATACGACAGCATATTGCATTTCTACACAAAAGAAGTGCATTTTATTTTTGTACTATCAGTTTAACAATTATTTAGAAAAAAATACACTTGAACGGTAGCACGACCCGATAAACATGCATAAAAATAAACCAGAAATTAAAAAATGTCGAAGAAACGACGCTGTTCTGCAACTCTTTTGAACAGTCAGAAATAATGTGTCCATTAAAACGTGAAAGAGAACAGCAGTCAACATTATCCCTAGCATAGACAAGTAATTAATAAACAATCAACAGACACGTGCGATCAATACATTAGCAAACTGTTGCCGAGACTTGCAAAATTGTGCACAGCAGTTTCCGACAGCAAGTACAAACGTTGTCATTATGACGACAATTTGTGTGACCTGCTGTAGCAAATATCGCTATAATGTAAATACTTACACAAAACAGGAGAAGTATTGTACTTAAGATTTCTTGAATTGGCCAAATTGTCTCAATATGAGTTTTGAGAAAAAAAAGGTATAAAATCTGACTGACTTTCATCAGGGCCTTAATTTCTCAATTAAGGCACTGCTGTCATAAAAACATTCACTTCAGTTAAAACATCAAACTTATACAGGCACCTATTTAGATTTTAAATAGTTAAAACATATTTATTCCGTTTCATGAGTATTCTGTTTCGTGAGAGTGTTTAACTGCCTATGGCAAAAGGAACGTCTGCACTGAATGCAGATAGTCAAAGAAAATGTAATCCGGTCAATGATTGATGATTAAGAACTCTATCAGCTTTCAGTTTAAATAAAATAGAAGCCAAATTATATTTTCGTGTCTGGAAATATGTTTCAGTCACAGAACTTGGTGCTTAAATCTTGACAGCAAATCGAACATACACACTACTGCCATTCTGAATAATTTCAGTGATACACGTTATTCTAAAATGGGTTTGTAAATAACCTAATCTATTATGCTTCAAGTGTTGAACCGCTTTTCTAGATTTGATATTTTTTAGTTGTTCAACCTTTAAGCCATTGTAAACTTCATATAACCGAGCGGAAATCTCGCTGAAGGAACGCCTCGGGTTTTTCCACTGCAACAATCACATCATTGCCTTCATCACCGGGGAATTCCGATTGCCAAAATTTGAATAAAATGACGGATAAACAGATAAAAAACAAGTGTTTCAGTTTATACTTATATTATCTGTGTGTTTTTCTTAGATGAATGGGGCTGGTATGGTTAAAGTTATCATATTTTATCTTTACGTCATCATTTTTGTTGTAAACTCTGCAAATATGGGACAAACGAGCGAAAATATGTGCCCAACCACATACGATTGGGCGAATCCGCTTGATCAGCTGCAGATCAAAGTGAGACATTAAAGGTGACCAACTATAAAATGCCATTCTATAATTTCGATTCCCCTTCGCAGGCGAAATAGTGAGACTTGTTTGTAAACAGCAAAACAAGAAAAGAGAACACAAGAAGTATACCGGATTACACTCAATTATTGCCAGCTGAGAAACATTTCATTAGAACCACTTAAGATTGTTTGTTCACAAGAGTGGTCAGGTTTGCTGAAATTGACCTCACGCTTAAATATAGATTCTGTAAAGTATGAATTCAGAGACGTTCCTTTAATGTAATATTGTTGCTTCTGCGTGTATGTGCTACTAAACACAATCTACATGTTAGTTTGAAATTATATTTAGCATTTAAATTTTACTCATTTGGGTAAACTGGTGGCAAAAAATACATCATGCTAGCGTTAACACTTTTTGACGACAAATGAATTGCATTTAGTGAAGAAGATTTTTTTTTCTGCGTTCTGTCTCAATTGTTAGAATGATATTTCTCTTTACGAGAGCATTTTTTCAATTTCTAGGAATTAACGGAAACATTTAAAATGATTTGTGCCTTTAATTTAAATACGTGTACTTAGTCTAAGAAAAACAAATTGAAAAAATACACTTTACTAAATCGAATTTTGATATAAAACCATGTTTAAAACCTTAAAATTAGGAATTCACACGTATTTATTGTATATTAAGGTCGTTTGCAATCTATATTGAGAGAGATAATGAAACATGACTTCAAGCCACATTTAATCGCCACAAAGTTGCCAACGTATTTTGAGTATTTTAGTGGTATTAAAAGGTGATTATTCAGAAACTTAGCTTATTCCGTTCATCACATTTTATGGCGCCGTACTTAACCTACGCATGATTTGCACATCGGAATGCATGTAAATGCACTTCCGTTCTTCTTCTTGTTGTTTTTATTTTACTACTTCTTTTTCTCTCGCGGAAATTAAGTATTATTCTTAATTACAGAATAAAATAAAAATGCTGGTTTACTATATTTTCACATATCAAAACAGCTGGGTTCAATAAATTATCTGCAAGGATTCTCTCTTTGAAACATACCGTTGGTATAATACAGGCTTTGAATTATTCAATTCCAACCATGCTATGCAAATTAGAGTGTCGTTTGCATGAAAGCTGCTTGATAATTATTTGCAAATGAAAATGAACGCCGCTAATGAAATGTTAATTATTCAAGTTTTATATTGATTCGTGACTTTTGAATAATGGTGTATATATAAGAACTTCTCATAGCAAGTATTTTAAGACTAAGTCAGTTTTTTTAGAAAGTATGCATTTATATTTTTTGTGTGTGCATAATATCAATTGAAAGTAATGGATGGAATCGTTGTGATAACTGACATGGAATTCAAGTTTTAAATAAACATTGTTTACTATATTATTCAACATTCAATATCTTAATTTTCCTTAAGCCTAAAATTACTATTTGTATAAAGTTTAAAAAGAATACTCACCAATACTCGAATAAATTATCACTATAATAACTGCTATTAATAAGGCAATTCCGACACTTAAAAAAATTGTATTTAGCACTTTTTTCAATATCCGATACTCTGCAGGGTTTGAGCTGGCTAAAATTTCCGGGGCGTTCGGAATTCCTTTCATACGGTTGTCTTGCAAACACATAAAAAATCTTGCACAAATAGATTTCTTTTTCACCCGATGCTGTTTATTTTCTGTATCCGTTACAACAATATCAATTCCCGCCGAATCCATAGTGTCGTCTGCTAACTGAGCGTTATTCCCTTGAATTGTTCTCACATCCGATATAGTAGCGTTGGCATCTGTTGCTAACCTATTTATAGCACTATTGGAATTCTGTTGCAAACTTGTAGGACGCGCGTTCGCCCCGGAGCCAACAAGTGCATTTGGCGCGCTAACTGTCGTCTGCGTCGGTGACCTCTTTTTCTCGGGTATTATTATTCTGTTTTGGTAATACATTGCACTTCTTAGGATGCTTGTTGTAGGCGGTCTACCAGTACTGTTTACAGTAGGTTTAGAGCCGGACATACTTTTGTCTGCTGAGGTTCCAGATTTTTCATCATTCGTCATGCCTTTTGCTGCTTTCTTATCACTCAAATCTCCTGACCTTTTTTCCTTGGCCTTTTGACCTTGACCTTTCTTTCTGTCCACCCTTTCCACTGATGCCTGAAACATTAACAGCGTATTGATAACACTTATAATATCAACTTAGTTCAAGACTTTTTTTCTAAAACACAGATATACTGCTAAATTTATTATATATGCTTAATCTTATCTCTGTAGGTTTAGCCAGAAGTGATTAATGACGTTAGTTTTGTACTTGTTTTTGCTATTTGAAAAACGACGAACAGAAAAGACACACATTTTCTATACTATATTTGACATAACATTGCGAAACGTCTTTTAAATTCCCTTTGAATTAAATTATCTAGCTCAACCGAAATAGTAGTTTTTCCCTAGTAACCATGATAATTGTCCTTACATCAGTTGAATATTTCAGGCATTATGTGTTCTTTTCTGCGGTAAGTGACCTCAGAATAAAGAATCATCCATCATAAATAGGAATTTTGTGAACACATGAGTGGGTCGGTAAATAATTAATAAGAAATGATTGAAAAAAAAGCTGTCATTTGCTAACATATATCTGGGTTGTTTAATATGGATGGGAGAGTCCTCGGAGGAAAATGATGGGGTGGCTAAATAATTGATAGATGCAAATTACCATAAATGCCATCCGCAAATAAAGGAGTGAAAAGACAAAAATATCTGGAATAAAACATTATGCATGCTCAGTTGTCAGATATGAGAATATATCAGTCCTCCCATTTCGAAAATAAAAAGCTCACTTTGTGAGAGCTATATAGTACACCCATTAAGGGAAAGGCTAACTTGTATCAGTTTCTGAGAGTGGGTTAAATTGGGATAAGGAGGCTGTATGGAGGACAGCAATACATAAAGTAATTTGATGGCCAAGTGCAATGTGGTGGTGTTATGTTATTGACTTTGTAAATTCATATGCCTTGGTATAAAGGTATTTGACCTGAAAACGTCTCGTTGTTGTATTCATGCCTTTACAAACGCCCTAACGCTGTCTAAATGCGTGCCCTTAAAGGTCGTGCTCTCCTTCATGGTCATGCCAACGCTGTAATTCTCTATGCTCCTCTAAAAGCCATGTAAATGTTGCCCTGTGTTATGCTCCTTTAATGGTCATACAGACGCTGGCAAATTTTGTTTCCAAAACGGCTTTTTACGCTCCCCTTAATGCCATGCAGACGTTGGAAATATTTTGTTCCCCTAATGGCCATTCAAACACTGAGCATTTTATAATCCAGTAAAGGCTATGTAATCGTTGCCCAGTTTTATACATATCTAATGACTATGCAGTTTAATGCTCTCCTTCAGACCATGTAAACACTGGCTAGTTTAATGCTCCCTTTTAGACCATGTAAACATTGGCTAGTTTATTGCTCCCCGTAAGACCGTAGAAACACTTGCCAATTTAGTGCTCCCCTTAAGATCGTGTAAACACTGGCCAATTTAATGTTCCCTCTCAGAACGTGTAAACATTGGCCAGTTTAATATTCCTCTTATGACCGTGTAAACACTGGCCAGTTTCCTTCTCCCCTTAAAAACAAGTTAACACTAGCCAGTTAAATGCTCCCCTTAAGACCATGTAAACATTGACCAGTTTAACGTTCCCTTTAAGACCATGCAAATGCATTCGTTGAAGGAGAACCAAGGATAATATGTTTAGACTTCTTCGAATTCAATTTGTTCATACAGAAGTAAGTATTCTTTACTATTTTATTAAGCATCAAGTAACGACACACAAATCTGTAATAAATTTGAAAATAAACAGAGCTTGCCAATGAAAACTTAAAACGAATATTTTTTAGTGTGTTGCATTTTAACTGATTGGAATGCTCGAACGCTCGAATTATTGATTTTCGACAAAAAGTAACAGTAAACTGACACTGTTACTGTTTCTTTCCTGCATAGTTCGTAATATCGAGGATTACTTTCTATGTTCACAACCGGTCAGTATTTGTATATATCATTACCAAAATTTAACTTAAATTCTGTTGTCGGTTGCCAGACTAGTTACTAACGCACAACAACGAAAATATTACAGTTGCTGTCAAACACGGATTTAATTAAGTTTCTATTGATTTGGAAAGATAATGGAATGGTCTGACTCCAAAAGTGCAAGTGTTTCAGCTGCATGAATAATTCTTTCGCATGCAATGAGTTCTTGCAAATATAATTCAAAAACTGTCTTTCACCGACAAAAAAGAGCACGCTTTTGAATCAGAGGAACGCTAGAATGCCAACTGAATTAGTTTCTGTATTTGCAAGCAAAATGTTTTCCCATGTGTGTAATCTATACAAAGCGGCCATGAATTATGTATGCGGAAAAGAATCGACCTTTTCACATTAAACAATCCGTCAAATGAAAACAGAACGCACGATCAATAATTTGCTTATGTCATATTTTCAATTACTTCACTATAAAACCGGATGCCAGGATGACTTTTATTTTCCAATGGGGAGGAAAAGCAAAGCGTCGCATGCAAAAAAGTGAACAACTGTCGTCTGGCGCAGGATATTTAAGTGCTTACTACGAAATAAAGAACGCGTCTGATCTACTATGTTGCCTGTTTTATGTCAATATTTTCTTTGTTTGTGGTTTTCCTTTCTTCTTTTTTCATTCTCCTTTCATTTATTTATATATTTATAAAAAATTATTTATTTATAAAAAAAAAATATTTATTAATTTTATTTATTTATTGTTAACATTGTTATTGTATTAGTTTTAAGCTCGGTGATTTAACAGTCAACAAATTTTATGTACCGGAAACTGACATTAACTGAAAAATTGAGAGACTTTAAATGTCTGTACGATCATCAGAAATGAATATCAAACACTTTTTGCAATTCAGACTAGTGTAGAAATCATTTTTACCGAGGAAAGCAGACAATAATCAGCTTTCTACTACAGCGCCGATGTAGATTTGGCTGTTTACTAACCTGTATATATCACACTACAAAACTTAATTTACAATTGACAGAATGCCATAAGTGAACTTGGCCTTTCACCATCTACCAAAAAAAAAAAAAAAAAAAGTCACCTCGTTAGCTGCCTTTTTCGAAAAAAAATGTATATATATCAGCTATCAAATCCTTAAAACAGAAGACAAAATCAATTTTGGTATAAGTTGTTAACACCCGAGGTTAAGTGGGGAGAGAGCTAGGGGAAAGAGTAGGGGATGGAGTGTGAGGTAAAAGAGTTTCTTATTTCAAGTATGTTTAATTCTTTGGTGGTTTTAACTCTCATGACCTAGTTCATTGAAATTTGTACTGTTTTAAGCACAAACAAAGTTACTATAAAAGCCCTAAAAGGGAAAAGAACTGTTGAATGATAAACTGAGCATTCAAGCCACAAAGTGATTCAATAGATATCAAAAGACTTGAAGCAAAAAATACCATCTTGAAAAAAGACCTTTTCGTTGACTGAATTAATTGGCTGAACACAGCATATTAAATAACTAATTGTGTGACTGAAAAATACTAAACAGATTTATTTTTATGAAACTGAGCGTCTAACTATTTTTTTTTTTTTTATAGATGAGGGTTTGAAAATTGTGTATATCTATATATTTATCAGAACACATCCATCCCGACAATTTCAATTCCGTTAGCAAAACAAGAGAAATAACTTTTACAAGATCAGACGAGTAAAATTGTTCGAATTTTCTCCCTTGATATAACGACACCGTTTCTTTTGTTGGTTTGTTATTTCTTTCGTCAGCCCGTGTTTCTGTACATTTTTTTGTCGATTGATCTGACTTCCGGTCGAATGATAATTCGTTGGTCAGTTTGTTAGACAGTATGCTAAAAGTAAGGTGCAATATATACTTTGAAGATTCATTGCAGTTGCAGATCACGGAAGTCATACAGAAGTACGCGGAATGGTGTAGTTTCACACTTTAATTGTAGTTTAAGTAGTTCTTTAATTTTGGGTAACTGATTAGCTGAAAATTGTTTGAAAATGCTACATTTGCGCTGTTCATACATCAACAGTTGAATTGTTAAATTGAAAATGATATTAAGACACTACATTTGGACAAGTGTCTGTAATACCAAACAACAACAGTTTAACTTACGTCATCATTACGTTAAGCGCCAAAAATGTTACTCTGGGGTCATATTTTGTGTTGCTGTAGTTTCATAAACATACCTGGCAAGTTTTCTTGTTTACAAGACTGTTTTCATTATATCATGAACACCCACTCGTATTAAAATGTACCCCGTTTACTTCACTGACCTGATAGGTTTGTTGGATGGTAAGGGAACGGATCCGACTCTTCTTAAAAATTAAGTCACTACTGCGTTATGTGGAAGACATGTGCATAATTATAAGAATCACCAAAAACCTTATGAACCAGCCATCAGCTAACTTTCATTTTGTACTTTAAGATCGCAACAAATAACTTCAAGGTTAACTCATTAATCTAAAACCAGATGGACTAAAATGGCGGATTAACTGTTAATGCAGATCACGTGGGAGGCAGGAGTGTTGGAAATGATCTTTATAGGCGAAAAAACGATGGATCAGTATGCCATTTTTAGAACCAGAAACTTTTGCGTCGCCTACAATTTTAATTAGTGAATTGTCTTATCAAGCAGGGCAAGGCATATGGAATTTGAATAAGAGCAACAAAAGTACAATTGCATCTAATCAAAAATTCAGATGCATGTGCTTTTATATGATTACAAGAGAATTTTTAATTTACATTAATTCTTAACGATGTGTGGATGGAAATTGTTCTCTTGTTCACAGGTCCTTTTTAGAACATGAATATCTTTGTTAATTTGGTTTGAGACAATAGAAAACCAGTCCCTTGTTCGAATCAGAAGAACTTACGCAAGAAAAGGGACAAATATCTTAATACCGTTGGAGTCTGCCAATGCATTTTCGATCAGTTATGACCTTGTAAAAAGGTTGGAATTTAAATAAATTTAAAATTTCAAATGAATTTTCCATAGTCACAAAATATGTGTTGGGGAGTATTCATCCTATAACTTATACAGAAGAGGTTACTGATGCATTTCTACGCCCCTTCCTAATAACTACCTTAATGGCGACAGAGTAGAGTGTCCGCTTGGTGTCCCAGGGAGTTCGAATCCAGCTCGGAGCTTACGAGTTTATTCTGGGTTACATCTGGCGCGCGACGCAAGTAACGGACGACTGTAGATATGATGACACCCTTTGAAGGTCCAACAGACTTCCAGAGCTTCAAGGAATTCGGTAATGCATTCTTAGGAAGAGGGTATGTAGCAGAGTTAAACGTTTGCACTTCTTCTCCTTTGCCTATCAGCTAATTTAATGGTGACGGTAGAGGGTCTACATTATGATCTAGGGTGTTCAAATCCAGTTCGGGGCAAGCTTATTTTTCCGAGTTACATTGATTATATTTGGTCAGAGGGAAATTGCAATGTTACTTACAAGTATCTTAAAAATAGTAATATAGTAAAAGTAATCGAAAGCAAAGTGTAAGATACTTTTGTTACACATATTTAAAAACTTTAAGCTGGTTGAGATCGTTCAACTTATATTGAAGATATCATTAAATTGGTGAAGTAGTATGGTTGGAGAAAACCGCTCCAGCCTTATCTATGCATCGTCGGAGACCCACGGTTGTTGATCTTTTGTGTTGTATGAAGATCAACAACCGTGGGTCTCCGACGATGTATCTATGCAGTTAATTGTGACCTGGCATTTAGGTATAATGTAGGATAAGTTTATTTAATTTATTTATTTATGTATTTATTTATTTATTATTTATTTATTATTTTTTTAATTCAGATCGATAAATTTCAAGGTGCGCTTACCATGAACGCGTTCTGTAAAATTTGAACTATTTATATAACAGGTGTTTGTTGTTGTTGTCTAAGGACTTTTTTGATTCGATGTGGTGTACCAGGAGCTGAACACTTTCTCATCAAAGTCATATCGGTCAGACAGTTTCTAGTAAGAAACTGTCAATTTTCTGACAACGTTTGTCATGTTCTGTGTTTGAATCTATGGCCTTCTAACACTGAACAGTTTTGTGATTGCCTTGATGTACAAAGACTGACTCAGCAAAATTCAGATACAATGTATCATCAAATACCTGTTGTTTTTTTTTCTACCATCTAAAAAGCTAGCTTGCACGCAAGTGAAGGAAGTAATCTGATTTTGTTTAAAATAGTTTTAGGAAAATTTATTGCTAAGACAACCTAACTGGGCTTGGTTTTTAGTAAATTAAGCTGTCTCTGAAGACAAATAATATTTACACTGCTTCCCTTTCCTGATTTAAAACCATACATTATTACGGCATGGAGCTTTTCGCGGAAATTGATGGCCTCTGCCAATAGAATTATGTCAGCAAATTGAATTTACTGGAACGAACGCAATTTGAGTATTGAAATAAATAAATGTTGTCAAAGATGATATTTATTGGGACAAAGGCAGAAAAAGTCAAAATGAAATGTAGAACAGAGCGTTAATGTACATTCACCCGCACAAAAGTTTGTCGTGTACAATGCATTTACCATTTGTTAGTAATAGGTAAATGGCTGAAGCAAACAAAATATGAACACTATATAAAAAGAAGAATATGTTACTTATTATACAAAAAAAAAAACCGAAGGATTTGCAGGGATCATCTGTTTCGTAATATTAACTACCACTTTGGTAAAACTCTTGTAATCTGGAAATCGCTGATTACACTTAGTCTAAATTAATATTGTTTTGATTTAAGAAAATTTCTTTTATCCAAGATTCCAGCTCTCTCTCTCTCTCTCTCTCTCTCTCTCTCTCTCTGTTGAGTAAAAGTTCAATAGTTATTCTAACACAATATTTCGGCTATTCTGTAATTTGTTTAACTAGTTTTATTCGTTCTCTGGTATAACTATGTTGTACATACGGAACGACGATATTACATACATACATATAAACATATAGGGAATATAGTTTACAATCAGCATGAGATCTGAAAACAAGTTTCCAGATAAACTTAAGTAAATCCAGGTAAATAGGTTAACAGGAGTTTAAGCTAGTTTTTCAAAGTTAAAAATTGTAAAGATTTATTTGATATGTTGGTGCTACGTTTGTTCTGTATTCTGTAATTGAAACACACGTTTATCTAATAAGCAGAGCACTTGGTGTAAAAATGACGTACTTTCAACCAAATCTTACAATCATTTTTAAAGTTTGGTGAAAAAACATTTCTTTACGATTATAATAATAAAACGAAGAAGAAGAAGAAGAAACAGAAAAGAAGAAGAAAAGAAAGAAGGAAAGAAAAAGAACTGTCTTCATCATAAATTAACAAGGCCGAATGAAAGCTTCTTTTAGCGTTTGACATGGATGGGAATAAGTTGGTTATGTAAACGTGAAGAAACGTGAGTAAAAATATTATTTTCATACACAAGATGGTTTTGCACTTAATGTTTGCTGCCTAACTTAAACTCTAATCGTTGTTTAACCTTTTCTAATCAAAATAACTGGTTTTATTTTAATCATTACCAGATTTCTTAAAAAAAACAAAATCTCTCTATGAAAGCCGTTTCGAGAAAAAATTTCTGCATCATTAAAGCCGCTCCCTTTCCTTTCAGTAAAAGTGATTACTGTTTCTGGGAAACTTTTCGATGCAATTGACTGTTTCTGCATCACACATTTCTCTGCCAAAATTACTGTCGTATGAACAATCCCCACTATTTTAAGCCTTGAAGATACACTGAATTTCAGATGAAAGACATCTGTTCAATTTAAAGCGACTGACTCATAGATGAGTCGACGATGCATAAAAAATGAAAATGTTTATACATCTAGAAATTCTAGCTGTAATTGTGAAGAACAGTTTTATTTAAACTAAGTTACTGAATCTTTTTTTTTATTTGTTACAGAAACACATCATAGTTTCAAGTTTTACAGACCGTCAGTCACGGAGCAGTACTTTCATTATATTATTAATTTTGACAGATAAAAACAAATATCTTCTGTGGCTCAGTGGAACTGATCGTTGTTCTACAATCCTGGTGAAATCAAACTTCTTCTTTTTTCAGTTTTCATGGTGTAGATAAGCATAATATTATGTTTATTTCCATAGTATATCAACTTCTCTTTAATTTTAAAGAAACAAAATTTCAGCAAATTTCTGTGAGTCAGTCGCTTTAACGGACAAGGAACTTAGACAGATTTTCAAAAATAAGGCAACAACATATTAACACACAATGCGTTACTGAGTCAATATATATACATAAAGACATACAAATATATTTCATTCATTTGAGCTAAAAAGCTCATGATGATATACAATGTAACATAAGCACGATACAAGATATATCTACTAAAAAAGGAAAGACGGTTTGTGACTTACAGTTAAACTAAAGAATACTTAATGCGGTGTTAGAATAAGAACAATTAACGTTAACGCAGACAAAACTTGTCTTTTAATTACTATTCATATTTTCGGACCATTTACATTTTACTTTGATAACCAACTTGACCACCAGTTATTTGTTTAATAACATCTGAATGAATAACAAGTGTAATCTTCATTTATTTAGTTATATTATATTATTTTATTTTATTTATTTATTTTTTTTTTTTAATTTCATCTTTTAGCATTAAAACTTAAAGATATACTATGTCCTTCCTTGCATAAAATACTTTTGTTGCAGAAATTAACTGAAATCTAGGCAATTCTTACTGAATATGTCTAATTACGCTACTAGAATACACACACTATATATGTATGAGAAGCTGCATTCTCGATTACAGGTCATGTTATCTAGGTGTTTTCTTAAAAAAACTGCCAGTTTTTTTAATGACACTATGTATTTATACTGTGTTACCTATAGTGTGTAGAGTTTTAAACGTAACATATCTAATCTGTGTGTACTCAAACATGTTCATTTCATATTAACACAGAAAAGGTGTGGTAGTTACTTGTATCTGAAACTTGAGCATAATATATCTTTAACAAAAAATGAGTGTAACTACATTTGTATATTTTAGGGATAGGCTTTCCAACACTAATCATACAATAAACCTGACATGTGTTATTTTCAACGAAGACTGCCCTGTTTGGTGCCGTCTAAGTGTAGTTTGTGGGTTCGAGTTACAACCCATACTTCTATCAGTATTTCTTTTTAAATCCTCTTAAATAAAAAATCTTGTAATGACTTTTTCTCAAGTTTTTTTCCCTCTTTTATTTGGCTTGATTTTGTTCAAACCAAGCTGAACCTAAATATTAATGCCATTCTTTGTTCTTTGAAATATTCCTTGTTCTTATAGTTGAAACTTTATTTACACAGCAATCAGAGCCTTTATTATCGTAAGTTTTATATGTTTTGGTATAATCTGTCCTAACAAACGTAAACCGTAAGAACGTCTGCTTTGGGAAAAACAACAACAACAAAAAAAAAGAAAAAATCATAACATCAACAACTGTTTGTCATTGCACAATCTATTATACCTTTTGAAAATTATATATTTTTGATCGAGCTTAACAATGGCACACCATGATTATCAATATAGCAGCCTCATTATCAGAAATATTACCGGAAGTACGTGCATTATTAATTCAAACGCCTTTGTATTTTGAACAATAAATTAATCAATTTTCTTCTATCTCTGTGAAAACGTGAAAGAAACTGTTTCAATTCTATTTTAAAGCCAGTTTTTAAGTCAATACTGATATTGTTTTGATCATATAGTAATATAAAATCTATAATATACATGAGCAAAAAATCCCAGACCGGTTCCTGACCAAAAACACAATTAGCTAATATAAAAATACTTGCGACGGAATTTCAGAAAATGTGATAACGAGACAAAGGTGGATATAAATTCAAGAACTTTCTAGCATTCGGGAAACTAATGCGCTTTTCGCGATAGCAATCATATTTTTACGAACTCTTTATTTCCCGAATGTTAACAAAAAACTGTACATCTGTCAAAAGAATCATTAGGACCTACATGTAGGGCAGAATTATCCGCTTCGCATGCACAATATCCCCTTTACATTGATGAAGAAATGAAATACCTACAGTAGTTTTCTCCCCCGAATCCAACTCAAAATAGCTGCTTGCGACAGCCTAAATGACATCATACACCACGTTGTATGGCGACACTGAGCATAGGATTGAAAGAAATCTCGAAGGGATGTTAAACTTTGTCCTTATGTTAAAAATACATTATACAAAACACCCATTTTTTCCTAGTAAAAAAAGCAAGAGACCTCATTAACATTTATATGTATCTAAAAAGATCTAGTTTCTGAGGAAATTTATACTTATTCTTTCACATTGTTTGTGGAACGACTTACTTTAGGCAGAATATTGTTTCCACATTCCAAACTTCCAGCGCGAGTACTTGTTTGAACCAATCACACAGTCATCGAAAGGGATCAATATAAGTTGCAATGATTTACTTCCCAATCGTTGTAAAATAGAAAGGTTTAAACTTAACAGATAGCTGATGTCAAAACTTAAGCATTCTATCATTGAAGACTGATTCAGTTCTTCAGGATAAAATATACATTGCAATGTCAAACAAATACTGATTGAAGTTCAGCTACGTAATCTATATTATAATTACTCATCAAATCGAATCTGCAATACTGAAAGATACATGTATGTTAAATCTTAACTAGACATGACTTTCCACCAAAACTGTCTATTTTAGCAGTTGCAGTGAATTGCACCCATCTTTCAACGCGCAGTATTAAAAAAAATAGGCTTGTTGAATTTTTAATAAGAAGAGTATCAAAAACAATGCCAAAAGATATTAGCACGCTTGTGAACTTCAGTCAATTGGTGGCCTGGGTTCTTTTAATTCAGAGCTAATCATTATTTTCTGTCGTTTTTTTTCAGGTTCGTGTGCTGTATTGATGCACCACGATACTAAAACAAGGCTTAAAATACATATTAAAATACATACTAAAAGTTCAAACATTCATTCTAAGTAAGGTATTGACCATGTTGACCAAATAAAACGCTTAACTGAACATCAAACAAATAATGCAGCTTATGATACACGATGTGTTGTATATTTCAACTATTTCCTTCCATTCTGACATAAAAGCAATGGTTTCAACAGTTGCGTTCTATCAAACACTGCAAAAGTGACTCGAACTCAATTTTAGTGGTGTCAACTTTAAATCAATCATTTTTACTTCAACAGAAATGTGATCTATATCAACGTAAATGGCATTGCCACATAGCTAGTTCAAATTCCATTAACAGTCAATATGAACAACATGTGTTGTCAGTTCGGCTACTGTTTTACATTTGCAAAGCTCGATTATAACCATTTCGCCAGATTCAGTTTCTGTATTCCGAGCCTGTCTTATTCAAGTGTCTGATCCGCTTGATAGTGGCTAGAGTTCACAACTTCTGAATCAATCGTAACAACTCGGCCTTTTCCGACAACTTCGTATAAAGACCTCGTATTTAAGTGTATCAATACACCAACTGGTAATTCGCCCTGGCTTTAATGAAAATATAAACAAACATGGCAGAACTCAAGCAGTGTTTGTCTTATGCATTAGAAAAAAAATGAAAATAAATGTTAATTTAAAGTATAAACAGGTAGAGGCTTTAAGAAATGTTTTCAATTTAGCAGACACCACCTGTATTATAAAATAGTCCAATATGGCGCCTACCACATTATTTCCGAGGTGACTTATTGAAGTCGCCCGAGGTGTTCCGAATGCTTCTGAATCGCAAATCTGTAAAATAGTTTATTTTCGCATCAGTCGTTTGTTCATAGGTTATGAATGATATGTTTTCAAATTTTCTGTATGAATGAAAAAAATATTCGCAATAGAATAAGGAATCCTTAGAAATATTCAGACTGATCAAGACGTTTATGTTACTCCCAAAATCCCAGAAAATAGCCGTTTTGTAACTTATGTTTTCTATTCAAACCAGTGTTACATTAGTAATCTCTAATTACCTCCAAGGCAATTTATCATTCCATATGATTGTTCTTAAAAGGAGCTATGTAGAAAGAGTACCAAAGTTAAATTTATCGACTGATTAACTTAGGTTACAATTCGGTGGACATATATATTTCTCCTCACCACACATAGTAATTTGTTTACATATTCTGAAGGGAATCTTGAACAGTTATACATCTAATTTTAATCGATTGACTTCGTGAACATTTAATTACTAAAGATCTGAACAACTGAAGTAAATTCCAGTCAATGTAAAAATATTACAGACTTACTTAAGGGCTAGGAAAAAGATACACGCGCTTTCTTATGGCTAAACAAAGACACTTACTTTGGCAAATTCATCACATTGATATTTCTACGATCATGAGTGTTTACTTGTTTACTCGGGCATAAAGGCAAGAACATTCTATCTTTTTGTTTGCCCAATTGCAATTAAAGAATTAATACTACAGATAAACAAGAATTTGAGAAAATGCTGGCGATTATGTTTTGAGGTATTTTCTGAAGTAGGTCGATAGGTCTAAGTCATCAACTAGATGCTGAGAAAAAAAAACGTATAAAGAAACGTATAAAGAAAACAAGTAACCACGAGCAATATGTGATAAAAGACATTGAATGAATAGCAATGAAACAGCTCACTGAGGTATGAAATATGAAAAGAGAAACTGGAATGTGAAGTGGGAAATAAAAGGTGTTAAAATGGCCTTTAAAGTATGAACTGAGAAAAAAGTAAGACAAGAAATTATGAACTCTGAAGTAGGACCAGTGAAGTATGAACTCTGAAGTAGGACCAGTGAAGTATAAACTCTGAAGTAGGACCAGTGAAGTATGAATTCTGAAGTAGGACCAGTGAAGTATGAACTGTGAATTATAAGCTGTTCGGTATTAACTGTGAAATATGAACTTTAAAATATGAACTCTGAAGTAAGAAAAATGACCTATAAATTATGAACTATGAAGTTTGAAGCATGAAAATTACATGTGAAGTAATAACTGTATAGCTTGAACTGAAGTTTGAATTGTTAAATGTCGTCACGCGCCTTTCGTAGAATTTGATGTGAAGGAAACATGTTTAAAAAAGACACAATTTTCCAAACACAGTTTAAGGTAATCCACGATATTATAGAAAGCTTTATACAGTAAAAGCGTGATTATGTTCACAGAAATTTCTTTTCGCGTAAACACAAATTATTTCGTTGAAATCAAAGTAGGGTTTTGGAACGAGCGATCCTGTGTTTATGTAACTAATTATTATTGTTTAACAGGATGGGTTTTGTTGTTCTATTATCTGTTGTCCCTTTCCTATAAAAACGAAAGCAACGATTTGTAAATGTAAAAAACTGAACTTTAGATTTTTTGACGTGATATATTTGTCTCAGTACAAAATCAATCCTTAGAGCACGCTGGTCGAAATAAAAAGAGTCTTTCTATAAACTCTCAAATTTCAAGTAACTTTACTTACCCTTAACTTAATTCTGCTATTACTTCTTAAACAAGCATTTAGTTTAACTTCCGTTCTAAGTCCAAACAATTCGTTTAATCGTTGGTGGATAGCACGAAACACAGTTTACACATATTGTATTAAACACCATATTTAACATGAACTCAACGGAATTATTTTGTGGTCGTTGACTATTTATATGAAATCTGAAAACGCTTAACACATCCGTGGGAAGTAATCACCGACGTAAATACACGACTTTTCAATGTATTTTCACCATATTCAACATGCTTGTTTGTCTCTAAATGTCACTGCGATATTTTATTGGTATTCTCAATTTCTCTCTCGCGCGCGTTTTCTTTGAATTTTATAAATAATTAAACCATTATAAAAGCCATATTGTTTAACTATTGGCTTGATTCTGTGACAATACCAGCAAACATTGCAGTTCAAAGGATGTGAGAAACAATGTTATACAGAAAATTAATTCGTGTTTAAGACTCCATTCTATAGTTACTGGCATTTTTCTTTTCCTTTTTATTGTTGAGAATAACTGATAATTGTTCTAGGACAAAGTAAGACAGTTCAGATAATGTAGTGGTATGACAAACTGAAAGTTTCATCACAGGTTTCATTGGATTACAAACTTACACTCTGAATCTGTTTGTAGATCTCTTTTTTAAAGTATTTCATATAAATGCGTCAGTTCGATGAAGTGTCGTGTTCTAACAAAAGATGTAATACCCAATTGAGCAAGTTAGTCGTATTTGACACACCAATATATATATGAAAAGCACAGCATGTGAAATGGCCTGTTTTCTTAGGTCTTAATTAAAGCACACACTTGAGATTTTAGTATCTATCGTCAACGTTTATGTTCAGAGAAATTAACTCAAACCTAGAGTAACAGCACTATATTTATAGTAATTGATGAGTAATTCAGTTCTAGAGGACAAAATATACGTGGCAATGTCAAACAATACAACACAAATGGACTTGACTTTCCACCAAAACTGTTTATTTTAGAAGTTGTAGTTTAGCATCTACCAGCGGCAGACTGAATTGCACCAGTCTCTCAACGTCCAGTTATGGATAATTTTAATTAGATTTATCTACAGAGAGTGTCCTCAGCTATCTGACAACAAACCCAAAGGCATTCAATGTGTACTACAGGCATTTGTTGTGTTATAATAACTGAGAGCTAATAGTTATATATTTTATATCTTTTATTTCGGGTGAGTAAACAGTATTGATGCATCATAATACTTATACATTGCTTTGGAAACATTTAAAGCTCCAACAATCTTGTTTCAGCAAGGAATTAATCAAAGTTAATGCTTAACTGAACATCAAATAATTAAAATACATTAAGTTGTCACAGCACATTGTGATGCGTTGTTTCTTTCAAATATTTCCTTCCATGCTGAAATAAAAGCCAGGGTTCCAACAGTTACGTTATATTAAACACTGCCACATTGACTCGAACGCACTCTAGTAATTTCAACAGTAATTTAATCATTTTCCCTTCACACAACATGTGATATGTATAAACGTTCACGGTATTGTCACAAGTTTAGTTCAAATTCCATAAAAAGTAAATATGAACAACATGTGTTGGCAATACAGCTATTGTGGAAAGTGTAACAAAAAGTCTGAATCATAAATTAACAAAAGTCTACCGTCTGTTCATGATCGTTTTAACATGCTGATGCGAATTTGTTTAAGTTACTGTGACTGGAAAATCCAGATAGAATAAGGAATCTTAAAAAAACTACAGTTTGATATAGACATATATAATAATCGCCAAAGCCCAGTTAATAGACTTTTTGTAACCTATGAGATATAAAAAGACAGCATTAGTTGCATCGGCTGCTTTCCATTCGAACTAGGTAAGCAGAACAGAACAGAACAGAAAGTTTATTTTCGTAAACAAAATCAAGCACTGGAAGACTTAGTTATGCATATGAGGGTAAATACTGGGTTTCTTTGGGTTACTTATTATACTAAAATAACCCGAAGGATTTGCAGCGGTCATCTGTTTCGTATTGTTAACTACCACTTTGGTAAAACACTTGTAATCTGGAAATCGCTGATTATTCTAAATATTGTTTTAATTTAAGAAAATTTCTTTTATCCGAGATTCCAGCTCTCTTTTTTTAAATAAAAGTTCAGTAGTTATTCTAACACAATATATCGGCTATTCTGTAATTTGTTTAAACAGTATTTACTCGTTCACTGGTATAACTATGTTACACACACGGAAAGACGATATTCCACACATACATATAAACACAAAAGGAATATAGTTTACAATCAGCATGGAATCGTAGAACGAGTTTCCAGATATACTTAATGCAGTGCATCTCCCAAATAAGAGGTATTAAGGTTAACAAGAGTTTAAGCTAGTTTTTCAAGGTAAAGAAATGTGAAGATTTATTTGATATGTTGGTGCTACTTTTGTTCTGTATTCTGTAACAGCATCATAGGTTTATCTAGTAAGCAGAGCACATGGTGTAAAAATGACCTATTTTCAACAAATATTACAATCATTTTTAAAGTTTGATGAAAACCATTTGTTTACGATTATAATAAAAAGAAGAAGAAAAGAAAGAAATAAAGAAAGAAAGAAAGAAAAGAAAAAAGAACTATCTTCATCATAAATATACAAGGCCGCACGAAAGCTTCTTTTAGCGCTTGGTATGAATGGGAATCAGTTGGTTATGTAAACGTGAATAAAAAGATGTATTTTCATACACAAGATGGTTTGCACTTAATGTTTGCTGCCTAACTTAAACTCTAATCGTTGTTTAACCTTTTCTAAGCAAAATAACTGGTTTTATTTTAATCATTACCAGTTTTCTTATAAAAAACAATGTTGCTATGGAAGCCGCTTCGAGAAAAATTTTCTGCATCATTAAAGCCGCTCCCTTTCCTTTCAGTGAAAGTGATTACAGTTTCTGGGAAACTTTTCGATGCCTTAAAGAACAAAAAGTCAATACACTGAACATCTGTTCAATTTAAAGCGACTAACTCATAGATAAGTCGACAATGCATAAAAAAGAAAATGTTTATACATCTAGAAATTCTAGCTGTAATTGTGAAGAACAGTTTTATCTAAACTAAGTTACTGAATCTTTTCTTCTTTTTTTGTTACAGAAACACATCATAATTTCAAGTTTTACAGACCGTCAGACACGGGGCAGTAATTTCATTATATTATTAATTTTGAGAGATGAAAACAAACATCTTCTGTGGCTCAGTGGTATAGCTCATATATTTTAATTTTGCTGGCGAGAAGGCCATGGGTTCGAATCCTCGTGAAAACAAAATTCTTCTTTTTCAGTTTCCATGGTATATAGAAGCACAATATTATGTTTTTCCATAGTATATTAACTTCTCTTAAATTTTAAAGGAACAAAATTTCAGCTAAATTCTGTGAGTCAGTCGCTTTAACGGACAAGGAACTAAGAGAGATTTTCAAAAGAAGGCAAAAAATATTAACACACACTGCGTTACTGAGTCAATATATACAGACAGACAGACACATATAGTTCATTCATTTGAGCAAAAAAGCTCATATAAAGACACAACATAAGCACGATACACGATAGAAAGATGGTATGTGACTTACAGTTGAACTACAGAAAACTTAATGCGGTGTTAGAATAAGAACAATGAACGTTAACAGAGACAACACTTGTCTTTTAATAACTATTCATATTTTCGGACCATTTACCTTTTACTTTGGTAACCAACTTGACCACAAGTTATTTGTTTTTATTAGTTATTTTATTTTATTTTATTTATTTATTTTTTTTTGAAATTTCATCTTTTAACATTAAAACTTAAGAAAAATGAGTGTAACTACATTTGTGTTTTTAGGGATAGGCTTTCCAACACTGCTAATGATACAATAAACCTGGTATGTGTTATTTTCAACGAAGACTGCCGTGTAAGTGTAGTTTGTGAGTTCGAGTTACAACCTATACTTCTATCAGTATTTCTTTTTAAATCCACTCAAATAAAAAATCTTGTAATGACTTTTTCTCAAGTGTTTTCCCTCTTTTATTTGGCTTGATTTTGTTCAAACCATGCTGAACCTAAATATTTATGCATTTCTTTGTTCTTCGAAATATTCCTTGTTCTTATAGTTGAAACTTTATTTACACAGCAATCAGAGCCTTTATTATCGTAAGTTTTATATGTTTTGGTATAATCTGTCCTAACAAACGTTAACCGTAAGAACGTCTGCTTTGGGAAAAACAACATCAACAAAAATGAAAAATTCATAACATCAACAACTGTTTGTCTTTGCACAATCTATCATACCTTTTGAAAATTATATATTTTTGATCGAGCTTAACAATGGCACACCACGATTATCAATATAGCAGCCTCATTATCTTGTCATCTGCAGAAAGATTACCGGAAGTGCGTGCATTATTAATTCAAACGCCTTTGTATTTTGAACAATAAATTAATCAATTTTCTTCTATCTCTGTGAAAACGTGAAAGAAACTGTTTCAAATTCTATTTTAACGCCAGTTTTTAAGTCAATACAGATATTGTTTTGATGATATAGTAATATAAAATCTATAATATACATGAGCAAAAAATCCCAGTCCGGTTCCTGATCAAAAACACAATAAGCTAATATAAAAATACTTGCGACGGAATTTCAGAAAATGTGATAGCGAGACAGAAGTGGATATAAATTTAAGAACTTTCTAGCATTCGGGAAACTAATGCGCTTTTCGCAATAGCAATAATATTTTTACGAACTATTTATTTCCCGAATGTTAAGAAAAACTGTAAATCTGTCAAAAGAATCACTAGGACCTATATGTAGTGCACAATTTTCCGCTTCGCATGCACTATATCCCCTTTATACTGATGAAGAAATTAAATACCTACAGCAGTTTTCTCCTCCGAATCCAACTCAAAAAAGCTGCTTGCGACAGCCTAAATGACATCATACACTGAGCATAGGATTTAAAGAAATCTCGAAGGAATGTTAAACTTTGTCCTTATGTTAAAAATACACTATACAAAACACCAATTTTTTTCCTAGTCAAAAAAGCAAGAGACCTCATTAACATTTATATGTATCTAAAAAGATCTAGTTTCTGAGGAAATTTAAACTTATTCTCCTGATGGCAACATTTCACATTGTTTGTGGAACGACTTACTTTAGTCAGAATATTGTTTCCACATTCCACACTTCCAGCGCGAGTACTTGTTTGAACCAATCACACAGTCATCGAAAGGGATCAATATAAGTTGCAATGATTTACTTCCCAATCGTTGTAAAATAGAAAGGTTTAAACTTAACAGATAGCTGATGTCAAAACTTAAGCATTCTATCATTGAAGAGTGATTCAGTTCTTCAGGATAAAATATACATTGCAATGTCAAACAAATACTGATTGAAGTTTACCTACGCAATCTCGGTTATTACTCATCAAATCGAATCTGCAATACTGAAAGATACATGTATGTTAAATCTTAACTAGACATGACTTTCCACCAAAACTGTCTATTTTAGCAGTTGCAGTGAATTGCACCCATCTTTCAACGCGCAATATTAAAAAAAAAATAAGCTTGTTGAATTTTTAATAAGGAGAGTATCAAAAACAATGCCAAAAGATATTAGCACGCTTGTGAACTTCAGTCAATTGGTGGCCTGGGTTCTTTTAATTCAGAGCTAATCATTATCTTCTGTCGTTTGTTTCAGGTTCGTATGCTGTATTGATGCACCACGATACTAAAACAAGGCTTTAAATAAATATTAGAAGTTCAAACATTCATTTTAAGTAAGGTATTGACCAAATAAAACGCTTAACTGAACATCAAACAAATACATTGAGTTGTAAATGCAGCTTGTGTTACACGATGCGTTGTATGTTTCAATTATTTTCTTCCATACTGACATAAAAGCAATGGTTCCAACAGTTACGTTATATCAAACACTGCAAAACTGACTCGAACTCAATTTTAGTGGTGTCAACTTTAAATCAATCATTTTTACTTCAACAGAAATGTGATCTATATCAACGTAAATGGCATTGCCACATAGCTAGTTCAAATTCCATTAACAGTCAATATGTACAACATGTGTTGTCAGTTCAGCTACTGTTTCACATTTGCAAAGCTCGATTATAACCATTTCGCCAGATTCAGTTTCTGTATTCCGAGCCTTTCTTATTCAAGTGTCCGATTCGCTTGATAGTGGTTAGTGTTCACAACTTCTGAATCAATCGTAACAACTCGGACTTTTCCGACAACTTCGTCTAAAGACTTATTGAAGTCGCCCGAGGTGTTCCGAATGCTTCTGAATCGCAAATCTGTAAAATAGTTTATTTTCGCAACAGTCGTTTGTTCATAGATTCAAATTTTGGAAAATTGTGTTTCTTGAAATCTTTTTTAAACAGTTTTCCTTCACATCTAATTCTAAGTGACCTGTGAATTATGAACTATGAAGTTTGAAGTATGAATTACCTGTGAAGTAATAACTGTATAGCGTGAACTGAAGTGTGAATTGTTAAATGTCGTCACCGGTCTTTCGTAGAATTAGATGTGAAGGAAACATGTTTGAAAAAGATAAAAAAAAAACAATTTTCCAAACACAGTTAAAAGCAAACTATGATATTATAGAAAGTTTTTTACAGTAAAAGCGGGATTATGTTCACAAAAAAGCATAAATATTTTTACACATAAACACACATTTTTCTCGTAGAAATCAAAGAAGGGGTTTTGGACGAGTGATCCTGTATTTACATAATTAATGATTATTATTTAATAGCATGATTCCTGTTGTCATTTTCTTATAAAAAGGAAAGTAATGATTTGTAAATGTAAAAAACTTACCTCTAGATTTTTTGAAGTGATATATTTGTCAAAAGTACAAAATCATTTTTAGTGCACACTAGTTGTTAATATGAAAAGAGTGCGTCATACATTTTTGTACAGAAGGCATTTAAATTGACAGAAATAGACAAATACTTAGTCTTTCTATAAACTCTAAAATTTCAAATAACTTTACTCACCCGTACTTAATTCTGCTATTCCTTCTTAAAAAAAGCATTTAGTTTTACTTCCCTTCTATGTCCATTTAATTAGTTTAATCGTTGGTGGGTGAATAGCACGAACCATATTTAACATGCACTCAACAAAAGTAAGTATTTTGTACTCTCTGACTATTTATATTAAATCTGAAAACTCTGAACTTCTGTCCACACATCCGTGGGAAGTAATCACCGACGTAAATACACAACTTTTCAATGTATTTTCACCATATTCAACATACTTGTTTGTCTCTAAATGTCACTGCGATATTTTATTGGTATTCTCAATTTCTCTCTCGCGCGCGTTTTCTTTGAATTTCATAAATAATTAAACCATTATAAAAGCCATATTGTTTAACTATTGGCTTGATTCTGTGACAATATCACTAAGTATTGCAGTTCAAAGGATGTGAGAAACACTGTGATACAGAACTCTAAGTCGTGTTTTAAGACTCTATTCTATAGTTACTGGCATGTTTCTTCTCCTTTTTATTGTTGAGAGTAACTGATAATTGTTCTAGGACAAAGTAAGACAGTTCAGATTATGTAGTGGTATGATAAACTGAAAGTTTCATCACAGGTTTCAAACTTACACTCTGAATCTGTTTGTAGATCTCTTTTTTAAAGTCTTAATGCGCCAGGTCGATGAAGTGTCATGTTCTAACAAAAGATGTAATACCCAGTTTAGCAACTTAGTCGTATTTGTCACACCAATATATATATGAAAAGCACGTCTTTTATCTTTTAATGTGAAGTGGCCTGTTGTCTCAAGTCTTAATTAAAGCACAAACTTGAGATTTAATTATCTACCGTCAACGTTTATGTTCAGAGAAATTAACCCGAACCTAGTAACAGCAATATATTAATAGTAATTGATGAGTAATTCAATTCTAGAGGACAAAATATACGTGGCAATGTCAAACAATACATAATAAATGGACTTGACTTTCCATCAAAACTGTTTTAGAAGTTGTAGTTTAGCATCTACCAGTGATAGGCTGAATTGTACCAGTCTCTCAACGTCCAGTTATGGATAATTCTAATTAAATTTGTCTACAGAGAGTGACCTCAGATATCTGACAACAAACCAAAAGGCATTCAATACCCTTGTGTACTACAAGCATTAGTTGTGTTATAATAACTGAGAGCTAATAGTTATATATTTTATATATTTTATTTCAGGTGAATAAACAGTATTGATGCATCATAATACTGATATATTGCTTTGGAAACCTTTATATGGAAGGGGATATCCGCCATTTCACACATTATTGTATTTTGTTATTTCAATATGCCAATTTCTTTCCAATGCTGCCAATGCTGCCAATTCAATGTTGCTTTTTAAAAGTGCATTATCCATATTTGTATGTAAATTGCGATATCTTAATTATAACTCTACTTTTAATGTTGAAACCATTGAAAACTAATGACTCGTTAATTCAGTCATAAGAATTCATATGCAGATATTTAAATGATAATGAAGTGCTGAAATTACTTACTCTGCCAATAATATGAAAATCGTCGAGTTATCATTAATGTAATGGACTTTAAATGCAATTATTTTCATTATTATTAAGAATTTATTTTGCTAACTTTCTCGTTTTATCTAGATGCTTAACGTTTTATCTATATGCTTAAAATGACATTGATAAACTTCTTATTATTACTATTTTTAAATTTATTTTGATTTGGTCATATGCATGACACTTTAGTCGTTGCAGTTAAATGTTGACAAGCAAAACTCGTTTCTTTGCGCTAAAATGGGCCCATTTAAGTAAAGGGAATAACTGGTAAAAACTGTGAAAAAAATAAACTCCCCCATACCGGTGTCGACACTAGTTTATACAAAGAAAATAAGTCCGCAATCGTCGTTGTTATATTGATAGTGATATAGATATTCCATTCCCAAATTAACGGTAATTCTGAACATTTAAATGATGACCCTTGGTGTCAAAATACAAAGCAACAGTCAAAGCTCCAACGCGGCGGTGACCTCGTTCTCTCCTCGTGTTTCTTGTGGTTGTATATTCCCGCGAGTTAAAAGTGGACGTTACACCCGGGAGAGAGCGGTTATTTTTTTCTACGGCGACCTTTGTCGTAAAAATGCGGTCTGGTTCTCGGCTTCGATTTATAATGTCAAAATTATTACGAGAACAATCGTATTTTGTTGTAATAATTTTTATGAGGACGAATTATTGGCATAGTAAGCAAAGCAAATGCTTAATCATTATAAAAATATCTGCATATGAATTCTGATGACAGAATTATAAAAATCATACTAGTTTTTAATGGTTGCAATATTAAAAGTAGTATTATAATTAAAATATCGCAATTTACATACAAATCTGGATAATGTACTTCTAAAAAGCAACATGGGTAATGAATTGGCAGCGTAGAAAAGAAATTGGCATATTGAAATAACAAATACAATAATGTGTGAAATGGCGGATATTTCCTTCCATACCTTTAAAGCTCCAACAATATTGTTTCAGTAAGGAATTAAAGTTAATGCTTAACTCAACATCAAATAAATGCATTAAGTTGTCACATCACACTGTGATGCGTTGTTTCTTTCAAATATTTTCTTCAATGTTGACATAAAAGCAATGGTTTCAACTGTTACGTTCTATTAAACATTGACTCGAACGCACTCTAGTAATGTCAACAGTAACTTAATCGTTTTCCCTTCACACGAAATATGATCTGTATACACGTACATGGTATTGTCACAAGTTTAGTTCAAATTCCATAAAAAAGTAAATATGTACAACATGTGTTGGCAACACAGCTATTGTTTTACATTTGCAAAAGCCGGAGCACAATCATCACCACTGATCTAGTTACGGAGTTTCGACCCGTCTGGTTCGCTTGATTGTGGAAAGTGTAACAAAAAGTCTAAACTTACATAAGTCTACCGTCTGTTAAAAGGTTATGAATTGTGTTTTTATGCCCCCAAAGGTAGGCATATAGTTTCTGTCCGTCCGTCAGTCCGTCCGTCTGTCCGTCAGTCCGTCCGTCCGTCCGAAAACTTTAACATTGGCAATAACTTTCTTATTAGTAAGTGGATTTACTTTATACTTAAACACAACACCCCATTGGACAAAACCTTTCCACTGACCTATATTTATTTGACCTTGACCCCTGAATGACCTTTACCTTGAAGATCCAATTGTCCAAAAACTTCAACATTGCCCATAACTTCCTTATAGGTAAGTGGATTTACGTCATACTTGGACACAACACCCCTTTGGACAAGACCTTCCCACTGACCATTAATTTTTTGACCTTGACCCCTGAATATCCAATTGTCCGAAAACTAACATTTGGCCATAACTTCAAAATTAGTAAGTGAATACACTTCATACTTAAACACAACACCCCTTTGGACACGGCCTTCCCACTGACCTATATTTGTTTGCCTTGACCCCTGAATGACCTTTACCTTGAAGATCCAATTGTCCAAAAACTTCAACATTGCCCATAACTTCCTTATTAGACTGGCTCCAGTCTTTATGTTCTGATTTCAATTTATGATCTCCCTCGTTTGTAGACTTTTCTATTTTCTTACTCTGGAACATAGATTGTTGCGCTATCAGTATGAAGTGAGAAGTCAGTGTAGTAGCAGAAGTATATGAATATATAATTTAAACAATCAAGTCTAGTGCCAGGCTAGTTCCTTATTAGTAAGTGGATTTACTTCATACTTGGACACAACACCCCTTTGGACAAGACCTTCCCACTGACCGTTAATTTTTTGACCTTGACCCCTGAATATCCAATTGTCCAAAAACTAGTATTTGACCTTAACTTCCAAATAAGTAAGTGGATACACTTCATACTTAACAACACCCCTTTGGACAAGGCCTTCCCACTGACCTATATCTGTTTGACCTTGACCCCTGAATGACCTTCACCTTGAAGAACCAATTGTCTAAAAACTTTAACTTTGCCCATAACTTCCTTATTAGTAAATGGAATTACTTCATACTTGGACACAACACCCTTTCGATAAGACCTTCCCACTGACCTATATTTATTTGACCTTGACCCCTGAATGACTTGTTTTCAGCTCAAAGGTCAAAGCACCACGTTCGGGGGCATTGTCATCTTACAGTGACAGTTCTTGTTTTTTAGACTGACCGTTTTAACATGCTGATACGAATTTGTTCACGCTTCTGTGACTGGAAAATCCAGATAGAATAAAGAATTAAAAAAACTACAGTTTGATATAGACATACATAATAATCACCAAATCCCAGTTAATATACTTTTTGTAACTTATGAAATATTAAAAGACAGTACTTGTTGCATCGGCTGCTTTCCATTCAAACTAGATAAGCAGAACAGACCAGAACAGAAAATTTATTATTGTAAACAAAATTAAGCACTAAAAGACTTAGGAATACATATGAGGGTAAATACTGGGTTTCTTTGTCACATACACACATAACATGCAGTTTTAAGACTTTTTTACTCAATCTGTCAATTAATCGATCTATCGATCATTAAATTTATCAGTAAATCTATCATAAAAAAATAAATCAGTTTCAAGTAATTAAATCAATCAACCAAGCAAACAATTAGCCAACCAACTCACAACAACAACAACAATGAACGAATTTAAACTGATTAATTTAGTATATATTTCCCCTTATATGTGAAATCTACATATTGCTAGCGCAGTAGAATTAGTTAAGCACACCGGCAATAATCCCATCCCCCATAAAAAAGTATCTGACTGGTCGATGAGAAACAGTGCGGCTGTTATAAGTATCTAGGTAGTGACGATAATTGGTTTAACACACTGGGCCTTGCAGAAAATTAGAGATTTAAGTGGTCCAGAATGTTCAGATAAAGGATCCGTTTTTAGAAGACTGAAGCAAACAATAAATCCGGTGATACATAAAGCTGAAAGCGAGCAGAAATCCTGTTACCACGATTAGCTGGAAGTTTTGAGACAATTCGTCAGCACATTTTACTTCTAGCATTTGTGTAGTTTTAAATTCTCAAATTCTGGACTAGAAATATATGCTGAATTTTTATGTTTGATATTTTCCAAATTTTAATGAAAAAAAGTGTTCATGTTATTATTTTTTTAAGACAGAGTACAGTTTTGTTTGTTTGTTTGTTTTTGCTTTTTTTTAGAAATATATGTCGATATGAATGCATGAATACCTTCCTCTTCCAGGTATGTATGATCTGTGGAGTATGAACTTTTAGTGTTAATTACGAAATGTCATCACCGGGCGTTTGTAGATTATAATGTTAAACGATATCACAATCAAAACACAGACTTAAGTTATCTAGTATGAAAACTAATTTCATAAAGGTTTCTACTGTAACAGCAGGATTATGTTCACAAAAATATAAATATTTCCATGCACATGTTTTTGGCATAAAAATCGAAGTAGGTTTTGAAAGAGTGGGCCTGCATCTAAGTAAATACTTTTAACTGATTATTATTTGTTTAATAGCATGTTTCTTGTTGTGGCTTACTTATAGAAACGAAAGTAACGATATATAAATGTAAAAACTTAACTCTAGAGTTTTTGACGTAGTAAAAGAACACATTTCTTAGAGTACACCGGTTGTTTTAAAAAAAATGCGTCGTACTCTTTGTACTTAAGGTATTTAAATTGAAATAAATAGACAAATATTTAGTCTGTCAACAAACATTCAAATTTCAACTGACTTTACTTACCCGTAAATTAATTCTGCTATTCCTTCTGAAACAAGCATTTAGATTTACTTCCTTTCCAAGTCCTTATCATTATTTTAGCCTTTGGCGGAAGCTTAAAAACACTATTTATACATATCCCTTTAAACAACATCAACGAAAGTAAGTATTTTGTGCTCTTCGACTGATAATATTAAATCTGAAAACTCTTAACTTTTGTCCACACATCCGTGGGAAGTAATCACCGACGTAAATACACGACTTTTCAATGTATTTTCACCATATTCAACATGCTTGTTTGTCTGTAAATGTCACTGCGATATTTTATTGGTTTTCTCAATTTCTCCCTCGCGCGCGTTCTTAGAATTTTATAAATATTTAAACCATTATACAAGCCATATTGTTTAACTGTAGGCGTAAGTCTGTGACAATGTGACTTAACATTGCAGTTCAAAGGATTTGAGAGACAGTGTGATAAAGAACACTGTTATTCATGTTTAAGACATTTTTTGTTTATTGATTTTGGACTTTTTCTTCTCCTTTTATCAGAATAACTGATTTTGTTGCAAATATGACACAGTTTTTGATTATGTATTTGCTTTGTGGAACTGAAAGTTCCGTCACGGTTTTCACTGGCTTACAAGCTTATACTTATAAGTGTTTTAGTCTTCCAAATCAATCTGTTGGCTCGAAATTATGTCATGTTCTATCACAAGATGTAACACCCATTTTAACAACTTGTTAGTGGCATTTGGTACAACAAGACAACACGTTTTTCATCTTGAAATGTGAAAAGTCTGGTTTATTTAGGTCTTAATTAAATCACAGGATATACTAGCGTCAAAGATAACATTTACAGGAAATAAACTTAACTTTTTGAATTTTTAATATTAATAAAACATATAACCTATTTTATTACGACAATATACGTATTTTTTCGAAATGCAACAACAACAACTGAAACACAATGCAAATCAATACAGCTTACAATATGATGTTGTCATGAGTAAAACGAATACCGTATTTGCGTGTAGAATTCATCCGGATTCTTTTGTTTTCACGACTGTTGAATCAATTGTCTTTATTTTTGTGATATCATGGATGTAGCTGTTAAATTTCAGTGACATTTTATCGTCTCTCACTCAAAAGCTATACCCTTTCATTTTAAAATAGAATGGTATAGGTGTTATCAAATAAACTGCGCCACATGACTCTGGCTTGTTAAATCAAATTTAGTCATACGATATTGGTGTTATGCCCCCTCTTCTTCGAATGCAAATCAGGTGCTATCATATACTTTTTTTGATAATTGATTTTTTTCATAGAATTTAATCGCATTATTTAACAGTCAACTCTTTAAACTTCTTCACTGAGTGTTTTAACAGAGATATTTGTAAAAATCGTTTACAAATTCACTGTTTTATCAGATTTTGTCTTTTCTCGAGATCCAGTCCGAATAAGGAAGCGGTTCTGCTGGGAAAATCTGACCCGCGCGTAATCGGGAATAAGTTTTCAAAGGAAAGTTAAGTTGATCCAAAAAGAAAATCATACTGAAGCCAGTCAAGCACACAGGTACTTGTACTAGAACATAATTTTATCGTTTACTTCACAAATTACGAGACAATAGCTGACAAAACCCAGGGACGTTTGTGGCTCTAGTATTCATGCTCGAGGCATGTGTTTCTATCTTCATCACGCTTTGTACAATTAAACGACCTTAATCTGACATGAAACAGAACGTGTGAAGACAATTCGAGCTTTGCAAGCACGCGACCAAATACATAGTACAAATAGTACAAATATGAAATAATTATTTTAGATATTAGAAATTCTCTCAAACAGGCACTTGATAGCTCTAAGTAAATGCTCAAACAAGCGAGACTTGTGATCAAAAACGACATAGAAAAACGAAGATGATAATTTAAAAGTTGATGATAATGATTATGATGCTGAAGAACATATTGATAATGAGGACGGTACAGCAATAATGACTGCATGAATTTCACGTATACCTATAATAATGATGACGACGACGACCAAATTTATTATGATGATAGTAATGAAGATAATGATGATGATAACGATGATGGTGATGATGATTTAAACAAATACAGAAGAAATTTTTGTCTAGCATATCTTTATCAATTTCATATCACAAATACAAATTCACGAAGTAACAGAAATGTTTTGTTTTTCAGAAACATTAAGAAAATGGTTGATTTCTTTCTTTTAGATTTTATTTTCGAAAGAAATGACGTTAGTATTACGTCATGTAGCCTGTTCATTGCAAAAACTATGCACATCGTGGTGTCTTTTATCAATTGTGACTAAAAGGGTTTATTGGACTTTAATTGCTACAAAATAATATGAATATATAAACCAAATACTCATTACTTTCTATTAAATTTAGATTTTAATATGGTCTCAGCAAGATTTTTATAATTCCCTGACAGAGGAATTTGTTGAGAAATTTTTAAAACAGGTTTTTAGATCTGTGTACCAGATTGACAACAAGATTAGCTGTAACAAGAAGTGCCAAATTGAACGCAGAAACCAATAAAAAGCTTTTATAACTGAAATAATAAATGTGTCCAATTCTTGACATATAAATCCCATACTGTTATTAGGGTAAAATACCAGGCTTTGGATCTAGCTATCTTGTCTTTAATGCATACGTCAATATTATCTTCGTTTTGGGTTAGATAAAGTTCTTAATTTAAGTTTCAGTGGGTGATATTTTTCGACGTAGTCGATTACTTTTGGTTTGAATTTCCGTTGATATGGACGGTTTGCTTATAAAAAAACCCATAAAACTCGAACTAATCAAGATTCGAGAATGTGAGTCGTCTGAGCCGGCATAACCTGACTGTGTAAGATGGCTTAACGGCTGACGATTTACGAAAATAAGGGAAAGGTAAGCTTCCAGAGATTATCGACGGTTTCTTACGAATAACCTACTTTGTCAGAGATAGGCTATGTAAAAAAATGATCTTGTTCATCCACCAGGTAAAATCCCGACTTTGTTCGGGTACTGGGGGAAATTCGGCCACAGAAACGAGAACACCCTTAGCGCAATCGATTTGTCTTTACTAAGCATAGAATGCAAATCTGACTGGAACCGATAGATAAAGGGATATCATTTTTTCTCGCTGTGATTAAACAATCTGGGACCTTTTTAGATGTTATTGCCCAGTCAGTACAAACCAGTGCAATTCATGTCTTCATCAAATCTTCTGGACACTCGATTAATTCTGTAGAGTTACAGAAAGACGGAATTGTAGCTACTCTTCGAAATAGAGCGCAATCGATAACAATTTCTTCAATCAGCCATTTTTAGTGATAAATACATTATCCTTACAATGTAACCTACGTCGACCAGCGTCGACCAGCTTTTTTAAAACTATTTATTGTTTCCCTTTCACCTTAAGTTGTCTAAGTAAACGGAGATAGTGTCAAAATTTCCAATGCAACATAATTCTTCATTATTTCCCGGCAGAACTTCAACGGAGATAAATTAATTATATATTGAATACGCCTGAAGTCAGATATGTTTACGTGTTACTTTCTTTAATTATCTAAAAGCCACATACAGACACTGTATATACGTGACGGAGCACCATTTCTAGATGTATGAGATAATAATTAGATATTTTGATTTTTCAGCTTAAAACGACAAACTAGCGGAACACTAATTTATATCAATGAGGCATATGTCTCTACGTGTCGTGTATAAAAATGCAAGAGCTGCCCACAGCATGTCATGTAATCATGTCAAAAATGCACGTGCTGCCCACAATGTACAATGTATTATGAAATGATGCAAAAAAACAAGCAAATGCACATGCTGCCCACAATGTACAATGTATTATGAAATGATGCAAAAAAACAAGCAAATGCACCAGCTGCCCTCAATGTACAATGTATTATGAAATGATGCAAAAAAACAACAACAAGCAAATGCACCAGCTGCCCTCAATGTACAATGTATTATGAAATGATGCAAAAAAAAACAACAACAAGCAAATGCACCAGCTGCCCTCAATGTACAATGTATTATGAAATGATGCAAAAAAAAAAAACAACAAGCAAATGCACCAGCTGCTCTCAATGTACAATGTATTATGAAATGATGCAAAAAAACAAGCAAATGCACCAGCTGCCCACAATGTACAATGTATTATGAAATGATGCAAAAAAACAAGCAAATGCACCAGCTGCCCTCAATGTACAATGTATTATGAAATGATGCAAAAAAACAACAACAAGCAAATGCACCAGCTGCCCTCAATGTACAATGTATTATGAAATGATGCAAAAAAAAAAAACAACAAGCAAATGCACCAGCTGCCCACAATGTACAATGTATTATGAAATGATGCAAAAAAACAAGCAAATGCACCAGCTGCCCTCAATGTACAATGTATTATGAAATGATGCAAAAAAACAACAACAAGCAAATGCACCAGCTGCCCTCAATGTACAATGTATTATGAAATGATGCAAAAAAAAAAAAACAACAAGCAAATGCACCAGCTGCCCACATTGTACAATGTATTATGAAATGATGCAAAAAAACAACAACAAGCAAATGCACCAGCTGCCCACAATGTACAATGTATTATGAAATGGTGCAAAAAAACAACAACAAGCAAATGCACCAGCTGCCCACAATGTACAATGTATTATGAAATGATGCAAAAAAAAAAAACAACAAGCAAATGCACCAGCTGCCCACAATGTACAATGTATTATGAAATGGTGCAAAAAAACAACAACAAGCAAATGCACCAGCTGCCCACAATGTACAATGTATTATGAAATGATGCAAAAAAAAAAAACAACAAGCAAATGCACCAGCTGCCCACAATGTACAATGTATTATGAAATGATGCAAAAAAACAACAACAAGCAAATGCACCAGCTGCCCACATTGTACAATGTATTATGAAATGATGCAAAAAAACAACAACAAGCAAATGCACCAGCTGCCCACAATGTACAATGTATTATGAAATGGTGCAAAAAAACAACAACAAGCAAATGCACCAGCTGCCCTCAATGTACAATGTATTATGAAATGATGCAAAAAAAAAAAACAACAAGCAAATGCACCAGCTGCCCACATTGTACAATGTATTATGAAATGATGCAAAAAAACAACAACAAGCAAATGCACCAGCTGCCCACAATGTACAATGTATTATGAAATGGTGCAAAAAAACAACAACAAGCAAATGCACCAGCTGCCCACAATGTACAATGTATTATGAAATGGTGCAAAAAAACAACAACAAGCAAATGCACCAGCTGCCCACAATGTACAATGTATTATGAAATGATGCAAAAAAAAAAACCAACAAGCAAATGCACCAGCTGCCCTCAATGTACAATGTATTATGAAATGGTGCAAAAAAACAACAACAAGCAAATGCACCAGCTGCCCACAATGTACAATGTATTATGAAATGGTGCAAAAAAACAACAACAAGCAAATGCACCAGCTGCCCTCAATGTACAATGTATTATGAAATGGTGCAAAAAAACAACAACAAGCAAATGCACCAGCTGCCCTCAATGTACAATGTATTATGAAATGATGCAAAAAAACAACAACAAGCAAATGCACCAGCTGCCCTCAATGTACAATGTATTATGAAATGATGCAAAAAAAACCAACAAGCAAATGCACCAGCTGCCCACAATGTACAATGTATTATGAAATGATGCAAAAAAAACCAACAAGCAAATGCACCAGCTGCCCACAATGTACAATGTATTATGAAATGATGCAAAAAAAACCAACAAGCAAATGCACCAGCTGCCCACAATGTACAATGTATTATGGAATGATGCAAAAAAACAACAACAAGCAAATGCACCAGCTGCCCACAATGTACAATGTATTATGGAATGATGCAAAAAAACAACAACAAGCAAATGCACCAGCTGCCCACAATGTACAATGTATTATGAAATGATGCAAAAAAAAAAACAACAAGCAAATGCACCAGCTGCCCTCAATGTACAATGTATTATGAAATGATGCAAAAAAACAACAACAAGCAAATGCACCAGCTGCCCTCAATGTACAATGTATTATGAAATGATGCAAAAAAAACCAACAAGCAAATGCACCAGCTGCCCTCAATGTACAATGTATTATGAAATGATGCAAAAAAAAAAACAACAAGCAAATGCACCAGCTGCCCTCAATGTACAATGTATTATGAAATGATGCAAAAAAAAACAACAAGCAAATGCACCAGCTGCCCTCAATGTACAATGTATTATGAAATGATGCAAAAAAACAACAACAAGCAAATGCACCAGCTGCCCACAATGTACAATGTATTATGGAATGATGCAAAAAAACAACAACAAGCAAATGCACCAGCTGCCCTCAGAGTTTCATGCAAAAATGAGTCATACCCTAAAAACTACAACATTTCATGTGAATGTGAATGACACTAAAATAATCGTGATATGGCAAAATATGATTAAATAAGAACAACAAAAGTTTCAAGTCCATTATTAATAGTACTTATGGTGGTTGGGGTGTTTTGCTTTATAAAAATCAATGAAATTTTGATGCTGACAATAGGCCCTAAGAATGTTTTTTGAACATATGTTTACAATATCAATTATTTTCACATTATAGAAAATGAACAAATAAAATACATTTTAGGCAGTCTATCATTAATACAAGTCTTCTCTCTAAAACGTTCTATCAATCTGTTAAACAATTTCGGTATCCAGTCAAAAAAGAAAGATTGAAAAAACAGGGATCATTTTTGTCTACACCATTTGTCTTAATTTGAAATTTTTATCACTGATAGGAAATGCATTGAAACTGTGGACTTTGAATTATCTCCCTTTATTTTGTCTTATTAGTATTAAAGAAGTACACCCGTTCTTTTCTGAAGCACGAGCATATAAACGTATTGTAACACTATTCTAATTATGACACATTTAATATTATGTCATGGCAGGTAATCATCCAGCAACATTCCAACCAAAGACCAAATAAAGATGAAACACATAACACCCGCAAAGGAAAAGGTAAAACGTTTTTGTTTTTGTTTTTTGTTGTTGTTGTTGTTTTTATATAATCCTAACTTTTTATTTAATATCTAAGTGGCAATTTTCACAACTATGTGTCAAGACTATCAATAAAGTTAGAGGATTCCAACTGTGGGACATCTGTGCAATTTGGTCAACCTTTGATGCTATCTGAGTAAGGGAGATAATTTGTTATCAGGAATATCCCTCATAACAAGTAAGCTTCTCTAAAAAGATGGTAAGAAGGTTCATAAGTGTGCTCTGAGAAATTATATATCTATCAGCTATCTTTAAATACACATTTTTTCAATCTCACGAACGAAAAACGGCAAAAATTTAAGTAGCCATGGTTTGCTACAATTGCAGCTTCTTTAATATGCACATTGCAAAGAGTATACAGGTGAAAAGTCATTAAAACGAAAATGTTTACAACATGTAATGATATTTTTTCGTGTTCCTGAATTCGTATTTTCAAGCATGCGAACAAAGGTTACTAATATCAGAGAGAGACTGGTTCTAAAGATATTGGCTTCAAATCATGTGGTTTAACTTTAGTTCGATACACAAAAAATGGATGCTGCCTGCAACTATCCCCAACACTGTTGAGGGGTCTGATGACCTCTTGGATTATCCTAAAGGGTCCAATGTATGAAATGAATAAATCAGTATAATTCCCCTCCATCCCCGGCGCATCACATGGCGCAACCTGGATATGTGCCTACTAGTATACAAAAACATGTAATGTAAAAACATGTACAATATCACACCCAATACAACGTAACTAAATATTATCTGTGGAAAGACAAAATGCAGTTTTGGACATGGAAAGAATATTAAAAAGAATTTAAATGAAAGTAGTTGAAGGGCTTAACTCATCTTTATATCAAGCATTTACAAAAAATATTTTATCGCAAGTATATGCTCTTTTCAATTTCATTTTCATATTATAATTACCACTCGCAATCACTGTTGTATTTTTGACTTTTGTGATGATTAAAAAGACGTCATTAAACTTTTAAAGAGCTATTGTATCACCTTTTAATTTCATCATAGAACTTTTAACATTTTATGTGGCTGTTGTTTGTGATAGTTTTATTAAACTTCAATTCTAAACGCACGTGTCTTTACGAACAGTTTAAATGTGTGTGCGTGTGTGAAAACTTGTAATGGCTGGACAGGTACTTTGCTGGCAGTAAATAAATATCTTAATTTGGTTTTGCTTACTGTTAAAATATCCATTTTCTCAAACGATATATCATCTTATAAAATATGTTGGAAATACAACTTAAAATTCGAAATAAATTGTTTAATAATCATGCTGGATAAAAATGTGAAATATTTACTCCAGCGACATCGCAAAATGAAAACTTTAGTATGAAATAAAAATAATGACTATGGTTCTTCTGAAAATAAACAAGGGAAAAGGTAAAACTTGACAAGTTCAGTTCCTGTCTGAATAAATTTCCACAATTCCTTTAATAATACAAATTAAGCCACAATTACGTGAACTATACCTGCACGACACTTCAACCATTCTATGCATCTTCTTGCTGCTTCTTACTGTTTCTGTTGACAAACTGAAGCTACATGAAAATCGAATGTTTTTTACGGACAATATTCACATTCTGAAGACGTACAAAAGTGAGGCACCATGTTAAAAAATTAGTAACAAGTGTTTACCTTTATTCATGCAAACCGTACGCTTATATATAAAACGCACGACGTGTATTCTGCTAGATTTCAGTTCAAACTCACGAAATCCCTGTCTGTCATTGAGAAAAATGCTTAGAAAAGTGTGAAAATATACACAAAATGGGTCAGTAAGCCGAACAGAGAAAACAACTTCTAACTTTCAGTTTCAGAACATCTGGAGAAGCCCCAAGAATGGGCAAAAGCTTCCTTATCCAGGGCTAGAGACTAAAATATTCTCGTTCACTCTATTAGAAATAAGCTTATAACATTTAGATTGTGACAGAAGCAGAATGAGAAACAGAAAATAAAATGACAATGTTTTCAAACGAAAGAAAGGAAATAAGAAAAGGAAACGACGCCGTCACAACCCACATGAGACTGTGTGTAACATCATTACCTTCTAAAAAGGTTTAGAACGTGTTTAGAAATGAAACAACAGTTTGCTGTTGTCACAAAAATAAGACTCATTTCCTAGCCGTCTGCCAATAAATTGTTCTGAAGTACATAGTAAAACACAATTTTCATGTGACAGACTGATAATCACCCCATGTTGATCTGATTTCGAACGTAAGCTGTCTGTATTCTTTTGGTTGACGAGAAGCGATACGCCAGAAAGAAAATTCTGCGTTTCGATCGTTTGTGTTTATGAGAAGCAACGCGCCTGAAAGTTAGCTCTCTACACAATCGAACTAAAACAAGTTTGGTATAAACTAAAGTTAGTTCTCTGATTGTATTCTTTGTGTTCATGAGAAGCAATGAATCTGCAAGTTAGCTCTCTGATAGAATTGTTTGTGTTTATAGGATGAGGTGCGAGGCACCTGAAAGTAAGATTTACGTTTGCATTCTTTATGTTAATGGGAAACCATGCACCTGAAAGCAAGTTGTACTTTTGTTTTGTTTGAGCTTGTGAGAATCGATGTGCCAGAAAGAATGCACCCTCTGAATGTATTGTTGTGTAAATAAGAAGCGACTGACCTGAAAAAAAAAACCCGATCAAATTTGCTTGTGTTGATGTGAAGCGATGAGCTTTCAAATGAAGTCTGTGTAAAAAAATTTTTGGTTGACCAGAACTGTTGCGGTTGAAACTAAATTATCTTTTTGTATGGGTTAAAGAGAAGAGATGCACTTAAAGTAAGCTCTCTGTTTGCATTGTATGCCATAAGGTTGATCAGAACTATTGCGCTCGTTGGAAAGCTTTCTGTAGGGTTAGGGTTGATGAGAGCCAATGCGCCGAAACGTCTTTCCTGTGTTGATCAGCAGGTTGATGATAAGGATGCGCCTGAAAGTTGGCTCGATGTTTGGTTTGTCGAGAAGAGATGCGCTTTAACCTAAGCTCTGTGTTTGTTCTGTTTAAGTTTGGTTGGTGTACCTGTGCTTGTAAGCTTTTAGTTTTATTGGGGTTTAAGTCAGTTTTAACTGCTAAAGTCATATCTCAGAGGTGAGGGACAAATGACCTATAGATGCATTCTCTTAGATCAATTATCACGGTATAATTTTGGCGGTCCTAATGGGGATTAAAACGGGATCGTCAAGATTGACAATCGATGCTCTACCGATTATAAGCTCTCTGTTTGTTCTGTTCAAGTTTGTTTGGGTAGGTGAAAAGCGATGTATCTTAAAGTAAGTTTTCTTTTTTTTATTTTATCGGTACAAGAGAAACAAGGAAGGACCAGAAATAAATATCTATGAGTTTTTTATATATATTTTTTGGGTTGCTCAAAAGCGATTTGTCTGAAAGTTAGCTACCTGTGTCACTTTGGTTGGTGAGAAGAGATGCGCTTAAATATAAGCTTTCTGTTTGGATTATCCGGGATGATGCAAAGCGATTCGCCTGAAATTCAGCTCTCTGAGTGTTTTGTATGTTTTACTGAGAAGCGATGTACCTGAAAGTAAATTTCTTAAGACAGCTGAATAGTTTTTGTCTTTGAGGTGATGAGAAAAGTGTTGTAGGCTGGAACTGTGAAAAGGAACATAATCTCAAATTGTCATTGTTCTAATAAATCTTATAAGAAATAGCAGTTTTAAGGTACATTTAGAAAGGCTAACAGCTACTGCACAGGATAACAACATACCACTTTAAATGCAGATACAAATGCGAGCCTGTCGTATAGAGAAATAAACTAAAAACAAACCATCAGACAGCATTTTAAAAAATGTTTTCAGAAGTATTATAACAAACAAACCATCAAACAACATTTTAAAAGATGTTTTCAGAAGTATTATAACAATCAAACCATCAAACAGCATTTTTAAAGATGTTTTCAGAAGTACTATAACAAACAAACCACCAAACAGCATTTTAAAGGATGCTTCCAGACGTATTACATCTTTCATACCGAATATGAATAGCTCCTGTTAATAATTGTGTTATATTGGGAAAATATCAAGCTGTTGAGGGAGTTGTCAAAGACACATTAATCACAATGTCATAGTTGACAATTCTTGTAAGCAACTAGCACGCATGTAGCAAAATAAATTGTTATGCTTTCAACAGTTGATCATCCATCCATCCATCTATCTATTTATCTATCTCAGCAGCCATATATTACAAAGAAACAACATGTAACACAGAACAGGCAGTTCAGATAATTTTTTATACTCTTAGAAAGTGAAAGTCAAATAGAGAAGACAAGACGATTTGCATAACGGTATAACTGTTATTCATTGGCTATTTGGAGAGTAAACACTTAAACAATCATAACCATTAGAGATTTTTTTTTTTTTTTTTTTTTTTTTTTTTTTTTTTTTTAATCTTGGCATTTCTTAGTCGACCGGACGACCGTGTTGTAAAAGGAATGTCCCTGTGGATGCTTCAGGAGAACTTTCCATATAAGACATGAAT
Organism: Cyclina sinensis; assembly: GCA_012932295.1. Taxonomy (NCBI): domain Eukaryota; kingdom Metazoa; phylum Mollusca; class Bivalvia; order Venerida; family Veneridae; genus Cyclina; species Cyclina sinensis. The sequence continues at coordinate 7,136,183 of JAAONU010000008.1, forward strand.
AATTTACCGGCATTTTCCAATACTGTCACTGTTAGGTTGTGGTCCCTGCATTGAAATATTGTCAACAGCATTATACAGAATGTCAAATTTAGACAAATTCAACCTTGACCATTTTAATACTACAGAGAAAACTGATTTTATCTCTAACCTAACCTAAACATTACTGCATAAACGTCATGTTCAAATGATAAAGCAAATAGGTAAAACACTGTAATCTGGTTTTAAAATTGTTGCTTTTTGAAACGTAGACACTATAAGTTGGGAAACAATACATATTATGTGTAACGTTGCAAAGAACCGTTACGTGGCCGAAATATATATATTTCCTTTGCAGGCACGCACTCACGCACGCAAACACATGTATGTGTGTGAATCTATATAGCGGAATTTACTTACCAACATAGGCATATATATTTCACAACAATTCCATCTGTTGAGAACATTCACTATTTTCTCAGTGCTTTATTCAAAATACTTTCATTTAACTCGCCCCTCCATTAACATCCATCAACACGTGCAGTTTACATTTTTGTTAGAAACGCTTGACGTATTTTGCTCTGAACGAAAAAAAACAAACTTTTAATCGAACATCTTAAACACATGCTTCTGGCCTGTAGTCCAAAACACAACAGACAAAAAATCAGAATGTCTTTTGTTTATATCGTCATGTTATTCAACACTCAATTTTTGTCTCTTAATGTCACTGCCATATGGAATAAGCATTCCCAATGTCTCTCTCCAGTGCGTTTCCTCTCGGATTCCGATAAATAATTTATCTGTTCTACAGACGTCATTGTGTGACAATTTGATAGAACATTTCTGTGTAAGGTATTTAAGAAGAATGTATACCTTTGTGTCTTTTTTTTATTTTGTTGTTGTTTGTTTGTGCATTGTGATGTAAGTTGCATCGACGATATTTTATGAATATAAAACCTTTTTACTCTATCAGGATTTAAAAACAATCAGGTTTGATTATCATCCTGGCGGAAAAATTCAAATGTTAGATGCATTTTAAGCATCCCTACCCAAATGTTTTTAACCATTACGCTTACATATTACAACAAACATTTAATAATCAGTTAACTAAGTAGCATTAATGCAATGGAAGGTTTTACTAACCAGCATTTAGGCTATAGCATTTATGCCATGAGAGATATAACTAACCAGCATTTATGCAATGGTAGGTCTAACTAAGAAGCATTTTGCATGGTGATGTTAAATTAACCAGTATTTGTACACTGGGAGGTTTAACCTACCTGCATGGTTATTTGTGGAGGATGGTTGATAGAATTTCATCGGGCGTAGAACTAGAACGTACGGATATATCTGCGGATGTCAATAATAAGTTATTAAGTCTTGCGTGAACATGTGACCAAACTAGCCTTACTAGATCCCAATGAGATATCAGACTCTGCTTTCATAACAAAAGCCTTGAAATATCTCTACATAATGCGTAATTTTATGCTATATGCGTTACGCACTTTGTATTAAAGAACTTGTTTCAACTCTTTTGCTGTATCTGAGAAAACTGAAATATGATTAAAATGATCAGGCTATATGCTTGCTTAATCAGACGATTTATATTGCAGTCAGAGATTTTATATAAAAACAAATGTCTTCATAGCGTTTAAGTGCTATTTCTGATATTAAATAATTTACGAATAGATTGTAGAATAGATATAACTCTTATAGCAACATACTGTAGCCTCTCTATAACATATTCAATAACTTGTCTTGGTGATACACGCATCGTCTCATTTGGATGATACAAAATTTTGATTTTAACATAACATCTGGTGCCATTGTGCAATGACTTATTCTTACTTCTAGATAAAACGTGCACTTTAAATAAATCATAACTTAACTTGCTGTACTAAATGAATATCTCAATACAATTTTTGACCGTGAGTTTAAGCTATAGAAAGATAGATTGCCGTTAAAGTTAATAGATTTTCATAATGACCCCCTCCCCCAAAACATAAAAAAAAAACATAACGGTGCGTTCCAGGTTGATCCCAGTATAACCCATTTTGACAAGGGTCGTCACCGGTGGTTGCCCAATAATACCGGTATCATCCCGCCATTGCCTGTTTTTGCACTGGTGGCACGCTGGTGTTTCCTTGAGATAACGGGGGCGAGTCCCTACCTCCACCGGTACAATACGGTGCTAAACCGTCTTTCGCCTGCGCTAAAAGCCGGGGTTAACAACAGGTCCATCATGCATCGAGTGCTCCCTAATACCGCAGATAAATAGGGATTACCACGGCAGACGCAGCGAAGAGAACGGTTCTGCCATGGAATTGCCAGAATTAATCCGGTTCTGGATATTTTCCCGATAACCCTCGGTTGTATTAAACATTTTAACATGCCTAATCCAGCCGGATCAATAGGATCCATCCAAGATTGCCCGGACGTTTACGGTGTCGTCAGGGTTGTACTTTCGGTGTCACAGGGTTTCTCCCGGACAACTCATCCGAGTGACAAAGCTTGGACAGTGACTAGGGCTTTACGACACCTTTATCAAAAGGTAATTACACTTTGTACGAGATACCTAAAGAAAATTTATACCTACCAGTTAAGGAAGACATTTACCGTATTCAACTTTATTTAATGGAAGTAAAACAAAACTCTTAATGGTTTCGATTAACTTATATAACTTTAAAGTAACTCATAGTCAGCAATTATGTAATTATGAAACATTATAGAATATGCACAACGATGCCATGACAAAGTTTACCAGGTCGTGCTATGAATATAACACTCTAACAAACTAATGAAGATTTGTGCCTAGCATATGATTCTCTAAGATCATTCACTTATCTATAGGAAACAAAATTAGTCACTAACTTAAGAAGAAGCACAAATATTAATATCCGTTTTTTAGAAATTTGTTTTAGAAAATCGTTTCTCAAATTTCGAAGAATTGGGGTTGTATCATCTTTCTGAAAGAAGCAGATTTTCATTAAAAATACACCACATAGACATGAAATCTGAAATGAATAGAGGATATTTTTTTCTATTTATTTAATGCTAACATTTGAAAAAAAATGAAGAACTATTTTTTGATACTTACCATTGAAAAACGCGCGTATGAATACATGACATTGGCTCTTCGATTGCACAAATTCCGCCATATTGAATTTTAACAGAAATCGATCAAACTTGCTAGTTGAATGTCAACGATTCATTCAACTTGTGCACCATGACTCAAAACGATAACATGACTGAAATTGGGAAAGTTTTAAACATTGACACTGGATAACTTGTCATTGATGGTAAGATCTTAATTTTGTCTTTATTTTACAGTCACGTGTGACAAAAAATTATGACTCATGAATGTCGGGTACATGTACATGTACACATTCAGCCTTGACACACTGACGTATCTCATGAAACATCAACAGAACAATGTCAGAACTGTTTATCAACATCAATCATATGTATTTATTCACTGGAATCAGAATTATGCCTGATTTTTTCCACCTCCGTGGTTATGGGGATGATGAGGGAGACAATTCACTGTAACTGTCAAACCGCCAAGGGAGGTAATTGAAAAAGTAATCCGGCATTTCTACTGTGAGTAATATAGAATCTATATCACTCACACTGAGAGTTGATATGGAATATATCTCACTGATAGAATTCAGTATTTCACTGGTTAGCATTAAATAAAAGAATATATCATCCTTTCTCAGAATGTTCTCTATTTTCAACATGCGTGTCTGTCTCGTGATTCAATACTTATATGGCTAAAACATTACCAGTTTCTTTCTTGTGCAATTTCCCAACGGATCAGACTAATAAGTATTCCAGTTTTTCGTTCAGGCCACGGTGTTGAAATGAGACGTATTAGGGTGACAATATAGTCCAAATGTCTGTGCAAGGGATTTCTGTAGCTTTGAATAATTTTGTCTTCGAGACATTCTTGTAAAAGAATCACTTGTAATTGTTTTTTTAAAGAATGATATATCTAGGTTTCTGAACAGTAAACAAATACTGAATTGTGATACTTTGAGTTTCATTGAATTGTATGTGTAACACTGATGTGAACTGAAATGGCGTAACGGTTTTTCTTTCTAAAATGATAAATAAAAGAAATAAAGTTGGATTGGCTCGTCAATGGATTTAATAAACCGTCTTACAAAACCAAAAGTAGCCTTGTTTATCATAAAGTCAGCACTACTGAAGAGAAAAGGCCACCCTACAGGTTTTATCAGGACATATACCTGCGTGCCGAGAGCCATGCAGACAGACAATGAAAGACTATTCTTTAAAAAGCTATTAGCTCACTAACCAGCCTTGTCAGACGGAACTCAAACCTTCGAACTCTCATTCCGTTGTCGAATTGCTTAACATATGCCACGGAGTAGGTACTTTCTGGGAATAATGAAGTTAACTGATCTGTTCCGTTATTACTTTATCCACTTAATGCAACAATCAGATCTGATTATTTACACGAAAATTAAGTTAGCCCTCTGAATTAAGAGCGTCTGGTCGATACACTTATCAACAAATAATTGACTGTTCATGATTTACATGTCACACATCTGTTCCTGACATAAGCAGTGATATTGGCCGCAAGGGTCTATTTTACTGTTGACTTTGTCATGTGATCGTTTTGCTAATGGACTAAATCTGTTGACACTGTTTTGTACTTATATCTACAGAAAATTAATACTGTTAACGGGCGGTTAATCATTGTGGTTGTATCAACATTTATAACAAGTTAGTACTGTTGTTAGCCGGTACTGTTATTGGTCGGTTAATCATCTTGGTTGTATTTACACTTACAGAAAATTAGTACTGTTATTGGTCGGTTAATCATCATGGTTGTATTTACACTTACAGAAAATTAGTACTGTTATTGGTCGGTTAATCATCATGGTTGTATTTACACTTACAGAAAATTAGTACTGTTATTGGTCGGTTAATCATCATGGTTGTATTTACACTTACAGAAAATTAGTACTGTTATTGGTCGGTTAATCAATAGTATACAGCATTTTCGTCTGTATGTTTATACTGAATAATGGAGTTTGTACAGTATTTATTTACGATATGCGTTAAATGCTTCATTTATCTCTCACGCGTCAGTACAGGGACTTGAATTTGTTCTTTTAAGTGATTTATATTAGATTTCATATAACAGAAAATGTAACAAAACCATATATAAATAAAAAAAGAATTCATCCTTATTATTTCAATTAATGAGATAATATTCATATTGTAAAAAAATAGTTTTACAAATCTGTGTATTGGAAAAAGAAAACGAAACAGTTTATACAGACTTCGAGTGTATTTAATATTTGGATATATATTATTATTCGATTACGTGTACTTTGTTATAATAAATGGTTGTTTAAACGAAACTATACCATACTATAAGTACGCTCTCATTCTACCTTATTATTAGTATTCAGGTCTTGTATTAGTTTACATTGCTAATTGTCTTTACTGTATTAGTATTTTTCATCAAAAGTGCTCCTGAGATTTCATACAGTCACCTTTTTTCATGTAAAAACTAAACTCAACACCATGTTGATTTGGGTGTACATGACAGATATTTCTTACAATAGTATTTAAATCCTTACCTTTTTCATACTTTTTCGTAAGATGTATTCACTCCTGTTTACATTCCATCCGAAGTCTTAATGCACGAAATTCACACAAACTGTAAACGAAACTTGAAACAGTAAAGTGAAAATTCTTTCAACCAAGATACAGTATTCTTTCTACAAACACAACATCTAACTATTAAAATCTAGTTTAAAACGAAGGTTTAACCTGTTTTATTTGTATAATGTATATATGATCATTTATAAAACTCTTTGTAAGGAATTCTTTTTACGAAGCGACAAGCAAACAAAACCACAGTTTATCATTTCACTAGTGTATCGTAACGGGTAGGTAAATAATAAGGTTGTGCTAAATATAGATGTAGTGTATTGGAAAAAGTAGTTTATTTCCGTTTGTTCCTTTTGTGTTTATAATAGGCTAACTTGTGATACATACACACTATCTTATATAGACCATTGAAAATAATGTGCGATTATTACGCCACACAAAATACGCATGCGAAAAAAAAGAGTAAAGTTCTGCTAGCCTTTTCGTTTCTAGATATTAGACTTTGTGTTCTTAGATTTGCTGGTTTTCGCTTGATTTTGAAATCATAAAAGTGAGCATAATAGCGGGACACCCTATTTTTTAAATATAAATGTTACATCAATGCAAACTCTATGCAATGGTTACTTTCCTTACCATTACTGCTGTCACTGCTCTTAAGGACATGAAAGTTCGTAACAGAAAAATGCAAAACATCTTGATAAGACCACTCAGAGCTGGATTCGAACTCAAGTCTTCCCGCATCGAAAACCAACGTCCAGGACCACTGAGCCAAACAATCGATCCGCTGACACAGCTGTTTTAGGTTGTATTTATACAATTATAGGCCGGTATGCACTGGTATGGAATGTTATTTCGGTAAAAATTACTCAATGTCTGCTTACTGCTACAATTTACTCATTGACACTGCCATTAAGCTTACTGGTATAGCCATTATGAATGCTGGCACCTTAACCACGCTTGTTGACAACAGGGCCTTAATTGAGATTAAAGCCCTGTTGACAATGATACCATGCTTGCTGGAAATAACAACTTGTATGCTGTTTAGACCCTGATGTCTTTATCATAATTTCATTTGACTGAATGACAATGCAATGTGTAATGTGTAATATTGTTCTGTTACAATGCTCCCAGAACAAAATGTACGATATGACCACACAATATGAAAGATGTAATCAGCCACTAAGCAAGTTGAAAGTAAGCATAATGTCAACTGCAAAATTGCACGTCACATTTTGATACCAGGGGGCGCACGGTTGGTTTGTAGTTTTCACCAAAGATAACTGAAATCTCCGGCCTATGACGGAATTTAAGTAGTTGTTGCCTCCATACTCCACACAGCAGTTACTTCCCTTTCATACTTTCAGTATCACTGCCGACAGGCGTGTCACGTGATGATGGTCGAAAATAAATAAACGATATTTTAAACTTTTTTTCAAGTTACTTTTTTTTTAATTTCATTTCACCCAGGAATGTTTAATCGATGCAATTCCAAATGTAACTAAACAAAAAAGAAAACAAATCTTTAAAAAAGTTCATACATGTATATATAGAAGAAATCCAGCTAAAGTTAAACCGTGTCTGCAGAGATCTTTCCAACGAAAGAAGGGGGATCACTGCGAGGAGATTATTAAATCTCTATACGTTTTCGGATATCCTCGGTATCTTTCCGACAAATAATTATCATTCAAATTACGGAAAAACACGACTGCTTGAACATACCGCCACACCTGTTGTCAAAATGTGACTTACAATTTTGAATTGAAATCATGCTCACTTCTGTTTTGCCTAGTGCCTGATGACATTATTTATGTTGGTTGATCACTTCGTGTATTTTGTTCTGAGATGCATAGCAAATAATCCAGGATAGCCACGGCATGGTGAAATATACCATTACGCTACTCTGAACTGTCATTCAGTCAAACGAAAATATGATATAGGGATCACGAACTAAACAGCATACAAGTTATAACTTCCAGTAAGCAGGGTGTCATTGTCAACAAGCGTGATGAAAGAGCTAGCATGCATGATGACTGTACCCGTAAGCACGATAGCAGTGTCTGTCAGTAAATTGTAACGGTAAGTAGGCATTGTGTAATTTTTACCTAAATAACATTCCATACACTGGGCAACTACTCAGTAACATGATGATTATTGGTTACTTTTTTCCGCTTTCTTCTCGTTGTACAAAAGCTTGAAATGATAAGATTTGATCAGGAATAGAGAGAAGTATAACCATTTCTAAAATAGATTATGGTGTATTCCGGCTAATTCTCTATGGCGTGTAAAACGTTGAAGTATTCAATAAATATACTTTTATTTAAATGTAATAGCTTTTCATTTCTATACAATACATGTTCATTTATATTCAACATTTTCTTACTTATATAATACAATTTCATTTATATGCAATACTTTTTTTCTCATTCATATGCAATAGTTATATTTATATGCAATATTGTTAATGTATAGGCAATAATGTTTCAATTTTTTTATGCAGTAAGATTAATTAATGGGCTATACATTGTATTCAATACAATTTCATTTTTATTTAACAAGCGCTACGTTTGAATGAACGTCATCCCCCTCGGGGCTGACCTTTGACCCCGTGACCTCTAAGTGGGTCTGGCGGGTAGAGCTCATCAAGATACATGCATCTGTGATCTTTGGAGGCTGGAAGTGGAAGGATTTCCGTGTTATGGTAAAGGTTAAAGTTTTGTGATAAACAAAAAAAGGATAAACAAACAGACAAACAAACAGATAGACAGACCAAATACAATAAGCTTCCAACGGGCCATAAAAATTGTATTTCTATGTTGTAAATTCCATTTAAATGCAATGAATTTGATATTAACTAAATAATTAACTTTTAAAATGTAATAACTTTAATTCATACATAGTTTAGATGTGGTAATTGCATTGTGCGTACAGACACACAGACACACAAACATACATGAAATTTATTAACGTTCGGCACGCCAACGCCCCAATTTTCAGTCTAAATAGCCTAAATAAATGTGAGACAGTTGTTAGGGGAAGTAACCTTGAATGAGTTTGACATGAACGAATGCCTTAGTGTGTGACAATGTGTTCCTGAATTAAGGACCGTAGCTTAAGTATACTGGGCAAAAAAAGGACTGGGTTCGTTTTTGGAATAAGGGCATATATACTAAGAAAAGGAATAAGCTAACCGATCTCTTGAAAAAGCAAAATAAACGAGAAAGTTTACATTTTGCTCTTCAGGGACACAACTTGTAAACCTAGTGAAGGATATTCTAAGATATATAATAAATTCTAGATATTTAGTGAGAAAATTATCAGTCTCTTTTAGGAGGTATTCCCGGGTATCATGGTACGGTAAAATACTCGTCCGATAAATCTGTCATATGCGACTAATAGGAAGTTGGCAGTAGCAGACGCAGTAGCAATTGACATTAAATCAAACATGAAATTGGCAGTAGCAGTAACAGCAGTAGCAGTAAACATAACGTGAAGTTGGCAGTAGCAGTAACAGCAGTAGCAGTAAACAAAATGTGAAGCTGGCAGTAGCAGTAACAGCAGTAGCAGTAGGAAACTCTGAAAGTCTGCGAAAGTGTTTGAAACAGTCACAGACCTGGTATCGAACCGGGATAGTCGCTAAACTTTCTAGATTGGCACCAAATTCCTGAAAGTTTGCAGTTATGTCAGACACAGTAGCAGACCGTAACAATGGACACCGGAGGGTCCTTTTCTATCAAAATGACATTTTCTGGATTTTTGCACCAACATTTCTGAAAGTTTACGAGAGGGTCAGAAACAGTTGCAGACCGGTAAATTTAACACGGGAGGATGGCTAGACATTTAACCAATTGGCACCAAAATTCCTGAAAGTCTGCGAGAGTGTCAGAAACAGTCACAGACCAGTAAAATCGACACGGGAGGGTCCCAAGACATTAAAAATGACTTTTTCCCGATTGGCACCAAAATACCTTAAAGTCTGCGAGAGTGTCAGAAACAGTCACAGACCGGTCAAATCGACACGGGAGGGTCCCTAGACCTTAAAAATGACATTTTCCAAAGTTGCACCAAAATTCCCGAAAGTCTGCGACAGTGTCAGAAACAGTCGCAGACCGGTAAAATCGGCACGGGAGGGTCCCAAGACATTATAAATGACATTTTCCCAATTGGCATCAAATTTTCTGAAAGTCTGCGACAGTATCAGAAACTGTCGCAGACCGGTCAAATCGACACGGGAGGGTACCTAGACATTAAAAATGACATTTTTCCGATTCGCACCAAAATTCATAAAAATTTGAAAGAGTGTCAGAAACAGTCGCAGACCTACGCAGTAGACACTGGAGGGTTTGTTGTTTTATTTTCATTAAAACCTTCAAGACTTTTAAGACTTTCTTACTGCTACTGCAGTTACTGCTACTGCCAATTTAACGTTTTCTTTACTGCTACTGCTGTTACTGCTACTGCCAACTCAACGTTTTGTTTACTGCTTCTGCTGTTACTGCTACTACCAACTCCACGTTTTGTTTACTGCTACTGATAATACTGCTACTGCCAACTTCACGTTTTGTTTACTGCTACTGCTGTTACTGCTACTGCAAACTTCACGTTTTGCCTACTGCTACTGCTGTTACTGCCACGGCCAACTTCACGTTTTGTTTACTGCTACTGATGTTACTGCTACTGCCAATTTCACGTTTTGCCTACTGCTACTGCTGTTACTGCTACTGCTAACTTCACGTTTTGCTTACTGCTACTGCTGTTACTGCTTCTGCCAACTTCACGTTTTGTTTACTGCTACTGCTGTTACTGCTACTGCGAACTTCACGTTTTGCCTACTACTACTGCTGAAACTGCACCTGCCAACTTCAAGTTTTGTCCTTTGTTACTGCTGTTACTGCTACTGCCAACTTCACGTTTTTTACTGCTACAGATGTTACTGCTACTGCGAACTTCACGTTTTGTTTACTGCTACTGCTGTTACTGCTACTGCCAACTTCACGTTTTGTTTGCTGCTACTGCTGTTACTTCCTTTAACTTCACGTTTTGCCTACTGCTACTGCTGTTATTGCTATTGTCAGCTTTACGTTTTGTTTACTGCCACTGCTGTTTCTGCTTCTGCCAGCTTCACGTTTTGTTTACTGCTACTGCTGTTACTGCTACTGTCAACTTCACGTTTTGTTTACTACTACTGCAGTTAGTGCTACTGCCAACTACACGTTTTGTTTACTATTACTGCTGTTACTGCTTCTGTCAACTTCATATTTTTCTACTGCTACGCACTTCTACTGCTCACTTCCCATACATTAAAATACGCTTGTATTACGCTCTAAACTTTCGGAGAAAGTTGGCTGTCTGATATTGAGTATGGGAAGTCTAGGAGTAGTCCTTTTTCATGAACGATGGTACAATAATTGCCCGACTTCTATAACCCAACTGTTAGATGACAGAATTTACGTAAAAATGCATGCAAGCGCGCCTATTTTGAGTGATATAGGCCGATATCTGTTTCAGCTGAATGAGTTCTAATGGAATTTACTCACACAATTTTTATCCAGATATACTATATAGTTAAAAAATGTTGTGTCAACATTGCGCAACTCGACATTTCGGTTGTACTTAACTTGAATTATTTTCTTGTATGTTTCAAATACTCTGATACAAATGTAAAACATTTAGGTTTTGGGCAGAGACTCATAACAACTCATTAGAAAATGCAAAGTTTGTATTATGATTACTGCAGTGTCTTGATTTATTGAATGTTATAAATATTTGTTAATTTTCATTGTCTGTATATGAAAGATGCTGGGTTTGTTTTTCATTTATGTTGCTTGGACATTTGTTACGCATGTCCCTAAAAAAGAAAAATATGTATAAAAAGAGACAAGTAAAAAACATCGTAATTTTATTCACATTTGGGTGTACATGTACTTTATTGGAATTGTATCAGTTTGTTTCCTTCTCACATATGTAGTACGCCTGATGAGTAAGACACGACACATCGTCGAAGTAGAATGAAAATATCGGAGAAATCCAAATACAGCTGCCTACGCCTGCGCCATCTGGCATTCCGGGATACCAAAAGTCGTTGGTGTGCGGTACGGTTTCATTGGCACTGGTTTGATATGCATTTAGGTCAGCCGTGTTTACGTATGTGCCGTCTATCCAGTAACCGTAGTTACTTATACCTAAAAGATTAATGAAGACCCACATATGGTAAACTCGTTTGTAGTTGTCTCAGTTACTCTAAATATATTTTTTTAAAATTAATTTCCACTGTTGTGTATCCTCCGAAAAAAATGCTATTAAATTCACTACCTTAATATATTCTTCGACAAAAGATGTTTGACTCCCATTGAGAAAAGCTGAATAAGGTAAAATCTATTATGACTGATCCATTCCTAAATTAAATGTACACCTTTACTGAAAGGTAAATTTTCCTTTATGCATTAAATTTCTGTGAAACATTTCTGTTACTTTTAATTAAATGATTTTTGTGCATTAACTGTGGTTTGGATGATTTCGGTGCATTGACTGCGTTTTCAACATTTATTATGACAGACAAGTATCTTGGTCATTTAAAACACTTATATAACTTTCAAGCTTCCAATTTTCAAGACTAATATAACTTTATATAAAGGTTTGCATAGTATTTTAATGTGTTTGTTTGATGCAAGTCAGTTAATGACTGAGATACTAAGGCGTCTAAAACAAATTTATTCACCTATGAGGTTCAGGAACGCATAGAAAAGAAACAATTAAAATCTACAACAGGTAACATACTTGCACAGTTTGTTAAGTTGTTGCGGACGAAATCCATTTTTTCTTTAGTAAGGATTTTCATGAGATTGCCCCCAGCGGAAGAGCATTGCTCCAAGGCTTCATGTTGCGTCACGGTAAAACTTGTGAACAACCTATGAGCATAATAGAAAACATTAACTACAACAATAGTAGAGTAATAATACATTGAAACACAGTCTTATCTAGGAATTTCCTAGGATAGCTATGTGTGGATATCTCGTTTTGAAAAATATCAATCAGTTTTTTTTCTTCTTCTTAAATACCACATGGGTGTAGTTTAATTTCTTGTCATTATTTGCCACGATTACTGCCATTGTCTGTTCAATCATACGGGATTAAATATCTACTATCCTATACATTCGTCACTTTAAGATTTCTGATCATTCATTCACTTTTGATAATACAGAAGTTGCAAAAATTTAGCGGTGTTGTTTTCGTATCCAGCAAAGTGACTGTACAAAATGCATAAATCGTAAAAATCAGTACAAAATGGAAGTTATTCTCTTGAACTGGCATACGGCATTCTTTTTATAGACGATACACTGATTGTTGTCGCTTCGTAGTTACACAAGTAGCATGATGATTTTCACTTGACGTGTTTGATAGTAATAATTCATAAAAAAAAGAGTGGTGTTCTGTTAAGTTGACTTCGTTCCAAACATTGTCTCACAGGGGTGAACAAATGAAAGGACAGGTAAAGATGGACCAAAAGAACTTGAGTTTTTGCAAATATGTCCCTAGAATTTTAAAAGTGCCCTCTATGTAGCATTGCCACACACGAGATTTTTTTCTTGGATAGAGAGGTTCCAGAAGTTGACCACAATGGTTCACACAATATGTATGAGCCATCGTATCAGTATGCATTACTCTTACAGTATTTAAGCACAGTTAGGAAATCCCAGAAGTTGTGTAGGAGTTGGGGCAGGTACCAGCGGATCTATCTTTAGACCCAGGTGTTTTTCCAATGTTATTTGAATTGTTGTTGGAAATGTAATCTTGAGATATCCATATAATATAAAGGCTTCAGCGACATAAAACAGAAATAATTGAAACTTGCGTGGTTTGTTCAACACAGCTGTTTCACCTGCTTTTGTTGCTGCTGTTTTTGTTTATGTTGTTGATGTTGTTTTGTATTTTTCTTATTTTTTAAATAGTATTGATAGACTCTTAATCGTTAATGAACATACAAATAAAAAAAGGGAGATAAGCGCAATCCTTTCCTGATCCCGAGTATACAAGATTATTCCTTCACTTAACTTGCTACAATGTTGTCTTAACTCGGACTGCATTGTTTGAACCTCGACGTATTTAAACATGTAGTGTAATCAACAGGTAATGTATACATTTTCTTTTGTTTAGAAAAAGCCAAATAAGTATTGAAATTTGCTTGGGGTTCAGTGCGTCTTTTTTTAATTTTCAGCCCATAATTCTATACCCTGTTTTATATAATGCGAGTAGAAAGATAATATATACAACTTAACAATGTTTCTAAATTTCCATACCATACAATGGTATAACATAACCAATGACAACCGAGCAGGAAAATATCCTATTGCAAAAATGGTGGTAAATAGTGTAACAGGTATTTATTTATACAAGCTAACGATGCCTTAAACAATTCGTTGATGAGTAAACCAGACTCAACAGTTTCATTACTTGAATTGTCTTACTAAATCAGTCAATACAAAGTCTTATTTAATTACTGAATTTATTAAACGTACTTTCGAATTAATTTTGTTTATAGCAACTTACAAATTTTAAAATTTCTTGGAAAATAAATTATCGTTATAAATTATGGGCATACTGACTACTTTGAATATTTTTAAATTTAAATTTAGTTATGAAAATTCAGAAATATCCGACGGATACAGTTGCACGCAAACTTCATACATGTGTGACAATTTCGTAAAGCGTACCTACCTGTACACAACATGTTCAAAATACAAAAGGCAAACAATTTTATGAAAATCACATTTAAATCCCCATTTAATTTGTTTTTTCAAAGAATGGTATCTACATTGTTCTTCCGAGCAATCATTAATGATTATTACTGGAAGACGCTTGTCAATACGGTGTTAACAATGAGAGATCTCATTGCGTGCAAAGAGTAAAAAATACAACAGATGCTAGGTTAAAAACAAAGTGAAGGAAGCTATTTTGGAAGTACAGTTGCCAGCCGCTCAGCAAATAGGGGAATGCCGTTTCAAAGTCTGAATGTTCGGGGGAAAATGAGTTCATGTGGTATTGGGTTCAGAACTGTCGAATTGGTTAGTTCAGGTTTCTAGTTGGAGTCAGGTGGCTTTTGTCGACGCACACCAGATCAGTGTGGATTTTATAAAAAAAAAAGTAGATGAGGGAGGAATTTGCCAGTTAAAGGTGTTAATCATTTGGGTTACGTTGCTTGTATTGTTGTAGCCGTTAAACATAAAACGTGCTGCTGATCTTTGAACTCTTTCGACTTTGTATGAGAGGGACTTTTGTCAAGGGTGCCACATGGTTGAGCAATACCCAGGCTGTAACATAGATGTTCTAGGCTTTCTCTTTGACCTTTTTTGTGGTCTGACCATTATTTTTGATGAATTTTAGAGAGTTACAGGCTTTGAAGGAAATGTCATTAAAGTGTCCAAGCTAATTCAAGTCCTTACTAATTGTAACACCTAAATATTTAGCGGTATCGGTGTTTTTTAGTTCCATGCCATGCAGGGTGTATGGAAACATGACAGGAATTCGTTTGCGAGTAATTCTCAACACCTCAGACTTGTCTGGGTTGAATTCCATTGGCCCAGCCCCGTTCCCACTGCTCAAAAGCACGCAGCTCATTTTGTAGATTTTGTGCTTCCTTTATACCCAAGGAACATTTGTTCCTTAACAATATTCGATGTGAAAGCAGCTTCAGTAGGTATTTTTAAATGATGTGAAAATACTAAATGTGTTTATATTAATTTTGTAATCGGCGGGCGGTGCCGAAAAACGCATGTCGACATAGGTGCTGCGCATAAGATAATGACGTCATCAGAAATTAATTGAAAATAACAAATCAGATTAATATTCTGAGTAAAGGGTCATCTGTATATGAATTAACATTTGGTAAACAGCAACATCCGATACTCCTCGAACCTCCTCGGGGATTAAAATAAGTTTTAACGAAGTAATATTATAATAAAGTTAAAATCGATGTATCATACGTACTTGAACATGTATGTAGAGCCGCTAGGTAACGTAGCTCCTGCCCAGGAATTGTCATTTTCTGGACATTCAAAGTACGTTTCTAAATCAAGATAGAGATATAAAAAATCTTAATTATTTGCTGATAAAAGTGCACCGATATTTTGCGTAATCTAACCCTTAACCTGCTGGAACTGAAAGTGATTAGTCTTTGACACCAGTATAAAGTCAGGCCAGTCTGCACATCCCTTAAGTCTGACCAGGCTCTATACTGTTTGTAGCTCATTTTTTTCATTTTATTTATTTATTTATTTATCTATCTATTTATTTATTTATTTGTTTATTTATTTATTTTTGATATTGAAATCCCTTTGAATGAACTGTTTCAAATTCAAAGCTGGACAAATCCATTAAAAAAATCAGCAGGTTAAGGATTATCAATAATTTCCTTTTCATACTTTCTTGTAAAATTAATTGTAATACTTTCATTAAAAGTCAAAATGTTGCATAGCAAATAAATAGAGAAGTTTAAAACGGTTGTTGTCTCTTGGGAAACGTCTTTGTTTCTTCTCGACTGGTCGATCTTCATTTGGCTTGATCGTTGTTCATTTAATTTGCTTATATGAGTTTAAAAAATACGAAAATGTAAGGAAAAACATATTAACTGTGAACCTACAAAGCATTGTCTAAGAAAAGTGAAAATGTTAAAATAGTTAAACATATTTACCACTGCTTGTGTTGTTCTTCGAATAATAGACTGTGTCAGAGGAATTCTGCAAATTGTTTACTTCCGGTTTTGAATCCTGAAGCTGACAATATCTAGATTTTCTTGTGAAGAAGAATCCATAACATTCTGTATTCATATCGCACAATTTTGCACAATCAATCGAACTTGCCACAAACTCCCGTTTAATGTTATTCGACGGATGTATGTAGCCGTCCATGGAACGATCTCTATCAAAGTACTGATTAGAGGGAATGCTCGAAAGAGCGAATCCTACTACCACTGCAAGTGGCAAAAATACACAAGTAAAAAATAACATATTTCACGAAAGAATGCATATTTAAAAGTCTTGAATTGTATATCGGTGTAGCTAAACATGAAAATATCTGAGAAGTCATATGTAAAAAAATAACAATAAAACTCGTCATATAAAGGGGTCTCATCAGATTGTAATCGTATTACTATTTTAAAAAATATGTTTGTCTATAAACCCATTATATGGCGACTAATACATCTTCTTGAATTCGAGTTTTCCACAGTGTAGTTATGTATTCAACGTCCTACCATAGCATAATTTTGTAGAAAAAATGTCAAAGTCAGTACCGTATAAAGTCGTACACTTTGTCTAAAATGACAAAAATTACTTGTATTACTCTTTTTCTTAAACAATTTCGAATGGTTAAATGCAGAGTTTGTACACTTTTAAAAAAAAGTTTTTCGAAGAAATATGTGTTAGAAAATTTAATACAAACAACAAAAACAAAAAGTTCACAGCAATATTTACCTAGCAACAAAAAGGTCTTCACTCCTAAATAGTACAACTTCATCATTTCAATTTCGAATTGTAACTAAGCATGTGTGCAAATGTTTAACACGTTTATAATTAAATGGCAAAATAAAATATTGTTAAATCATTCCCTCTCAAGTTTGGCAAATATCATCTAATTTCATCAATTATATTATAACAAAGCTTCAAAAGTTTTACAAATAAAGATAATCAATGCTTTTACAATAGTTGTTCTATATTGCCGACAAAATATTGTCTATAAGGTAGCATAGCATAACAATATGTTATGACCGTAATATGGCCTTAGTTGTTACTGTTGGACAAAGAACGTTGTTTTTGGAAATTTAAAATGACCAATATTTTGTTAAGCATTGACCTATAAATAGTGATCGTTAAGTCAAATTGGTTAGCTGAGCACTGCAATAAAACACTGTTTCCGTGCAATAAAACATTTTGCAACACTGACCCCCTCAGATAATAATTTATAAGCATTATTTTATTCCAAAGAAAACTATTCATTTTAATGTCCCTTGAGATAATTTGTACAATTTGGTTTTTGTTTCGGTTCATTTTAGAATATATGTCTAAAACAGAAAACAAGGAGTGTAATTTCTTTTAAAATATTTCATTATTTAATCAAACGAATATATCTGTACTATTGTTTTATTAAAATTTGTTTGACCCCATCATATGTTTCAAAATGTAAATTTAATATCTAAATTGCGGTTTAGAAAGCATAACTTTCACAACTCCGCTGCGTCAAGTTTTACATTTCAAAAAAGCAATGCTCGCCAACAATGTTCACAGTTTTTTTCAATTGCACACAATAGTTTTATATAAATGCAGTTATATTTTTGGTGGAAGCTTAGCACTTTCACACTGAGTTTACTGAATGAACTTTCTCGAAATTCGTCATCATAAGTCCTTTTTTTGTAATTTAATCCTTTTGATTTGTAGTGTGAACTGGTCTCTCATTTTCATAAAAATGTAAAACATGTACAATTTCCAATATGCTCTATGAATGTATAAACAAATATATCGTACTACAACATGTACGTCAATTCATGCCTAGCCAAAAGTTAAGATGGCACAGACACCAATAATAAACTCGATAGAAAATGAAAGTTTTAGGTATAGGTTACCGTAAACCGTTTTGAAGTATTAAAGGATATAAATGCAAGACAATTTTTATTGTTTGTAAATAAGATGCATAATCTTCTTCTACAAACAGACGTCAAAAATCGGTTCTCGACTATGAACGTTTCACCTTTAAAATTGTTTATTGATCATTAAAAGTATTCAAACACTTTTACTGTATAAATTTTAAACATGTATTTCAAACGAAAAAGTATACTTTTACGGATAGTGTATAAATTTTAAACATGTATTTCAAACGAAAAAGTATACTTTTACGGATAGTGTATAAATTTTAAACATGTATTTCAAACGAAAAAGTATACTTTTACGGATAGTTTTAAATTACAATTACAGTTATACTCGAAGGTAAATTTTCCTTTATGCATTGTTTTTCCTTGAAACGTCATTGTTAATTCTGGTTTAAATGATTATTTTGCATTCGCTATATTTTCAACATCTGTCTTGACAAACAAGCATTTTGGTCAATTTGAACAGTAATATAACTTTTAAGCCTCTATTGTTCAAGACTAATTCCAGTGTTACGGTCTAGTGCACACCCACCTATAATTGTATAAATACAACCTCTGACAACTGCGTCAGGGAATCAATTCTTTGATTCAGTGGTTAGAGCGTTGGCGTGTCACGCGGGATATCGGAGTTCGAATCCTGCTCTGGGTTGTGTATTCTAAGATGCATTGCATCTCTGTGACGACCTTTCATGTTCGTAAGACCAGTATATATAAAGGTTCACAATTATATTTAAAATGTGTTTGTTTGATGCAGTCAGCTTAGGACTTAAAAAATAACAAGACATCAAAAACAGTTTGAATCATTTACGAGCTTCAGGAACGTTTAGAAAAGATGAAAATAAAATCTATAATAAGTAACATACTTTCACACTTCGTTAAGTTGTTGCGGACGAAATCTATTTTTTCTTTCGTAAGGATTTTCAGGAGATTGCCCCCAACAGAATAAAATTTCTCCAATGCTTCATGTTGAGCCGAGGTAGAACTTGTGAACAGCCTATGAATATTACAAAAAAAAAACAACAACAAAAAAACAACAACAACATCATCAATAGCAGAATAATACTGACTTGAAACAAAGTTTTATCAAATGTTTCAGTGCATTGATCTTACGTTATTTCTTTTCTAAAATATCACACTTCTTATCATTACTTGCAGTGATTACTGCCATTTTGTATTTAATAAAACAAGATTGAACAAATATTCTATATTCCGTCACTTCAAGAGCTTTGAAGAATTAATGCACCACAATTTGACAGTTTTAACAGTCAGATATATGTTTTTGTGATACTTTAGATAAAATAACCTGGTCACATCTGTTGATATCCCATTTTTAGTCGACGAATTATTAAATACCTCTAATCCATCGCCATATAACTTTACATAACTCCTTAATTTGTAATATTTGAAATATACGAACGGTTAATACACAAACAAACAGATTTATTTCAAATACTTAGACTTAAAAGCACATGATGACAATATTACAAAAACAGAATACAGGACTTAATGCAAAGCAACAGAACTGTATCTCATTAAAATGGTTAACCATAAAAAACTTAAGTGCACAAATTTTCAACGAATCGTGGACATTTTTAATACAGAAGTTAAAACAAAATTAGACGTGTCTATTCATATCCAATGGATTCACGATACACAATGTTTAAGTTGTTTAAAGCTTCAGTACAAAATGTCACTCTTTCTCTCAGTTTTGGCACGCACGGCATTTTTTTAAAGATACACTGTCCGGTGTTGCCTTGTTTATATGAAGATATTCTAAATTGTGTGTGAGTGAAAAATGAAACTTACTGACATTTAGAATGTCATGGTGACATTCAAATATTAAAGTCTGTAAAATCTTTATAAATTAATGCTTTAGTCCAGTTTATATGACAGACAACCTGAAGATATTAACACTTTATTGTATAACAGGAATGAATTCATACTATTCCGTATTTCATCAGCAATGTTTTCTAATACAAAATTGTTTTATGTATACAATAACATAAATTGTTTGAACATATTAATTTTAATATGAGAATCGTTATTTTTAAAACATAGACTAAAACGGTACCCGTGCTAACGCGGGTTATGGTAATTATGAGTATCGCACGATGGTTTTCGCATTATTAATAATACGACAGAGAGTAATGTTGTGTTTATTTGACTTCTTTCTGAACATTGTCTCACAGGGGTAGACAAATGGAGAGACAGTTAAAGAGGCACAGAAGGAACCCATTGCAAGTCTTTCCAAATACATCCCTGGATGTTTATAACGTGCGTTCTATATAGCAATGACAATACTCAAATGCACCATGATCCCCACTTACATGTACTACTTGTTCCTTAAAAAAGCAGCTTTCGTATATGGAATGGATGTGAACATACTAAATGAGTCTATATTTGTCATCGGCGAGCGTTGCTGTCAAAAAATACCCGTTAGACTTCGGTGCTGCGCATAAAAGAATGACGTCATCCTAAATGAATTCACAACGACAATTCCATTTAATGTAGTATGTAATGCGTCATCTCTATATGAAGTAACGGTCTAGAAAACTTTGAAGTAAGATAAGGTCTTGACATATTGGAGCTTTATTTAAGTAAAATTATCATAAAGTAAAAATTGATGTAGCATTCGTACTTGAACATGTATGAAGAGCCGCCGGGAAGCCTAGCTCCTGCCCAGAAACTGTTATTTTCTGGACACTCTAAGTACGATCCTTAATCAAGATAGAAGTCAAACAAATCTTAATCGTTTGCTAATATGTTCCATTCACCGATATTTTATATAAATTAATACTTTTATTTTTCATATTATCGTGTATGATAACTATAAACACTTTCAATTAAAGCCGAACTGTTACATTGCGAATAAAAAGTTGAGATTAAAGCGGTTCGTGTGTCTTGAGTTAAGTCCATGATTCTTCTAGACTATCCGATCTGTTTAAGGCTTGATTATTTTTTTATTTCATTTGCATCTTATTGTTAAAAAAGTATACAGAAAATGGAAGGTAAACAAGTTTACTGTGAATCTACTTTGTTTTGTTCCAAAAAAGTTAAAGGAAAGAAATGGTAAAACATATTTACCACCACTTGTGTTGTTCTTAAAATAAAAGACTGTGTCAGAAGAATTCTGCAAATTGTTTACTTCCGGTTTGGAATCTTGAAGTTGACAAAAACTGTCTTTCCTTGTAAAGAAGAATCCATAACATTCTGTATTCATATCGCACAACTTTGCACAATAAATCGAACTTGCCACAGTCTCCCGTTCATGTAGTTCGACTTATGTATGTAGCCGTTCATATAGTTCGACTTATGTATGCAGCCGTCCATGTAGTTTGACTTATGTATATAGCCGTCCATGTAGTTCGACTTGTGTATGTAGCCGTTCATGTAGTTCGACTTATGTATGTAGCCGTTCATGTAGTTCGACTTATGTATGTAGCCGTTCATGTAGTTCGACTTATGTATGTAGCCGTTCATGTTGTTCGACTTATGTATGTAGCCGTTCATGTAGTTCGACTTATGTATGTAGCCGTTCATGTAGTTCGACTTATGTATGTAGCCGTTCATGTAGTTCGACTTATGTATGTAGCCGTGCATGTAGTTCGACTTATGTATGTATACGTTCATGTAGTTCGACTTATGTATGTATCCGTTCATGTAGTTCGACTTATGTATGTTCTCGTCCATGTAGTTCGACTTATGTATGCAGCCGTCCATTAAATAATCTCTATCGAACAGCTGAAAGTAGGATTGTCCAAATGGGCGAATCCTACAACCACTACAGATGACAAAAAGTGCAAATAATAATAAAACATATTTTACAGAATTTCAGATTTAAAATTCTTGTATTGCGTACCAGTTTAGTTAAGCATGAAACTATTTCAGATTCTATATACAAAAATTATGATAATAAAATTCATTAAATAAAAGGGTCTCGTTAGCTTTTGTTACTATTTTTAAAGATGTTTGTCTCAATGAATCCATTAAATGTCGACAAATACATTTTTAAATTCGTTTTTGTTTTCACACTGTTATGAAATTTTGAACGTCCAGCGGTAACACTAATTTCGGGACATATTTGTAGAAATATGTGAAAGTCAAAATAATAAATCTATACCATATTAAGTTGCACAAATTGTTTTATTCAGTGTATTATTGTTTTTTTCTCAAACAATTTGGAGTGTTTAATTGCAAAAGTTATATTTCATGGAGTTATTCGAAGATAAGTTTGTAAGAAAATTGACACAAACAACACCTACAAAAAGTACACAGCAATATTCACCAGACAACAAAAATGTCTTCGCTCTTAAATAGTTCAACTCCGTCATTTCAACTTCGAAATGTAACTATGTGTGCACTTGTTTAAAAAGTTTATAATTAAGTAACAATATAAACGATTGTTTGACCATTCTCTCTCAATTTGGCAAATAGCATCTAATATCATCAAATATATTTCCATAAAGATGCAAAAATATTACAAATTAGGATAATCAATGCGTATACAATACTATTTTTAAATTGGCGAAAAAAGTATTGACTACAACGTAACATAACAATATGTTATGACTAAAATATGGATGTAGATGATCCGAATGGACAACCTCTGTTGTTTTTGAATAGCTGATATAACCAATATTTTGTTAAGCAATAGCGTATACATAATGATCATTAAGTCAAATTGGTAAGTTGACCATTGCAATAAAACACTGTTCGCCTCCAATAAACCGTTTTACTTACCCTGTATGAAATCTAACTCCTTGAATTGATAATGTACAAGCATTATCCCATGATACCTTAAAAACTATGTTTTCCCTTGAAATATATAATTGATTGTGTTTTAATTTTGATTTGTTTCAACATGTAGATCTTAAACAGGAAACGAGAAGATTTTTTTCTTTATTTCTTATTTCATTCTTAATATTGTTTACTACCTGAAGGGAATTGAAAGAGAGCGCTGTAATCTGAAATCGAAATGGACTGATTGTGGGAACTGGCTAGTCAATACTGGGTATGTCCACAATTCGATCACTCCACAGGCATGGAGTTCATGAATGAGTTTATCCTCCTTACTGGGATGTTGGCCCACTCTTCGAAGAGGGCTGCTCTCAGTTGGGCCAGAGTAACAGGGGGAGGCTAGCGTCGTCGAATCTGTCTATCCAGTTGATCCCACAAATGCTTAATAGGGGTTAGGTCGGGGCTTTATTGTGGCCAATCCAGTGGGTGGATATTGTTGTAAGTGAGAAAGTCGCGACAGATCCTCGCTACATGGGACCGAGCATTATCCTGCTGGAACGTGACAAGGTTTTGCTGCAATAGTGGGACAACATTGGGTCAGACGACCTCATCTCTATACCTAGCAGCAATTAAATTACCCGCTACCACAACCAGTGGTGATTTTACTCCATGTGAGATTTCTACCCGCACCATGGCTGATCCACCTCAAACCTATCCCTCACTACAACGCAGCAGTCGGCAAAGCGTTCTCCTCGACGTTGGTATACACGACGTCGACCGTCTTCTCGAAACAGGGTGAACCGGGACTCATCAGTAAACAAGACCAGCCTCCACTGCCTCAATCGGAATATTCTGGGGACATGTGCCACCCAAGCCATACGACGCTGGCGACGAGCAGCGGTAAGGGAAAGGCCTAGGTACGGGTGACGTGCCCACAGACCAACTTCCCGCAATCGTTTCCTTACAGTTTTAGCATGGATAAAACGGTTATGAGTACCTATAGTATAAAGAGCAGATTCAGTGGCAGTAAGGTGACGATTGCGTAAATGCACAAGACGAATAAACCTGTCGGACGTTGTGACGTCACGCGGGGACGCCCAGACTGTCAGCGACTCGCCCAATTTCCCTCAGACGTGTAACAAGACGTTCTGTAGTGCAAACATGGATACCAAAATGTCTGGCAACCTGTATTTGCCTTTGACCTAGGATAATCATCGCAACGGCCTGACCCCTCTGAACTTCTGTCAGCCGTGCCATTGTTTAATGCTATCAAAAATAATCAAAATATCGGAAAATGATTTGTCTCTTTGAAGTCTACCTAATGGTATGACGAGCTGTTTAACTCAATGTCACAACACAGCTGTGCACGGGTTTTTACCGTTTCGTTCAT
This sequence comes from Cyclina sinensis, assembly GCA_012932295.1. Taxonomy (NCBI): domain Eukaryota; kingdom Metazoa; phylum Mollusca; class Bivalvia; order Venerida; family Veneridae; genus Cyclina; species Cyclina sinensis. The sequence continues at coordinate 7,160,569 of JAAONU010000008.1, forward strand.
TCCCCAAGATACATTGTTAGGCAATCCCGTTATGCGACATTCGATACAGGACCAAGTGCACTGTCATATAGAGAGTTGCTTCACCGATTTTCATTGTTTTTGAACAGGGAAGTGAACGTTTATGAAATGTTACAACAAAACAGGGGCAGCCTACGGCAATGCAGGAAAAGAAGCTCAGAACTGAGGATGGCATTATAGAACAATGCAGAACACGGCTGAACAAGGGCAGAGGAGGGCACGTCTTAACAAGGCAGGATAGAAGAGGGCATGGCTGAACAATGCAGGGCAGAAGAGGGCATGGCTGAACAAGGCAGGACATAAGCGGTTACTGCCGAGGAAGGCAGGGCAGAAGAGGGCACGGCTGAACAAGGCAGGGCAGAGGAGGGCATGGCTGAACAAGGCAGGACATAAGCGGTTACTGCCGAGGAAGGCAGGGCAGAAGAGGGCACGGCTGAACAAGGCAGGGCAGAGGAGGGCACGGCTGAATAAGGATCACTAAAAATAGAAATAATGATAATAATAATAATATCTTTATCCAAATTCCTTGCATTTTAAAAGTTCTTAGTCATTTAATTATAATAAACTTATACCATGTGTTTTTGTTTAATCTTTGAGTTTCGGTGATTAAGAGCAGAAATTAATTACTTTTTACGAGCAAATTTGATCTGTTTTCAAATATTCAACACAGAATTTTAATCAGTCTTTGTACTGACTTTAAAAATTTGAATAAAATCAGTTCGCAAATTATTTATTTCTACGGTGGCACAGAGGTGACATGCACAACTTTTTTTAAGAAATTGCACTGCTCTTTTTTTTCTCGTTCCCACGAGATTCTAACTCGAGGAAACGGGTTACTTAGTCGTGGAAACAAGATACAAAAAAAAGAAGTGCAAATCTGAAAAAAAGTATTGCGCTCGAAAAAAAGAGTGGCACAATAAAAAAATCGTGTTATATAAAAAAAATTAGCGCATGATAGCTATGTCGTGGAAACGACTTAAAATCTTTTTCTCCACAAGATACAAAGTCGATCCCTCGAGTAATTATCTCGTGGGAACGAGATAAAAAGAGAAGTGCATTTTATGTTGTTTTTTTTTTTTATAAAAAGGTATTGCTTTGAAAAAAAAGAGTAGCACAATATCTTGCTATTTCGTTCCCACGATATATCTAACTCGTTCCCACGACATAGTTAACTCGTTCCCCCGGGTTAGTAAGTCGTTTTCTTGACATAGTTAACATGCACGCTTCTTTTTCTTCACGATTTTTTTATTGCGCTACTCTTTTTTTTTTTTTCAAAGTCAATATTTTTTCCGATTTGCACTTCTCTTTTGTTATCTCGTTCCCACGACTTAGTAACTCGTTCCCATGAAATAGTAAGTCATTCCCTCGAGTAACGAGATAAAAAATGAAGTGTTTTTTTAAAAAAAAAAAAGAAGTTGTGATGTCACCTCTGTGCCACCGTATCTTTCTTATACGCTTAGTGCTTTTTAATTAAGTTATCGGTATATTTGAAAACAATGTTTTTCAAACGTAATCGATGTTTTTTTAAATGCAAATGTGTAGTGTTTATATCCCCAGTATTAACCGAAAACTATTCCTCTGAAATAAAGATTTGAGCAAAAGTTAACACGCCCTGATGCTGTGATTTATTTGAGAAGAATACTAAAAGAAGCCGAATAAGTACCAATATATATTGATAAAGAAGGCGAAATGCATCTTTCACTTTACAATAAAGATGGCATTATATATTTGTTAATTTAAATGTAAATTTATTGAATACTGATAAGGTATTTGCACTGCTCTAGGTAACACTAATTGTTGCCACGTTCACACGTTATAGAGAACTGTCGGTGCTGCACAATGAGAAAAAAGATGATTACTTTAAAACTAGCATCCCCTTACCGTAGCAAAAGTTGACATGAAAATACTGAAACACCTTATTCTGTGAGAACTGTGCTGGTAACATATTCTAACTTAGTAACTAAGCATGGTTATATTCAAAACAACAACAAAATGTACTCTAAAGGGAAGCTATACTAGTAAGAAACGTTAAAGGGAAGTGTAAAACACATTATCTATCTATCCATTTTATTTATTGATTGTTTGATTGATAGAAAGATAGATAGATAGATAGGCAGGCAGGCAGGCTGGCTGGCAGGCAGGCAGGCAGGCTGGCTGACTGACTGACTGACTGACTGACTGATTGATTGATTGATTGATTGATTGATTGATTGATTGATTGATTGATTGATTGATTGATTGATTGATTGATTGATTGATTGATTGATTGATTGATTGATTGATTGATTGATTGATTGATTGATTGATGGCTGGCTGGCTGGCTGACTGGATGGATGGATGGATGAATCGATCGATGGATGGAAAGATGGATGGATGGATTTCTATTTATTCCATATTCAATGTGCATGCTCAGAGTTTAAAAGGTTAAAATGTATTCTGCCTGCATAAAATTTTATTTCTACATTTAGGAAATTCAATATAAATAAAGAATGTATATATCTTTCTTCATTTGCAAAGATAAAATATAAGAATAACAGTACGCTTGTATTTACATATGTGTTGAAACAGTTCTTCTGATGATCACTCCCATTTATAACAAACATTGGATATTTTGTCTGTTGAATAGGGTCACGTGACCGTAGCTAATTTGCATTAAGTTGATGTGTCATCAAGTTTAGTGCAACCTTAGTGTTTTCTGTAGATTTATGATAGATAAGGGGTTATTTTTAGCTGGTTGATTAATGGATATGTTTAACGTATATTTATAACACATACTTTGTTCCTGTTATTAATTAATTTAAAACTAGAAACTTACATGCTCAGTAATTAGCAAAATAATTTGAATATCGTTCGTAAAATAATTGATAATTATAAAGTAAGATATATATCAGTTGGATTTTCACTTTAAGTGCTTTATTGTTAGACCACGTTTCTGTTCTCAATGAACCATACATAACTTATACATCTTCAAAAAAAAGATTATGTTATAACATTACAGTTGCGTTCTATCCAATCAAAAACGCTATCAAGCCTCACGTGATTTTACGCTTCACTGGATATGCTTTAGACAAGGATACGAAACAACGGACACAGTTTTCAAAGTTTATGCAGTGGGAGATATGCTATAGTTTTTGATATTTTGCAAGCAGAGACATGTACATTAATGGAATTCTTTTCTTATTTGCATTGTCATCAGGTAAGGATGTTTATCAAAATATATTTGAAAAAATAAGATCATATATCTTCTATCAATTGTCGAACAGTATGTAATATTAAAGCAACTTATCTTGTCCCCTAAAAAACACATTTTCATTTCGAAACATAGAGCCCCCATAAGTCGAATAAGATTAGCATAAAAAAACAGTAAAACATTATATATTGTAATAAATAAACAATAAAGTGATTGTACAAATACTTGCAACATAGGTTTGATAATCTTTTACACGCCTCATATATTACTGTAGCAATTTGTTGATTTTAAACACATTCTTTTAATAGCTATCTATTACGGGTTTTTTAATCTTATGGCTCTGTGAGCTAATTTTGAAGATATCGTTGTATTAATGGAGACAAAAAGGTGGGGAAAAAACAATAGATTACATTATTAATTATTTCGCACCTTCACATGTTACAACGTATAACTTGCAGAAGAAACGTAAGAGCTGTTATTAATTTTGTTTTTATTTGAAGTTTGCATCACCCCATCTTCAGATTTTGTTTTTATTTGAAGTTTGCATCACCCTATCTTCAGATTTTGTTTTTATTTGAAGTTTGCATCACCCCATCTTCAGATTTTGTTTTTATTTGAAGTTTGCATCACCCTATCTTCAGATTTTGTTTTTATTTGAAGTTTGCATCACCCTATCTTCAGATTTTGTTTTATTTGAAGTTTGCATCACCCTATCTTCAGATTTTGTTTTTATTTGAAGTTTGCATCACCCTATCTTCAGATTTTGTTTTTATTTGAAGTTTGCATCACCCCATCTTCAGATTTTGTTTTTATTTGAAGTTTGCATCACCCCATCTTCAGATTTTGTTTTTATTTGAAGTTTGCATCACCCCATCTTCAGATTTTGTTTTTATTTTTCATCACCCCATCTTCAGATTTTGTTTTTATTTGAAGTTTGCATCACCCCATCTTCAGATTTTGTTTTTATTTGAAGTTTGCATCACCCCATCTTCAGATTTTGTTTTTATTTTTCATCACCCTATCTTCAGATTTTGTTTTTATTTGAAGTTTGCATCACCCCATCTTCAGATTTTGTTTTTATTTGAAGTTTGCATCACCCCATCTTCAGATTTTGTTTTTATTTGAAGTTTTCATCACCCCATCTTCAGATTTTGTTTTTATTTGAAGTTTTCATCACCCCATCTTCAGATTTTGTTTTTATTTGAAGTTTGCATCACCCCATCTTCAGATTTTGTTTTTATTTGAAGTTTTCATCACCCCATCTTCAGATTTTGTTTAAGTTTGCAACCTGTTGCTCTTTTTTATTAAATTAAGTTTAAACCGACATATTATGCATTCATTGATGAAGAACTAACCCACTCAATTCGAGAAACGGAAAAACGCATGACAGAAAATAACTAAAATACTCAAAGCACATTCTTTTTTCCACTCATTCGTTCGTTCGTTCGTTTTTTTTTCTTCGTTTTTTCTTCTTTCCTTCAGTTTCCTTTATTTCTTTAACATCTTCATTGATTAATTCATCCATTCAAAACATGTTTTTTAATTAAATTAATGCGCTGAAAAAAAAGATCTGTTTCTGACTATACTGAATTTTTCAATTTTAGTTTTCGGAGAAACATAAGGTACAATTATATAGCACTCGAACCTAGGACCTTCAGTTGAAATGTTTTTAACGTTCATAAATTTATCTATTAGACCCATGGTAGCATTTTCAGACCTTAGTGAATATGACAACTATTTACTTTTAGACTTACAAAACTAAATTGATCTATAAAGGAGAGAAACACGCAATACTTTTTTTTCCTTATTCTGCCCCCCCCCCCCCCCCCCCCCACTCCCCCGATAACAATATAAACTTCAACATATCTTTGGGGCTTCAAAGTATCTATACTGAATTTTTCAAAACACAAACAAACACAAAGAACAACTAAATTGAAAGGGATTTGAACCGTCGCTCTTCAGTGAAAACACAAAAAAAGTAATGGTATTGAGTACTCTTTAGAGTGGAGGTAAGGTATTTTAGATCTAATACTTTCATAGGTCTGGATTGAGTACTCTTCACAACTCTTTAGGATGGAGGTAAGGCATTATACAACTTCTATCGGGGATTAGCTTTATTTGAAGATATATGTTGGCAAAATTAGTCCTCTTTCCAAATTTTCTTTGATTTACACGGACACACACAGGATTTTTTATTCTAACTTGAAAGAGAAGCATCTTGTAACCACTACATTTTAACCGTTTGATCTGCTTTAATTTAATTGGACATTATTAAAGACGTGTTGCATTAATTTTCTGTTCCGTCTGATTTTTATCCACTCTTAATACACTATAGCTAAATCAATTTTGAACGTATTGTTAACACAGAACATGCAACGGTTTTATTGAGGCTCACGTGCTTATTGTTTAAGCCCGCGAGATTTCTAAAGATGTAAAATTAAATCAGATAGGTGCTGAAGGTGAATTGTTTAAAGATTTTATTATCTGAATAAAAGGCAGATGGTCCCTTCATGTGTGTTTTTTTTTTTCTTTTTGTTTTACTTTTATTTTTACGTGGGTGCTAAAACGATAGAATACTGAAGAGCATGTAGACTAAAGGGTTATTAAATTGTCGTTTTTGTTTGGACTTTGCTCACTCATTAACATCTGAATTTAAACCATATACACTGGAAAAAAAAAGATTATGTTTGGCTTGAGACATTAAGAAGCGAGCGTTTGCTGTGAAGTTAATACTGAGCTTTGTAACGGACAAATCTTAACTATTATACAGTCTACAGAATCCTACATAGAATAAAACTGTTCTCACAAGCAGAGCTACTACCGTGTCGTAGCATTAACAGTAGCGAGGCGACAATAATTGCTAGAGCTCGCATTGAGACAAATTTAACTTTTACAAACCCTATCTTTGCAATAAAATGTGATCAATTATTATTTTATTTCTGTTATGCGAAAGATATTCCGCTATATTTCATATAATTATGTTTACTAACACGTAGCAATTTATTTAGCACATTTAGCGCACGGTTTGCTGTTGTTGTTGTTGTTGGTTTTAAATTTAGATATACCGTCTCTTACACTCAACATCCCATCATGAAAGACAATGCAAACGTTTTCAGTGTAACTTTTGACAGAAAAACAATATATTGCGATTTTGAGAACCATGTTATTAGCAATCAATTACAAATAAATACCAACAAATTATTAATGTTCCTTTCTTTATTTCAAGCTATGCAATAAACAGTTTGCTTACACTGAGATGTATGTTCTCCGTTTTTCCACGTGGAGTGATAAAATTTTTCGTTCCGGAAGTCGCGTCTCCGGGAAGAATCGGCGCATATATCTTGATACAAACCTGTAAATAGGACGGTGCAAGAACCAGACGGATTGAAAAATGGCTGGAGCAGAGCACATTGTTGAAGAGTGGAGTGGAGTGGCACTGAGCGAAATTTAGTGGAATAAAGAATATAATAAGACCGAGCGGAACAGAACAGAATAGAGCAGAAGAAGATAATAGAATTTACTGAATGACAGTGACGTATATCCAAAATGCAATCTAATGGAGTGTCTTTTTGCGAGATTTGTGAAGTTAGCGGCCTAGCGGCCTGGCGGCGTGAAGTTAGCGGCCTAGCGGCGTGAAGTTAGCGGCCTGGTGGCCTAGCGGCCTGGCGGCGTGAAGTTAGCGGCCTGGCGGCGTGAAGTTAGCGGCCTAGCGGCGTGAAGATGGCTGCCTTTATCACAATTAAGGTTGATCTTAAAAACGGATTGAAATATATTTTTACAGCATATAATGCTATTTGCAGGGGTGTATAAGAAAGTTATCGACATGATTTAGCTTTTATTTTTTAAAATAAATTATTTAACAAAGTTCTAGCTTATCTGCAAAGACGACTCGGAATCTCTTTGTACATTTACTCCCTTGTACTCTATGTAAATTACATTTCAGTTGATGATTAAGTAAAATATCAACAAGAACTAGCTTTGATTTTTTTTAACTTTTCGAAGCCTGGCGGCCTAGCGGCCTGGCGGCCTAAACTTAAAATTTATCATAATTTATGTTTATCTTAAAAACGTCTTGAAATCGATTTTTTCAGCATGTAATGTACATTTCAGGGGTGAATAAGCAAAATATCAACAAGAACTAGCTTTGATTTTTTTTAAGTTTTCGAAGTCTGGCGGCCTAGCGGCCTAAACTTAATATTTATCATAATTTATGTTAATGTGGTGTATGTATCTTCATAGGAAGTAGATTATCGGGTACTTTCTCAAGAAGAAAAATACATGAATGGGTCAAGTAACAAGTTTTAATGAAAAGAGAATAGCTGTTTTTTAAATTTAAAGGCAAATTGATTCCAAATCAAAACTAACTCTGTCATCAAAATGTTTGTTTCTATTTTCAGTGCACAAAGCGAATTCCAAATGTGAAGGAGACGATTTAGAGAAAATAAAACGTTTATGTCGACGATCCGGGCTAAAATTTGATATGGCCGAAACTGCAGAAAATAGGACTCTGGTCTGCGAGTGAGTAAGAAATTAAATATAAGGCAAAGATAATAGATGTTTAAGCATCATATTGTTGGCATTTATACCTGGTCATTTGACATTACTTAGCACACTAGGGTCAATTAAATGACTTGCTGATCACACCAAAGCCTTAAATCAAAAGCCTAGCTGTCACAGGGCAAGTTCTTAGCTTTCATTACTATCCTATCTATTATACGACGGTTTTCTGTTTCAATAACACCACATGCCAACACAGGAGGGTTGTCTTTTTTAACTTAATACATCATTGCTATCATGATATGAGTTTTTAGCTTAATTTACATCCCCAGCTATCACAGGACGATCCTCTCTTTCAGTTGCATCAATAGTCATCACAGCATGAGTTCTCATCTTTAATTTTATTCCTAGCTATCACAGGGCGACTCTCTATTTAATTACACCAATAGCTATCACAGCATATTTTCCCATTTTCAATTACATCCATAGCAATTACAGGGCGATCCTCTGTTTTAATTACATAAATAGCTATTACAGCATGAGTTTTCATCTTTAATTATATCCCTAGCTATCACAGGGCGATTCTCTATTTTAATTACTCCATATATCACTCGCTATATCACAGCAAGAGCTCATATCTTTAATTACATCCTTAGCTATCACAAGAAGATTTTCTTATTCATTTACAGGCTATCACAGGATGGTTTTCTGTTTCAGTAACATCACAAACTATCACAAAACGTATTTCTGTTTCATTTATATCCCTAACTATCACAAACAGGTTTTCTATGTCAATGACATCTCCTGCTATAACAGAATCAATTTTTTTTTTTTGGGGGGGGGGGGGGGGGGAGGGAGTGTTCAATTACAACTCTAACTATCACAGGTGTGTTTGGTTTTGGCTCAGTTACATCCCTAGCTATCACATGTGTTTTTTTCTGTTTAACTTTTCACCCCTGGCTATCACAGGAAGATTTTCTGTTTCAGTTACGATGTTAACTACCCAAGCACGAGTTTTCAGCTTTTGTTGCAACCTTAGCTATCACAGCACGACTTTTCAACTTAAACTACAACACCAGTTATCATTGCACAGATTTTCAGCTTTTATGACAATTCTAGCTATCACAGCACGAGTTTTCAACTTTCATTACAACCATAGGGCGGGTTTTTTTGCATTGATTACTTCCCTGGCTATCACAGGAGTTTTTTTTTTTTTTGTTGTTTCAATTCCAGCCCTAGCTTTCACAGATGGGTTAACCGTTTCAATCACACCCATAGCTTTCACGTGAAGGGTTCCAGCTTTAATTACAACTTGCGCTCATCACACAGCTCATCCCATTTAGGTCTGTCTTAATTCAGAATTATCTTTAACTTTTTGAATTGAAATAGAATATATGCAACTGGTTTAGTGATGATTAAAGACTAGCTGTACGCGCATTTATAACACTCGAAGGAGATGTCCCACATATCACGGTTGAGTGGGGGGAAACAGTTCAGGCAGAACATTTGCACTAATCTCAGGCAAAACTGCGAACAACAATTTACATCTTTAATGTCAGGGCATTGTAATGAACAAGAGTCGAGAGAAAAAGTATGAAACTAAGAAGTATTTTTTAAAGCAATCACTTACTTTGTTAATTTGGGAATCTCTTACCTCAGCATTAATTACTGTTTCAATTTCAGTTGTCTGGAAAGGTTATTCAGATGTATAGATACACATGCCCCGAACTGTGTCAGAATGATGGAAGAAAAGTATGTAGATTTTAGGTATACACCATGGGACTGTCAAGCGACCGAATTCAGGAACGAGGGTGACAACAGGTGCGGGGATGACGTCATATTTAAAGTCAGACTCAAGACAGAGAAAGACGATACAGTTATTGTGCATTCAATTGATGAAGATATTGAATGTTCTAGTGATTCAGGTCGAATAAGTAAGTGATAGCATGACTGCTTGATGTTTCACGTGCTAGTAAAAATGACGTACCCTGTACATATCATGTCTCTCCGTACTCTGTAAAATGTGACAGTATGTTCTGAGAAAAGGAATGTTTAAACTATCTTTAAAAAATCAGTGACTCTGTACTTTGCTTCCTTAATAACATTTTTATGATCTCTTCCCTTTTGATTTTAATGTACATATATATTTTCTTTTGTATATTTTAAACAAAGAAATAATATACAATTGTGATTATGTACAACTGTATCATAAGTCTGACTGTGTAACAAGTTTGTTTTTTGTAAAAGTAAAGATCTCTGTTTACGGTAAAGCTTTCCGAAAAGTCGTAAATGTAAATTATGAAAAGATGTATTTAATCTGCAACTGTTTTTCTAAAGAAAATATCTTCCAAAGGTCTTAATTAAAAAATCTTAGATAATCTGACTCTATTTCAGATTCGAAATATGTGAAAACATGTACAATAGCTCTCGTCTTCAATCTGTGGAAATGGATTTTTACAAGGACATAGCTCTTTTTGTGCCGACATGTAACAGGAACCACTCGCTGATTTCTAGAAGGAACACACTGAGACGTGTTTAATCTAATGACTATCACAGATTATGTAAAAAACACATACTCAGTATTTGCGACAAGTTTCGAAACCACATATCTAAATTGTCATTGTTTCAAAATGATATCAAAGACCCAGTAAGAGTATTTTGTTCAATAAATTGTTGTCATTAAATTGTTGGAAAAACTTCTACTAGTGGCAGTTTATGAACATTCCTGGCATCCTCCCTCCTGGCAGTTTTACTCTTTCAACTAGTCACACTATCCAATGAATAATTGGAATATACTGCAAACAAAAGACAAGGATATAGTTGAGCTAGAAGTAAACCGTGTTTGATTCAAGAGTAAAATTCAAAATACACTTAGATTTATAAAAAGTTGAACAAATAGATAAATGTCAAAATTAAACCAAAAATTATTAAATCTAGAGCATGTATTGAAATATCTTTTAATGGCGATATTTATCCATACATGACGTTTAAAGTCAATCTTCGAGGAGTGGTCGCCACAAAATAACATTTATAAAAATGTCGTTAAGAATTTAGCTTCTGCACATTTCAGCCTGGTTACCTTTCAATTTGAAATGGTCCTGTTTCAAAAAGCCCTCGCATAAAGGGAAATGTTTTGTTTGTCAAAAGAAATGCATGCTGCTAAAAGAATACTCAAGCTGGTGGAGTTGCGAGGCTTCTAGAAGCCCCGTAATCGTACTAGTAATTACTAATACACCGAAGGCTTTCAGAATAGCTTTAGGAAAGTTGGACTTTTGAAAGGTATTGGAATTGTACCGATTTCCCCCCTTCAATTGATATAGAATGATCAGTAACGCTTTTTTTCCTATTTCTGGAAATAGCAAATGCGCTGATTTTAAAAGGTCACTAAATGAACTGGTTTAATGAATAGTGCATATGTTATTACTCAAATTCTGAATATCTCTGGATGCTGAATGGTTTTTAGGCACAGGGTGGAGTGGTGTGAACTATAAGAGTAGATAAAACTCAAACATCTAAAAAGAACTAGGGGTGTCTCTGGAATGGGATGCTTTCTGTATCTTGCACTTCCCCCACAACATAAAATAAGTAATTTATTCAGGGGGCGTCGGTTATATGGGCAACCTGTACTGACGATAAATAAGCTCAATCAGATAGATATAAATCTAAAAGACAGCAGACGACAAAAGACCTATACCACAGTACGTTGGTATTGTCAATAAATCGGTAATTTTGGAGAAAAATATGTCGATTTTAGTGGCCATTTATGTCATAACCTTGTTTACAACATGTGATTTTCGAAAAGCATGGACCTTGCAAACCTTTGAATGACGTATTCGATAAAGAGTATTCGGTCAGTTTGAGAAAAAAAAAGAAAAAGAAAAGAAAATGGAATTTTATCTTTAAAGGGCCTCTATGCAGATCTACAAAAAAATCATACATGGCAAAGCCTTTCATCCTTTACAGAAAAATTGTAATAGGACCGAATATTCGTTTACTGTGTTTGAAATTTACTGGAACTAGCGAGTCATGTGATTAAGGTAGTTAAATAAGATGAATTAACACAGTATAATACCTGCAATTCAACACAAAATAATCATATGGTAATCAACAACTTAATTCTCTATCCTTCAACTTTGAGAATGATTATTAGCGCGAAGGCGGCCATGGGTGGCTATCACGACCAGGGGAGCGTTAATTTACATCGTTCAGAAGTAGAAATCTGTCGAAACAAAAGCTTAGATGGTTATGTTCTGTTACTGAGCATCATCTTATGTTACGTCTCTGTTATATGTGAAGTGTGTCTAATTATTGTACACTTGAGAAGCGTACATATAGAGCAGATGATATGACTGAAATCTTTGAAAGGATTACAAAACATAATTCATATGACATAAACTACATTTATTGGCATTCGTTTTTTTTATTATCAAATGATTACCAATATTGCCTTTAAATAAAAACGGGAATGTCATGTGTGGGCTGAATTGTTCATTTTCCTAAAAATAGAACCCGGGATTCAGGACTGACGCAACTGAACTTAATATTACCACCTGTTCGGTGTCATCATATCCAAGAGTGTAGACTAACAGGTATAGGGCAGCGACCCGTTTTCACTAAAGCGATGAATAAAGGTAAATCTAATCTATTCATAAAAGTAACTTGTTTAAAATAGTAAATCCTCAAAATAAACAAAGTGTTATAAACGTAATTGTTAAACTTCATCTATAATGGAAAAGAATGCCCTTTTTATCTGATATTTACTTTGAGGATTAGTTTGTTTACATCACGTGACCATTTAACGCGTTGTTCTGACATCCTCGGCTTTTATCCTCATATTAAGCTAAAAGTACAGATACACCTCAATACACTTAACGTAGTATTGAAATGAATTGATTTTTTTATGCTCACAAGGGTATGACTGCCTTTCTATTTATATCCATCAAAACTAGGTTATACGTGTAAAATACGGAATGGTTTATAGCCTTTACTTTACTATATAAAAGATGAGAATAAGTACACGAATTATAATTGAAAATTTATATTTCTTTAGAAACTTGAAGCTAAACCGGTTAAAATTCTGTTTGATTAACAAGCTGATTTAGTGTTTGGAAAGAATGAATTTTTTACGTACACATAAGAAAACCGTGGCTTTGGGTGCAGTTGTTCTTGGGGCTATGTATTATTGCAAGAAAAATAAGAGGGAAAGGTGAGTTTTTCTTCTTTTTTTTTTCAAAGCGTATATATGTATATTTTCTAGCCATTTCAATAATGCACACATAAGTGCTTAAATGAGAGTTCTAATCTAGTTTTTGTATCTAATATTTACACTTTTCTTTCCGTTTGTTTTTGTATCATTTGCAAAAATGAGACATTTTATTTCGCAATTATATAGCTACATAATCATCACTATTTTTACTAAGTTAAACTCTAATGGTTTTAACTTTACTAGCTCTAAAGATTAAATATTCAACGGGCTTCTTGTCATTAAACATATACAGTTTAATGTTGTAAAATTTAAACTTGTTTAGGTTTCGGGTTTTATCTGCAAATCGCCAAAATATCTGTCCTTGACTGCTGTCATATAAAGTGTAAACAAAACCGTCAAGTTTTTTTATGTCAGTTACATGGGATCGAACCTTTTATCCTCGGTAAGCCAGAAATAAATGCCGGCATAGAAGTATTGTTTTATTTCTGTCAAAATATGAAATCTTAAATATATCGTGAATTCTTGTTAAGCTTTTTAAATTGCACTTTAAAAGATAAGAAAGGTATAACTATAAATCAAATAAATCTTGCTTAAAACCATTTCTTTTGCAGACAATGCGGCGTGGACTATCCGCGTGACACGGTCATACTGCATACGTGGGCGAGAATGAAACTTGTCCCCAACATTGACACTTTTTCCATGAAACTAGAGACATATCTTAGAGTTAACAACATTCCCTACCAGGTAAAGTATCGTTATTAAGATACGACTGCGTCGAAATCTGCTTACAACACGAATATCATGTAACACTTTACTATTGATGTGATTAACCTACTCAAAACCGTGAATTTAGCTAGATGAGTTCTGAGAAGCCAACTTTTTGTTCTAAAGTTTTTCATCTGAAGTTAACTGATTTAAACTTTTTCATTGTTTGGGAGAAACGTCCTTGCCACTCATATTCCGCTCCTAGTTAAGACTGTTTCTTACCCATTTGACTCTTACCAACTGTGGTTATCGAACCAACGACCTCCAGATAGAGAGTCCAGTGTTCTTGCTCTCGACCACAACTACTCCATTTTGAAAAAAAATGTGTATTTACACATTTATAAAAATGTAACTTATATGCATAGTAACAAATTTATAAAATGTGTTAAAATTACTCGTTTCATTAGTTATTTTATCTACTTTGACATGTACATCGATTTATTTTATAATCATTGAGGCTTTTATGAATTAATGATATGAACATTGATTGATTGATTGATTGATTGATTGATTGATTTTTAAGTTTGACGAGAATTATGAACATGGACCGGACAAGAACAGTTGTATTCCTTGGATTGAATATAACGGCACGAGACTTGCAGACACAAAGGTGATTATACGATACCTCAACGGAGAGTTAAACACAGACCTGAATGAAAAACTCAACCCGGAAGAAAGGTCAAAGGCCAAGGACACGCAGAAGTGGCTAGAGGAACACACGCATTGGTAAGTTGTATAATTATAGCGTGATAAGTACGCAGCAATCAGAGGCAAAATAACTATGTACAACTAAATTTAAGTTTTTTTAGAATGGACAGGTTTATTGCTGATTTTGACAAATATTTATTTCAGCAGTAAAATTGAATTTAAGTTTCAGTATTATAACTCCCCTACTACTTTGGCCTTGTTAACTTTATTTCGAACAACTAAGCTAGCACAAATGTGTTTGTTACTTGGTCTGTGCTATGGAAATTTGAGAGTGAAACCACTTATGTAAATACCGTTTTCTACGAAGTGGAAATCTAGAAACAAAAACAGTAGCATATGCCGGTAAGTCTACTGACAGATTTGAATTTACAAGGTGATCGAAATGAAATTATTGAAGAAAATAAAAAGAAAAAAAGGGCGAGAAAAATGAAAATTGTATACGGGAAGAAAGATAAAAATAATTCAGAGAAAATTGAATAAAGATGGACTTACAGAGAGAGAAAAGAAGGATATAATGCCTCTTGATCGAAAAAAAGCATTTAAGTTGTACTATGATTTATGGTAACCTTGACCTTTTGATTTCTAGGGTACAATATCACTCACGCTGGTACATTTATTGGGATGACATGTTGGTCAATGTGTTTGGATGCCCACCAGCGATAAACAAACTTATCAGGAGACCAGCGAGATGGTATCAAAAGAAATTGACAACGGAAGCTGGCATTGGTTGCCATAGTGACGAAGAGGTTCTGAATATGTTGGTTGATGACATAAGAAAGTTTTCAGAAATGCTAGGTAAGTTGTTAGTTAATGGAAATCGTATGTCAACACTGTATTGTTAAGACCTTATGTAGTAGCTGTTGGTTACATGTACCGGTATAACCGATAATATTCTTTCTATTCTGAAGGGTCGAATTTAACTATTCATTAAACCGTACCAATTTTTACGAATTTGTTATTATAATGGTGATACCAACTATACAGCGACTTTGGAATAATGTCAATGGTTTGGTCACTGAGTTACGACCTAAAGTCTGAGTCACAAAAGGCTGGCATTCCCTAAATAAAATTGTCCGCAAAGGCAGTTTTGTACACATATCAATGAAAATGATGTCTCGAGATCGATTAAATCTAACATGTTGTCTTCATTAATTTCGGATTCGTTTTCATTTTAATATGATAAAAGTTATAATACTACATATTATATCATATGTTAGTATATTAATCTATTATGCCTTAAAGGTGACAAGAAGTACATAATGGGAGACCAGATAACAGAAGTGGATTGCACAGCGTTTGCCATTCTGTCTCAAGTGCGCTGGTGCTCGCCGAAAACCTGTCCGGGGCATCAGCTTTTAACAGGTAAGCAAGCCTTCTTGATTTGTCTCGTATTTTCGTAGTTTTCAAAGCTATCTTGGCTAAGGAGTATCAAAAAGAGACCTCTATCCCTGAAGATTACCTTGCATTTTCATTATATAAGGAGTAAATACAAAGATGAGGAATTCAGAAAATATCTCCCGAGTTTAAAAGGTGGCCACTAAACGCTAGTTTCACTTTTGAAAGGAAAGGAGGAGTTGAGAAAAGGCATTGTTTTTGGACATATCTCTCTTAAAAATATTTGGTAACACAGTAGAATAATTTCAAAGCATTTTGTTACACATCATTATCATGATACAATATGTGTTTTCAGGTGGAGAGGTGCAAAATGTAATTGACTATATGGATAGAATCAAAGCCACTTATTGGTCGGATTGGGAGGAGATTATGAAACATGCAAAATGCAACACAAAATGCTTTCAGAACAGTGACAATTCAAAATAGCAGCCATTTCTATGTAAAGTCTTTAACAGATTAATGCCTAGTGTCTGCAAAAGAAGACTTAGGCAGACAATGCAGACTGTAGCGTCTGATCGGAGTCTACACTGTTTCCTTAAACAAGTTGCTTCCCTAAATAGAATGAAATTGAAAATTCATACCAGAAACAATTTTAATTGCAACTGGGCTCGTCTAATTGACAAGGATGGCATAATTCACCAGACATAAATAGGTTAATGTTATCCCACGATATAGAACCAAAGAAAAGCCGTCAGAAATTAAAGACACTTGAATAGATCAAAATGTTGAAGTGAAAATTACAAAGTAGACAAAAACCTATTGATTTCCATTAACTATTACTATTCGGATATTCGTCATATCACGAACACACCGGAAACGGTATGAAGTATCATATATAAGTGAGGAATTCTGTTCAAATTCAGAATCTGGCAAAATCACAAGCGACAGTTTGGGCAAACAAGACTACTTATTTTTTGTAAAGTTCTATCACGAATGGAAGTGTATTTGATTTATCTTATAGGTGTAAAGTTCTATCACGAATGGAAGTGTATTTGATATATCTTATAGGTGACGTAATGGAGTTTCGTGTTCCGAAACAAAAAAGAAGGTTTTTTTTTTATATAAATGCGTTATGAATCTCAGTCTTATCCATTAGTGTCAATTTAAGGGCACATGGACGGACATTATTTGTCTGTTTCCAGACACTACGCAGGTCATTTTATGATATTTACAAGTTATTTGCTATTCATGTAGCTGTTGTTTCAGATATCTTATATTTGTTTTATTGTTGATTTGATTTGCTATTTTCACTATTACTTTCTTGCTATTTCTTATTGTTTTTAACGTTTAAATGTTTAACATAACTATGTGTTATTGTTTTTTTTTTAAAACTGTTTTTTATATACTAGACTATTTTGTAGATAAATTGTGAGAAAACTTGTTGTTAATAAGAATTCCATGTATTAAGGGGCAGATTTATTAAAGGTTACTCATCACATTATCCATTTAATGTTATCTATGGAGGTCCACATCTTAAGTTGTTTGGTGCGAATATAATGCTACGTTTGATATTGAAAAAGGAATGTGGATATCGTATCCAAAATGCTCCCATTCGGGGGCGGGGGTGCGGGGGACGGAGGGGTGGTGGGAGCACGAGTCCTGCACAGAAACAAACATCTTGTGTGATGGATATAATCAAACAATATCAAACTGAACAATGGGTCTACCTTTGATCTTTAATGGACACTTCTACATTTGAACGATGATCTTCAATGAACACGGTCTATACACACACATATGTAAAATATATGAACATTATTATTTTTACATTATTTCTAACAACTGTAACAGAACTGAAACTTGAATGCAATTGTTTTTTTTTGTTCCATGATCATGCAACACAAACTGACCATTAAAAACATTTAGACAATATAAACTAATTCAGTGGTTCCAGTCAGTTATGACACCAGAATAATGTTTTCAAATTTCTGAATGTAAACGTCATATTTTCATCAAAACGTCATGAAATTGTCGTGTAGATGTTCTTCCAAAATTTCTATCATCTTAAAAACTCATCCACACTATGGACAAACAATAGAACATCAGTGATTAAATTGTTTTTAAGTTTTATGCCTTTACTGGTGGATATCCTTGTCCATACTTTGCTGTGTTTTATTTTTTTAACTCTACAATCTGCATAATATATTTTTGTTACAAAATTTACAATACTATGATGTAAAAAAGGTTACATTTGTATGAAAGGTTGAACGGTACTTAAGTACTAGCTAGGGTCGTAAAGTCATTTAGGCCTTCATACTTACAGGTTGATGTTAATTTTCAAAATTAATGTAGCCCCGTTATTTTTCGTTTCTATGTGTGTTTTTAATTATTATTACCAAAACAGATGGGCCTCAAATATACGGTTTACTTCATGCGCGTTTGTCTTGTAGTCGTGGGCCGGTTCAAACCTGGGACCTATGTCGGACCTGGTAGGCGTGAGTATTGTACAACTGAGCTATCACAATTTGCGCGCACCTATTGGGATGACCGTCCATCTGCAAGGTGCAGGAAAGATCAAGAAGAGGAATCATTTAAAGTATGTTACTGTATTGGCATAGTTCCGCCAACCCACTAAACTTATCTCTACCTGCCAATTAGCTCTGTTCACAAATGAGTAAACTTAACGCGTCTGTATGGAATTCTTATAGATGCATGAAACCCATCAACTTAACAAATTAACTTAAGACGGCGTATTGTCCTTTAACAAATTTGTTTAACATTCCGATGCCGGTACTTGTTCTATGGATACCGTATACCAGGTTTTACATTATCTTATTGCTTTACGATACCGATTTTGACCTTGGCCGTGTTTTTACCCATGCACATGTGTTTACTGTTTATCTAATTAATAAAGATGGATTCTGCTCGTGAATTTATACAGGATAACAAGTATTACATAGCTACAGGGGTTGTTTTACTCGGTTCTACATGGATATTGACGAAAAGGTTTCGAAAACGTACAAGGTTAGTTATTGTCGTGAGATAGTACATAGTACATACATACAGTACTGTACGGTTATAGTTTCGTTCAAAATTATGTAGTAACATAGGGCTATGATATAAGTGTAAGAGATATTTCAGAAGTCTTTTTTGACATGTTAAACGTATAACCAAGAAGTTATTTGTAATATATTTTATGGAAGATGCTTGCTCTAATGCCTCCATCGCTATTGATTTTGGCATACTAATTGTATTTTAACCTCTAGATCAACTGGCCAATACATGTATGTGACTAATGCCTGGTCGATGAAATAGACTGGCTGATTTGTACCAGTGTATTATATGTTGTATGTATCATAATAACGGTTTCAATATTTGGAATACATTGGCGATTTAAGTTATTCCAGATATGATTTTACGTAAAAGCGTTGCTTTAATTACAATGTACAATGTAGTTGTATTTTGGAATACTGTGTTGTATACGATGAACTTACTATGCACAAGTCTAAATAAAGTATCTCTTCTGATCTGTTATGTTCCTAAATTTGTCAAGTAGATCTGTCATTTAGTGCTGGAAAACGTACAATTATCCATTTATCCATTGAATGTGACATAAACGAAAATAGAATGACCATATAATGAGGTACAAATCTTCAAGGGTTAACTAGTCAACATGTTACTTGAAATAGTAACGGGGGTAGAAAACATGCTTGATTAAACTAGTCATATATTTTTCAAACAATTTCTTCAACTGCTTTTATAATTTCTGTGCAAATATTGAAAGATAAAAAAAATGTTCAGTGTCCCTATTTTTTTTAACTTGCTATTTTAGAAAAGGCAGATCTACTGTAGACTACCCCTAATTCAATGTCATTTTTGCACGTGTCTTTTTTGTTTGATTATTATTGTGTTCTGTTATGCAGGGTATGTGGTGTAGACTACCCCAAGGACAAGGTCATACTGCACGTGTTCCCGAGACACACTGCACGTATACCTAGTATGGGGCACTTTGTGATGAAATTGGAGACCTACCTCAGGATACATAAAATACCATTCCAGGTAGGTTTTTGAAAAAAGGTGAATTGAGAACTGGAAAGGCAGGGAGGTATAAACTTAATTTTGTTAGTTAATGTATTAATCAGTATATCAAAATGATGATGATGATGATGATGATGATAGGAATGAACTATATTTGAAACGCTTTCCTATTAAGAAGTTATAAAACATAATACTTTTTAAAATATGAAATGCAATGTCAGTGTGTGAACTAAAACAGTTTGCAGGACTGTGTTTACACATTCAGTTGAACTGAAAATGTTAATGTTTGTTGCAAAACATGTCACTGAATGTTTATCTCTAGTATTAAGCTTGCAAATAAATGCAATGCAAATATTGACATGAACTTCGTGAAGTGTGCGAACAGGAATGCTGTGAAGACAACAATCTTGTGTCAACGGTCCAAGTTTAAAACTTATTTATTTTACATCAATTGGGAAGCAAGTTCTTGCAACTTATATTTATCCTTCTCGATGACTGCTTCCTTGATTCAAACCAATACTCGCGCCGAAAGTGAGGAATGTGGAATGTCACTGGAGACTCTCACCCCTGGTGGGTTTCGAACCAGCGGCTTCCGGTTCGGGAGTCCGGCGCCTTAACCCCTCGACCACTGCTTCTCCTCTATTTCAAAGGTCAACTGATGTCAAATTCATGCGATCACCTGACTTTTTAATAAAACACATTTTTCGAGTCCTAATAATATGTGAAGATATTTTCAAGGAAGGAGATGAAAACGGGATCAGACAGTCCGAAACATTTCAAATAAACTCAACGAGTAAAAGGTGAATGTTATCTAACGAGCAAATACTTTGTTATTTTACCTTAGAAATAACGTTTGTCTTGTGATAAGCAAAAAAAAGTACACCTAGACTTTACTGAAATTTTGTTGGTAGCGGACATCAACGGACACTCACACACGCTTTCCTTAGCTGTAATAAATTCATTAAATCAAATTATGTGAGTTGAATTTTTTGAACTGCTATACTCATTTTTGCACATGCGCATTTCAGCTGGATTTCAACTTTGCAGGAGGTCCTAAGAATAAGACGCCATGGATTGAATATAACGGTGTAACCATGGGTGACTCGCAGCTTATTATGCAGTATTTCAACAAAAAATTCAATGTTGACATGAACAGCCACCTTAGCAAAGAGGAACGAGCCATTGCATGGGCGATACAGAAATGGCTAGAAGAATACACATATTGGTTGGTACCTGGCTTTATAAAAACATTGAGTGTCTCAATACCCGTCTTTGCAACTTGAACGGCCGCGTTACCATTTTTTAAATCATAAATCCCTTTATTTGATATATTTTTTTGTTAAAACAGAAATCGATCAGTCTATATTTTAAAATTTTATACAAGAAACCTTTGAAGTCTGCGATTATGTTACGGAAATAAGTCAGTTTTCATGACTTGTTATACAATATGTTAAACGGTTCTTTAGATATGAATGAATGAATGTGATAAATGCGCATAATATAGTCTGTGTGTTATTAGGTCATATGCAACTGGACTACTTATCCGTTTTAAAAGACACTGCTCATCTATAATAAATCAGTTACTCTTTGGCACTTTTTCATGTCATGAAACCGAGACCTTAGAAAAATTCCATTGAAAATATAGATTAAACTTGTACAT
This sequence comes from Cyclina sinensis, assembly GCA_012932295.1. Lineage (NCBI taxonomy): Eukaryota > Metazoa > Mollusca > Bivalvia > Venerida > Veneridae > Cyclina > Cyclina sinensis. The sequence continues at coordinate 7,181,986 of JAAONU010000008.1, forward strand.
TTCCCACAATACGTAACATATTTTTACATGAAAACGTTTCCTTGAATTTCTTAATGAAAATGTACCCGGTAACGTGTTTCCTGATGTACATTACTTTCTATTTTCCATGCAGGTTGAACGTCCATACACGTTGGAGTATTTTCTTCGAAGATATGCTTACACAGATATTAAATGTGTCAAGATGGGTGGTATCATTTATGAAGCTTGTGAGAAAACCAAAAATAGAACGAACAACGTATACGGTTGGTATTGGTCGCCATAGTGATGAAGAAGTCCATAAAATGATGGTGAATGACCTTCGAATGTTCGCTGACATTCTAGGTATGAATTTTATGCTAGAAAATTTAGTCGTTACTTGATAATGTGAAGAAATAAGCTTTTCGAGACTGAAACGGGGTTTCAAAATAATCTTGATTCTTTTTTATGCTATTTGGCTGATTCTACGACACTTTTTGAGTTGTACAGTTCAGAAATTATATTTGTTTAGTGTAAAGGGGTGTATGTATTCGTTATCTTAATCTTAACACTTTTGCTAAAATGCAGTGGGGACTCAGTCATATTTAAATCACTTTCATGACATCACGGAATTCAGAACCATTACCAATCACCTAAAAGATAAGCCTGTGACTTTTCTCTGAACCAGTTAAAAAATTTTGGATTTGGGTACTAGTGGCATAAAATATTTTCGACCAGGGACACATCTTTGCAGCTCTGACTGCAATTCGAGCGCGGGGCCGATCGACCTTACGCAAATGCCACTGAGCCATCAGAGTCTGTTTTTTTAGCTTAAAAACACGAGAACTTGATGATCATTGTGCTTTTCTCGTTGTCACATAGAGGGATCGGTCTAAGGACTTTAGACAGAACAAGAAACAATTTGTGGTAGCACTTACTTCAGGTAATTATTAACAGGAGAGATTGTTAGTATCAAGTGACCTTTTTAGCTTAGTTTGACCGTAGTTTCCTCTATATTTACAGGAACCAAGAAGTATATTATGGGAGATAAGGTAACAGAGACTGATTGTGCTGCGTTTGGTGTGCTGTCCCAGATCCGCTGGTGCACACCCGAGTCCGATCCCGGCCACCAACTGTTAACAAGTAAGGCTTTCTATTTTAAGTTTTGAACAGATTTTTAACAAAAAGTAAAAACGTTGAAAGCGAAAAAACTCCAAATGCTATTTAATAAAGAAGATATAGCCTCAGTTTTACTCCCTGAAATAATGTTTTAAGTGAAATCGCCTTACATTGATACATTGATATCCACCAGTAAAGGCATGAAACTTGATAATGATTTGATCACTGATGTTTTATTGTTTGCCCATAGTATGGATGAGTGTTTAAGATGATAGAAATTTTGAAAGAACATCTACAAGGCAATTTCATGACGTTATGATGAAAATATGACGTTTTCATTCAGAAATTTGAAAACTATGTTAGGGTGTCATGACTGACTGGAATGTTTTAAAATTCACTACAGCATTAATACACTAAAATTGTGTTAATTTGATATAGAAGGCTATCCACTTTAAAACTGTTCAACACCGACTCTATGTAAGGACTGATATAAGAACATTTGGTGAGACCGTTGTACTAGTAATATTTGATTGGTATAGTGATTCGCTCAGTATCATTCTAGTAATATTTGATTGGTATAGTGATTCGCTCAGTATCATTCTAGTAATATTTGGTTGGTATAGTGATTCGTTCAGTTAATCATTCTAGTAATATTTGGTAGGTATAGTGATTCATTCAGTTAATCATTCTAGTAATATTTAGTTGGTATAGTGATTCGTTCAGTAACATTCTAGTAATACTTGGTTGGTATAGTGATTCGTTCAGTAACATTCTAGTAATATTTGGTTGGTATAGTGATTCGTTCAGTAACATTCTAGTAATATTTGGTTGGTACAGTGATTCGTTCAGTAACATTCTAGCAATACTTGGTTGGTATAGTGCTTCATTTAGTTAATCATTCTAGTAATATTTAGTTGGTATAGTGATTCGTTCAGTATCATTCTAGTAATATTTGGTTGGTACAGTGATTCGTTCAGTAACATTCTAGCAATACTTGGTTGGTATAGTGATTAATTCAGTTAATCATTCTAGTAATACTTGGTTTGTATAGTGATTCGTTCAGTAACATTCTAGTAATGTTTGGTTGCTATAGGGATTCGTTCAGTATCATTCTAGTAATATTTGGTCGGTACAGTGATTCGTTCATTATCATACTAGTAATATTTGGTCGGTATAGTGATTCGTTCAGTATCATTCTTGTAATACTTGGTTTGTATAGTGATTCGTTCAGTAACATTCTAGTAATGTTTGGTTGCTATAGTGATTCGTTCAGTATCATTCTAGTAATATTTGGTCGGTACAGTGATTCGTTCGTTATCATTCTAGTAATATTTGGTCGTTATAGTGTTTCGTTCAGTATCATTCTTGTAATACTTGGTTTGTATAGTGATTCGTTTAGTAACATTCTAGTAATATTTGGTTGGTATAGTGATTCGTTCAGTAACATTCTAGTAATGTTTGGTTGCTATAGTGATTCGTTCAGTAACATTCTAGTAATATTTGGTTGCTATAGTGATTCGTTCAGTATCATTCTAGTAATATTTTGTTGATATAGTGATTCGTTCTGTATCATTCATATTTACATGATTTTTGAGGAAATTGAATGCGCTAAATTTAATGGTATGCCTCTTTGATTTTGATGAAGGTAATACTTTGATGATAAAAATATATTTTTTTCACTTTTAGGTGGAGAGTTGAAGAATGTTATAGATTATTTGGACAGAATAAAGGACACTTACTGGATGGATTGGGAGGACATCTTGGCAGCTGTAAAGAAATGAAAACAATGTCTCTTTTCTATGCAATGATAATGCGGGTAAAGACAGAACTGTTTACTCCTACTATACATGATTAAGACTTTTTATTATATATAGTTATCGCACAGTGACCTGTCGCATCATTTCTTTTTAAATTGTTGTGCCATATGTTTTCAACGATATTTTGGAAGTAAGATTCGGAATATTAGTCATAGACTGTAAAGGTCCATTAGCTAATGTGTCAGACAAATTATTTATATTCTGTATATGTGTGTCCAAACATAGAACTTTTTCAGTTCATTGAAATCTTTATACCATTTTGGTTGTGCTATGTAAACTGTCAGTTTCTAAATTTATACCCGCAGAAATAGCTTTCACTTCGGTGATGTTTTATTTTTTACAAATACACGTGTTGATAAAAGTATTACCAAATATATTGTCATTGTACAAAAATATTGATCACATTGGAAATGCATTTGTAGCTTAAATGCAGTTTGGCAATTAATACATCCGCAGATTATACGAACATAATGTATTTTATATCTTGAAAACAAGTTTTGGTAAACGCTTCGAGTTCTAGAAGAAATATTTATCGCACAAGTTTGAGAGGTATTATTGTCCATTCAGACATAAATAAATGAACATAAAAAATTCAGAAACATATTTTTCATAAAAACATTGAAAAAAAAACAAGACGAAATCCGCTAAAAAGTTGAGATACTACAAAGAAAGCTTGAAATTACGAAACATATCATCATGAAATGAGCGGCTGTACGTCATAAACTCTTTCGAGTTTGCATTTTTTTGAAGAGGTATTTTGCAAAAAAAATGAATCACAGAAGTTACAAATGGTATAAGACAAAATATTGTGTATTTCCTTGAAGCAGATGGTAGCGTTGTCTAACCCGTGCATTTATCCTTGGTTACAAAGACAATCAAATTTATCTAAAAATCTTAGAAAGGGATCTTAAACTGACCAAGTTTTCTGTACACATTACTAGTTATTTCCCTTTATATTAAACGTTCTTATATTACTCAGGGAAAGTATTGAATTTATATTAGGAAGTGTAGAAGTGTTTTCAAGAAGTTCCAAAATAAAATGACAGACTAGTAATAATAAGTTATTCGTTTCTTTCTTTTTTATATAGAACAGAACAGAACGTATATGATGTTGTCACCTTGTTAGCTTTCTGGTAATAGCTATGTGTCTTGGTAAAAACACATTTTGCTTATATTAAGCTATAATTTTTTTTATATATATTTATGCTTTGTTGATGCACGATTTATAAAGCTTTATCACCAAGAAAATTATCAACTGAAATTGGAAAAAAATACTACAATATGAGTGGACAAAATATAAAATTTCAACTACAATGGGGGACATCAGTGGATTATCTACCCTGAATACTCTCTAATATTAACTTGGTCCTTCCATTTGGATTCCTCTGCTTTCATCGCTGTTTTCCTTTATGGTATGGTGATAATTACACCTTATTGCACATAAAGTTTGTTTTTTTATATTCCTAACTTTTAATTTAATATGTAATTGACAATTTTCACAACTGAAAGTCAAGACTATCACAAAGAGAAACAAGGATAAAGTCAGAGGATTCCAACTGAAAGGACCAAAGTGCAATTTGGATTACCTCTGATGTTATCTGAGTAAGGGAGATAATTTGTTATCAGCAATGTCTCTAATTGTTCCATATCGGTGTAGTGTACACTCTACTTTATCAAACCGTGCAGGTTCTCTGCCCCGCCTGCACTTTAACAGAACAGAACAACAGAACATATGATACTCATAGTTATGAATAACAGACTCCCGCTGAAAACAACCACATTGTGAAATGGGGAGGGAACGTTATACAAAGTCAGTTGTGCAAATGGATTTTTTTTTATTATTATTATTTCGATAGACTACTTAAAATAATTTGTACAATGAAACGCAAAACCAAAAAAGTTACAGAATTTTTAAGGTCACAGGTGAAGAACAGAATTTTGTAATAAAAAAAATAAACAAAACAATCTATACAAAAATAATTCAGGCATTTTTACAGTCTTGTAAAATGGATATAAAATATATTTTCATTTCATTTCATTTTACACTTAGGAGTCATATGTTCTCGAGAAATCTCGCGAGATCAGGGGAGAACATCAAATACGATGTTTGTGGATGGTGGTTGAACTTATTTCAACTGCTGAAGAGTTCCGTGTTCTCGAGGAAACTAACGAGGTTATTTAAAGGATCGTGTGTTCTCTCGCAAGATCAGCGACAGAGTCAAATATTGTCGAGTGACCTCGCGAAATAACTTAGGAGTCACATTTTTTCGAGTAACCTCGCGCGATAACTTGGGTATCACATGTAGTCGAGTAACATCGCTAGATCATTCAGGAATCGTGTATTAATGGATAGCAAGATTATTATTATGATCCAACTGGATTATTAAGCGTCAAATGGCGAGAAATGTCTCGGTATAATTAAGAATTCACATGTCGAGTAACTTTGCAAGATAACTTAGGAATCACATGTTGTCGAGCAATCTCGCGAGATCGTTAGGAGATTTGACGAGACGTGGGCCACGCCTCTGTATGTGTGTTACAGCAGGTCGAACATGCTCGGCTTGTTTCTCTCGTGGCATAGAAGGTTTCTGTCCTAGCAGAAGCAGAATATTGTCCACAGTATCACAGAGCTGGTTCTCAAAATTTTGCATTCGACTGAAAAAAATGGCGTAAATATTATTGTAAACCCTCTATGAACAAGTTGTTAGGTTCAAAACTAAAGAGTCCAATGTTATACATAGTAGATCTATGTAATTTTAGGTTCAAAACTACAGTGTCCAATGTATGTAATTTATATATAAATGGAGCACACGAAACTAAAAACAACCTTGTAAAATGCGTATTGTGAGTACCGCCATCTTTTATATAAGAGTTGTTAAAAGGGCTTTTGAAATTCATACAAATCAACGGACCACATACGTCTTCAGATTATTGTTAATGTTGTGGCAAATTCGATTATTTGTTACTCATTACATTTTGTATAAAAGAGGATTTGGCAGCCATATAGGTCAAAATGAAATTTTTGCTTTTTTTTTGGAACAATATCTTAATGTATGTGTATAAGTATAGCTTAGAGTTGGGGTGTTTTCAGTAATCTCAGATATTTGCTTTGTTTCATTCTGTAAGAGGGAAATTAAAAAAAAAACTCTAGCACAACATACTTTGCTAATTGGTTAAGTTTGCTGTCTATATCTTCATAGTTGGACTGCGATGATTTTCCCGCACTACTAGGTGGCGCTGAATCACTGGTATCCAATGAATGTGGACGGCTACTAGTGGGTGCTGCGTCTGACGGTTCCCAGCTAAAATGGCTGGTTCCACCCGAAATTGACTTGGGGACAGATGAAATTGCTTCAAAGAGAAATCCTTGCATATAATAAAACAACAGTTATTATAATATAATATTATGGCAACAAATTATTTCTCATTAACTAGACAGAAAAATCCGAAAATGTTACTAAAAATAGCCGTGGTGGAAAATCTTATCTCAAATGGGCTTATCTCGAATGGCTTTAGAATGCGAACTACTTTTTGTATTAAATGAGAGGGGAAAAACACTGGTAAATAAAAATACGAAAATGATAATGATGGTACGACACGGGTTTTTATTCAGCAAACTAGAAGCAGCTTATTTATAGATTTAATGATTATTACCTGTGTCACTAGACGTCGGACGACTCCTGGTCGGTGAACGCCCAGTGCTTTCATTTTGCACGCGTCTCTTTACGCCTTTATCTGTAAGTGTAAAACATATGTCTCATTTTAAAAAGGTTGGATGAAACTTCTTTGCGAAATGAATTAGGAGATGAATATAAACATAACTGTTTCACATGTCAGACATCCAGAAATTAGTTTTTTTCCAACGAATGTTTAAGAGACTTCTCATTAGGAACTTTGACCTCAACAGCTAAAATTGATAGAAATTAACTTCTATTAATATGGTACAATATGCATTCACATATGAACAACAATATGAATCTTCATAAGTATAAAAACCGCACGTTTCACTGATCGGTCCGCAAAATCTCTATCAATGTCACTATATGCTTGCTGAGGAGAGATTTCGAATGCTTTAGAAGTCGGATCGTCTTCACCCATCTGCGGTCCGGAATTTTTTCTTCTCCTTCGCCAGTTGGATCGACCTGTCCGAAAATACGACAAACATGAAACTTATACCTTAAATTCTTATATTGTCATTGTTTTCTTTAAAGCATGAAACTTTTTCTCATTTTAAAAATACTTTCCAACAGAAATCCTTATTTTTTTTCCTTTTTCAGCTCACGACATCTGGTATAATTTTTGAGATTTTGCCAAAGTGTTTTAATTTAGGTCCATTTACCTCATAGAATCAAAAGACATAAAATGCTGAAAACCATATACTAACCCTCTGAGTCTCCTCTCCTTGCTTTTGATTGCATATGAGGTCTTTTTTGGCGTATGAATCGCAATGTTTCGTCATCCATCTTTGATGTCTTTCTTGTTTCAACGAGCGTCCCCTGTAACACAGATTTCACATTAAGTTAAATATATGCATAAATAAAGTAATGTTTTTGTTTTACATCCAGCTTTTACGCTGAAAGAAATGAGGTCAGAATTTTTACGCCTTTTAAACTTGTCCTAATTGTCTCTTTATTCATCTCTCAAAGAAAAAAAACCATAGACCGTATTGCTAATTAAAAAAACCTTATCATGGCTTATCAATATTAATACATATAATACATACCCGTTTAAGATTAAATGTAACTTGAATTTTATCCATGAATTCTTTCTTGAATTCGGGATAAGTATCAAGTGTTTTCTTCAGCACGTGTAATTCGATCTTGTTTATATCACAGTAGCTTAGGGCACGTGCAAAATACAAAGATTTTCCGGAATTTTCTAGGTCGGTCAAATCCCCTCCAAATATATCATCTTTTCCTGTTTTTAGAAAATATGAAGCAAAGTAACTGTTATTTTTGATATTTGAAAATTTCAGGGGATTCAGAAGGCAAAAAAAAAAACGCTGCAAAATCAATAGCAAGCATGAAACACTATAGTATCTTATAATTTTTCATGAGAATCAAGAAGCTACATTATTTTCGGAAATGGCTTTACAAAATCTTAAATAATTGAAATTTTAGGGAGTTTTTTTTAATTCAAAAGAAAAATATATGCAAAAATACGTTAATATACAACTTTAATCAAGGAATATGATTTGAAAGCAAAAAACAGTTACCAAAAAAACGTTGAAAAAGGGAAAACACCATAGCTTGCGTTTGTAAAGTTCTTTTTATATAAAATCCTTACCTAGAATAGCCATCACATTGTTTTCTGTGACGATCTCCAAGGAGCCACGTGCAACAAAGTACAAAGCAGTCAAAATATCACCCGGATGTATCAATGTGTCGCCAGGAGGCGCATGTGTGGTTTTAAACTGCATAGATAAGGCACGAAGGCATCCTTTAAATAGAAGATATTTGTTAACAAATAGAGATATATTATTTACTTTTGTGTGTGTGTGTGGGGGGGGGGGGGGGGAGAGGGGGGGTGGGGAGGGTGCGGAGGGAGAGATAAAGAGAAGAATGACGTCTAAACCAAATGTTTCTATCTTGTATGTTTAGTGTGTAATAAAGATATACAAGGAAACTACTGAACATCTTTCATTAATCTTGAAACCAGACCTCACAAATTTACATTAAATATATCTCATAAATCGTGTTTACAAAGTTTAAAAGCAGTTTTCGAAATTTGGAAATGTTTTCTTCACCAAATGTTGAAGCTACTCTCTGTCAAGTAAAGTATACAGTCTTTTCTCAGAGAAGTGCATTTGGTGTATAATATAGCTTTAAACTTGTCTCTTCAATTCTCTCCCTTTTTTTTGCAAAGAAAGGCTTATTAACGTAAGTTTCTTTCTGCCTTTCAAAGCAAAACATTTATTTTGCTTTACCCTATAAAAGGCACATCCTACGATCTACTCGTTTAAAATCTCAAAATTGCCGCGAGATATTACGAGAGTAGAGAGGTATCTTACCAGTTGAGGCTTTCTGGAAGGCTGGACAATTATTCAGCAGATTTCGGTTAAGATGAAGGCAAATGTCTGCCTGTAGGCACTCGGGAAAACTCTTTAAGACCTGTAAAACATGTGTAGAAATTTCATGAACGAATTTTGAAAACCTCTAGAAAACACTTGTAAAAATTCATAGAGTTAAGAGACAGTGCAATTATAAATTTTTGACTAATTGTTGTGAATGACCTCAACAATTAACAATATCCGTAAAAGGCAATGCCATTTATATTAATGATACAATAAAACAAATGTTTTTACATTAGAAATTGGCTCTTCACGCACGTCTATCTTGGGAAGGAAAAAATCTCGAGAGTATAAGGAAATTAAACACATGTGGGACAAACGGATTGAAAACGAGACTTAAATAAGGACGCTGCATAGTGTAGTCTGTTTTTCCATCAACAGACTATTCATAAAATATCTGTTTGCTACCTTTGTCCTTTAAACGTGGACTATCGACACAAATTTTTTCGTTTTCATTTAAAGAGATATACCCTACAATTAATCGATTGTATAGATATATTGCATATGTATTTTATCGGCTCAAAAAAATATTATTGACGTTTTTGAGAATATATAGTATATAACTTTTCGTTCAGGCATATAGCAATTATGAAAGTGTTCATTTTTAATATAAGGCTATCCTTCCACATTTTACAACAACAACTCTGTATACAAAGACTAACATTTATGTATTCAGTGATCCTGTTGTGCTAGTACTTTCGGACGACACCCTGATTTCGGGTTATATTTAATTCAGTATCCATTATATTTACATTCATTTAAAAAAATGGTATAGCTACATTTTAGCGTAAACCTCCTTAACCACACGCACAGTTTCGAGACTGTTCTGGTATCGCTTAATTTTTTTTTCTTGAATTGAAGACAAAATTTCGAAAGCATTACTTGAACAAATAATGTTCCTTGAAGTAGTTTGAGGAAATTCAAATGGGAAGTAATATGATAGAGACTAGATAAGATAAAAAATCTCAATCTGTTCTGGATCACATTCTTAACTAATCTATGCCATGAGATCGCGTAGTTCAATAAAAAAATCTTAAGATAATTGTATGAATTCAAGATCTAGTAATAGTGTTTTCTGCATCCATTGAAATTTCCATCAATCGAGCAAAAACGTACCACATGTCTTTGAAAGTACCTTTGAATCAGATTTATTTTATTGTCTAATTTGAATTCTGTCACATCCACGCAATTCAAAATGGAAATTAGCTACAATCCTTATTTAAGGACGTAATTTGCAATTTGTATAGGGAATTTCGGATTCAAGACTAGAATCAAATAATTGAAAGAATCCATTACGGAAAAGACTTCAATGTTTCCGGATGCTGCAAAAAAGAGCACAACATCTCTGTTTTTCGCTATGTTTTGTCCCATTTTATGTTGGTGTTTGTTTTTAGGATTGTGTTTGCAAAGAAACTGATACAATTTGGTACAGGAACTGTATCGCTATGGAAACGCAAAGACTTTTCTTAAGTATAAAAGAGAAAGACAATTTGTATTTCAGGATAAGCACACAGTACATTACAAGCAAACTCAACAGAATAAACACTTTACTGAAGAGCAGTATTACTTTTTAAATAAGCATCAAATATACATTGACGTGCCAAATTTAAGTTAACAAAACAATATTCCCCAAAGAATTACAAGCATTCCTCACTTTGTTAAAGCATTTATCCCCTGTTCACATTATATAGGATTATAATGATTTTCATATCACCGAAAAGCGTATGAATTTCCCTTTAAGGCACATTTCTCTTATGCATGTTCGTAACAGCAAATTGTGCAATTTGAAAGTAAGTGAAACTTTAAAATCACAATTGACGTCAAATGTAACAATGGTGAAAAATTAATGTCAAAAATTAATTTCAGTTTTGAAAACTTCTGTCTCTTTGTGATATTATCTCAAAACACATTATTTTAGCTGTCAACTGGTCAAGTTTTAATGCAGTTGCTCTACAGATGCCAAAGAAATCCGGTGTTTAAAAGCTCTGGAAATACATGTAACTTTATGGGAAAATTCGTTTTGTGAATTTAAATTTGACGCGTCATTGTATATTTATGTTCAATCGGTGCCAACTACATATCAGACAAACACTCGTCCGAACACAGTTACAGAAATCATCTGTCTTTACTTCTCTGTTTTATTTAACGGTTAGACTGCTATTAGCCTAAATGATTGATAACATCTTTCAGCGACTTCCCAACGGTAATATAAGACTTGTAATAACAACGTAAAGACCTATGGCAGACGCATATATTAACCAAACGACAAATGCTTATTAATACACCCGCAGATGCGAATTGTTCCTAGACGCATATTCGAATTAATCATGACGTAAATGTGAATTTGTGAAAAAGCAAATGCAAATCTATTCTGACAATGCAATGTTTAACTGCAATGCATATATTAATGACGCTGAATCTTCCTGAAATGCCCATCAGCAAGGTCGTGATAAAATCCAAACAACTAATTTCTGTCCCGAAAAATAGGGATTGTTTATGTTATTTTTTAGACTTATTTATTAAAAACGTCAATTGGGGAAACACGTTCTTGCCCTTTAGATGATCCCTACCCGACGACTGCTTGAGGGATAGAATGCTGGACCCTGACCCGAAAGTCGGTTGTTTTGAGCCCACCATTAGGGAGAGGTTCCGTGGCTTTGAGTGGGGCTGGTACTGAATCATAGAAGAAATGAACAAGTGAGATTAACAGAATTTGCAAGAACTGTTTCCAGCTGGATATAAACTAGTAAGTTTTATACCAGCACACCGCCAATTATACAATTTTACAAATTCGCAGGTTATGAATAAAGTTTTTAGATTTTAAACCTTATGTCTCCGAATGACCCAGTACTAGTATATTCATTATGGTTTTGTTAAAAACCACTGAACTGTGCTTGAAAATGAAATGTTGTCTTTGTGGTAAACAACTCGTGTGCCATCCAAGATCTGAAAAGTCATTAGTCCTGACATATAAATTTTTCTTTCAACACCAGGACACGTTCGCTCTCAAGATCAAATTACCGTCTTTGGTTCTAAAATGCAATGTCTGATGAATACCGTCTTTGGTTCTAAAATGCAAAGTCTGATGAATAAAGATATTGGAGCTTAAAATCTAATAGTTGGGTGTTATTCATACTCAGCCGATATGCAATGTAAACAAGTCTGAACGTCTGGATTCATTCGAATCTACTTTGCAGTCTAAACTACGTTTGTATTGTTTGGTAAATGTCGACGTCTGCATTATTTCTTGAAATCTTTCAAATAAATGTCGTTATTGTATGTCTAATTACACCTTCTGGGAAGCCGATGACAGGTGTCATCAATCAGTTAGGCCAATCACAGATTAGATGTTACGTGAAATTTACAACTGAAATGTATGGTGGCTGATTTACGCCATGTCGAATTTTCGCTTTTTCGTCATGAAAAACAAAGATAGAAAGTCAAACTTTATGTCGTATTTTTGTTTTCGCATTTTCGAGGCGAAAATGCGAAATGACGACAAAAGAAGGGCAACAATACTACACATAAAATGTTTCGTGTTTGTGCATTTCATCTGTCGTGTCTTTGCTTATTCGTAGCGAAAATGCAAACATACGAAAACCAAAGATACGACAAAGTCAAACTTTGTCGTCCTTTCGTGTTTTCGCATCGTTGCATTTTCGCATTTTTGCATTGTTACATTTTTGTTTTTTCGCATTGTTGCATTGTCGCATTTTCGCTTTTTTGCACTGTTGCATTGTCGCATTCCGGTTGTTTAAGCGCACGCGCACATCAATGATACATATGACTGCTCAGTACATTTAAAAGGTAAAGTTTCAACACATTCAACATACGTGTAATTAATCTGCGCATGCGTAACCGGAACGCGAAGAAGCGAAAACACATCGATGCGAAAAAGCAAAAATGCGACAATGCAACAAAGCGAAAAAGCAAAATTGCGAAAATACGGAAAAGCAAATATGCAAAAATGTAAAGACACGACAAATAAGAGGCGAAAACACAACACATTTTATGGGTCGATTTTTTGCCTAATTTTGTCGTCCTTTTGCTTTTTCGCTTCGAAAATGCGAACATGAGAAAACACAAAGATACGACAAAATCTGACTTTGTCGTAACTTCGTGTTTACACATTTTCGCATTTTCGTGGCGAAAAAAAAACGAAAAAAAAACGACATGGCGTAAAGCAGCCACCATAGAAATGTCCAAAGTTTTATACCAGCTTGCCGAGTCACCTATACTTTTGCTTACAAGTGCAGACAGGCTCTGGATGAATTGAAAACTGCTTATTAAGGAACTAAGGTTAACTTTTCTTCCAACAAACAAAGCACTACAATATTCAGTGATTTAGGTTTTTCTCAAATTACAGAGTATCGTCTGCTACCTACCGTATTCATGTCAATACCATTAGTATAGGTCCAACTGTGTTGAAAAGATTCTTGTAAACGGTTAGCAAGGTTTTTAGGAAGGTGATGAAAGTTGATAAACTCCTTTATGCTCTGCATTTTCTCGTGGTACTCATCCGTTCCCTGGTACACTCGCATCATTATGGATGAAACGTTACCGAATATGGCGGCACTCAAAAGGGCTGCAAGCAAACAAACCGGCTCGTGGAGTCTAATTTACCTAATACATTTTCAGCGTGATTATGTTTATAGGCAGACATTAGAAAATAAAACTGAGTACCAGTAGATAAATGGAGTTAATTTGGAAAGTTACACTGTTTTAAGGTTTAAAAACGTGTTTTCTTTTCTTAGATAAATATTTGTTTTGTGAAATTGCATTTTAAAGAAAGAAACCGCCTCTCATTTTAACAAAAGGCAAGTTTTCTACACAGAATATTCAGACATATATTAGATGCATCACAGCAGTTATATTATGGCATACTTTTTCTTTCGCAAATGAAATGCTAATCCACATTTGAGATCTTCATGGAAAATATTTGTTACACAGAATCTATCAGTTCATATAATGTTTAACTCACTCTTTCTTAAACCATACAACATTACAAAACAGTTAAGAACACTCCACTGTTCAAGCAAAAGTCATAACTAGAGTTGCTACGACACAAAACATGTAAATCTTACAGCCAAGGAGCATGGCAAATATTGAAAATATCTTTTCGGCGTTGGTATTTGGGGAGACGTTTCCAAAGCCTATTGACGTCAGTGACGTAAATGTGAAATACAACGCCGTGATGTAGTACGTCTTGATGCTAGGCCCGCTCTCTGTGACGTTAGCTATGTAAGGTTCGTGGATTTGAGCTGCAACAGTATCCAGCCAACCTAAAAGTCAATGTGAGTTTTAAAATACCCATTTCCTGTAAGTAAGACACTAAGTTTTTATGTATTTTTTGCAAATACAACTAGAATTTCTATATATCCTAACATTTCCTCTTTCATGCATATTGAAATATAATATAAAGAATAGTCTTGATAATTCTCCTTTAAGTTTGTAATAAAATATATATCAAATAAATATATTTTAAGTAGATAAATAAATAAAAACACATTCACTTCTAAGACTCAACTATCAAATACTGGATAGATATGTACTTGTGATAACAGAAATTGTGACAGAAATAATGAAATGATAAACGGTTTCTTAGAAACGAACATTCATCATAGACATTTTACACTAAAACACGTGCTTGTTAACCATTATTTATTTCAAATTATACCAATAGGACTCTCCAGATGGGGTCTTTCCCAGTACGCAATAGCATAGAAGACACATGCCAGCCAGTGCCCGACCAAGGAGAACGTGACCATCAGCAGAAGCAACACGGCCGCCCCATACTCCACAAACTGTTCCATACGCCGTATAACACGCAGCAGACGTAACAAGCGAGCGGTTTTTAAGATGCCGGCAATTGTCATCGTCTGTAGAAGAGAAAAGAATATTTACTTTATTATTATCACCAAACAGCTTATGATCGTAGTAAAACAAATGAAATGAGGTTTCGGGCAAAATCTTTGTAAGTCCTGAATTCTTTCCAAGGGTTGGTCTCGAAACTAATGAATCCGATATTTATGAAGAAGGTATTGCAGTTGTTCAAACAACCCTTAATTTTGCTTTTGTAGTACTTCGTAGTTATAGGAAATATTTTCATTTGCATTTTCATTTCGCCGCTAACTTTGCTTTCTAAAAACCAGACTTGAATCGTTTGTGAATTTTGTCCGCATTAAGATAATTTTTAAAAATCTGGCCTATGATTGCATGGTGTCAAACCTGGTTCAAAATTATCTTAAATCAAATAAATATGTCAATGCCCTTAGTATTAGGGACGTAGAAATAATTGTTGTGCTCCGGAATTTAAAAGCACGCAGTGAAAATAATCTCGCTCACTTTGACAGGACAAAAAACTGTCTTGCAAACCTTACGGAAACAAACAATTTATATTCATTATAATAATAATGGGAACGTTGCCCTTAAATTACTGTCTTCTTTGAAAATTCCCCATGCTGCAATTCAACTTAGATCAATGAGTTTTGTTTGTTTGTTTGTTTGTAGTTATTGATGTTTTATTTGGTGTGTGTGTGTGGGGGGGGGGGGGGCGTTATTACTGCTTCTTCACTAAAAACTACAATGCGACGCGACCACTGAACCTGTCAGGTGATAAAATTTGATTTTTCCTTTTCATTTCATACTTTACTAGAGCCGTCACAAAGAGGTATGAGCCCAAACTTGGTTTTGCAATTTAAATGAAGTGAACACAAAGCATATAAGAGTGAGAATGATGTTTTCAAATGACGATAAAATGAAAACACAACTAACACAAATTATAAATCTGTAGAAGATAATTAATGTTCTAAAACATACAGGCTAGCAAAATAATCCACCCTATGCAAGAAACTTAACAGAATGCCAGGTCGCAAAACTGACGTATTTTGACGTTTGCAGTCTTTGTTATTCAAAATGAAAATTTTTCGAATTTCTTTTTATTACATGTGCTTCTTCTTTTATTGTTGTTTTTATCGCCTCTGTTTCTCTGTTTCATTATATTACCATCTATTGTAAATTTAGATGGACAAGAAAATGTTATCATCTGCGCAGGCCTATTTCAGTTGAAAAGTGTCGAAAAAAAACCTGTTCATTAAAACTCTGTCATGCGTTTTCCGAGGGCGAAGAAAGAAGTTCAAATCTTTGTGCTGTTTTTGATACATTTTGCAAATTTTAATTTCTCCTTCTTGCTGTAATTAAGGACAAGTGTGTAACAGGGGAACATCTGTCACCCTGGACAAAATATCGCATATCAAAATACCTAACTTCAAAATTACTTAGAAAAATGAAAAATAGACATTTCCTTAAAGTATTTTTTAAGAAGAAGCCGAATTCAGTTATTTGTATTTTTGTTAATTACCTACATGTCTACCCCATGATAGACATTTGTACAAGAAAAAATAGTTCATTCTTATATTACAAAAAAAAGACGGTGGTAATTTTTTTTTTCTGAAATTGGTATGTAATACACTAAGAGTTTATATTTTTTTCGCAGAGTGCAAGCCATAAAATGTAACACGGTTCTAAATCGAGACGAGACAAAAAGGTAAAAAGATATACCCACTGATTTGGCATTGTAATTCAACTGATCAGACAAATACGCCCGCCATCTGATTGACACGCTTTCACGTAATGAGGCAGCAGAAAATATAGAGTGTGAGATGTGTCAACATGTCTAGATCTACCACTTTTGACGTAAGTTTAATTTAACATAAGAGAACATAACACGCATTGCTTGACAAATAGCAATTTGGATGGACTTAACGTTGCCCTTGCATTCTTAGCGGCTGGCATTATAAAATGTAGATTATTATAAAATGATTAGGCGTTTTGTTAAACTCAACTGTCACCCTTTTATTCTTAGAAACTGATTATTATGTCGATTTTTATGTAGGTTTTAATTTTGTTGGACTCGACTCTCGCTGTGGCATTCTTAAATGTTATGATTACATAATCTAGATTATTATATGCTATATATTATAATGATGCTTAGAGCCGACTGTCGCTCGCATTCCTAGCGGTTGACATTATATGGTATAAATTATCATATAGTAGATTGTTAGAGTCGCTTAAGATAAATATATGCTCTCTGTAGTGTTAATATACAATCAAAACCTTAATAGTGTAAGGATATTTGAATTACCATGTTTACTTAATGAAACATTTAATTAAATCAAAACGAGACTTCATTTACATTTTGAGAAAAATAAATTGGAGAATTTATTTTTGACAAGTCCTCACAAAAATAAAACATTCGAAACTTATAACATCTTCATATTTTCAGGGAAATATAGATACCGCCACATACATAAATGCATCAGTGTGGTGGACAAATAAGCAAAATCACATAAGGTAGTCATACTAGCCATTTCTATTTTGAATTCTGTGCTTTAGGTCGAGATAAATCTTAGAGATTCTTTGAGATTTTTTCGTATTACCATAATCTCCCAGAGAATATTGCGGCTTTGTAATGACACTAAACGATGCACCTTTTTTTTGAAATACACGAATATGATGTTTATATTCGTTCTCATTTTAAAATTTATCTTTGATATCACGTGTTAAAACATTATCATAGATGTTTTCAAATGTGTGTTTTATCCATTACAAAAATATATCTTTCTTTACACAACAATGATTTGTATTCAAAGTCCATCTTTCGCTTATCTCAAGTTAAGCCACCTCCTGTTTTCCTCTCTTCCTCGTATCTAGAGCCGTCAATCACAAGCTTAAGATATCAAAGGATTATAAGGTCTGGTCTAAGTAACTGATGAAAACTTGAGACCAGAACAATTATCTTTCCATTGATAACTCTCAGGAGTAAAATGTTTCTATGTTTATTGGGCAGTCGGTGTGTTACACAAATCAGATAAAGTGGTTCTTCGAAATTACATTCACTATCAGAATAAAATAGACATCAATAAGCATATTGAGTAACATACTGAATAATAAAATCGTTCTAATAATTTTCTAATAAAACCAGATTTTCCTTATGTTAGTGCTGTGTCTAAGGACAAATGCTATTGTGTATTTAATTTTTTGTTTCCATTGTTTCCTGTTTCTATTCACATTGTCACAAACGCTATACCGCTCTGCCATGTTTTACAAATAGTAAAATGCTGTTTTCATACCATCCATTCGAAAAGGACTCATTTAAATATGAGGAATTTTGCGAGAGTGGCAAAGACATTTAAAGACTTTCTCGATAGAATACCGAACACCCGCCTTAGATAACGTTATTGTATTGAATGTAGAGGCAGACAAATAACTTGAACAAAAATATATAGATAGACAAAATAAATTTTAGCTCCTATTAAGGATGATTTATGTCCTCCCAGCAAGACATGTAAGACAAACTGGATGCCAGTATAAACTCCAGAGAGAAACTGTGCATATCTGAAATGTCTAGTACTGCACTGCGTATTTATTAGTTATTTGCAATCAATGCAGTCAATTCCAATTATTCTGCTGGCTATGATTTATGACTTGTCTAATCTTTAAATCAATTATTAGTTTGGCAATTAAGGTTGAGAGGAAACTAATATATAAAAGTAGTGCTTGTTTATTATAGTGTCACCCCTACTGAAAGGGCCAGCCTCCAGGGCTTATGAGACACCTCTATTAGTGTACACATTTACTCCCCGATTCCTTATCCTATGTGCCAGGCGCCACGCGGACAGGCAATCGGTAACCATTCTTCAACAAGCTGGCAGCTCACCTACCGGCCGCATCAGAACAAGCCCCTATTAAAAGTATTCAAACAACTGTCTATCCTTATTAATTTTGTTAGATATAAGATAAGCGAAGTTTGTTTCTTAAATTATATTGTATTTATTTATTAGGATGAATAAAATAAATGTGAAAGTAAAGTAACTGAAATATTTTGCAATATAAAAGGTCAAAATGACAGATCACTGTAGGAAAACAACATTTACTTACAAGAAACTATTCTATCTAACAGACATTTTATTTCAGGAAAAAATGATTATACTCTGGTATTTCGAGAAAAGAAAGAAATACATGTTTTTGATCTGGTAGAAAATTAAAGCCCCTCTGTCTGCATTTCTCTGGTAGTCAAGAGTGTCCTTTTTGAAGACAATGTAGGATAATTGACCGTTTTGAAGTAAAAACTAGTAACTTGTTCGTGTTTTCTTATAACATGTCAGGTTGGCTTTAACTTTTCAATGGGGGACACTAGCGGATTATCTACCCTGAATATTCCCTGATATTACATTTGTCCTTCATTTTGGATTCTTCTGCTTTCATCGCTATTTTCCTTTTTGGTATGGTGATAATTAAGCCGAATTATTTGCAACAATGGTAGTCAGATTACACATTTAGTTTCGCATCATGTTTTGTTAACACCATTATGTTCGTTTTTTGATAAGCCTAACTTTTTAAAGTGACAATTTTCACAAAAAAAGTAAAGACTATCGCAAAGTGAAACAAGGATAAAGTTAGAGGATTCCAACTGAAAGGACCAATGTGCAATTTGCTCTACCTTTGATGTTATCTGATAAAAGGAGATAATTTATCAGGAATGTCCCTCATTGGGAGATTGGTGCAACACGTATAAATATGACTGAGATTTATTCATTCCACAGAAAAACTGTTGTGCACATCTGATTATTGAAACAACTACAAACAAGGAAAAGACTTGACAAAGATGAATCGCTTTCTACTTTAAAGAAACTGAAACAGATAATTTCACAACCTTTTAAAGCATAAGAGATACACGTTTATTCTGCTCTGACGCTCTGTCTCACT
Organism: Cyclina sinensis; assembly: GCA_012932295.1. NCBI lineage: Eukaryota > Metazoa > Mollusca > Bivalvia > Venerida > Veneridae > Cyclina > Cyclina sinensis. The sequence goes on from JAAONU010000008.1 coordinate 7,201,714, forward strand.
TAGCTTTCCTCTATTCTTATCCCTCTAAAGAAAACATGTTTGCTTTTTCGATAACAAACGACGCATTTTATAATTTTTGAGCTTGTTCAAGCATCAGTCAATATTTCCCCCATTAAAGGCATGGAACAGGAGCTCTTTTTCCTCCTCTGGATAATAACTTTTATTTAAATGTAATGGAATATTAAAATAAACCTTTGTATTACCGATATAAAATAGTCATAACTTTTAATGCATTTGTGTTATGGTAAGTTGAATGAATTTCTAAATGCTGATTTTATGGATTTGTATGGCTAAAATGCCTTAAGCTTTGTACGCAATGATAGCATTCTGATATTGCCTCAAAATTGAAACTTTCGGGAAAAGTGTACACACACATATCTTTTAAAATTGACAAGTATTAAGTCATCAAAAAGGCTTTCAGAGATGCCATGTCAGAAATTTTGTTCTTTTTTTTGTTATTTCTTTTAGCCAAAGGCTTTGATGCCGAGTTGCTAATAAAATGCTGTTGTTGTTGTTTCTTTTCAGAAAAGAAGACCTTGTCTGTATATATAGAGACATTTTTTGTCTGAGAAATGTCAGATGTCATAGAATCGTCATCTTTATCTGCCCTTTCATTTCCCTTAAGACGTTATGTTTTTGTTGAAACTTCGACGGATTGAAAACCATCTAAAAGTCCTTCTTTTGTCATCTGTTTTCTTGATAAAAGTTTGATAGGCTTATCAGACTGAATTATGAATATTCATTGAATATGGTTTATATCCTTTATCTGGAAGGCTGTCATGTAAATCTCATCGTTTCTAATAAAATTACACAGGCTAATCTAAATATGTTTTTAAATATGTAAATGCGATTCCCAAAAAGCGAGAAAATTCTACCAATGCTCAACTTATCATTAAACCGTCTGAAATAAATCTATCCTTTGTCTACGCATTGATAAACCGGTATTAAAACTTAATTTTATTTACTATTCAATGACTTGGTCGTTGTAGGTCGTTTTGAGAAGTTGAAATTAGATATTTCTTATTATTTCTTTATCTTTACATCAAACTTTTAAATGTTCAAAATGAAAATGCGGATTATTGGTAACTATTCATGGTCAAGTTTCTGTCTTGGTAAAGAATTAACATGACGAAAATAATATACATTGCACACATGGGTCATCTGTTTCACCATTTCTATCACACGTAAAACTATTCCCTTTTAAGTGAATTATTGTTTAAATTTGTCTCTTAACAAATTCTTAGCGATAACGATGGCATATTACTAAGAAATGATGCCTATTTTCCTTTTTTCGTACATGTCTTCACTACTTAGTAAAAGATAAATAAATAATGTGTAATGTGAATGAACACATTTTTTCCGCTTCTTCGGCAACTTTTGAAATACGACAAGTGTCTCAAGTGGTTCTCAGACGAAACTGTGTGAAAAGATATCACGTGATCACCATTTGTGACGAAATTTTGCAAACCAGTGTTTTCGTCTTGAAAGTCTGTGTCAACGGATATGATCTTGAAAGAATTAAGACATCCAGACAAATTTGTCCGAATACTTATTGACACGTTTTTTCCTAACGAGACAGACGGAAGGATGTTGGTTGAAAAGTGACGACATTTCAAGTAATCTGTTATGTAAGTGTTACGTGTAAGAACGAATAACTAGTCAGAATTTCTTTTAGAAAAAAAGAGAAACTTTTTAATGTTACAAGCGACAGAACGCATACTCCCAGTCCAAACTAAATACAAGTTGGCTTCCTTTAAAAAGTAAGCCAAAGAGAGGTCAGCAGCTGTCGTCACTGAAAGAATGAATCTACTTGTTTCCAGGATCATTTTGAATTTTTAAACGTTCTGTGACTTAAATAATTATAAAAACTAGTAACCTAACAATTATTAATAGTTAATACCTTATTAGGCAAAATGACCGAAACTGATTTTTATAGTGGCGTATCTATCATTTAAATAAATGAAACAAATTAAGATAACCTCGATGTATTTCATACCTTGTAGAATCTTGGGGATCTTCTTATAAGCCCCTAAGGCTTTACTCCCCCCTCTTTTACAACAATGCATGTAGTTGTTGAAGCCAGAACTCCCATGTTAAGCTGCTGCTTTTTTAGGCTCATTAAGTTTTGTTTTCCCTTTCAAGCTTTTATTACACCTTTCTTAGTCCAAATGTTTTACAAAATAATCAGCGATAGTATCTGTTAAGCTGGACGAAATATTAAAAGGGCGTAAATTTGATCCAAATCGAGGAAATGGACTTGTCAAAAATGCTCTGAAATTCGTACAAAATATTTACCATTTTTTCATGACCATGGCTAAATATTAATTTGTTCAACAGACTGATGAGTTTCTCAGAAAAAAATGCATTTTAGAATTTGTAGTTTTTAAAAAGTAGCATGCATTACAAGAAATGCATCCGTATAATTGTATTTTTGTGTTTAGTTAAGGGAATACAAAATTATTCTGTACGTTCTGCTCATAATGGGCCGTTTTAACCATGGGCCGTTTTGACCCAATGTTAAATTTTGGTTTCGTTTAAATAAATTCGTATTTTGATTCGGGGCATGCGCATTACTATCTTTGTAGACTGGTTTTCATGATTTTAGGCTTAATATGAGATCATTAACTAAAATTTGATACGCAAAAATGGATGCCCCCAGCAATTAAAGCCAACACTGTGGAGAGGTCTGATGACCTCTCCAATCAATTGATGTAACTTTTTGAGATGATGTTTTTTTAACAAACGTTTCTATTACTTTATCTTATCTTTATCATGATGAAGTCACACGTTATCTAATTCCATATATAATGTAGCTAATATGGTGAAATTCACATAAAAACCCAACGTTGCGCATGCGTGTTACACTGTGACGTTAGTCTTAAAATGTGAACAGAAAAGATGCTGAATTTTCTACTTTTTAAATAGGACAGACAGGGATTCGAATTTTATGACTGCTTGATACATATTTAAGTGTTATTTGCCATAAAAGATTCTAAACATTATATTGATATTAACTTTATTTCGGACTGAACATCATTCATTTATAATAATTGTGAATAATGAGTATTTAAAAGTGCGCTAAACATGCATACTGGGTACTTCTAAAAAATAAATAAATAACAATAATAATAAACATAAATAACTAAATAAACAAAATAATGCAAATACAAAACCATCCCTTTCTTTTTCCCAGACATACATTTTATTTAACTGATTCGAACCTTTCACTTGTGTAATTCATTTTTTCGATTTCACACAGTTACTTTCCTGGATTCGTATTTTCATTTTATTCTATATTTAAAGTTTTTCTCCTTTTCTTTACCTTTTACTAAATAAAAAGTTCAGTAAATGAAATTATACATTATAAATGTTTATTATACAGTATAAATGTGCAGTATATTAGTTAAATTTTCTTTGGAAATCTGTACGAAATGTTTACAATGAATTATGTTTTCATATATATCTAATGACATAATATGATATTCTTTATAAAAATGACTAAGGTTAGTACAGGACGGACCCTCGACCTCTTTGAACCAGTTACGGGGACAATAAATGGGATAAACCTTTCGGTGCCTAAAACAATAAAGAAAAAAGGCCTGGATCCAAAACTTGTTGAGAAAAGACTGCCCACATGCCCTCTCCGGCCCAAACCTGAATAAATTTAGTTTCTTGGTTACAGTAATAATCAATGTGAAATGAAATGGAAATCGGATGTAATCGTCATTCAGCTCTTTAATCCTATGCATCTGGAAAAATAAAATCCCGTTATTTCGAATTATTTTTGTACGACTGTTTAAGAGAAAATAAGAATTTGCTTATTAATTTATTACATTTGATATTCTAGACAGTTCTGTCGATAGTTTTTGCCTCGACATGTCCGTAGATGCATTGAAATAAAATTCAATTTAATTCGACTTTAATGAGTTTTGACAGTTCGCACTATAAAGAAATCTCATTCCCTCCTCCTTGGATGACTCGGTGGCTGAGTGGTTTGTGCGTTTGTTTACGAAGCTAGCGACACGGGTTCGATTCCGGGTAGCGACTGAGTTACTGACTGATTTCCCAGGTCTGGGTGGTAACCTAACCGGGTACTGTTTCCAGCAGACTGGGGATCGGGGAGGTAAAATACACGCACCGTGGGCTCCTCTGGAAATAAGGTGTTCCATCCACACCAGGTGGGGACTTTCATTGACTACCCACGTTAAATAAAAAAAACCTTTACCTTTACCTTTTGATATTCTTTGGTTATTTATTTAATGTAGACTACAATATATACATTAGAAGTTTTAACGAATTAAGTGCAAGAGGGCGTGCATTTAATTCGTTAAAACTTCGAATATGTGAATTATAACTGACTTGTAGTTCACTTCGCCCATTTCTGTGCGACTCTCTTCATGTCAGTCATAGAATTACTGACAGGCGAAACGGGGGTTGAAAACACTGTTGATTGGCTGAGGGCAAGAAGTATCGAAACGGACGATTTCATTTACTAGACAGGTAACTTCTGATTTTTGTACATGTCAGTGTTGATCACAGAGTTTTTTTGTTATTTAAAAGATCAGTTACTTTGGGAGTTGTGAGGCTTCTAGAGGCCCCGTGATCGTAATTACTAGTACCACTAAGGCCTTCAGCCTGTCAGTGGCGTTAAGAAAGTTGGACTTTTGAAAGGTATTGGAACTAAACAATTGCATCAATTTCCCAAACTCCACGCAGCTATTACTTCCCTTTCAAATAATCACCGCCGCCAGGCATATCACGTGATGATAGTTGATAGTACATAAACAAAATGTTAAACTGATTTTTTTCCAATTGTTTTCTTTTAATTCGATAGCTATTGATGCAATTCGAATTTTAACTAAAGAATGTAAAAGAAAACAATAATTTCTTTATAAAACAAAGTTCATAAGTCTGCACGTACCTGGAAACGAGCTAAAATTTATTCGTGAGGGCAGAGATTTTTGCCGAAGAATGAAAAAAAGATTGTCCGTTTCCCCCTTTCAACTGACATGGAATGATCTGTTTCATAAGGCGTGTCACTTTTTTCTGTACGGAAAATTGCCAGTATTATATTCCTATATGTACAATTGGAGCGGGGTTAGTGTTATCCAATATTATGTAATTCTAAGTTTTGCCGAACTATTACGTATTTTTACGATGTTCCACCTGTTAAACAATTTGCGATTGCTTGATTCGGATGTTGTGTTATTTCGGAAATTCTCGGACAGAATCACGTGACTGTCTAGTAATATTGTTGATATCTGCATTGTCTGGACGTAATAATGTGTTTAAAAACATGATTTATGGGGAGGTTTTTATGTCTAAGATTTCTGCAAAGGGTGAAGCAGCTTAAACTTAATTGATGAAGTCAACTATAATATCAAAGTTGTGTTTAATATGGAAAATAAGGATCGTTATAACAAAATCATAGCAGGTTATTGTAAATACTCTGTACATTGCAGGTGCCCGAATAATGGAGTCAAAGAAGATATTGCTGAAAATCGGGTTCGTATTGTTTGAATTTTTTTTGTTCCAAAAATATATCATTTAAGCCCCTATAAACTTAATTTTAGGTTACAACATCAACATTCATATGAAATATGCATTATTATATAGGCCAGATTTGTTACCGTAATTGTCCACACATTGCAAAGAAAATTACTGTTGTTCATTGTCAGACATTAAAGACAGCATGCATAGATATAAGCAGTGACATCTTCAAAGGTGGAATGGCATATGTGGCTCTACGTCAGAGTTTCAACATTTAGTGATTTACATATATGCAAATTTAACCCCCTTCAGCTTAACCCACCTCGAAATATCTGACAAGAATAAGATGACATTAAGAAAATAAACCTGCAGATATCTGGAAATGACCTTGTACTGTACATTTGCTATCTCAAAACCTGGTCCTTTATTAATCTGCAACAAGCATAATACTTCCTCTGTAAACCAGTAGAGATACTCAGTGCTAAGGGTATAAAAATGCTCTATTTGAAAAGTGAAGCCACATCACCCTGCTTATAATTATAATATTTAAACAAATATTAGCATTTCCAAAAATGCTTGAAATCGCCGTTCAGCCATGCATTTCGTCTTATCCACAGATGAATGTATTTCATGTTCTTCATTCATTAATTTGATAATCTTACAACATGCTTTGCACTGAAAAGCGAAGTTATATTTGATAATTTTTACACAGAAATTATAAAGTAGATGAGATATACATTGTAATTTTTATTGTAGCTGGACTATTTTTGAAAGTGGACGATTTGGCTTCTTAATGAAAAACATCCCAATATCTTTATACATCATGTTAAAATTTGCAGCATTAAAACCTTGTAAATATTGCTTTGTTGTAAACCAGTCTACGCATAATTAATTGACTATTTGCGTAGTTTTTTAACTTTATTTATTACTAAAAAAATGTATACTTAACAAAAGCTAGATACAGTTCTTCAATACCATAAGAATATTATATGTACAATTTAAACAGAATAAATTTTTGGTAAAAAATACGATATTGCCCTGACCCTAATCAAGCATATATAAAACACGGAAAAATCCTGATCAAACTCCTCGCACCGATTAAGTCACGCTTTGCTACTTTTACTGTACTAATCAGGGGAAGTAACCCCTGCGGGGAGTTTGTATCCTGATTAGAATCGCCCGGAAGCAAGCATTTATTTTTTTCTTTAAGTGCAAGTTTTGGAAAAAACAAACAAACCATACTCTTATTTAGACTACATTCTGTAATTAAAAATGACATGTAGCAAAAAATATTGCGATTATCCTGTATTTATCCTACACGAGCCTGAAGACTGGTACTGAGATCGTACATTGATGATGGTATTTTTCAGTTGTAAGAATAAGTAACCCGACAAACATGGCGGTTGGGCGAGTCCATTTACGCATCCCTTGCAGAAGAATTTTGACGTCCATTTTGTTATCATGTGATATGAAATGCTTTGCTTTGATTGGCTAAAGGCAGGCGGTGTACAGGCAAAACTGTTCAAATCTTGTTAATTGTATATATCGCCGTCCAGGAACGGCGATAATGACATTTTTCATTATAATTCATTATGTCATTACAAGTATTGATACAAGGCATGAAAAGGCACTGAAATATCAATGAACTGCTAACATATTCATTCCTATTGTTCAGTTCAGTGTTACACTGTATAAATTTTCATTAATATGGTGTCTAAAATATATTGTTAGTACAGTAATAGAACCTATTACCAAAATGTGCGTTAATATAGGACCATATACTGTTTTGCAATGAATATGAACAAGAACCCTTAAAACTATTTTGAACCGATTGACCTCCTCTTAATGTATTACCTGTTGAAATTTCATATACATGTATGACAGATCAGAAGCATAGTAATAAGTGACTGTATCTCACCTGGTCTTTATTTTGAATTATATCAAAGTAATCAAGGCATGGTCATAGTTTATTATTATAATTGATATTACATGTTTATTTGTTATTCTGTTCAAGCATGTTATTCCATGAAATTCATGTTATTTTGTTACTTAACAAAACAAAAAATGTTTCAGTATAATAATTATCACCATTCTAGCATAAAATCGCTTGTTTTTGCCCGTTTTGCCTATGTTTTAACGAGAGCAAAAAGGTGTGTTAACAAGGAAGTTCTCGCGCTCACGCGCTGTTATTACCCGTTTTCAGTTATGCGCGTTACAGGGCCTTTGTAAATAATGGACGCTGATCCGTCTTTTTTGCCCAAAATCGGCAGTTTATGTAACTATGCAGGTCGAATCGTAGACAAAACATTAATGATTATTGTTAAAATCCTTCCAAATATTTGTTTTTAATCGACTCTTTTTAAGTTTCAAGATGGTCGCTCGAAAGATTGAAACATGTTGACGTCTCGCCCTGGAACGCATATTTAAAACACATATCCATAACAACCTAAAGGCGACTGTACTTTTTTTTCGTAAACATGTCTTTTCTAGATCATTTTATGCTAGAATAGCGTTAAAGCACGTTTTTTTTTGTGTCATAACATCTGCAGAATCTCTCGGGATATGTTGGTGCCCTCGCCCTACAGGCTCGGGCACTAACCATCCCTCGGGATTCTGCAGATGTTATAACAAGAGAAAACGTACGTTAACCCTATATTAACATCAAGAGATATATGGAAATAAAAAGTTGAACAAATGTGTTGTTGTTGTTCTTTAAAAAATGTGCATTACCTTAGTTATAATATGTCTGAACAGACAGGTCTTCAGTTTAAAAATATATATTAAATTTCTTTTTATTGGCATCTGTAAACAAAAAAGAGTGCTGTAGCTTAAGGTTTCTTATAAATACAATGAAAACCGTACACTCAAATGGACTCAAGTCCATTTAAATTTTCCTTGTCTTATTTTAGAAACAGCTAATTCGCGGATTTAATACAGTCACTTAATGAACTCACTTAATGGATTTTGCACACACTGCTCAAATGCATGGATAAAAAATTAAAAATTGTCCGGATGCTGATTGGCTGTTTAGGCATAGGGTGAAGTGGTGTGAACTATAAATCCCTTTGGAGGTTATTTACACAAAATCATATCATCAGTTCTATAAAATATCACGAATGGCTGCTTTAAACGTCAGTTTTGATTATCATGCCTCTGTTTGGATATTACATTAAGTCAGGTTTGACTGATATTCAACAGTTTTACCCGTTTCAGATAGCATCCTATGGAGATGCAAAACAATAAAATAATAGGATATTTTATTGTATTGTCTTTGAGCACGATAATGTTTGTATAGATAGTTTCAGTAAAATTATAAAAGAGTATCTGAATTAAAATAAGTAACCCCCTCCACCCCCACACCCCCCCCTCCCAAAAAAAAAATAAAAAAAAATACAATGATGTTACATCGATATCTTAATATTCTCATATTCTTATTCAGTATTGTGAATTGTATAAAATAGCATAACACCACATATTCCTTTGCCTCTCTGTCATATTGTTTTAAAAATGAATTTCACATTTTGTTCTTCTTTTTTGTAATTATTTCTTTTATTTTTAGCAAGGTTACTGTCCGGCTGATGTGACATGAACAATATGTAAACTGCCCGCCAGGTGTCACATGACCGGTGGTTAGGTTAAATGTCTAGCTAAATAACAATAGGTACCGCCTGATGTCACACGATCGGCGGTAAGGTTAACTGATCGACTGATGTCACACGATCGGCGGTAAGGTTAACTGACCAACTGATGTCACACGATCGACGGTAAGGTTAACTGACCGCCTGATGTCACACGATCGGCGGTAAGGTTAACTGACCGCCTGATGTCACACGATCGGCGGTAAGGTTAACTGACAGCCTGATGTCACACGATCGGCGGTAAGGTTAACTGACCGACTGAAGTGACATAACCGGCGGTAAGGTTAACTGACCGACTGAAGTGACATGAAGGATACTTGGATGAACTATCCGGCTGTGACATTGGCTTTGGTTAGGTTAACTGTCTAGATGATGTGATATGAACATGGCTGTTTGCCAGCCTTGAATGATATGACCGATGATTAGGTGTACTGCCTACACGATATCATATAAACGATAGTTAGGTAAACTGCCCGCCTGATTTGACATGGTCGGTAGTTACGTTAACTGTCCGGCTTATGTGAAATGAACAATCGGAAAACTGCCCGCCTTATTGTTAGATGGCATTAAATTCAATAGCCAAACCCACTCTCTAGACAAAAATATAAACCATGTTCTTTTTCAATATGTTTTCATTGAGTGAAGTATACTAGGGTTTGTAATTCTTTTCGTGTGTGTGTGTGTTGGTGGGGGAGGGGGGAGGGTGAAGTTGACGTCCTTCTAGCTCGAGACTTTACAGATGAGGTTTTTGTATTGACTAGATTCAGAGGAAACGAACAATGCAACACTTGTTCAAATACTTTATAATATTATATCTTGATTTGCAATAAACAGATCACAATCTGCGTCATGTTAATTTGAGACAGTTCAGGTAATAGTGTTGTCTTGAATGTTCTCTGGGGAATAATTTACGCATGTGAAATATGTGTACAAAGAAAGGCATTGTTTGTAGCTAGTTCTAAATATACCAGATATGTATCATTAACTGGTAATATATCACTGTAATTCACTACAAGCCTAGTGCCTCGATAAGCTCTGTTGATATATGGCCAATAAATAATTGTCGACGTAAGAATGCATACTTAAATAATAGTTAATATGTCACGATGTTCTTATCCAGCAAAATAAATTTCTTAATTTTGATGAAAAACAGAGTTTCACTACTTTTTCGAGCGATATATTTTACAAAACTTTGATATAATAAACAGTCTGATTAGATAAGAAAGTAGGGCAACGCTCCAGTTGTGCACCGTCTGTTATTTCTGTATATATTTGTAGATATATGTATATACTGTTGATTATAAAGTATATTTCCTTGACGGAAAATTTGAAACGGGGAGGGGGGGGGGGGGGGGGAGGAGGGGAATACAAATGCAAATTTTGTCCATTTTCCCATATTTCTTTATCTGTTTGGAATCTGTTTTGAATATTTTCATAAGCAGGTTGTATTTTTTTCTGTGGCGGTTGGTTTTGTAACACGGTCGAAGTATTTTGGATTGTTGGTTAGATCTGACGTTAAGATGTTTGGCGGTCCATCCTCCGTCCTGGGTAATGTACAAGGGTTGAATTTTGGATTTAAAGTAATTTTACGTTGTCCGTTGCTCACCGTTCAGTGCCGTTTTGTTTTTGTTTTGTTGGTATCTTTTTTCTTCGCCGTCCGTTTGTCTGTTCTTTTCGTCCCTTTCCAAATACCGCCATCCTTTAAGGAGACATTGTCTTCTCATTAATAAAATGAAACGTCCGTCTTCTTGCGTCAAAATGATAAAATCGATTCCACCAGCCAACCGTTTCTTTACTCTCATTAAAATGAAGGCAAACGTTTCGACCAATTATGTATTATTATAATCCTTTATATTAAACATCTAAGACAAAATAAAGGGAGATAATTATCTGTTTTTACGAAATGACTGCGATTTGCTATGAACCGTTATTCAGCAATAAACATAATTCATTTCTAAACCATTTGTTGATTTATAAGGACAATAATGCTTTTCAGACAAAAAACGACTTGGTCCTCCGCTTAAAGATGTTCTTTTGAGAACTGGAAACAACTTCTAAATGGTAATGAGAAAAATGATTAAAAAAGAATAGAACAAACCGTACTGTTTCATAAAACGCCATATAACCTGACTCTTACTGTTCTCGTGAGAAATGAAATAAAGAATGGCTGATGTTTGAAACAACCTAAAACACGAAATGCTCCTGTTATATAATGGAAAAAAAACAACAACATTAGTTTCGACCAAGCATAAGAAAAGTTGACATGACATCACTGGAACTTGTAGAAGCACAGAATCTATATGCTGTTTTGATTGGTGCAAACAATATTTTTTATAAAGCAGTTTTGTCCCATCCTGTTTTACTCCTCTTGTCTTCAGCGAAATTTCAAATCTATCTTGCGATAAGTCGTATTATGTTTATTGACAAATGGAGACGATAATCGAAGCTGTGTGGCGATATTCATGTAATTGCCATGTCTCTAGACACATAACCATTAACGATATACAATTTACAGCACTTTTACATTCATTTCCTTACTTGGTATAGCGTATCTATTCTTTATTGCTAATAACGAAGTTTTAAAGAGATGTTTCAAATAATGTTTTCCTGCTACATGTAGACGCAGAAAATAACTGAACAGTCTCAATGCGTATGGCTTTGAGTTATGTCTCTGTCCTCAGAACTGATAAAGATGGGAAAATGTTGTAAGCAAAATTAATCGTGACCCATTGATACATACAAGAAAACGGTAATAATACTAAAGCGTGCACATTTAACAGTTGTTCTATGACGTAGTTATTTTTGGAAATTCTGAGATAGAATTTTATTTTTGAACAGTAATAGTTGACCAGGATTACAGAGCGACAGTTTTTAAGTTAAGAAAACTGTTAAATATTCGTGAACAAAATAAATTGAAAAGTAATATAAAGAAGTTTTTTTTTTTAAATTTAAAATCTCCATGTAATAATATGATACGTCTCGTACCGGGAAACTAGTATTCGGTCAATCTGAAGTTATTGTAGTAAATTAAGACAAAATATACTTTAATAACTGATTTGACATATTGAGCTATGGCAATGAAATTTGGACCATGTGTACAGATTTTTGTTCTGATTTCAAAAATGTCATCGCATGATGTATATTTTTTACCTACTGACCTACTTTTTTGTTTTTAACTACAGCAATGAAATTTGGACCATGTGTACACTTTTTCGTTTCGATTTCAAAAATGTAATCGCATGACCTATATTTTTGACCTACTGACCTACTTTTTGTTTTTGGAGCTATGGGCAACATTTAACTATGTCACAAGTCACATTATAATAACAAATGTCACATGTTACCTCAGCCAAATATGAATAGTTTTGTCAGTTTTAAAGAAGGAGCGATAAGGACTGTATTTCATGAATATTCATAACACATAAATAAAGGCACAGTGATATCAAACTTTTTATCAGCAAAAATGTACCAAGAAAAATGACTTTAGAATGGTCTGTGATCCAAACCAGAGACAAAGTAGGTCGATAAAGTGTACTATATCGCCCACGGTATTGCCTTGTCATACTTGACAAGAAATCTCTGACAAAACGAGTCTCTACATGTTTACGTTGTAGTAACAAGGACTTAAAGACAGGACGGAATGAAGTATGAGACAGTGTCCAAAAGGTCGATTTCTTGCTAACATCGTCTTATTGAAACTCTGGAGGAAAAAGTAAACATAATTTTGTCCTTCATACACTTTGTGTAGAAAATGGAGCTTAAAGATAGATAGGTGTTAGAAAAGTGTGGTCATGTGAGACAAAACAGGTAGAAATGTCTAAACTGCATTTTTACTCTGCAAAGTCTTAGTTGGAATTTATCAATTAAATACAGTCGAGTGTAAATTCAACTTATAACAAATTTGGTACAAATATTTAAATAACTAAAACAAGGCCATTTATGTTTGAAATAGTATAACATAACATCAAGAGAAATCCTAAACAGTTTTGCTTACCAAACGCAATTAAAGCTAAAACGATTTTTTAATGAATGAAGTTCATTAAACAATGCAATGTTTTTCAATAATTTTAAACATTAAAAAAAAACAGTTGAAATTTGACAGAATAAGAACTGTATTTAATATTGGATCAAACAGAATAAAGAGAATAGTCTTGCTGAAGCTTTGTTGAGAAATGAAAAAAGGTTAAATTGAGATCAGTAAAAATGTCTTGCACTTTTTTTCTTCTAATCAGTACAGGAGCTCCTTATTTCCTAAGTTAAGAGCTTTTTCTGTACAAAACGACCTTTTTACTGTGGCTTATTTCTTACTTCGTTTGTTTAATCCATGTCTCCATGTCTGCATTCATTTGTTTCCAGCTGGTTTTATACCTGCAGCTGGCAATGCAAAGAAGCAGACCAGATGCCCTCACCCAAAGTTATATTAAGTAAATTCATATTTTGCTGTAAACCATCTGCCTAAAAGTTTCAACGTTCACCCTGTGCATCAGACTTTAGAAAACAAAGTTGTGTTTAGTATATCACATTAACAGAAGATGGCAATATCAGCAGTACGTATACTTTGTACGTATATTATAATGAAACACATTTAAAATATATTATTATTATAAAACTTCCTCACGGGAACAAAGTTAGGATAGCTAAGATGGTTAATGTGTCTACGACGAACACTGCAATCAGTTACACAATAATTATCCACACATATTCCTGTATAACAATTGGATAAATCAAATAGTCATTACATATTACATATTAACCAAATGGACATTAATTCACAGAATTTAAAATCAATCATTGAGACTTTAAGATACACAACTGAACAAAATAAACCCTTTTTTGAGTGGTTGATGGTGGGGCGGGGGGATTCTTGAAAATACACATGTACATGAATTTCCAAAATACCCTTTTCCCTATTACTGGTTTACTGAATTAAGTACGTTGATGAGTCCAACATATTGCTGTTTTCGCGCTTCCTTACAATAAGATACAACATATTCGTTTTTTAAGGAAAACTGACACCCAAGGAAAGTTTTTGTCTTTATGGTACACTCTGAGATACCCTCATGCCAGGTTTGCTTCGAACGTAAATGGCCATTTTTGAAACATTTGGCCTGGATTTCTTGAAATGTCTTTGTATATCTTGAAGGTGCTAGAATTATGTATAACTTCTGATAATCAAATATAAAGTCTTTGTAAGTCTATTTCCTATCTACTTATTATATAAGATATATAATGCAGCGCTATTTCCACTAAGCGCTTTTTCATAAATGATTAATCTTAATCTCACGTAACCGGAATGATAAGAATGTCATGTTTTAAGCCCATTACTTGCTATTCGTTTTATCGCTTTCGTTCGTAACATTTGCCATTCATACAGCAATTTGAATAAAGAAAATATTGTTATGAATATTCATAAAGCGTAAAACATTGTAAAAAGTAACAACAACTCCGCGACCTCTTTTGGAGACGTGTCACTGAGATGCTATTTGATGAAACACAGTGGCTTTATTAACTTTCTAATTTCAATAAAAACACTGATAATAAATATATATGTGGTGTGGTTATTCAATTGTGGATTTATTCTATTTTCTTATCAATAATTTTATAGATTTCTTGTTTATTTCAAGAGATTAATAAAGCACGGGGAGTTGTCTGACAAAATGTTTTTAGACAGCACAGTCATCAATTGCCTTTATTTGTGGACAGATATTTCCGGTGTCACACGACGACCTAATGCCACAGTCTCTGTTCTGGTGCATTATTACAAACATTAATAAATTCCGTCTCCTCGGTTTTGCAAGACAATGTGACCAGGAGACAAAAATAAATGTGTTTCTTTCTTCAAAACTTGCTGATAGCCAATAAATCATATATGACAGGCCTGTTGTTATTTGATGGCATGCAAAACTGTTGTATCTTCTCCTCCTTTTTTATGTAGTTACAATGTTATAGCACTGAATCCCACAAATTGTTCTACACTGCTTCATATGACAAAGAGAATAAACAAGAACAATAAAAGTAAAAAGAACGATTTGCCTGTTTTTTCTTGATATGGTACCGAGACAACTGAAGTTTTTTTTTAACGACAGAACGTCATGTAAGGACATATGGTTCTTTTTCCAGTAGGCAGATTCATATAAATTATAGAAACATACAAAATTCTCGAAAACCATATTTAGTTATCGCGTAGCGTTGGATTCTTCCTTGCTTTTCTATGATATAAAGATCATTTTGACGGTAACTACCATACGTCATGAACATTTGTTGCAGTTTGAGTATGCTCCGCCGTCATGTTGTATACAAAACTCGAGGCAATTAAACGGCCGACATCGTGTCTTATTCAGATAACTGATCAGAGAAAAATGCGATTTATTTAAGGGGTTACAGTTTTCTGCAATCTGATTAAAATCGTATGCTAAACATCGCTATGCTAGTAGGATATGAGGACGACCAATAGAAGGTCACCTTCTCGTGACCTATCCATCGGCGAATCAGAGCAACGCTTCCACCCTCATGGAAGTAAATGTTCAACTTGTGAAAATCTGTTTATATAGCTGGAATCCCAAACAATTATCTGCCATGTATAAACTGTCACCGAACTCAGTTAAATTTATTTGTCAAAATCGTTCAAAATAATGAGATTTATGTTTGTGATTAACATCATTTTTTTCAAAATATCTAAGCACTTTCAATCTCCGCTACTAAATATTGTTATGCTAGTGAACTTTACACGCTGTTTGAACACGGATTGTGTACAGGTAAGCAAAAGCTGCAGTGTCATTGGCTGAGATATAAATAACAAGAAAAATTCAAATGGACTTGTCAATGAGTCCATTTGAGTGTACGATGTTTACTGTATTTTTAAGGAACCTTAAGCTACAGCACTCTATTTTGTTTGCAGATGCTAATAAAAAGAAATTTAATATATATCTTTAAATTGAAGACCTGTCTGTTCAGACAAATTGTAACCAAGGTAATGCCCATTTTTGAAGAACAACAACAACATATTTGTTCAACCTTTTATTCCATATATCTCTTGATGTTTATGGTGATAATTATGATACTGGAACAGTGTTTGTTTTGTTTAGTAACAAAATAACATGAATTTCATGGAATAACATGCTTGAACAGAATAACAAACGTGCTTGAATAGAATAACAAATATATACTTGTAATATCAATTATGATAATAAACTATGACCTTTGATTACTTTGATATAATTCAACATATTACAGACCAGGTGAGGAACAGTCACTGTCGTAGCAAAGTACCACCGGGAACCAGACAGAATTTTTAACTTTAGATGTATTTTCTCTTAGTGAGCCGAATTTATTATATGAAAACATTAAACATAAACATTGTATCATTTTATATCATTTGAAAGCTCTTTAAATTCATATTTTGAAAATATAAGCAGATTTTGAATTTTTGCTTTTAAAAAGGAAAACTAAACTAATTTATACCTGTCTAGCAGTTAGATGCACTAAGTTTAACCATTTACAAACAAGAAAGTGAACAGTTTTGAAAATCATTTTAGTATATGTAAAATATGAGTTTACAGACCTTTTAAATGATATAAAATATTGAATTGTGAAGAAAAATTACTTTGTAACTGTAATTACAAAATTACTATGTTTTGTTTTTTTTCAACCGCCATATTTTTGCCAGCCTTCAAAAAGTTACCTGTATCTCTTATCAGTTACTTGTTACTATTAATAGATTTCAAAACAATAACATTCAATGATCCTACACAATATTACCAGACAGTCACGTGATTCTGTCCGAGGATTTCCGGAATAACACAACTTCGCAAATTGATTCAACAGGTAGTACATCGTAAAAATACGTAATGCTTCGGCAATAATCGGATCTCTAACAGCCAATCAAAACATAGCATTACATAATATCGGATAACACTAACCCCGCTCCAATTGTACATATAGGAATATAATACTGGCAATTTTCCGTACAGAAAAAGTGGGAATTTCAGGTTATCGAGAAGACAGAAATGAATGCGTCGTCTTCAGATCTAACCGTAGGGAGATCGTGAACTTCAGTCAGATTGCAGTTTTGTGTAGTGTGGTTAAAGTATTTAAGCAAAGCATGGACTGTAATAGTATCAACAGAGTTGCGGGTTTATGTGGAGAAAATAAAGTCTGCGTGCATTCTCTTTTGCAGCCAGATTCACACATCCGTTCTGAGAAAAATGCGCTGATATGTAAGAGTCTTGCTTATTTCTTAATTTACTAATGAAACGAAGGTTCAATTCCAATAAACAGTCATCAAACAGCGATACAAGTTACATTCTGCCTCTTTACCAGCGCGCGAGTTGTTCGGACCAGTTCAGGCAATGATTTCACTAAAACACTTTATATTGAAGCGTCTGCCACTTCATTACTTCACCGAATTGGCTTCTTTCATTGGTGTTACTTTTTTTCGAAATGTTTTCCCTCAACGGGGGCTTGATATTGAATTGACCACTAAACGATGGCATGTCATGAGACAAGCTGGTCATATGTTATTTTAATTTTATTCTAGGTCGTGTGTTTGTGGCGATACTTGTTAAACAGTATAGTTATGTTACAAGTTCAAGTCTAGTTAGATTTATGAAAAAAAAAAGATTTCTGCTCGTTTATATGAACACGAGATAAGGTGCTTATTAAAATGTGAATGATAAAGGTACGTTTAAAAGATTTCCACATCCTTTAATATAATAATAATAATAATAATAATAATAATAATAATAATAAAACAAATAATATATAAAAAATTGCAAATATTCTGTGAGCGTTCTGTTTTTTTATCCACTTACTGACTTCTAAATCAATGGCGTCGGTATGATTTTCTTATAAAATGTTCCTTGTAAAAGCTTGACGTGTCACATTTTTATCACCATCTCGTAAATCAAACATGTCGTTGTTTGGAACAATAAATTATTTTTAATGAATATTCATTAAACTCAATGAAATCGCGATCCCTAAATCAGCGTTCATTTATTAGGAGAAATGTCATTCAAATGCTCTTTGATATAGCACAGTGACAAATTTAGCTATAAAATGCAAATATATACGTCGGATAATGACTGATTTGCCAATAGATGGCTTTGAAAAAGCTCACATCTGCTTTTGTTTTTGAATATTAGTTTTATGGAATTTTTACATAAATTTTGAGTATAACAATACTTTAACCGTTTATATGCATTACACAGTTTCTGAGTGTTGCAATCCTTAAATTGTTAAAACGATAGGAGGTATTGCATTACATAGATTCTGAGTGTTGCAATCCTTAAATTGTAAATAAGATAGGAGGTATTGCATTACACAGATACTGAATGTTACAATCCATAAACTGTTAGTAAGTCAACATGTATTGCATTACTTAGATTTTGAGTGTTACAATCCTTAAGCTGTTAATAAGACAGCAGGTATTGCATTACAAAGATTTTGAGTGTTACAATCCTTAAGCTGTTAATAAGACAGCAGGTATTGCATTACTTAGATTTTGAGTGTCACTATCCTTAAGCTGTTAATAAGACAGCAGGTATTGCATTACAAAGATTCTGAGTGTTACAATCCTTAAGTTGTTAATAAGACAGCATGTATTGCATTACATAGATTCTGAGTGTTACAATCCTTAAGCTGTTAATAAGACAGCAGGCATTGCATTACTTAGATTCTGAGTGATACAATCGTTAAGCTGTTAATAAGACTGCATGTATTGCATGACATAGATTCTGAGTGTTACAATCCTTAAGCTGTTAATAAGACAGCAGGTATTGCATTACATAGATTCTGAGTGATACAATCCTTAAGGTGTTAATAAGACAGCAGGTATTGCATTACATAGATTCTGAGTGATACAATCGTTAAGCTGTTAATAAGACAGCATGTTTTGCATTATAGAGATTCTGAGTGTTACAATCCTTAAGCTGTAAATAAGACAGCAGGTATTGCACGACATAGATTCTGAGTGTTACAATCGTTAAGCTGTTAATAAGACAGCATGTATTGCACGACATAGATTCTGAGTGATACAATCTTTAAGCTGTTAATTATATAGCAGGTATTGTATAGACATATTCTGAGTGTTTTTAGTGTTACAATCCGTAAACTCTCAATAAGATAGCAGTTATTGAATCAGAAAGATTCAGGGTGTTCCAGTCCTTAAGCTGTAAATAAGACAGCAGGTATTGCATGACAAAGATTCTGAGTGTTACAGTCCTTAAGCTGTTAATAAGACAGCATTTATTGCATTACATAGATTCTGAGTGTTACAATCCTTAAACTGTTAATTATACAGCAGGTATTGTATGGACATATTCTGGGTGTTTTTAGTGTTATAATTCGTGGACTCTCAATAAGATAGCAGGTATTGAATTAGAAAGATTCAGGGTGTTCCAGTCTTTAAACTGTTAATAAGACAGCAGGGAATGCAAAACATAGGTTCTGAGCGTTTCATTCCTTAATCTGATAATAAAATAGCAGATATTGTATAAAACGATTCTGAATTATATTTTAATCCTTAATCTGATAATAATATAGCATTCTGAGTGTTTTAATCATTAAGCTTTAAAAGATAGAGGGAATTACATTACATAGATTCTGAGTGTTACAATCCTTAAACTGTTAATACTATAGCAGGTATCATATAAAAATATTCTGAGTGTTTTTAATGTTACAATCCGTAATCTCTCAATAAGATAGCAGGTATTGAGTTGGTTGAAATTGGGTGTTCCAGTCCTTAAACTATTAATAAGACAGCAGATATTGCATTACATGGGTTCTGAGTGTTTCAATCCTTGATCTGATAATAATATAGCAGGTATTGTAGGAACAGATTCCGAGTGTTTCAATCCTTATACTGTTAAAACGAGAGAAGGTATTGCATTTCATAGATTCTGTGTTTTCTTTCATCTTTTATTACATTTCAGGTAACTTTCAAATTACTTAGAATTTCTTTAAGGCCAAAACTAATCGTTAAATTCGTTTATAGCGTGTGATATTTCATAATTTTACAACTGCATACTGTGACCTAGAACTTCAGATTTAATTATATCAAAATTAAAGTATATAATCAAAACGTAAAAGACGTCATTATGTATCAAGTCTGTCAAAGAAAATTCATGGCTAAAATATTTCTTTTTTACTTCTTGATCTTTTTTTGCGACAGCAAGGCTTAATTGTTGCAATAAATGAAAAAAAAATTTCAAACTATTTACTGAATTATTTACAAACTACTTACGTCACTTGTACCGGATCCGAATAAAAGAAGATCAAAAGGCACGGCGGCTATTGTGTCAATGACAAACCAGCCTTTCACGTAATTAATTGCTATCTTCTTCTGATTTGTGATCACTTCTCCATTGTGCAGATACGTCGTCCGAAAATTGATTAGGATGTCCGCAATGAACACGAGGTCAACAATCAAATCAATGATCACAAGAGGGTTGGCTCTTGAGGATTCGGGGCTTTCTGTGCGTGTGACAGCATCTCGATTACGTCTCATCGTGGCATCCTCCTCGTTTAGAAGGAATGCTGTCTGGTAAGGCGTGAAGACAGCAGTGTATAACACAAGGATAAGCACCACCCAGTCCCATACTGCCTTGAATGGGCTAGAAATGAAGATATCAAAAGATAATTGTTAAATTTTTTGAACACCTTTGAACAAATTACTACATACACTTTTAATGAGTTATGTGCTTTCTGTAAATAATGGTTTCGTTGACGCAGACACTAGATTTTTAACCTTCAACAGGAACGAAAACCCTTTTACGACCAAATATCAAAACTTTCCGAACAACCCTCGTATATGCATTTATAAGTATACATCGGTGTGGTGTGAGTTGGACACATACATCCCTGTTATTTGTGCAGCCTTTTGAGGGGGTGGGGGCGTTGTTGCGATAGCCGAGGGACCTAAGGCCTTCTTCCTTTTCGTTGCTAGGCGGTAAGTTGCTAAAATCCCACTAAAAGTACTTATATATGACTTCTCTGTGTGTATTGGTAGACAAAGAGGCAGCTTTTTTGTCATTTTTGTGCTGCTTTTAGAGTAATAAACTGATTTTTGCCATGTCCGATATTAGTTTTCAAACCTGATGGTCGAAAGTGTCCTTTAGGTTTAATGTTACGTAACATTCTTCAGAAATCTGATGTAAGAATGGAAAACTCGTTCTTTCAATATTTGTGGTCATTCTTATAAAATCTATATAAATGCTACAATTACCTGTAATGCAGAATGATAAATTCTGGTTGTTGTCGCTTGAAAGATGTTCTCAGATCTTGAACGTGTTCAACGGTCGATGGGGATTCGGAACTCTCTGTATTTTCATCTCGTTTCGTATCCTGAAAGTGTTTGTTCCTGTTAGTTACATTTCTGGCGACAGATTAATTTTACCTTAAGTAAGATGTAGATGACAAAAGTAAGTAGTGTGCGCAATGTTATATCTCTGCTCTAAGGTTAAACAAACAAAATATTTTTTTACTGGTACAAATTCGTTGTCTTGAGATTGTGCTTATTACAATGACACTTCCGGAAAAAAACGCAGGTTGTTTTGTATTAAGTATTAGAATTTTTTTAAAAGATCTATTTATTCTTTTGTTCATTGATATATTTATTCCAGTCATTATAGACATTGTTGACTAATTACAAAAAAATGCTGCACAATAAGCTCGCAAAATTAATGAAGATATATCGTAAAAATACACCATATGAAAATATCATCACCTTGCAATACTATTATTATTATTATTATTATTATTATTATATGTTTAATCAAATCAACTTGCGCTTTTTATTTCTCCTTATACATGCTATTCAAAATCAGTTGATTTCTATAATTAAGCAAACTGTGAAATAAAAAAAGCTTTAAGACAGTATATGTCAATAAAGTCACTATCATTGCCGTTATAATTATTACGAAATGTAAATGTTTCCTCTTATTTTATCGAATGAACAGAGACTTTCATTATATAACAGGCAAAATGATGCATGGATTAGATCTGGATTTTTACTGCATGATAGAAGAACAATCGATGTTTCTAAATTTCTCCATTACACACTATGATGCGTTTGTTTAAATTTTGTAAAACAATGGGGAAATGAAAAGTGAATGTTAAAACAAAGAAAACACTCTTTCTCCACGACAATATGACCCGCTTCATTTTATGGAATGTTTGATCAAAGCTACATTATTGCAAGTCGAATCACAAAACATGCTGCGGCGCCATAACGGAGCCTACTCTATTGTAGAGAGAATAAAACATAGTCATGAAACTTGACGTTATGAATGGTTTAGAACATTACATGACGCAAATGTGACTGATTGATCAATTTTAGTAAATTCAGGCCTCCTGAAAAGACAGTACCTTTTCTCTCAAAGAAACATGGCTGTATTAAGCTGTTTGTTTGCTCTTTATGTTAAAATTGTAAGAATCTACGAGTATCGCATGTCTTATTAAGCATTTGTCAGACCGTGATATGTATCGTGTTCTTTACTTTACCCTCATAAAATAAAAATTCTGATAGATATTCACTGCGGAATACTAGAAACTGATATATTCCGGCATCGGACACACGTTTTTGTCATAATATTTCTGCTACAGTGTCAGAACCTTTCATGTCCGTTTAATCTATCTGTAAAGCTATACAGAAATGATAATCTTATGGGAAAATGCGTCAAACAACTTTTTTTCAAAAATATCTTTTTTTGTAATTTAATGTAATGAAATAGTCCTTGATATAAGTGACACGTACTTGAAATATTCATAGTGAGATAATAGGCAAAAGTTATATCCTGAGTTGGAGAGCTGAAATAAGTATTTCTGTCTATTAGAATTGAGAAAAAGCTATCATTTTCTTTATCTATATTTTACAGAATATACTTTTTTCGGTGTAGCACTATGTTGAAAAACACAAAAAGTCGCTCTATTTTAATGATGATATATTTCACCAGCAATATCACAGTGCCAGGGGAAAATTATCATTTAGACAGTGGTAACGTTTTATTATCCTTCTGCCTTATGAAAAAAGATAATCAGGTATTTATCAATTTGACGACAGTGTTCTTGACTGAAGCAAATAATTGAGACCTTCTTCGTCGTTAAGGCGCTTATTATAATATCGTTTCAGCTAAAGTCGTGTATGTTAGCTTTTGATACCTGATATTATATCAACTAATTACATGCACATTGATATGCTTTATCTCTGCATTATTCCATGAGACCTCCAACTCACCATCTAAGTGTAGACGATTGTTATTTGCTTTCAGTGTTGCATGTTACTTCTCTAAAAGAATTTGAAACAGGGACAAAAGAGTTCTCTAACGCGGTTATCTTGCCAACCGATTAATGCTGATCAGTCAAAGGCCTACGCACAATCTCATTTGTTATCAGACAAGTGATAATGCCGACAATATATTCATTAAATCGCAACTTTTTCAGACGATTCTGCAGAATTCCTATAAGAGTAAGACAGACGTAATTTGGTTTGATATTCAGCTTCTCGTATGTAAATCTCACGACATATTCCATGTATTGTTCGACAATACGAACCACGTCGCCATTCTAGTCCGAATTTTATCGTGAAATGAATTGGTACTTGCATTATCTCGTCCAGTTTATCACGTGAACAGAAGTGTACATATTAAATAATTGCTTCCAGTGCATTCATTATTTACATGATTGATGTTTTTTTTGAATAGAAGATAAGTTTTCCACTGTCATGGAAATTTCTTGAAACAGGTACGACAAAATATGACAAAACTGATATATTTGCACATCCCTTAGTAACTAATAAACAACTGATTAATTAAGTAATCAATTAATTACTCTATCTGAAATGCCAGCCTCTCTACATACTGTTAGCTTGGAGTCAATCTCGCCACGACAAACTCGAATAAGTTAGACCCCACATCCCAATTAAATGGAAAATGGTCAATTTATTTATACCATTTGACACATCATAGCCATTAATGCTTTTACCGTCTGTCCATATAGCTTAAAACATGTCAGTATAGCGGAATAGACACGTATAAATGTACTTATTTGTAAACAAATGGCATGTTCTTTAAAACATATTCTCTCAGATTTAAACAACTCTAGGTTGAAAAAAAATCTCTTGCAATTGTTTGGTCTTTTAGGAACTGAAAGTGGCGTTATCGTGTATCTCTAGCTGACTCCGCTGTCAGTGTGTTGTTCTGAAAATTCTAAATTGTGGACTCCTGTTTAAATTACCGGTATCGTAGAATATTGTATTTTAATGGAGCTCTTGTGCTTTACTGTCGACATTTTCAAACTTTTCCTTTTTATTCTTCTTCAGGATTTGTTATGTATAAAAACGACCAAGTCGCAAAGAGTAAATATTTAAATAACCCTCATCTTTAATTATAGGTCACGTTTCGTTTAAACCATTTTCTATATGTTCTTCGGCTAAAGCTTGCTAGACCACAATTGTAGCAAGACACATTTGTAACACCTGAAACAAATGTGAACAGATGTGACAACAGGTTTTACAAATGTGTAACGGAAATTGAGCACATATGTTATATATTTTATGACGAATGTGGTCGATGCCGACATTGATGTGACATACAATATCATCTGTCACACGTCAATTTTCGTATAGAAAAGGGAAGAAAAAATTTCATATTTACAGTAAATGGTATTTATACAAGTCGGGTCAATAGCTTTGTTTGTTATATGAGTATGAAAATTTATAAAAGCAAGGTGATCGTAGGTCTGTCAAAATTTCTCTTTTGTTTTTACATTCGGATTCATTATGGTCCAATATATAGAGCATACAGTCGCAGATACGTCCTCCTACTTGTCAGTCCGTCCGTCAGTTTCACTTTTTTTTCCTTGCGAATACTCAGCAAAGTTCTATAAGTTGAAATTAAATGTAACTTGATGGGAACCCTCTGTACCAACAGTAGATCTGCATTCTCGCGGCTGATACAGCTTACGCACAAATACAGCTTACGCTCGAATGCAGCTCAGGCGTAAGCTGTAAACGTTATTGGAAATGTATACAGGTTATTGTGATGTATATCAAATAGCACAAACCTGTAACAAATACAGCTTACTTAAGCTGTGTCTGCTTAATAAACAAATAAACACCTTTGTTCAAAGGTCTTATAGCTCATGTAAAAATCCGTCTATATAACATAAATTGTAAAATTACTACTAATCATCATCATCACCAACATTGTAAAAATTACAGAGGAAAAATGGTTGTAAAAGCAGCGGCAGTAGTAGCAGGAGCAGTACTAGAAGCAGATGTGGTGGTGATGGTAGTGGTATAAGAATTTGTTATTGTTAATGATGGTGGTGGTAGTTTTTTTATATAACAACAACAACATCATGATCACTTTTACATCATCAAATTTGTATATAAAAGATAACATTTTATTATAAAACATTGTATACACTAGAAATAAGATATAATTAAGCTTCAACTGTCTCAAACCCTTTTAATATTTAAAATGAACTCTACATTCCTACAAACGACCTATTACAACACAGGCGGATCCAGCGGAAGTTAACATGGGCTACTGAACAAGGTTAATCCCTCTCGACCAACGGATCCGCCGATGTATCAAATGGATCCCAGTGCATTTAATATCTACTTTACTTAAAACAGCGAATAAAAGACACTAGTTTGGATTTCTAACCACCCGGACTCAAACCAGTGACCCTGGCAACTGAGTACACTTTGTGGCTATAACGATTCAGCTAGCCCAGTAATAGTAGGTATATGTAAAAGTAATAACGATTCTGGTGATGATAACTTGCAATGGAAGTAATGGCACATATATGATGATGTTCCTATTAACTAATTGAACATTGTCAGTCAAGAACTCGACCTGTAACATATGTCCTTCCAATGTCAACCCCCATTTCGGACAAACACATTTGTAAAATATTTTATCTGATACGAATGAGAATACATTTGTAAAAAATGTGTTACAAACGTGATTTGTTACGAATGTGGTCTAACAAAGCCTGTCTCTGAACAGTACCAATCTTTTCTCCCTCTAACGACCACTGAGACGAAAAATTATTCCCAAAGTAATAAACACAAGACTGTTGTGACTGCAGTTTGTTTGCGTTGTCAATACATCTTTCATAGCTATCTTACTCTTTCGGTCTGTTAGACAATTTTCCGGGACTTCAAGTAAGTTATTACAATCAAATGAATAGGGATGTGTTTAGATATTAAATTGGAGGGTTTTCTGTCTTTGTTGTTGCTTGTTACCGACTTTGATAGGTCTGAATATCAATGACATGTAACACTGTCAGTATCCGTGGTATAAGTGTCGCGATTGATGCATTTTTTTAAATAGCTTTGTACTCCTCCATTGGAACAATTCATTTATGTAGATCTCCAAAGTGTTATGAGTCATGATAAGTGTATTGAGAAAATTCAACTTACAAATATAACACCCCGTAAAAATAAATAATGGTAAAGAAATTGAAATATTTTTTAAAGGTCCATTGAATAAAGCTGAAATAAAACACTTAATGAGTGTTCTATGTAATGATACATGTACAATAAACGACCTTGATCAGGAGTGGACTAAAAAAATATCGGCAAAAATATACATGTAGCTAAATTATAATAGGCTGTAACTTGTTTGATTTGAAATAAACGATGCTCAAGGAACTTTATTAAGTACCAAGTCTTCTGGTTTGCAACATTTTCAGCACGTTTGTAATCATTGTGTAATAAATCATATTCAATGCATTGTTTACTAATGAGCTTAATTTTAGACATATTTCATGAACTAAAATCGATCAAGCATCTTTTTCTTCTTTTTTAATGCATTTATATATACATAAAATTTGCAAACTAAGCGAACGTAGAAAACGGATTACATCGTTATAGCTTAAAGACAGGCAAACTATTTTGGTTGCATATACACCCTCACTAAGTCTGTTATATGGCTCTCTACAGTAAGCTAATTTCGTACATAATACGTACATGCATAAAAAGGTCTGGATATTAAATTCTCTGAAAGAAAAGTGTACTAGTTGGCAAACATGATTTTTACCTTCTGTGTGGCAATGTAGTCAAATTAAGCCCACGTTATTGACATATTCGTTTGCAAGTCGATAATGAGTTAATACAACAAGCAAATCTATTGCAAAGCAATAAAAGTCCCCTACCGAAAAGAGCATTGCCACACTAAATAGAACCAGATTCAAATATTGACAATAGGTTAGCTGAAATCAATAATTTGTTTTAATGGTAGATAAAGGTATGTTTCATACAACAGATTATCAAAATATCACATGACTATAAAGTAGTTGTGATGTTATAAATTAAATATTCACATGTAATACAAATAAATATTCTAATTTTTCAATACTAAGAACAGACGTATAAATGCATCTTGCTGTGTGATCTCTTAGACTTGTCTAAAGTTGTATTGGTTCTGTGTAAGTTCAAAAGTAATTGGAAGAAAAGCATTCAAGAGAATAAACAATATGCAATATTTTCTAAGTAAAAAGGGGCACAATTTCAATATAAAGGAAAGAGTTATGGAACATATTCTGTAAACTTATAAAAAACACCAATAAAGTTTCAGACATATTCAAGGAAATGTAGATTTTTGGATGTTTGTCAATGTGAAAAAGGGGTATAACTGTAAAATCAAAAGTCAGAGGTATAGGACATGTGACATGTCAACAGGTCTTTTAAGTATCAAATAATATAGCAAGTTTAAAATGGATATCTAAACGGCTTCAAAAGTATATCTCCATTTTTTCAATATTTCAAGTCTATTTGTTGCCACACTTCTCAACATAGGAACAAAATAAAATGACGTGCATAATCTCCACATAGTCACATTGCCATCTATCCATGTTTCAAGTTAGTTTCATGAAAATGTTCCAAGTGCTTATTGAATTATCGCAGGATCCAGTTTTTGCGGACGGACGGACAGACAAACGCAGGACAAACTTAAAGTCCAATCCGATGAATCAGTAGGGGACTAATAAAAGATAGTTCTTTTAACATACCTGAAACGTATTGAATAAATATTAGACAGTATTTCTCCGCCATTTGCAGAGCCAATACCCATAATACTGCAGTCCTCTGTTGCACGATTCAAACATTTCCTGACATATTAACTAAAAATAGAAGAATTACCATTTACCAAAGCAGTTAGCTTGACAACCGATTTATAATGATGAGTTATGGGTCTGTTTCAACCCGTATTTACCATTCTGGTGGGGATTGATTATATGATATGACTGAATATTCATGGCATGTGCGACATATGTGTTAAAAGAGATAGTTATTGTCAATAATAATCATCATTTATATACACACGCAATTAACGGAATGTAGAAAACCTAAAACATTTGAGTTTTTGATTTAGATAGAGGAACAGGCGATGGCAATTCTAGTTGTTTGAATACAATAGCGTAAATATCTCTCAGCAAATACAGTGGGCGAATCAAGCGTTTACGGTTCTAACCTCCTTCTGCATAATATAAGACCGTTTGTACTCTAAGAACATATTGTGAATATCTTCTTCAGTTAAAACGATGGCTATAAAGATATTTGAAAAAAAGTCAATCTTACTTTTGACCACGTGTGTTTGCAATGCAATATATAAATTGTTTCAGGGCGTTATTATCATTTAGCTTTAGAATATAAAATCAAATCTCTCTCTCTCTTTATAATTTTAGAAAGGTTCAGATGCGTATCAGATACACTCGATGAAGAAACAGAACCTAATTATATAATTCAAAACTATTTAATGCATTTAGAACAATTAAAAGCTTCATAAGAAGAGCGTTGCAAAGACTAATTATTAGAATAATTTCTTTGGTTGAAAAAAATCACAACATGGAATCTTATTTTCACTGTTTGAGATGGTTTATGTTATGCATTATTTATTTTTGAATCTTTGCCAATCTTTGTGCCCAGTTTCTCACGACACTTCGCTTAATATGTACAATGTTGAATTGTCTTGTCGATTTGACAGAAAGTTATACCCGCATGGCAAACGGATGAAAGAGCGTCAATGATCTTTACTTTTAAAGTAAGCATCTAAATTGTCGTGATAAGAGTGTGTTGAAAACTAAACTAAATTTTATTCAACCTGAACGTCGAAATATTTCAACTCTGTTATCTAAACATACGTCATTGCTCAGTTGATAAAAGAATATTTTAGTAAATCTGGGTCATCAAATATAGATGCAAAGTATAAAGCAAAACGTTGTGCAAAAAATTGTATTGTTGAAGTAAGACTTGCTACAACGAATTAGATTGACGATTCAAGTGTATTAAAGTATTGTACTGACGTTGTACACGCTTAGATCAAATATCAGAGAATGCCCTATTAAAGAGACATTTATTTTGTAGGTTTAGTCCGTATTAAATGACGAAAAGATGTTATAACAACATCATAGATGAATAATTGTAAGTAAACAGAATTTTATAGAAATTCTTTGAAGCCAGTTTGAGCATTTATATTGTTTTGCACTACATACACATCTATACATATAGAATTATACAGCTTGTATTAAGTCCTACAATGTATAAAGATTACACTATAAAATAGACGTCTGTCTATCTTTTTTATTTGGTAACCAAGGCACCTGCAAGGACATTTAAGCCTTCGACTTGTATAATTTTCCAATACAGATCTGATGTTTTAATCCATTAGTTTTTTTACAGACTGTATTCTGAAATTCAAATTAGGTATTGAAAACCTCGTGATTATCAATTTATACAGTTTGTCTATCTCTGGTAAGAATTACATATAGTTTTGTAGACTATCTGCGTGCATTGGAATATGGTATGTTTGAATCGTTTTAAGGAGATGAAGGTAGACTCTTAGTTTTTCACAAAAAAACATAGAACATTCCAAGAAAAGCACATTTGCAATACAGATATGATTGCAAGACGAATACCGTATGGTAAGAATATGAAAACAAACATAAAAACTATTAACGATTTTCTTTCGAACATAGTAATAGTTTACCTTTTGCGCTAAAGATATAATACATTTATCTTAAATTTAAATGTTTTGAGTAATGTATATTGCTTCATCTGGAAGTGATACAAATGGGTCTTCGAAACTTTGATATTTTCAAGTGGATACTTTACATAATCGTTGCATTATGTCTAATGTCTTATGTTGTTTTCAGTCGAGTGCAAATGACTAGAACAGCTTCCATCAAACAGGTGATATAAATTATGTAATAGATAAGATGTGTGTTCATAAGTTCCTGTTTCTGTTTTATTATAAAAATGCTTCGTATTATTCTATGTCTTTAATGAGCATACTATGGCATATGAAATGATACAAGCATTATATAAACAACATTTTCCAAAGTAATAATTTATTTAAACTGACAGCTTCAGTACACGAACTACTAAATGTCTTCCTTTTTTGAAATAGTGGATTATTTTCAACGAAGAAGGGCATACAAGAACTGTCGTCATTTCTTATGTTAGTAATATTGTTTCACAAACGAAGCTTTGAGAAAAATGAATACACATTCGGGGTCTTCAGTAACATTTTCCATTAACATAAATACAAAATATGAGACTTTCCAAACCTTTTCGTCTGTTACTGAGAAACCGTGTTCCATTAATTAGTTCATTTTAATTCGAGAGGTTTAACGCAAACTTAACTTTGTACTTCCAATGAAAAATGAATTATTATCAATGTCTCGCAAACCCTCCAAAATCATTACTTTGTATTTGCAAATAGTTAGCCCTTCAATTGAGGTTAGGGATTTTTTCAACCATCTAATATTGTGTGGATTTAAAAAATATCTTTTTTTTTCTATTTCTTTATAATCCTTGCATCTCATCCCGTTTTGTTTTGACTACAATATTATAGTGAACAACTCAACTGTTGTATACTTCCCTTGGCTTACTTTTTCACGAAATAGAAAGATATTTGATAGAAAATTAATCAAATCCTTCACTTGACAACCGATAAATAGCCTTTGAACGTTTCCTATCCTTTTCTATTTGCCAAACTACCGAGCATGGCAAACAATTATTCCAATTTGCTTGCTTTTGTCCAGTATGAGAAAATACAGGCTAGACGTATTTGATTTTCAGAGGCAAAAGAAGATGAAAATTTGAGCAAACGCGGCATATAGATAGACGTTATTTTATGAAGTCCCCCATACGTGTTTTATGAAGGATATTTTGAGTTCCGGCACCTATGTTGAGCATCTTTGGATTAAAAGACATTTAGGAAACGTAAATGCAAATTGATACCACTAGATCAAATGCAAGTGTGACAGAACCCTTCATCTGCTAAGTATTGCTAGAATTGCGAACAAGACACGACTTGCAATGAACTCTTTGTATTAGATGTTGAAATATGTTTAAAGCAGCCTCAGTCTCTGCACAAAACGCAGAAGTCCGGAACCGGAGGTCGCGGTTTCGAATCCCACCAGAGGCGAGATTCTCTCACGATTTTCACATTCCTCCATGCTGCACGACTACTGTTAAAAGAAACAAGGAAGCAGTCAACGAGAGTGATGAATCGAAGTTGTAAGAACTTGTATCGAAGTCGATGTAAAATAAATGAGTCTAAACTAAACTAAACTAAATATGTATTACCGGGATCGTTTGATAAGATATATAATTTATAAGTTATAAGTTTACATAACATATTTATGGTAAAAGATTTTTGGTCTGAAAAATTTTATTCCACCAAGCTTTAACTTGTTATTGCGTATCTGATATGTTTCTTTTTATTAACTGTTTTGCTTACATAACTTCTGAAATGGTATGAAATATGAATTTAAATGTACACAAACTATTTAACTACAAAACTAACCAAAACTGCATTGACTTACAGTTTAGTATGTATGATATTATATAACCTAAACAATTTTATGCATACGATTTTCTTAACATCCGTGACAAGTATATTGTATTTTGTATAGTTTAACAATTTTCCATGACGTTGCTTGTCACAAAATATTGCAATTTTGTTATTTACATAATACTTTTGAAGTTAATTCACTTTAAGAACTTGCAGTGTATGTCAATTGATATTAACATCTCACAATGCGAGGAATAACGTGACAATAAAAATGTGTATGAAAGAAAGAATAGAAAGTGACGTGAAATAATTCCAAGAGCTATGCTTCCTTTTCATGAAGCTTTAGCAAATTAATTCATCCAGTAACAGCAAGTTTTGCTTGCGTTTGAATAACTTTTATATATATATTTTTGGGTAGAATTTAGTCCCTTTTAGACTTGACAATGTTTTGAATTTCCAAAATTAGGTAACTATGGCTTCATAGTGTAATTTTAGACAGCTTTATATGTTGAATTTTGTGCGTGTTTGAAATTGGATATATTTTTACATATATTTTTCATACATTGTGGCTGGATATATTCTGTGTTACAGAATGGCTCTATATATTTTCCACTGGCATAAGTTTACTCTTGCTATCTAAAGTAATATATAGTTTTGTTTTGCGATATGTAAACATTTTCTTTACTTCTTTTTTCCGTGCATTTTGTTCCTTTTAGATACGTCTGACAATTTTCTGAAATTTTCAAATTAGGTGTAGCTGTATAATGTTATTTTAGTCAGACTGGGTTGAATTTTCTGTTGTGGGAAAATCTTGATATAATTTTATACATTTGTCATACAATGAAGCCTGAAAATTATTTCTGTGTTACAAAATAGTTTCCTATATATTTCAGTGGAACAGTATCTTTGGAGCAGATTTCTGTTTTCAAAACATAGAGGATTAACAAACTCTTGAATAAAAACTACAATATATAATACGTTCACACGTGGAATATTTTTTTTTCATACTGCTGCATGTATTAGAAATGCAGGTACTGCAATTATTACTTATTTAAGTGAAGTGCCTTTTAAACATAATAGCTCTTAACATTTTGAAACGAAAGTTTTATTTGCATTTTAACGAGGAAAGCCTACTTATTGTTATCAATGTAATTAAATATTAGTATGTCTAAACTGGATTTTATTCTGTATTCTGTAGTCAGTTGTCTGGTACATACATTTCGTCTAAAATTGTCACGATTAGCAAACTTATCATAATACCTTAATAATCTCAGAACTGAAGAGAACTTAGAGTTGAATGAAAAGTCAAGAAGTTTTAAAACAAATCCCAGAAGTTATTCTGGAACAGACATCAATAAGGACAAACTATAAGAGAGATCTGAAACAGTGGAATCAACAGAAAGCGTAGTGTCTATATTTTTTTATAATTATTATAATGATGTCGTCTGATTTACATTTTAGGTCCCTTTAATAGCATTAAACTTAAATATACCTTTTACGCTCATTCCAATGATCTAAACTTACTTTTTGCATCAGAAAATTGTAAATGCTAGAAAGCAATGTCTCTGAGTTCTGCATGACAACACCTCCAGATTCCTTTATTCCGTTTTCACTGATATACTCTAATTGAATTAACGGCCATAATGATCCGAATGTTTAAATCACTTCCACAATGAACTGAATGCCACATATCCAGATAAATTTCAATTTTCTTTTATTTCAACACTGTGGAACTTGTTTCTGCATTTAATGATTATTTTTTACATTCTCTAAAGTTAATAAAATCAAATGTCTTATACCACTTCTTGCATTAACAGAATGAATTAAAATAATACAAACTCCCCTTTTTAAAGTTTTACTATATTTTTAATATCCTCTTCTTCATATGAATATTTATATTTAAAAAATAATTTGATTGCGCTAGCCAACTGAGGTAAAAACCAAATTAATGTTCCAAAACGGCGCAGAATACTTTTTTAGATTTAACGATTTAAGAGTTAGATCACTGTATCAAAAATTCCCATGCTAAAGCAAGAAACGCATCGTAGCAAAAAATAACTGTTGCTTCCTGTCACTCTTTTGGATAACAATCATCTGAAGCAGGAATCATATTGAAGAGGAAGTTTTTGCCTATGCCGTTAACTCGACAACCGATTAATAACCAGAGTGAGTTTATTGGAATCACCCTTTATTAATACTTATTTAAGCACTACAGGAATTTTTATAAGGCTTCGTTTTGCAACGCATAATAATAATGGAAATCTTGAGATATATATGTTGCACACTGCCCTTTTTCTCAAATGGATTAGATATTACGTATGTACAGAAAATGTACAGTAATCCTTATTATTTTAGTATCAGGCAGTGACTGAAGAACTTAATCGTTTATTTTTATCATTATTATTATTCATAGGCTTACAGACATTTGCTCTATGTATAAAAAGGTAAGTGTATCTCCCAAATATATCTGTGAATTGCATTTATATTTGATGTATAATGAAAAAAACACTTTCTGGAAATAATTTTGAATACTAGGACAATTTTGTTATTTTAAGACATTGGGTGAAGGATACGAGTCAGAGTAATTTTACGTTTTCTCAAAATTAAGCTCTTTTCAATTTTTTGGTACTATATTACTTGATCTTGTACTTAATTCAATATTCAGTGCTTACATAACTGAATAATTGTCAGAAAGAAGTTATAATTCCTCTATCTCTTTTCTACATATTTAATGAATATGGCTTTTTGCTGAATTATCAAGCTAATGGTATATAAAGATTTGTGAAGTTAGCGGCCTAGCGGCCTAGCGGCCTGGCGGCGTGAAGTTAGCGGCCTAGCGGCCTGGCGGCGTGAAGTTAGCAGCCTGGCAGCCTGGCGGCCTAGCGGCCTGGCGGCATGAAGTTAGCGGCCTGGCGGCCTAGCGGCGTGAAGATGGCTGCCTTTATCACAATTTAGGTTGATCTTAAAAACGGATTGAAATCTATTTTTACAGCATATAATGTAAATTGCAGGGGTGTATAAGAAAGTTATCGACATGATTTAGCTTTTATTTTTTAAAATAAATTATTTAACAAAGTTCTAGCTTATCTGCAAAGACGACTCGGAATCTCTTTGTACATTTACTCCCATGTACTCTTTGTAAATTACATTTCAGTTGATGATTAAGTAAAATATCAACAAGAACTAGCTTTGATTTTTTTAACTTTTCAAAGCCTGGCGGCCTAGCGGCCTGGCGGCCTGGCGACCTAAACTTAAAATTTATCATAATTTATGTTTATCTTAAAAACGTCTTGAAATCGAATTTTTCAGCATGTAATGTACATTTCAGGGGTGAATAAGCAAAATATTGATATTTTTGTTGATATTTTACTTAATCATCCCTGAAATGTACATTGCATGCTGTAAAAATCGAATTCAAGCCGTTTTTAAGATAAACATAAATTATGATAAATATTAAGTTTAGGCCGCCAGGCCGCCAGGCCGCTAGGCCGCCAGACTTCGAAAACTTAAAAAAAATCAAAGCTAGTTCTTGTTGATATTTTGCTTATTAACCCCTGAAATGTACATTACATGCTGTAAAAATCTATTTCAAGACGTTTTAAGATAAACATAAATTATGATAAATTTTAAGTTTAGGTCGCCAGGCCGCCAGGCCGCTAGGCCGCCAGGCTTTGAAAAGTTAAAAAAATCAAAGCTAGTTCTTGTTGATATTTTACTTAATCATCAACTGAAATGTAATTTACAAAGAGTACATGGGAGTAAATGTACAAAGAGATTCCGAGTCGTCTTTGCAGATAAGCTAGAACTTTGTTAAATAATTTATTTTAAAAAATAAAAGCTAAATCATGTCGATAACTTTCTTATACACCCCTGCAATTTACATTATATGCTGTAAAAATAGATTTCAATCCGTTTTTAAGATCAACCTAAATTGTGATAAAGGCAGCCATCTTCACGCCGGTAGGCCGCCAGGCCGCTAACTTCACGCCGCCAGGCCGCTAGGCCGCCAGGCCGCTAACTTCAGGCCGCTAGGCCGCTAACTTCACGCCGCCAGGCCGCTAGGCCGCCAGGCCGCTAACTTCACAAATCTGGTATATAAATATATTGCAGAATACTTAAGCCGTACAAAAAACGGTACGGTTTTATGTTTGTAACAAAATAATTTTAGCTGAGGCTTTGCAATTATCTCATGCTTTCTTTGTCATACAAGGACTCTGGTTTATTGTCTGTTCATAAATGTAACTCTTTACGCGCAAAAGAAGTAATTGTCCACGTCTTTAAAAGTTAGATTCATGGCCATAAATGCTCTCCTCATACAAATAATGCTTTCTTATTGGATAGTTGGATTTTTCGTTATAGCTATCTATATCAGTCGTTGTAAAACGAACACAATTGCAAAGATCATGCGTGTATCATAATTCATATGTTTACAAAACCAGACCAAACGAACATAGCAAAGAAAACGTTTCAGTATTGACTTTATTATGCTCAAGTTTTGCATGTCTCATAATGCTAGAAATCGCTGAAGGACGCGTGATCTTGGGCAGAAAATGGAGAACAAATCGGGGAACAAGTCTGAATACAAAATTAATTATTTCACAGAACTTATACAGACTTACATTTTTGGAACCCTGTTACTAAAATATATTTTCCATCAGATTTGTATTTTATTTAGAATATTAGTTCATTAACTCATATTTTTCTGAGGTTTTCTCATTATCATATGTGAAAAGCGTAAAGGTGAAAATACAACAGGAAACAATATCAGAAAATGATCAAGCATAATTGCTGTAATAGGAAATAAAGTTTTGAAGAGATGTTTTAACAAGATTCACACGTTCAATGTTACACGGATCACATTTTCCTTTATCAGTGTAATACTCTTTGCTTCTGCTTTATCATAATTGTTGATTTTTCTTGATACAAATAAAAATCTGCAACAGCTTCGAATTTCAGAAATTCCTTCCAAATTGAATGTAAAGCTTAGCCACATATTCCAAAAAATTTCGATATGGTACATTATCTTTTCTATCTCATGATCATAAGCCCTGTTTTTCCCAGTAATTAATAATAATCAGCAACAACCCTACATACATGACATAAAGATACATTGTCGTTAAATTCCCATATTCAGATATTTTACTAGACTGTTGAATTATCTTTTACTGCTTTCTTTATCACTGGCCCAAAAATTCGCGATATATCTTTGTGGCAATAAATACTATCAACACTTTGTTCTTCTAACAAGTTGTTCTATAGATCGTATTTCAAGACTGACAAGTCCACTTACTTAGTTGAAGAAGATTTACAATAACAAATGTAACAATTTATTTATGACGAAAATAATCTGAACAACAATCTTTATACATTGTATCAGCACAAATGTTTTTTTTTTTCTTGTTTTAATTTTTACAAGAAGGCGAAGTAGCTCAAGGATCTTAAGTTTACATATATAAAGCTTTTAAATTATTTTATTTAAACGATGTTATTTTAAGCGTTGGCCTGCACAAAACCAAAGTTTGAATATTAGACATGAAAGAAAAAGTTACACTTTTAATGAAATTATTGTGATTTTGTGATTTAAGATAAATGATTTAATTTAGACAGCAAACGGTATCATGTTGAAAAATATATGAGTTATTGAATAATAGAGTGATATTTCCTAAGTTATAAATAAAATAAATTCTAATATACCTCTTACATTCTTCGTCAAAACGTCTCCGTGTGGTCATCATATCAATTGAATTTACGCTTATTTTAGCTAGCAATATCAATACTCCAATAACTATTCATGTAAAATATTTTTGCGTTGCTTTATCAAATTAACCACTATTGATCTTATTTCAAAAACAAAAAGTTGTCAAAAGCTATAATTAAAAAAAATGATCATAAAGCTTAATCTGTGACAAGTTGTCATAATTTATCAAATATATTCCTTTTTTCTTCGTCATATTTCGATAAACCTTACTAAACTAGACTTGTCCGTCGGACACTGATTCCCCCACAACAGGGAATTTGTCACAGAAAGGACATTCACTACCAGGGAAAACAATGGATATATAGTTAATTGCTTGATAGGCTAAGAGTAATTCGCTTTACAAATATAGCTCTTTCAAAATGTGTCAGCTGCTATACCTCTTTAACAATTTCTTTCTTTTATAAATCATTCACCTATTTAACAATATGCTAATTATTTTAAACAGCTATGAAAACATTAGATTTCAGTATTACTTGGGTTACTATATGTATGTAAAAAGTATGCAAACATTTAAACATGGGTGTAGGAGAAGTTGCGCACACAAGATTTACTATATATGGCATGTATAAAAAACCAACAAAGGGCAATAATCCAGTATAAAAACTGATCAGAGAAAATAAATTTTTACGTAATGTTCAACTACGCATCGTGGTCTATTATATATGCGTATTTGGTTTCAATCTACCCATGGGTGTAGGAGAAGTTGCGCACACAATAGTTACAATATATGGCATTCATGAAAAACCAACAAAGGGCAATAATCCAGTGATATCTAATCAGAGACAAAAAATCTCCACTTCTTCCACAGCTACGCATCGTGGTCTATTATTTTTGCGAGTATGGTTTCAATCCACCCATGAGATTTACTGTATATAGCATGTACGAAAAACCAACAAAGGCCAATATTCCAGTGAAAACTGATCAGAGAAAAAAATCTTTTGTTTCTTGCCAAACAACCCATCTTGGTTTATCATGAGTGCGAGTTTAGTTCCAATCCATCCATGAGTGTAGGAGGAGTTGCGCACACCAGAAACGGGAAATATGTACGAACGGAGGTACGGACGTATATGTGCAAATCTATATGCCCCAACATTATGTGGTGGGGGCATAACAAAGGTAATTCTGCGCTGATGGGTATTTTTGGCAGTAATCTTCATATTCAGTAAAGGGCAATTCTTCCTCTGTAAGTAGGAGGTCAGGGGCACATTAAAATGTAATGCGTAACTTACATAACTCTGTTCATGTGCGGTATAATTTTCATTCTATTTTATTCACATATCGATATGAAAGGTTGTTTTACCTCTTTTTAAGTTGATAAATGTTCTTATTAACATCTGAGAAATTAATCTAGAAGTGCAAAAAGTGTTTATCTGTGTCAGACACCAGGTTCCAATTTTTTAAATAGCGAGTGAAACTAATAAGTAAAACTAAGATGCTTATGCCAACGTATTATGCATAAGAGAGAGCGCGCGCGCGAGAAAGAGAGGCTTAGTTATTTAGATGTTTTAATGTTTTCGGTGTCATACTAAATGCTTAGTCCATATCCGATCAAACAAACTGAAGTAAAGCTATTTTTATAACACGTACAAATGAGCTTAT
This sequence comes from Cyclina sinensis, assembly GCA_012932295.1. Lineage (NCBI taxonomy): Eukaryota > Metazoa > Mollusca > Bivalvia > Venerida > Veneridae > Cyclina > Cyclina sinensis. Next base: position 7,241,001 of record JAAONU010000008.1, read on the forward strand.
TTACAAGCAATTTGCATGTTTTTAAACATATTCTCATAGAAAAAAAGACTTATCTACGGTCATTATGTTGTTCTGAGAATTCTAAATTTTTGACTTTCATTCAAATTATCGGTATGGCAGATTTTGGTATTTTAATGGACCCTAGTTTCAAACTCTCTCTTTTTTAGTTCTTCCTTATGATTCGTTATGTATAATAACGGCCAAGGCGTGTAGACTAAATATTCAAATATCCCTAACTCTAAATATTGATCATGATACTTTTATACCATTTTCTGTATGATCTTCAAGTTAAGCCTGTCTCCGAACAATATTAATCTTTTCTCCCTCTAATGTGCATTGAGTCGAAAAATTATTCTCATCTTCAAACACGAGACTGTTGTGACTGCAGTTTGCTCTCTTTGTCAAAACATCTTTCATAGCTTTCTTGTTTTTTCGGTCTGTCAGACAATTTTCTGAAACTTCAAGTAAGTTATTAACAATCGTATGAATAGGGATGTGTCTAGATAAACTGGAGGGGTTGCCGTCTCTATTATGGTATTGTAACAGACTTTTGATAAGTATTAGGATCAATGACATGTAACACTGTTTCAGTTTTCGTGGTATAAGTGTCGCCATTGTAGGATTTTGTTTGAAAATTGCTTCATATTCTTTCAATAGAACAATGCGTCTTGACGTTCTTATATGTCAAGACAAATGTATTGAGAAAAGTAATCTGCTGCTCATATATCACTCAAGACATAAAGATATTGAAATATCTGTTAAAGGACACAAAGAAGTGAACAAAAGAAACACTTGATGAATGTTCTATATTTGGAGGTAAAACACGGGGTTACCAACATGGGCCCTAAAATGCATTATGATTGGCAAAAAAATATACACATTGTTAATATATCAGTGGCTGTACCATATTGTGCCGAAATAAATGTTGCTCAAATACTTTACCGGGCAGCTTCAAACGGAAACCCTAAATAATATTGAATTTAGTTAAAATACGTTTATCTTACAGCAATAAGACAACTTTATGAAGTACTAAGTTTTCTGGTTGCACATCTGTAATACAACTACTTCTCATCACTTTTGAAAACACTGCATTTTAATTTATATTAAATGCATTGCTTAATAGTGAACCTATTTTTAGACATATTCCATGAACTCAATCAAGCATGTTTTTTTTCCAATACATAATTATTTCTGATAATCAATGAGATAAACTTTATATATTGATTCCAAACCGTACATACTTCGTTTATTTTTAACATCGCTTTAGTGTAATGTAGGTAGATCTAATTTAGTTGCCTGCCTATTTATCCTCACTGGCTCTCTAAAGTAAGCTCTTTTTTTGTACATACTACGTACATATGTAAAAAAGTTTTGTATAGACGTTCTCATTGAGAAAAAGTGTACATGTTGGCAAACAATGTCCTTCAATTCTGCCTGGTAAAAATATCTGTTCAATCTAAGTTACTGGCATTATCTCTTGCGTTTCCTTAAAGAGTTGTACAATTAAAAATCATGATGCTTTTAACATACCTTCTGAAACTGAAACGTACTGACATGATTTAATAGTAGACAGTATCTCTCCGCCATCTGCAGACCTAATACCCCTTATTGATGTAGTCCTCTATTGCAAGCTTCCAATATTAATCTGAATATTTTCTGACAAATTAACTAATAATAAAAGGGAACTATTTATCAAAGTTGTAAGCTTGACAACCGATTAAAAGTGATCAGTTATGGGTCTCTTTAAACTGTATTAAAATTTATCAAACTGGTTAGGATGTTGATTTTATGATATAGCTGCATATTCATGATTGTGGCAAATAATAGTTATCGTCAATCATTATAAACATTTACTTACACATGCCCGGTTGAAGTACCGAATGATTGCAATTCTATCTGCCCGATCAAATTATTGTAATAATATAAATATTTCTCAAAAAAAAATAAGTGAGCGAATCATGCAAGGACTGTATAAACTCTCTACTTTTATGTATAATATAACATTTGTACAAAAACATACAATTGTAAATACTCACCTCGATTAATAAGCTGGCTTTACAGATATTTGAAAAAAAATAAGTTTAATTTCTTTTTTGTTTGCAGTGCAAATATATAATTTTTTAAGGGTGTTTTATTATTTTGCTTTTATATATACAATCAAATCTCTCTCTCTCTCTCTCTCTTTCTTACTTTTAGAAAGGTTTAGGTGCGTTTCAGATACACACGATGAAGTAAACAATAAATATTTAATTCATATTTCCTGCATTAAGGACAAAAAGCTCCATAGTATCCAACTTTTTGTAAGCTACTTCCCATTTTAAGACCAAAAAAGATGACTTTCGTGTTTTCTTCTTAATTTTCCTACAGGTCAAATTCATAGCATTGATTTCATTTTGCTTATTTTCAAACTCTGATCTGAAAGTCATAGTAACAACTTTGCAATGTATCAGTACTCCTTATTGACTGCATATATTTTGGACATTTAAGTAAACACTTTAAGTCAAGCACTTTAGCGCATAACATTTGATGGTAAAAAATACGAAAACGTGTTTCAGAAACTAATTGTTTGAATAATTTCTTGGGTTTTAAAAGGCTTTCACAACATGGAATCTTAATTTCACTGTTTGAGATGTTTTATGTTATGCATTATTCAGTTTTGATTCTTTGCCAATCTTTGTGCCCAACTTCTCACGACACTTTTCGCCTAACATGGATAATGTTTCACTGTCTTGTCAATTTGTTTGAAAGTTATACCCGCATGGCTAACGTGTGAAAGGGCGTCCTTGATCATTATTTTGAAGTTAGCATCTTTAAACTGTCGCCATCGACGAGATAGATAAAGTATATTTCATGCATACGTAATTGTGCAGTAGATGATAGTTTAGTAAATTTTTGTAAAAATCAATAACTAAAAGACAATTGCATCTTTGCGCAATTAAGTCGCGCTACAAAAAAAAAATAGAATAAAAATTTAAACTTATCAAATTGGCGTAATGACTGTACATCTGTACATGTATTAAAATGTAAATGTTAAGTTCAAAGACTAGAGGATGTCTTATACTAAGAGCCACTTTGAGTAGTTCTAGTCTGTACTTAAAGTACCAAACTTTATAACAACATCATATATAAAAATTTAACAGTGATAATGTGAAAAAGATTTCATAGACTTCTTTGAAGCCACTCCAAGTCTTTATATTTTTTTCTGCAATTTTCTACATTTCTTTACGTTCAAGATTTACACAAATTGTATTAAGGCGTAGGCTGTATAAAAATAGAACTATAAAAAATGGAAAAAATACAAGTTAAACGATCTACATTATGTATAAAACAACATATCTGCTATATTTTACAAAGCTATGGTTTATTTTGGTATCAAAAGCAGATGCAATTACGACTTTGACTTGTTTAATTTTAGAATACAATTTGTATATCTGTGACGTTATAATCCATTATTTCTTTCGTACTTTATTCTGAAATTTAAATCAGATATAGAAAACCATGTAAATTTCAATTTATTCAGATTCGATTCATTTATCTCTGGTAAGAATTAGTTATAGCACTGTAGACTCTCAACAAACACTGGAGTATGAAATAATTTACTCTGTAAAACTTAGATATTTTCAAGTGGTTACTTTCACATAATTGTTCTTTATGACTTTTTAATGCCTTTGAATGTTTTCAGTCGAGTGCAAAGAAATAGAATAGTTTCCGTAATATAGATTGAAAAGTAATAAATAAGATGTTTGATTATTAGTTCCTGATTTTGTTTTATTATAAACAAATGTTTGAAATTTCGTGTTCATTCATGTTTCTAATTAACAATATATAAATAAATGAACACGAAAATATGGAAATATGAAAGCATTATATTAATAGATTTTTTATTGAAATAATAATTTATTTAAAATCGAAGCTTCAGTACACAAACTTCTGTTTAAATGTAAATATGTCCTCCTTTTTTAAACATAGATGTTCATTTTCAACTATGAAAAATCAGACAATGGCTGTGATATGTTTGTTTCACACACGAAGCTTTTAGAAGCGGGGTCTGCAGTAACATTTCCCATCAACATGAACCTTAGACTTTTTAAACTTTTTTTCTGTTATGTGTATATGTTAAAGAATATATTTGTTTCCATTTCCTTGAAATCCCTATCTCTCATCCCGTTTTGTTCAACTACAATTATTATAGTGAACATGTCAACTGTTATATACTTCCTTTTGGTTTACTTCATTCACTAAAAATTAAGATATTTTCAATTGACAACCAATTTATATCTTTTGAACGTTCCCTATTTGCCAAACTATTTAGCTTGGCAACAGTTATTCAAAGTTCCAGTATGATTAAACGTGACATAAAGTGGGAAGTAATTCCAAAAATGTCTTCTGTAAGAATATTTTGAGTTCAAGCAACTATGCAGAGTATACGGATTAAAGGACATTTAGGAGACTTAATTTCAAACTGATTCGGCAAGATCAGAAGAGAGTGTGACAAAAGTCTTCATCTGCTAAGTGTACCTAGAATTGCGAACAAAACACGACCTGCAATGAACCCTTTTTAGAAGATTCTGAAATGTGTTCACAGAAGCTTTAGTTTATGAACTGCACACAACACATCACGGAATCGTTTAATAATTTAGCAGTCACATTTATGGACCTGCAATGAACCCTTTGTAGAAGATTCTGAAATGTGTTCAAAGAAGCTTTAGTTTATGAACTGCACAAAACACATCACGGAATCGTTTAATAATTTAGCAGTCATATTTATGGTAAAATCTTTTTTGTCATGTCAGAATGTATTAACCTTTTCTAATGTATTTTCTTTTCCTTAATGAATTAATATTGTTTTTCTTACATATTTTTGAGATGGTATGAACTATGTATTTACACGTAAACAAGCTATTTCACTATCACTCTAACCAAAAATCAATTTGAAATTAAATATTAGTATCGAAAACTATTTTGTACACCGTTTATGCATAGTTAGTTTCTTTTTTCCATTTACTTTTAATCTTTACACATATGTAATATGATTTAAGCATCATAGCTATGGAACGTATAGAATGTGTACAGAAAACAAATTTATGTGAATTTTTTTTTATAAATGAAAGAAAATATAACTGCCTATATTTATACATACACATTCATACACACCCATACAAACATAATCATATATATATATATATATATATATATATATATATATACATATACACACAAATATACTTCAGAAGATGTGATTCCCTGCCTATAAAAGAATTTAAAAGATTGAAAACAGAAAGAAAGAAAAAGACGGATTATGCATACTTTCTTATTTACATGACATGTTCATATATTGTCATTTTAAGATTCAACATTTTTTCTCGATGATGTAGCTGGTAAAGTAAAGTTGCACTTCCATTGTTTCCTTATACCTGAAATTAATTCAGTTTCAGAACTTGTTTAGAATGTCGACTGATATTAACATCTCACACTGTGAGGAATAACGTGACAATACAATTTTGTATGAAAGGAATGACAGCAAGTGACATGAAAAATTATCAAGACCATAGTTCCTTTTCCTGAAGCTTTGGCAAGTTAATTTCTGATGTATCCAGTAATAGACAGTTTTGCTTGCAATTTGTATAACTTTTCAATATTTCAGCACATTATGTCCCTTTTTTGATTTGTAAGACAACTTCTTAAAATTTTAAAACAAGGTATCGCTCCTTAATGTTATTTTAGTCAGATTAGATTGAATTTTGTTGGGTGTTTGACATTTGATATAATTGTATATTTTCATACAACGAAGCAGGGAATGTATTATAGAATGGCTCCGTATGTTTTCCAGTAGAACAAGTTATTCTTGTTATGTCCAGTAATATGTAGTTTTGCTTGCGATTTGTATAACTTCTTGTTTATTATTTTTCGGTGCATTCTGTCTCTTTTTGATTCGTCAGACAATTTTCTGAATTTCTAAAATTAGGCATCGCTTCGTAGTGTTATTTTAGTAAGATAAGGTTAGAATTTCCTTGTGTTGGAAATTTGATATGATTTTATATGTTATTTATACAATGAAGCGGAAAAAGTAGTTCTGTATTACAGAATATGGGTTCCTATATCTTCCTAAAGGTCAATACTTTTGAGTAGTTATTTTTTGCACAAAACAAATACAATTACAAAAATCTCGAATAACAAATGCAACAATATATGATACGTTCACGTCTTTCAATTGTTTGGAATATATTATTCAATGAGAAAGAAAGAAATGCTTTCATATTGCTGCAGGTAATTATGAAAATGCAGGTGGTGAAATTATTACATATTATAGTGAAGTGTTTGTTCAACATATTAATAGCTCTTTTCATTTTTGAAGTGGAAGTTTTAGTTTTATTTTAGCGAGATAAGCCTACTCTTTGTCATTAATAAATTTTAATATTCTTTTCCACTGAAAATCAAGTATGCCTAAATTGTACTTTGTTCTGTAGCCGATTGTCTGAAATATTTCTTCGTCTAAAATAGTCACAATTTGCAAACATATCTTTAAACCTAAAACTACTCAGAACTGAAGGAAGAATGTCAAAACGTCTTAAAACAAATCCCTGAAGTCTGTTTCTGGCATACACTAATTCTAAATAAGACATGAATAAGCACAAACTAGGAGAGTTGATTCAGTAACGTAGTTTCTATATTTTCTATAACTTTTATAATGATGTCGTTTAATTTACATTTTCGATTCCTTTAATAGTGTTAAACAAAAATATTTCTTTTAATTATACTCTTACCTTTTGCAGCAGGAAATTGTAAATGGTAAAAAAAAATGTCTCTGACTTCTGCATGACAACACCAGACCAACAGATTTTCTTCATTCCGTTTACACTGATTACAAATTAATTTTCAACATTTAATAATTCTTGGTTACATTCTTCGAAGTTAATAGGTCAAATGTCTTATACCACTTCAATACCAATTCGTGTATAAATAAATCAACTCGAAGTGATAATGGTAATGTCCTCTCTTTCTTTTTGTACTTCTTTAAGTGAAAATTCATATTTAAAAACCGTGACTGTCGCTTGCTAGTCAACTGAAGTAAAAAAACCAAATAAATGTTCCATAAAAGCGTACATTTTTTTCTTTGATTATCTGCGCCAAGTACTAATTAGTCTTCTTAGAAGAACATAGTTATCTAGTAAATAACTTCAAAGCTTGATCATCATTTAAACAATAATTTTAAAACAGGAAACGCATTTAGCAATAGTAAACAGTTGCTAGTTGCTTGTTGCCTATATTTTGAATAAAAATTGTCTGAGGCAGGAAACCGATATTGTAGAGGAAGATTTCTCCGGTACCGTTAATTCGACAGTCGGTTAATAATGATCAGCGTGAGTTCATCGGAGTCACCCTTTATTACAAACTTATCTTAGCACTACAGGAATGTTGCATTAGGCTTCAATTGTACCGAAAACATTGAAATACATGTTACTCACTGCCATTTTTTCAAATGCAGTACCCCTTTACATTTTATATCTTGAATTGAATGAAAGTGCTTGAAAAACTTAATAATGTTTCTTTCTTAATTTATTAACAGTTATTACAATCATTTAATCACAGTAAAATAGTCTCTAGGACTGACATTTGTTAACTTTATGAAAAGAAAAGTGTACCTCACTTATATGTTAGGCAGTCCATTTATATTTGATGCATAATGGACAAAACGTTTCCTGTGAAAAATTTAAGAACTTAGAAAATAATATTATTTAAAAAAAAGTAGGTGGAGGAATATTTTTTCTTCAATTTTTGATTCTGTATAACATGACCATACTTACTCCCGTATCTGTGTTTGCAATAGTGTGTAAAAATAAGAATAGAAATAAGTTATAATAACTGCATCTCTTATCTATATATTTTATTGACATGGCGTTTTGCTGAGTTATCCAGCTAACGGATGATAAATATCTGCAGAACTTAAGCCGTACAAAACGGTTTGTTTTTATGTTTGTAAAATGATGATTTAGTAAATGCTGTACAATAATCCACAGCTTTCTGTGTCATCCAAAGACTCTAATTTATTGTCTGTGCTCAATTGTAGTATTCCGCAAGAAAAGTAATTGGCCACGTCTTTAACGAAGATGCATGGCCGTAAATGCTCTCCCGGACAAATAATGCTTTCTTATTGGATTGTTGGATTTTTCGTTATTGCTATCTATATCAGTAGTTCGTAACACCGTTAACCAAATTGCAAAGCTCCTGTGTGCATCGAAATTCATTGCTTGATATATTCATATGTTTAAAACCAGACTTGAAGAAAGAACATAGCAAAAATATGTGTTGTAGTACTGACCTTCTCATAATGTTAGAAATCGCGGTGAGACCCGTGATCTGGCGCAGAAAAAAAACCCGGAAACAAGTCTGAATACAAAATTAACTAGCCATCTGTTAAAATTTATCACGTAACTTATACAGGCTTAACTTTTGGAACTCTGTTAAATATAATTTCTATCAGGTGTATATTTTATTTAGAATATTCCTTCGTATTTTTCCCCTGAGGTTTTCTCATAATAATTGTTACAAATGTCAAGATGAAGAATTCAATTGGAAATAAAATCAGGAAATAGTTAAGCATATTATAAGATGACATAATTATATCATGTTAATATCACGACTAAATGTATGTAATAACTCGCAATTAATTATATGTTATAGCTGTTATAGAAAATGGAAGATTTTAAAAGATGTTTCTACAAGATTCTAAAATTTAATTTAAATTATTTACAATTTGTTGCTTACAGGTCAAACAAACTTGATAAAAAACAATATGGCCTATATTCACAGGAATTTCTTCAAATGTACAGATTGGCCGTATATTGATATTATGTCATGATCACCACGGGTCACCATTTCCTGTACCAGTAAGATACTCTTAGCTTGTGCTTGATCACGATTGCTAATTTTTCTTGATACAAATACAAACCGGCAACAGCTTCAGAATCAGAGAAATGTCTTACGAGCTGAACGTAAAGCTTTATCATACATTCTAACACATTTATATAATAATAATAATGATGATTATAAAAGCAATAATAATAATAATAATAAAATAATATCATATTATATCATAATAATCTCGTATCATCATTCCTGTATCAGCTAGATACTCTTATCTATCTCTTGATCATAAGCCCTATTTTTCCCAAATAGAAATAACCGCCAACAGCACTAAGTACTAAGCATTGTCGCAAAACCTGATACACGACGTTATTTTATATATGTGACTGTGGAATTGCCCTTTTTTGCTTTCTTTATCTCTGGCCCGTAAATCCGTGATAAAATATTGCAGAAATAAATGCTGTCGTCACGTGCTTCTTATAACAAGTTGTTCTAGTATCGTATTTTATCAGATTTATTATTTTTCTTTGTCATGTTTCAATTAAACTTCACTAAATTATTTGCATACACAAAGGTAGTCCAGCGCTGTATAGTAAAGGGCGAAAGTCAAGGGCACATTAAAATGTAATGTGTAACTGACTTATCTCTGTTCATGAACGGAATAATTTTAATTTTCTTTTATTCAAGGATCCCTATAAAAGGTCTTGTTTTACCTTTTTTCCGAAATTGTTTAATCTTCTTGTTAACATCTCAGAAAATATTTTACAAGAAGAAAAAGTGTAATCTATGTCTGACACCAGGTTTCGACATTTTAACTAGTACCAGACAATCTCAAAATGCTTGTGACAAGTTAGAAATTTAAACAGAAATTATTTAAGAGTTGTCTATCAGTTCAGCCGACACTATCCTTCAGCGCAAAACATGCAAATTAAAATCTATGTTCATGTTTATCATGTTGTATTGGTAAGTGATAGGAACGTATATCCTACATTAAGTTGTTTATATCACCCGAGTGTTCCTTTCATCAAGGGACAGGTTTTGCCGTATTAAAGATCATGAGTAAAACCTATGACATTGTGAAAGTCTTCTTATGATAAGTCAGTTTACTAGTAATGTTACCTAACTCTGTTGTTTATGGTCGTTGGTAGATATCATTGTACTTAGATTTATTTATTATTTTGTTACAAAAAGAAATCACTTTTTTTAAAGTTACAAGTACGACTTGAATCCTCTGTGAGTACAGGCTTTCTAATGTAAGTAATTTTACTAGTTTGAATTAAACTAACCTCAACGTTTACTGCCCTTCTAAGAAGGAGTAAAACTAAGAAGTTTATGCCAACGTATAATGCATTAGAGAGAGAGAGAGAGAGAGAGAGAGAGAGAGATGTTTAGTTAACTAGTTTTTTTAATGTTTTCGTTACCATACTAAATTCTTAGTCAAGATCCGATCAAACAAACTAAACTGAAGCTTACATTTATCTAGCCACGTATACAACATATTTTCACAGAACAAAACTTAACTACGGTCATTATCTTGTTCTGAATTCTAAATGTTGGACTCGAATTTAAATTTATCGGTATGGCAGATTATGGCTTGTGCTTTCCTGTCGACATTTTTTAACTATTTCCTTTTTTAATTCTTCCTAATGATTCGTTATGCATAAAAACAGCCAAGGCATGTAGAGTAAATATTTAAATATCCCTTAACTTTAAATATTGATCATGATTCTTTTATACCATTTTCTGTATGTTCTTCAAGTAAAGCCTGTCTCTGAACAATATTAATATTTTTCTCCCTCTGATGAGCATTGAGACGAAAAATTATTCCCACTTGCTTTAGACACAAGGCTGTTGTGACTGAAGCTGCTCTCTTTGTCAATTCATCTTTCATAGCGGTCTTGCTCTTTCGGTCTGTCAGACAATTTTCCGAAACCTCAAGTAAGATACTAACAAACATATAAACAGGAATGTGTCTAGATAAATTGGTGTCTCTTCTGGCATTATTGTTGCTTGTTTTCGACTTTTGATAGGTTTCAGGATCCACAACATGTAATACTGTTTCTATATTCGTGGTATAAGTGTTACTATTGTAGCATTTTTTGAAATTCGCTTCGTACTCTTCCACTGGGACGATTCATTCATGAATTTTCCAAATTCTCATGAGTCAAAATAAGTGTATTGAAAAAATTAATCAAACAAAAATAACACCCATATTAACGAATTGAATTTCGAAATATCTATCAAAGGACATATTAAATAAAAGTGAAATTAAAGCACTTAGTGGATGTTCCATGTACGAACACAATAAACCCAAGTAAGTTCTAAAAAGTATTATCACTGGTAAACAAATATACATGTAGTTGATTTATTATTGGCTGAAGCTCATTTGCTTTGACAAAAACAAAGGGTCTCAAATACTTTAAAGTACAGCTTAAAACAGAAACTCTATACCATATAGAATCAAATTTGATTAGTTTTAAATAAGTTAAACTTAAATGGAACTAAGAAAATTTATTAAGCACTAAGTCTTCTGGTCGCAACTCTTTAATGAAACAGTAACAGCACCTTTGAAAAGATTCCCTTATAATTCATATTCAATGCTTTGCTTTAAAAACAATCTTATTGTAATACAAAGTTAAAGAACCTAAATTAATCAAGCATGTTTTCTTCTTCAATACATCATTTTTGATAAAACAGTTTACTACAATTATTAAAGTAAGATAAATTATATTCAAATTTCAAACCAAAGATATCGTAGGAAACAGGTTATTTTGTTTATTTATAACATCATTATAGCTTTTAGATAGGTAACACTATTTTGGTTGCCTATTTACTATCACTTGGTCAGGTTTTAGCTGATTTCTTACATAGTACGTACATGTAAAAAGATTTGTATCTTAAATTCTCAGTCACAACTTATATACCTGTTGGCAAACAATGGTTTTGAATTCTGCGTGGCAATGTGTTAAAGCTATGTCTGTTCAGCCTAAGTTATTAGCATTTTTGCTTGCTATTTCTTTAAAAGTTCATAAATTAAAAATAGATCCTAATACTGAAACACATTGTATATAACGATTTTTATATTAGACAGTATCTTTCCCAATTCGCAAGGCTAATACCATTATGATTCTGTCCTGTGCTACATGATCCCAATATTAGTCTAAACATTTTCTGACAAATTGACCATTAATGGAAGGTAACTCGTTACCAAAGCCGTTAGCTTAACAACCGATTAAAAGTGATCAGTTATGGGTCTGTTTTCGGTATTTATCAAACTGGTGAGGATGTTGATTATATAATATGACTGAAACTAAATGATTTGTGCGACTTACGTGGTAAAAATGTAAATAATTAAAAATATTTACCTACATATAATTACTCTTTGAAAACCTAAAACCTTCGAGGTTTTGATTTGTATGGAGGAACAGGCTAATTGCAATTGTAGTTGCTTGACTGCAATAGTGTAGATATTTCTTAGCAAGTAAAGTGAGCAAATGAAGTAAGGACGGTATTGCCTTCTTTAACGCAAGTCTGAAAGTCATAGGAACATCACAGCAATGTTTCATGTTACGCATTTTTCATTTTTGATTCTTTGTACCCAACGTCTCAACACTTTTGGCTTAATATGGACAATGTTGCATTGTCTTGTCAATTTGAAAGAAACATAAAATCGCATGGCAAAAGGTGTGAAAGGGCTTCCATGATCATTATTCTTGCTGTGAGCATCTAAACTGTCGTGATTGACGAGACATATCAAGTTTATTACATGCATACGTCATTGTGCAGTAGATGAAACAGTTTTGGTAAAGTTTAGCCATCATGTACAGGATGTTAAAATTAAAAGCAAAACATAAAATACAGCGCTAATCAATTCAGTCTAAAAATAACTAGAATTACAGTTCAAACGTATCAAATTAGCGTAATAGCTGTAAAATAGTAGTACATGGGCAAAATGCCAATGCTGAGTCGATGACTAAAGAAAATTTTATATCAAGAGATATTTGGAGTAGTGCTAGTCTGTAATAGAGGACCAACAATATTATAACAACATCATATATAAGAAAAGTAGCTGAGATTAAGTAAAAATATTGTAAAGAAATCTGTTAAGCCACTTCATGCATTTGAACTGCATTACAATTCTCTACATTTCTTTGAGCTCTACATTTACACAGCTTGTTTAAGTCCTACATTGTATAAAGATAGCACTATATGATGAAGTGTAACAATCTAAGCCAAATATAAAATACACTTTTAGCTAAATTTTATAAAACTTTTTTTTATTTGGTAGCTGAGGCAGCTGCAAAGACATTTCAACATTAGAAATTACGGTTTCGTCTTGTATAATTGTGTATATCTGTGATGTCTAATCCCAACAGTTCTATCGAACTGTATTCTGAGATTAAAAATATATATTAAAAACCATATGATCATCATTTCATTCAGTTTGTTTCCGTCTATCTATCTCTGGTAAGAATAGGTTGTAGTATTGTAGACTCTCTAGGTACATTAGAATACAAAAATAATAATATACTCTTTGAAACTTAGATCTTTTCAAGTGGCTAATTGACATAACTGTTCTTTATGTATTTCAAATGCTTTATGTTATTTTCAGTCGAGTGCATAGATCTAGAATACGCTCTAGCAAACAGGTATATATGTGATAAATAATTTGTTTGTTTACAAATTAATATTTTTCTTTTGTTATAAAATGTTTCGTGTTACTTCATGTTTCTAATTAACATTATATACAGCATATGAAATATTGCAAGCACTGTATAAACAGTATTTTCAAAGTGATTATTTGTTTCAAATGAGGTTTCACTACACAAACTTCTTATTTAAAGATGTCTTTTTATTTTGATATAGTTGATGATTTTGAAGTATATAAAACATACAACGACTGTAAAGATTTCTATTTGTTAGAAGCTTTGTTTCAAACATGAAGCTTTGAGAAATATAAATACACATTCTGGATTTTCCTAATGCTCTACAAAAAGTATATGTTTTTAGAAAGTTGGCAATCATTCTTAGGGCAAATATATATACATTTTGTTTAATTTCTCCGTTTTGCACAGAAATACAATATTATGCCAGATTTTTAGTAACTGAGCAATTGTATTTACGACAAATTATCTAACTTCTTTGCCCTTCAAGCAATCTATCAAAATACACTTTAAAGTTATCATTAGTATGAAAAAATAACCATGCGTACAGTTTTATGTACACAGTCATATGTACTCGGCTTTCTTAACATACCTGACATATATTTTGTCGTGTGTAAGGTTCAGAATTATAATTGATCGTTTTGCTGACCACGTTGTGTCCAACTTCTATTTTGGAAATACTTTTTAATTTAATTCAAATTTCAGAATAAGCATTATATGTCAGTTGTTATAAACATCTCGCAATGTATGGAATAACGTGAAAATACAAATCTAAATTTGTATGAAAGAAAGGACTGTCAGTAACTATAGCAATTTCCAAGAGCTATTTATTCTTTTCACGAAGTTTTGAAAAGTTAATTATTGGTGCCTCTATTAATAGGCAGTTTTGACTGCGATTTGAATAATTTTGGTGCATTTCGTCCATTAAGACTTGTCTGACATTTTCAAATTTTGTATCGCTCCATAGTGCTGATTTAATAAAACTAGGCGAGAAAGTTATGATATATTTCAGTACCTGTTAACATAATAGTTCTACATTTTGATATGAAAGTTTTACTTTCCTTTCACTGAAATGAGCCTTTTTTATTGTTATCAATATAACCTGATCGTCTTTTGCCTCTGAAAATCAATTATGTCTAACGTGCAGTACATTTTCTTCATGAATAAATGCCATAATTTTAAAATCTGCTACTACTCGGATTAAAAGTTCAAAAAAGAAATTAAAAAAAATAAATCCTAGCAACTTGTTTCTTGCATAAGCTATAATCCTGCTAAAGACGTAATTAAGGACACACGAGGAAAGATGATTCAGTGGAATCAACAGGCATTGTAGCTTTTTTATATTTTCTATTACTATTATAATTGATGCCGTTTAATTTACGTTTTAGATACTTTTATTAAAATTTGATATGCCTTTTATGTTCGTTCCAATGAAAAGAATTTATAATCTTACCTTCTGCAACAGAAAATTGTAAATGCTAGAAAGCAATGTTTCTGACTTCTGCATGACAAAACCTTCAGGTTTCCGTTATTCCGTTTTCACGTATATACACAATTTTAATAAACTTCCATAATGAACCCAGTCTTTAACGAACAGAATGTCCAATATCCAAATAAATTTCAATTTGGTTTTACTTCAGCACTGTAGACTCTGTTCATGCATTTAATAAGTTTTAGTTACTTTCTATGAAGGTAATAATTAAATGTTTTATTCCACTTCGTGCATCAAAAGAATAAATAAATAACTATATCAACTCTGCTTTTTAAAAATTATTATACTTTTAATATCCTCTTCTTCATTAACACTTATATTTCAAAACCATGTGACCGCCGCGTGCTACTCAACTGAAGCAAAAACCAAATTAATCATCCAAAAAAGCGCAGATTTCTTCTTACACTACTTAATAGTTTTCTTGGAACAACTTACAGTGTTAACTAATTAACTTAAGTATTTGGTCACTGTATCTCAAATTTCAATGTTAAAGTAGCGATAGCCAACTGTTGCTTGATGTAAACATTCTGGATAACAATCGTTTGAAGCATGAATCCGATATTGTAGAGGAAGATTCTGCCTTCCCCGTTAACTCGACAACCGATTAATAATGACCAGTTTGAGTTTATTGGAATCTCTCTTTATTACATACTTATTTAGGAACTACAAGAATGTGACATTAGACTTTGTTTTCCAATGCATAATTGTAACGAAAACCTTGAGATATATGTTACACTCAGTGTCCTTTTTCTCAAATGGATTAAATGTCACATAATTACAGAAAATGTACAGTAGTCATTTTTCTTAACTTTCACTGAATAATTGAAGGAACACTGCATTCTTTATAACAATTATTTACAGTAAAATGTCTCTAATCAAGGCATTTCTCACTGTACAAAAAAGTGTATCTCGCTTATATATCTATGAAATGCATTCATATCGGGTATGTAATGAACAAAAAGGTTTCTGGAAATAATGTTCAAGTATTTAGAAAATACTTTTATTTTAAAACACTAGGTGAAGGTTAGAGAGTAATTTGCTTTTTCTCAAGGTTTAGCTCTTTTTAAATTTTAATTCTGTATAACATGACCATGTACCTAATTCAATATGAGTGCTGGCATTACCGTGTAATTATCAGAAAATGAGAGGTAATAATACCTGTATCTCGTATTTATCTATCATATCAACATGGCTTTTTGCTGAATTATCTAGCTAAAAGTTAAAAATACTTAAAAAACGGTTCCTGTTTATGTTTGAAACATGATAATTTTAGCGGATGCTGTGCAAATACGTCAAGCTTTTTGTGTCATCTAGAGGCTCTGATTTATTGTTTGTGCACAAACGTAGCTTTATTTGCGCAAGAAAAGTAATTGGCTACATCTTCAAATGAAAATGCATGGCCGTAAATGCTCTCCTCAGACAAATAATGCTTTCTTATTGGATTGTTGGAGTTTTCGTTATTGCTATCTATATCAGTCGTTCGTAACGTTCGTAAAACGGTGATAACGGCGTTAACAAAATTGAAAAGCTCATCTGTGCATCACAATTTATTGTGCGATATATTTTTATATTTACAAAAACAGATTTAATAAAAGGGTAGCAAAGAATATTTGTTTTAGTACTGAATTTATTGTACAAATTTGCATTTCTTATAATGCTAGAAATTGGGGTAAGATGCGTGATCATTACCAACAACACGGGGAACAAGAATAAAAAAATAATTAGCCATCGTTTTATTTCACAAAACTGGCTTACATTTCTGGAACCTTGTTTATTAAATATACCTTCCATCAAATTTGTACTTAATTTAGAATATTCCTTCGTAAAGTTGTTTTTCTGTCTGTGAGGTTTTCCAATTACAATATGTTAAAAATGTAATACATTTGGAGATGATATCAGAAAATGGTTAAGCATGAAAAGATAACTCTCAAACTAAATATTTGTAATAACTCGCAGCTAATTACATGTAATTGCTGTTATAGAACAGAAAAATTTGAAAATACTTTTCAACAAGATTTACGCGTTCAATTTAGATCATTTTCCATTTGTTGTGTAAAAGTCTTTTGAACTTGATAAAAACTTACTTTAAGAACTATATGGTCTATGAATTTAAGAAATTTCTACAAAATGTAAAGTTTGGACATACATTGATATTGGTCATACACATAACACATATTATTTATATGTATGTCATGATCCCCTCGTGCCGCCATTTACTGTATCAGCTAAGTACTCTTAGCTTCTGCTTGATTTTACCTGATACGAATAAAAATCGGCAACAGCTTCAGAATTACATTTTTTTCCAATATGAATCTAAAGCTAGGCCATATATTTCAAAACAGTTTTATCAGCTGGATACTCTTATCTATCTCATGATCATAAGCCTTGTCTTTCCCAGCTGCAAATAATTGTTCCGCAACAGCACTAAATAAAGATGCATTGTCGTAAAACCCATGTTCTCAGATACACGACGCTATTTTATTAGACTGTTGAATTATCCTTTATTGCTTTTATTATCAATGACCCGTAGGTACGCGATATAGCATTGCAGAAATAATACCGACACTTTGTTCTTTTAAGAAGTTGATATGTAGATCGTATTTTAAGACGTACAAGTCAAATAACATATAAAAATTGGAGCGGTTGAAGAATATTTACAATAATAGAAGTCAATTATTTATGACGAATTTAATCTGAACAACAATCTTTAGACATGGTATCAGCACAAATTTCCGTTTTTTTGAGAGTTTTTTCGTTTGTTAGAAATAAGCAGAGTAGCTCAAGTATTTTAAGTTCACAAATACTAAGAATCTAAATTATTTTATTTCAACGATAAGAGTTCAAATCAAATGCTTACTGTCGATGTACATATAAGCGAAAGACTCCACAAAACCCAAGTTTGAATATCAGTCCTGGAAAAAAAGTCACTCTTTTAATGAAATCATTGATTTTGTGATTTAAGATAAATAATTTTAAACAGGAAATGATGTGTTGAAAATGTGTTATGAGTTACTGAATAACAGATAACTACATGTATTTAACGAAGTTAAAAGTTAAATAAATTGTAATGTGCCTCTAACATTATTGACAAAATTGTCCACATGAGGTGACCACACAAGGTTTTTTTCCAAATTGTATAATCTTCGTGTTAACATCTCCGCAAAAAGTCTAGATGTTTATCCATGTTTTACACTGTGTTATAACCTTTCGAATATCACAACACTATCTCTTTAATGATTGTCAGAAGTTAGAAATTTGTATATATTCAGAAGTCGCCTAACAGTTCAGGCGACACTGCAAATTCAAATATTCTTTTATATTAACCAGGACGAATTGATAAGTGATAAGAGCCAGTATCTCATATTAATTTGGCTATTTCCCTCGAGTGTTGGGTTCATAAAGGGACGGGCCATGAGTAAAACCTATGACATTTTGTAAGTAAATTATGTTTGTTTACAAGTAATGTGACTAAACACTAGCAAGTTTTTGTGGACGTTTACTTTGATGTATCAGTTCTCTTGTTGTCAAACCAAGTTACTTTCTTTAGCCTCCTTCAGTACAGGCATCCTAATTTCTATATATTATTTACTAGTTAGAATAAGACTAACCTCTTTAATGACTGAGTAAAATCAAAAGGCTTTTAATAAACATATCATGCGTTAATGTTTTCATTGTCGTGCTAAATACTTAGTCAATTAGTCCGATTAAACATACTAAAAACTTAACCTCAAATCTATATGTTGCATATCTTTGATTTCCTATCCTGAACGTGCAACCTTAAATTACAGACTCCCCCGAACAATTTATGAAAATAACTCTAATCAAACCAATTTGTTGTTGAAACAGGCACTATCAAATATTTTATCTATTTCAATTGCGCATCGCATAACATGCACATTTTCACGGTTTTCTATTGACTTTTTACTACCAAACAAAAGCATGCCAATGAATACTCAGTGAACACAGAACGGCGCAGCTGAATTATTAGTTTGGAGGACATGTTACATTTGTCTGTTCTGTAATATGTTTTTTTCTTGGTCACTGAAGCTTTCTCGACAGATCAAACCACAAATAATTAATGATAACTTTTGCGTTTAATATGATTTTGGTTAATCTATCTCGTTATTTATTTGGAATTTTATTGTTTTTTATACTGTAAATATATTTATTTAACGGTAAACATTGGCTGTCTCACCTTACTAATGGCACATAGACAATTCTTTTCATTTGATTTTCAGGCAAAACTGACTAACAAATGTATATAAATAAACTGTTGTTAAACAAGAAACAGGGAACTCACAATTAGGACAATATCTTGTAAGTTAATAATCTGTTAATGTTTTGACTGCTGCATACTGAGGTTTTGAGGAGACAAATGAAAGATAATTTAAAGCATTAAAAGAGACAGAATAGACAGTTTTTCATACAAAAAAAAGTTTTACTTTTTAAAATGAAAGTTTTATGTTCATTTTTTGTAGATAAGTTCATGAAATGAGTGGTCATGTTTAAGATATAAGCATCTTCATTGCATTTGTGCCTGTCTCGTTTTGCTTTTGTTATCAAAATAATGGTGCTTTGTTTATTTATTTTTATATATTTTTTTGAAGTTTAGTTTTTGTTTATTTGTTGTTGTTTTTTGGGGGGCCTTTTTTATCAAAAGATAAAATTCCTAATTTTCATATCTTTTTAATCATTTTTTAAATATACATAATACTATATTCTTAACTAGGCTAAAAAATCGTATTTCATATAATATTAAAAATGCTTCTTAACTAACCTAAAATGGTTATGTCATTTACAGCAACAACATTTTAAGAAAATACACTGCTTAAACAATCAATCAACCAACGAAAAAGGTAGCTTATATTTAAATCCACTGAACATTAAAATATGTCCCTGGGCCTAATTCAGTGAACAGTAGTTGACCTCTATGAGCAATATTTACAATATGTCAAGAAAACATTTCAAGTTGCAATCATGTCTGTTAAATTCAGCTTTAAGGAAAACGTAGGTGAAGACGTTTCAAAAACAGACTTCAGATGTCTGTACAGGTATAAGATATCATTAATGAGAATTCAGTTAATCAAATCATGAACAAAGTTTTGCAATTGAAATATTTTCCTTTACCAACGATTTGTTTTAATTTAATGTTAGATTACTTTATGACATATTGTGCATAAATCTACAGTTAAGTTTCGCTTACAATTTAACAGTGACAAGAATTGCTTACCTTTTTCAACAGAAAGCTGTAAATGCTAGAAAACAATGTCTCTGCTCTCTGCATTCTTTATTCCGTTTTCACTGAATGTTAGAATGTTATTTCTACTTTCAGAATAAAGCAAGCTTTAACTCATTTCTATAACAAGCCATAATATCCAAAATTCAAACATTATCCAATTCCCTTATCTTTCAGTGCTACAGGCTTCTCAGATTTATTGTTTTTACTTTCAATATTTTTTTGGTAACATCCTCATATAAATGCATTTACACAGTTAAATCTTCAACTAGTCGTGCATTGAAACTATAAAATTACATATCAAATTTCTTTTAAAATTTACTATAAATATGACATCTTCATTTTGTTTGCTTAAATAAAACATATATATTTCAAATGCGTGTAACTCCCACTCGCATGCCGACTGGAATAAAAGTCAAATAACTGGTACAAAGGCATTATTTATCTGAGATAATCTTTTCTAATATTAAATCATTGTCTGTAAGAAATGTTCACCAATTTACTTTATAGTTTGATCTTTGTTTCTCAAAAGCAAGGTAAAGAGTTAACTGTTGTTTAATGCCAACAGTTTGGATTCATCTGAGGAACGGATTCGATTTTGGAGAGGAATATTTCGCCTTTACTGTTAACTCGATCTATTTATAATGACAAGTTTGGGTCAGAATCCTCCATTATGCGACGTCGCAGAGAAATATGGAATACCAATTATTACCTTAACATATAGAGCTGGCACCGAAATATCTTGTTGAAATGTATGTTGATATTCGTTGAAAGACAACACTTCAATTAAGTTAAATTTAGTGAAAGACATCAGATTTTATTTTCTAATGACGTTTAGCTATTTTTGTTGCTGTTATTAACATAAATCAGAAAATTAAAGCATAAACAAAACATTAGTTGAAATATACTTAAGGAATATCGAGTTATCAAGGGTTGCGCTCTTTCCGTATTTGTTCTGTATTAAATGATTATGTGCTTGCTAGAATATCTTTCATATATACATGTTCTTTATAATCTTCTGAAGAATACATATCTATATCATGAATTTAAAGCTTAGAATATTAAACATCATTGAGATTGATGTTGATCTTTTACTGAATAAAGTTAAGTTAGCAAACTGATTCTGTTTACCTTTTTTAAAAAATGAAAATCTAATAAGGACGGCAAAACAGTACATTTTTTGTATCATAATAATTAAATAGATTCTGCGCGATTACCCCTTCTGCCTGTGTCATCCAAAGGTTCTGATGTAGCTTCTGTGCACAAACTTAGATTGATTATTTTAAAGAAAAGTAATTGACCATGTCTCAAATGAAGATACATAATGGGCGTACTTGTTATCGCCAGAAAAGTAAAGGTTTTTTATTTGATTGTTCAACTTGGTGTTTCCGTTATTGCTATCCTTATTAATCGTTCGAAAGAAAACGGTAATATCGATGAGTGTCTCAATTTCTGAAATTTGATGGTGCTGAGAAAAAAGTAACAAAAAAAGTTAAAAAGATAAATGAATAATATGTTATTCGGCACCTACATCTAGATATAAACTTTGATCCACAGTGAATAAAGTTATACAAAAGAACTGTCAATCGCTCTAGCACTCGTATGAGATGACATATTAAGATTATCTTTTGAAAGAATAACTGCATGTATTATTATAACAGTCATACATTAATTCATCGCTTGTTTTCGTTTTCATGGTCAAAGTTAACATAACTTGATATATATTTATATACATCATTTTTGTTAATGTATTTCTTAGATGCTTTTATGTACATTGTCTAGAATATCAGCCAATGTTGTTCTTAATAATAAGTATGAATTTGGACAGCAAGATTATATTATCAACATATTTAAAAATCGTAAATCAGTTGATAATACCTTAATATGTTGGTGTCATGGGCGCGTCATCGCTTCTACTATGCAATTATGCCGTCTTTTTAATTACTTAACTAAAAAGTAATATAAGGAAAGCTAATCATCAAGAGTCGTGTATCTGGCAATCATGTTTTTATTCTTATTATTCCTATTCTTCTTCTTTTTTTGTTATTATTATTATTTTCATCGTAATTATTGTAAAGATCGAGTGCAAGCCCATAGGTGTTGGTATAAATTCGACCTATTGCTCAGTGGTCTAGAGCATTCGTTTTTCAAACTACTCGTTACTGTGAAGGCGTGAGTTTTGAACAACGCACAAGGATGGTATCTTTCCTTTTTATAATATACTACATCTTTGTGTTACAGACAAATTACATATGTTGCACAAGTAATGTTGACATGCTAACAAGTACTAAGAGAACATTCACCGTTTTTATATTGAGGTATTCCCGAAAGCTAAGGTTTCATCGTACATTGCTTTTATTCAAATAGATTTTGTTTGAAAAAATGTCTTTTTCTTCTCGTGTCGCAATTTCCTGTATCAGCTAGATAGTCGTATCGTTTGTTTGATCACAAACAACCTTTTTAACAGTTACAAATAATAATCGACAACAGCCTTAAATGAAGATGCATTGTTATAAAACCCATATTCAGACACACGATGTTATTTTATTAGGCTGGCGAATTATCCTTTATTGCTTTCTTTATCACTGGTCCGTAAAGACGGAACAAAATATTGCAGCAATAAATGTTGTTGTCATTTGCTTCTTTTAGCAAGGCTTTCTATAGATCGTATTTTACTACTGAGAAGTCCACTTACAGCTAAAAGTCGGGATGATTAAAGAAGACTTACAATAAAAAGTAACACATTCTATCGTTTAAGCACAAATGTAATATAGACACAGGTGCTGAAAGGGCGGTGTCCATGATAAGTGGAACTTGACCTGCAAGTTAGATTATCCTGATGCCTGTTTAGAGCAGGTCCTTTCAATAGATTACTGACAAATTTCTCGTAAAGGCTTTGGTCGCTTCGTTCTCCGTAAGAAACAGTTTGTACTCCATGATGCAGAATTCAATATATTGCACTTTAGGGAGCTTAAGTTGTTTTGGTGATTTGCCTGTCATTTGTTAGTGTAATTTGTTTACAATTCCACATATTTAAGTTTTTAGTCTATCCCAAGAAAATGTGTATTCCTGTGATTTAAAAACTGTACTTTTTCATGTTCATAACGGAAACTGAACGATATTTTCGTCAATACTTTAAAACAAAGCGCAGTTGAAACTGGACATTTAGGATTTTAAACATCAGTTCAACATTTTACGTCTAAATGCGTTTTTATACCGTTTTGCTAAGGTTAGTCTATAACCTGTTGCAGCTGGAAGGATCACGACCTGGGTTTTCTAAAACGATTTTATTGTGCATGTATTTGAAGAAATATATTGAAGTAAACCTTAATCTTGAATGCTACGAACGACATTATAATGTTTACAGTATTAAGATGATTTTAATAAAAAAATACTTTTCATTTCTAAACACAAGTATTTGCATATTTACTTTAAAACATAAAAAACCAAAAATCAGTAGTTTTATAAATTATACCTTGTACTGTTTCTTTATTTCTCTTTGTTTTGATAGAAAGGAATTTCTTGTAAAAAAGTATCAAAACATCATTTAAAGACAAGAAAGAGTTACTGAAAGAAACTATTGTTTATGAGGCTGTTCCTGGTGTGCGTGATACCATCTAAATACACTATGCGAGTATCATAGAAATGACGTCATTAAAAGGTTTGGTGGTCTGAAATGCTTCATCGCTACTGCGACATCCATTCTGTCTGCTTCTTCTTGCAAAGTTAAACGATGCCGAATTTTATCTGAGAATACAGCAGAAAATGATTGGAACTTTATATAAATCATTCTGAGATTAGTCACCATCTAAAATAATTTGAAAACCAGACATATAATTCCATGTATCTTGGAAATAACAAGATACAATATCTTGAAAATGCACATATTTTGTAGGCTTTAATTGATTTTGATATAGACGTTGTATTGTGCAGACTGATTTTTTGTGTAAGTCCTTTTTTGGAGTGAAGTGCCTTTCTGAGTTAAAGGGGGAAAGGATGTGAAATGAGACAGCATTACTAGGTTTATTTTTGCCCTGAGATACAAAAAATATTAATTAAAGAGAAATCAAATGAAAGACTGTTCTCATATATTTTTTTAATGTATTAATTTGTTAATTTAAAATTGATAGCGTCAATATTGCGAATTCAGACACAACAAAATGTCAGTAAAAGACGCATACTCTTCATTAAACTCTGTCGTTGTTTCGATGCCAAGGGCATAGTAAATGTAACCAGCTTATCTCTGTTCGAGTAATGAATGATTTCTACCATTCACAATAATATTATCTTAATCCACAAGAAAGGCCATTATTACCATCCGTTTCAAAAGTGTTAATTTATTGTTAACATTTCTGCAATGACAATATATGTGCTATTCTGTGTCTGACACTTTACTTCAAATAATATCAAACAAGTTCTACAATGCTTAATTTCAGAAATTAGAAATATGAACATACCTTATACTTGCCTAACAGTTCACCAGACGCTATTCTTCAGCGCAAAACAGATGCTTTCGGCACTTCAAATCTAAATCTTCATTTATATCAACCTGGATGTACTGAGAAGTGAAATGAGCCGCCATTTATCAACTAGACCATTTCCCGCGAGTGTTCGCACCTAAGGCATGTGTAGGTCTTCTTACGCTAAGTCTGTTTGCTAAAAATGTATCTCCACAATGACATAATATTTCACATAATGTTTGTAAACGTTAGTAGACATTCTGGATAATCCATTGGGAGAGTAATTCTGTAATTCTTCTGTAATTCCTATTCGCAGGCTTTTAAACGAAATTATTTTTGTCGACCTTAAGTTTAAAAATTTCCTTGAGTAACGTTTTCCCAGTTTCAATACATTTTACTAGTCGGACAAAAAGCTTACTCATTATTTGATTTAATTTGTGCAGTTTACATTATACTTAGAAGGCCATGTTATACTAGAGTGCAGGACGCTGTAACTAAACTTTTTATGTAAAACATGTTCGTTATAATAAGAACTAACGACCCACAATATTTCAACAAATAAACTCTTAAAGTCAAAGAAAAGTTACATTTATGTTGTATGTGTCATTTTTTTCTAAATGAACCATCTAAAACCTTTTTGTCGTTCTTTTTTATGAATCATAAAATTAGTATATATCTGCTATTGAGATGTGTTTAGTCTTGTTCAGATACTTTCAAATTCAAAACTTGAATACAGATTCATGATTTAGTAACAGGCTTCCTCCCACCAAACAATCAATGACATAATTTCAATTCAACTCAATTTATGACTCAATTAAACGTCAAAAAGTATGAGACCAATTATTTGTGTAATAGAAACATTGAGATTCAGATATTTTCCAGAACATTAAAGTGCAAGATCCCACAGGTTTTCAATGTTTTTTATGTGACACTATAAAAAAAAGAAAAACAAATGTCATAAATTATAGTTTAGTGGTAGATTGCGCTTGTACTAATAAGAAACCATCTTATCTGATACATTGCTAGATGTAATCGCCCATACAGGCGCGCAAAACATGTCGTCTTACCCAACTTCTTGATCTGCACAACATTTATGTTCATTCTTCACACATAATTACAGAAAATCATGAGCTTTCTCCGGCCAATCAATCCCAACATTGATACTTTTTTTTTCACAAAGAATGACGCCGGTGCTGTTGCAAATTCAAATATGTGTCTATAGTTAACAGGAAATATAGAGAGACGAAGAGTTATTACGACCGACTAATTTGTCAATTTTCTCCAACTCTTCCTTTCCTATAATTATCTATTATTATATTTATCTTTAAACTTTGAAACATATGCATGGTTAATGTATGTGCAATTATACAAAGTCTTTTTAAATTAAAAAGAAAACTTCTAGTTGACAACGATAATTTGATGAAATTATTTATCTACGAGATAACGATACGACTCAACATGTAATACACTCATCAGATATTTGAAAAATATATCCGACAAAGGTTGTCTATGTATATAAAACTTTTATTCAAAGAGTTCAGGAAAATGTTTGTTGAGCGTATTGCATTGATATCTGGACGTATAAAATGAATGTTTACATAAAGTTTTCACGAGCGTCAGATTATTATCATTTATTTGTTGTTGTTGTTGTTGTTTTTATGATCCAAAACAACCTATTAGTAATTTTTACCGTGGTTATATTCATTTGAACTGTACTGAAAGAAAGCTATATTTTCAAACATCCGCCAATAAGAGTAATTCTAAAGAAAATGTGAACAGTTTTCCGAAGTATTTTTTTAAAGAATACAATAAATGTAACTATAATAAAAAAATGGCAAAATGACAGTAAATAAAAAACGTTAATTGAAGCTGAAAGTTTATTCGTACTGTTTTGTTTACTCTAATATTACACCGGTATAGTATAAAGCAATACGCAATTACACAATACGCTTATTTTGCATTACAAACATGTGATAGAATATACTATTGTGTGGGAATTGTTACACCAACTGATAACTACAGTTATCTGCCTGTTTTGTAAGGAGATCTAAACGCGATTTATAAAACTTTGTGTTACAAATTATTATTTTCATTTTTAAAATCGACAAAATATATAAGCACCGTAAAACGTCCGTCGTATCTGTAAATATAAACCTAAGATAATTTTCATTTAAATTATATTTGTTGAAAATAAATCGGTATGATAGAGTAATTTGCCAATATATGCCATGTCCTATGGCCCCTCTAAATGTAAGTGTCATATGGAAAGCCTATACTTAACGGGTTTTTCTTCCTTCTAATAGTAAAGTTTTTAAGCGAAAATTAATATTATTGATATCATCCTTTTGAAGACAAGTGGCAATAATCGAGACAGTGAGCATATCACCCACATCATTGATTATGTAAATTTCACTTAAGTTTACAGAGATCAACAATTATTTTAATTAGAGATACTGAAGCAGCTTAACATAGTATGACTGTCTACAAGGTTTAAGTCTCCACATCATAAATGACTAATAGCAATAGGAACCTGCGCATACCTCCTCTATAAATATTTCATTTGATTGATTGCATCTTCCGTTTAATCCGCCAAACAGTACATTATAGCAGACAGCTAAATTGATGCAGGCACACACAAAAAGTGCATCCCTATTTGGCTAATACAGACGATTCGAAATGTCTGCATTTTTAATATGTAAAAAACAACAACAAAACAGCAACATTCATTTGTATTGTTCATTACAGTGCGTTAATAGGTGTTTTCAAGATTCTTTTTAAGAAATGCACACGATTTCCATAAAAAAACATAAACGAAGATACAGAATATTTCTCCATTTATGACTTGATTGCTTGTTCTCAAGCGTTGCTATTGTTCAGACATGATTAGAAATAACACAAATGGTCAAGACATTCGTGTTGTAAAAGCGATATTAAACTAATGTTGTGCTTTACTGGAAGTTGGATCTTACTTTATGGCTTTCTTTTCCATTCGACCATAAACTTGCGATAAATATTGATGTAATGAAATGGTTTACGTCTTCAATGCGTTAATCTTCAATCTACAAATATTTCATAAAATTGTTTGCCGACAATATACGAACATTTACGAAAGAATTTAAGGAAACATAATAGTATAAAGGGAAAAATACATATAAGAACACAATGTATTTTTACAAGACAGCTTGGTAGCTCAATGGTCAATTCATACTAATACGACACATACACATTGAAGAAAAGTTTAACGATAGGGCTTAAAGTTACAGGTGAAGGGTATCGTTACAGAGTTCAGACAAAGAACCACAAAGCTATGTTCTTGGTGTCATATCGGTAACTCTCTAATAACAGTGTAAATTACAAAATAGGTTCACTTGAGCATACACGAGTCACATCTTTACCGTATCCTTATATGTGACTGTCATTTAATCTCAAAACGACAAGGTGTTATCATTTCAAGTCTTAAAAACATTATACACGATTAATTTCCTGTTAATGAATTCGATATGAAGCGACGTTGACCTGCTTTTATAAGTCATAGAGATCGACCTATCATGGCATGTTTTCATTATTAAGTCAAATCAATAAAAATATTTTTTTGTCAAAACACGACAAGACATGGCTTTTCTTAACCCCGTCAGACTTGTACCTTATCTATATTGGAGTATTAGGCAATTTGAAATTTTCTTAAACGTTGAGCAAGGATATATTTTTGAAATTGATTAAAGATATTTCCAAGATGAATCAATGAGTAAAGTTTCTGGAGTAAGCTACCAGCGAAATGTCATAATTGAATGTAAAATCGTTTCCATGTTTAGCGTGACTTTATCCTAAATGCATGATCTTCTCTGATTAAATTGATCCAAGAACTGTCACTGTAAGATGGCAATTCCCCCGAAGTGGTGCTTTGACCTTTGAGCTGAAAACCAGTCATTCAGGGGTCAAGGTCAAATCAATATATGTCATTGGGGAGGTCTTGTCCAAAAAGGTGTTGTGTTTAAGTATGAAGTATTTCCACTTACTAATGTGGAAGTTTTGACCAAATGTTAAAGGTTTTGGACAATTGAATCTTCAAGGTGAAGGTTATTCATGGGGTCAAGGTCAAACAAATATAGGTCAGTGGGAAGGTCTTGTCCAAAGGAGTGTTGAATCCTAGTATAAGGTAAATCCACTTACTAATAAGGAAGTTATGGTCTGACAGACAGACAGTTCAAAAACTATATGCTTCCCTTCGGGTGCATAAAAAAGTAACGAAGTAAAGAGGTAAGGGTTTGCTTGCTTGCTATATACAATGATATAAATCACAGGTGTAGAGTGTCGATGTTGCACAATATACGTATCCGTGTATATGCTAATGAATTTGTCTGACAGCGATATCTTTGATTACAGAAAACATTTTGTAACTGCGATCACTTGACAACACATTGGTAGTAAAACTTCATTCTATATGAGTAATTTCATAAATAACTGTAAATACTGGCGCATAACTCAAAGATTACAACATGTATCAATATAAGACTTGGTTAGTGAATAGGTCTCATTGTGGAAAAATGCAGTGTATCAAAGCCTTAACCCTCCTTTTTCGTATTTTTTAGTAATAACCCTTTGTTTATTTTCAATTCTTATTTTCATATCCAGCACAAAACTAAGATACTGTAGAGTAGTATCAATATGAACCTTCATGGGTGAATACATCTCAATTAGGTACGGTTAAGAGCAAAAGAACCGTATCTCTATATTGCATAATTGTTGAGTTATTGCCCTGCGTAAATTTCATACTTATTTTGTCCGGTCAGTAACTCGTACACCCTATACAATAGCTTATGGGTCTATTCATTACAGCTACATTTCAGATTGATTTGTGTACATAATGTTCTAACAAACGTTATATATAAAGACAATAATTTGTGTTTAAAACAAATGTGTATTTACAATGCATTGTGTCATTATATGAAATAAATTTACAAAATGCACATACGTTTTGCTTGAAAGTCATGCTATCTATTTCTTTTTAATTCAATTCTATTCGGATTACTTTCAGCACAATAAACTCCATTTCGTTGCATTTTTCTACTACGTTCTAAATACTACAAATGAAAACATTTAAGAGAGCATAAACCGGTTTCTTGTTTAGATTTAATTCAGCAAAGTTCATCATCCAGATACAATATGAAAGTAACACAAAGTCAAATATCACATATAGACATATTAGGGGAATCAAGTTCAACGGCATCAGCTTACAATACAACTAGAAAGACACTCAAATCTTTAATATAAACCTGTTGGCAAATGTCAAATGCATTGTGTATTTACACTGACTTGAAAATTCTTCTTTCTTTTTACAGTCTAAAAACTAGATGAATTTCAACGTCTTATGAAACTGTTTGGACGTTGGAGTTTGCAACTGCTTTTTTATGACCAGAAACATATACTCCTACAAATATGATGCACAATATTATCACAGCCTGCAATCTGTTAGTTCAGCAAAATATCATGTGTTTTTGAACGGATTTAATATAAATAGTCACGTAATATTAAGATGGATGTTAATGTAGTTTTTAGCTATTTGGCTAATTGAGTTCGAAGTTATTCTATGTCTTACATTGTCGTGTCTCCAAGCATTGAGCGACTACAATGAATTAAGAAATACATCCATCATATTTTTGTCATAAGAAAAACAAACATACAGTTACATGCAATATGCCTTTTTTATTTCTGGATACTTATTCACCGACATGTCTAAGTAGTAGTAAGTTAAACAACCTAGGTAAACAAACTGTAACTTTAAGATACATTTCATCTAGTAAATAAATACTGCATTGAGTCTTCAAATTGTGTCAAAGCAACACGATGTACACATTTGTTTAATATCGCCTAGCTGAAATTTTTTTGCAAGGGATTATAGCTTACAATGTGTTCTCTTTAATCATATAGTTAATTTTGAAATAAAAATAAAGACGTTTTATACTGGAAAAAAATAATATGTTTTTGTTTCATGACAAGCAAGAAAATACGCAATATATACACCTTGCTGCTGTGTGCAGTAAAAACAATTTGGTTACTGCTACGACAAACGACTAGCAACGTGTTATATCTGTAATATCGTTATAGTGTCACTGTAACTTCTAATGTCTTTTATCCTTTCTGAATAATGTAATTTATAAATGTACCTTATTCAGTAGTGTATGATATGAGGATTTTATATAATAACAAAATAAATCTAATGGCATTAATTCAGTCAAACAAGCAAATATAAATACTTTACTGACCAGAAATGTGTATCTGCAAAACAAACATTTATATACCCTTTGTCTTAAAAATATATAAAAAAACAGCTTAAAAGAAATCTATTACAAAGAGTGTTAATTCATACATGAAGACCACGTATTATCTAATTGCGTATCATTTGATTCATTGACCTAATGGCTGTTCTCAAACTATGCTATAATTCATTTCGGAAAATAATTGAAAACAATACAAAAGACGCAATGTCGTAAAAACCAAATTAAACTAATGTTGTTATTTTATTAGACAGTTGGGGCGTCTTGTATTGCCTCCTTTATCACTCGCCCGTAAAACCGTAATAAATTATTGATATAATAAAATGACTTTTCTCTTCGATGAATAATGATTAAGTCTACGTTTCCATCCCCCCCCCCATTTTTCCAAATAATATCCGGTGACGAACAAGTTGATGTTATAATTAGAAGAGAACTCATTTATTACGTAGACAATATAATTGTTCACATATTTTTTTCAATACTTAAAAGTTTTTACAGTAGGTGTTTCTGTTTTGAATTCAGCTTTGTAGCATAATTATTCCGCCCAGTATGATGATAAAAATCCTTTATCAATGCTATATGTGTTCGTATACGACATGATGCCGGTGCTAGCCTCACAAAGAATAATTTTACAGCCAAACAATAAGGTCTAAAACTGGTGATTGAGGGGCTGCACATTTTAAACAAAGTTCTATAAAGAACTGACATATACGTTACATTATAAACAGTTCATATCTAACAAAAAAGAGAAAAAAAAGAATATTTACTACAACAAAAGTACGTGTACCAAAATTTCAATATTTAGAGTTAAAAGAAAGAGACGAATATGATGAGTCAAATACAAACACAAAACCTTTATTATACATATATATAAGTTAGTGATTTTTTTGCTTGATTTATTGTATAGTCCATCAATTCTGCAAGCGTCCGTTTACCAGAAAGATAAATGAGAATAAGTGTATATCTCAGCATCATATGATCGTACTAGCATACCAAACAAGAACATAAATGCATGGCCTGTTTAGGCTAATATGAAATAAAAGTTGTCTAATGAGTAATAAAGCAAAATATGATTTTTTGATATTACTAATTGTTAAAAATATGTGTTACGGTCTAGTGCATACCTTCCTATAATTATATACATACAACCCCTGACAACTGCGTCAGGGAATCGATTCTTTGGCTCAGTGGTTATAGCGTTGGCCTTCGATGCGATTAGATCGGAGTTCTAGTTCCGCCTTGGGTTTTACATTCTAAGATGCATGGCATCATTCTGTTACGGACTTTCTTGTTCGTAAGATTTTGGCTTGTCTGGGATGAACTCTTCTGGACTTGGTAATAGGAATAGGAAACTTTCAAGATCTCTGTTTGATCTTCTGATCTAAACAAATACACAACACCATTCGTCATCTTAAATGATTAGACTTTCTCAAGAGGGGATGGGTTACGGTCTAGTGCATACCTTCCTATAATTTTGAAAATACAACCAATGCCATCTGCGTCAGGGAAGCGATTATTTGGCTCAGTGGTTACACTGTTGGCCTTTGATGCGCTAAGATCGGGTTTCGAATCCCGCTCTCGCCGGTGTTACTGTTAGCTAAGATGCATTGCTTTCTGTTACGGAGTTTCTTATTCGTAAGATATGTCTCTGATTATTGTTTATGCTACGTCAATATTTCACAACCCTGAGAAATAGGAGGAAAATACATCGTTATATATGTATCTTTTTAGTAAATACAATGAAGTCCCTATGAAGTTTGTGTTTTCTAGTAAAGAAAGTGCTAACAACACGCGTTTCATACAAAAGCATTGACAGCCAAAGGAAAATATTAAAACTTTAAGGTAATGACATGACGGTGCGGTTCCTTCGCTAAACAGCATTTAAACAATTGTGGTTTAGGAAATAACATTTTTTTTTATCTCAGTAATTTTCTATATTAATTTTCTTTGTGTGAAATATGGTTTTAATATCATATTGATTGATCGATCATGGAAAGATTATGACAGAAATCGTTATTTCAAAAAAGCGTAGACAACTAGGCGCCAGATGCCTTTTCAATCAACTGAGCTCTAAACGTCTGTATTTTTCTTTTTATTTCAAGTTTGAATAAATCTGATTACTTTACGTAAGATCAAGATTAAAAGAGTATATTACTATTTTGATTACGGAAAAGTTAAATAACGACCAAGAAAACGCTAAATACAGCTTTAATATGCTTATTTTTGCGATCTGTAAACGTTATACCTCCCTCTTGATATTGAATTTTGATTTTTGCAGCCTAGCAGTTTAGAAGGAGGCACCGTAGTCCTGGGGAAGAGCGCAGGGCTCCGGATCCGGAGGTCGCGGGTTCGAATCCCGTCAGAG
The DNA here is from genome assembly GCA_012932295.1 of Cyclina sinensis. NCBI lineage: Eukaryota > Metazoa > Mollusca > Bivalvia > Venerida > Veneridae > Cyclina > Cyclina sinensis. The sequence continues at coordinate 7,274,358 of JAAONU010000008.1, forward strand.
GGGAGAGCCTATCATGATCTTCACATTCCTCCACACTTCGCGAATACTGGTATGGAACCCAGGAAGCAGTCATCGGGCGTGATACATCTAATTTGCAAGAAATTGTATTGCAATCGATGTAAAATAAATGGGTCTAAACTAAGCAATTTAAACGTTTATCGAAACACTTCAGATAATGAGCTGTCATGTGAAATATAGCATATAAATATACGTTTAAATTGATTTACTGTCGATTTCAGCTAGTTTACTTTCTATTTTATCTTTTTATACGAATTGTGTTTATTTTTTATGTCGTAAATTCTTTGGAGAAAATCCATTTCAATTAGGTTTTTATCAGGCCATGACATTTTCTGAACAATAATACGGAACGAGATTTTCAAGAGTTGCATTTGAAACGAAACACCAGCTCATTCAAGAAAGTATGTAAAAGCGCAAGTGTTATCCTTCAAATTTGAATATGAGAGGGAAAATATAAATTTGGTGTACTCTTCGGAGTTTTCATATTACAAAATGTTTCATACTCATATTGCAAACATCTTTTTAAAGCACAGTTCAGTTGCTTTTGCTACTTTTCTATCTTCATTTTTGTCTCAGTTGTCAGTTATGAAGGTCGATATTAAAAATGAATATGAATGTCTTCTGACTTGGACATCTGTTTCCGATATAGACCTATGACATACACACGCATTTAACTATTAACTTGGATAGGGTATATAATTGCCCATTTCAACCTTTTGATTAATTGATCAATTAAAATGTTAGATACGTAGTCGAAGTGACCTTGAATATTGAATACAAATCAATTTGCACTGACGTGTCTTGATCTTGGTTATGTTGAACTTACAAAATTTCTGATAACAATTAATGAGCAATGGGTTACGCGTTACAAAGAAATTTAATATTGAAGTATTAACTTCAAACTTCACTGTACTAAATAAGTCTATAGAACAAAGAGGTAGTCATTTCAAAAATCACTTTTTTTACTTTAAACAGTCTAGGTAATGAAACCTTATGACTGCTGAGAATAAAACACAGAATAAAATAGTAAGAAGTACTGATACTTAATTACAAACATGGTACCAGGTTACCCAACCCCTTCATAACGAGAAAAAGATATCAAAGCAAATCTTAAATTATATCAATGGTCTCATATTTGCTTTAAATGAGTTTTCATTCATTATGACCTTAATATTCAGGCAAACCATTATAATAGTTTACCCTATGGATAAAAATAATTACTTAAATCGTTGAAAACTATCATGTGAAACGTCCTAACAGCATTTGAAATGTATTAGAAATGAAAGTAATTCAGCTGAATTTTAATAAATAGTATTTTTTTTAAACAAAACTACAAATATTAAAGAAAATGTCTGATCGAATCTGGAGCCTTTATTGAAAAGAACGAATTGAGGAGTTTCAATGGTGAAAATACTGCATTAGACCTCCACTGCTTTAAGCAGAACAATGAACACTATTTAATTTTCTATTTGTCTCAAGTTATTCTACTTGTTAACAAAATAACAAATGATTTTGTACACATTTTAATCTAAACAGTCACGTAATATTTAGAAATATTAATAGATAGTGATGACTCCTTTGACATATTCCTAATGGACTGTAATACTTATTCAAATTTGTTACATGTCGCTGCTACATTAGAACTTGATCTATGTCATTTCAGAAAGGTTTGTCTGAATGAAAATTTTCGATAATGCATACACACCAGGTATCAAAGTGACAAAATGTTACGTAATAATTCTCCAAACCACCAGGAAATTGCAAAGGTTATAACACATATCATAATCACAGTATCTCATTGATTTTAAATGAAATTATTATGCGGAAATTGTTCTTGAGAATTTTCTTTCCTAGTAGCAATATTAAATTTCTTACACGATTCTCGTGATTCAAACAATATTTCTACATTTTCACATTTAATTTTACATTAACATTGTTGCAGAGACAAGTTCTATTGAAAAAAACAACAACAACAATAAAATAGATACGTAAAGTAAAACAAAATCAGTGAAAAAGCTTTAAGAGTTAAAAGTATCTTTGAGATAAAATTACTATATAATAGAATATATTCGAAAAAATAGAAACTTCCTTTGATTAACATTTCAATACAGAGGATATCAACTAAATAATTTTAGCAGATCATACTTGTATATTAATATTATCAATAAAGGGAACTGACATAAAAATAGAACGAGTAATAAGAATGACATACCTATCCATCTACCTACCTATCTACATACAATACAAAAAGTTCTTATGGGCTGTTCAGTGTTTGAGAGGCATGGGAAAGTAGTTATGATAGTGCATTGAAAACCCTTATCCTTTTTTTGGATTGCCTTCAAGTGCACTTTATTGGTCATAAATTTAATATCTATTTTTTACTGTTAATTGCAGCTGTTGAAATATTTTGTTTTATAAAATGAAAAAGTTAAATGAAATTATTTAATACCTTAAGCCACAAGCGACCTTTTAATAGCTCTCTCTCTTTTCAGATTTGGCGTAGCTTACTAAAGTGTTAGGACGAACGAAACTAAAACGCCACTCAACACAAGTTAATAGATATGGACTGAAATAATAATGTGGGTGTATATTTATATATACAGATAAAACACATTTGTATATTTATACCACAAACCGAAATTATACAGAACGTGTTCAAATTGCTAGGAGCAGAAGTTTTTGTTACGTTTAACAATAAAAATGGTTGAGGTGTACAGCAACATTTATCTATTTAAAGACAAAATTACTGACTTTGCTAATTTAACTGAATCTTTACAAAGTGACAATGGGGAATAATTAATGCTGTCAGAGTTGCAGAATATCAGATTGATGGTATTTGCAAAGCAAATTCATCATGATTACTTAATACGGGCTTCACCACTGCCAAATTGGATTAAAAAGTTTACAATTTCATTTCAGATTACTCCTACGCATTTCTTTTTATAGATTTCAAGTTTGTAATAGAAACAAAGATTAAAAAGAATATTTTATTTTTTGTAAGTTTCTTTATATCTTTACCTTACACATTTGACCCATATTACGGGCTAAAATATCCTCATGGGGATATTTTGGATAAACACGTCTATGATACCTGCTTAGTTTAACCTAAGGTGTAGCAATAAGAACCAAAATAGTATAGGCTGAATAACCTTTGTAAACGTCTACTAGAATATGATTCTAACCAAATTTTAGTGCGTTTAGGCCATATAATTTAAAACAAGAAAACGACTTGACTTCCATATATTAAGTATTTTAAATGGAGAGGCCATAAAAACCTGTAAAGTGGAAGTGAATTAGAATAGGATTTTACCTCATAAAACAGTGGCAGCTGAAATTCACACACACACACACGCACACACACACACAGACACACATTTTTATTGAAGGAAACATATTTTTGTCGATGTCAGCTTTGGCATACATCTATAGAGTGTATATAAATTTCATCGTACATATATAATATATTCATGTAAAACACCTATATCGTGGTAGCAACTTTTACTTTAACCTATACATGCTTCCCTGTATATAGCAATCATGCCGTGTCAAATCCACCTTCGATAATACATTTTTTACCTTTCAAATTATAATTACATAATTATGCCAACGTCCCTCGACCACATGTCTAAAGCAGGGTTTTAGTGAAGTGAATTTTTAACTCTTTTTCTTTGTTGTTTTTGTACTTTATCTAAACTTTCATATATTCAATTTGTCCATCAATAGTGCAGGTTTCTCGGTTTGTCCGATACAATTATAGAACACAAAGGCCTGTTGTGATGTGGTTTTATACAGTGTACAAAAAAACGTATTACGAATTTTGTGCACTGTAATAGATTTGTTTTTTTTACCTTGAAATACTTCAGCAGATACTTAACAACCATCCACACAAAAGATGCAGCTGCGGTTATTGTTAAATCAAATCTTTTTCGTCAGTACTACCTCCAGCACCTAATGTCGTCGGGCAGCGAAGCAATCGAATTCACCAATAAATGTGAAGTGGATCACGATAAGACCATCAGTGGTGACATTATTATTCCTGTAGTGTAACCTTCAAAACCGATGTTTAAGGATTGTCGTATACGTATTTAGTAAACACCAATGTATTTTTTTTTTTAATTCTGTGTAAATACAAATGGAACCCGAGAAGGTGGATGCAGTGCTACATGGCTATGAAGTCTTTATTTTTCACCTGAAGCACTCATACTTTTTCCTCCTCTTTGACATAGTATCTAAACTGATAACGACATATATTAGGCACAATCGTTTAGGGTCATAGCCATATAGGGATACACAAGGTCAGCTGAAAGACTTTTATAATACACTTATCAAGTGGCCTTAGCAATTTTCCTTCGGTTTACTGCTAGGAATGACACGTCTACAAGTTGTTGTCTTTTTGGCACTCTGTGCCGCTAAAAGTTCAGCTGATCTATCTTCACTCTACCGAAAGAGTGTTGTATACGCAGAACTGTACGTCAGGTATGTAAGTTGGTGTATTATGATTTTATGATTTAATTTCCTGGGTTCCGTATATTCAAAAACCATTTATCACATGAGCCTGTAAGGGTTTACCGTTTAACAGTCAAACTTGTTAAAACTTGATTTTGAGATCTCTAGACGGCTCATTTCCTTTGACATAAACGCTGTTGTATGAGCATAAACTGCCACAATAATGACGAGGTTTTTTTCAAATTTTGTACTTGAACAGGCCTCTTGGCAGCTCGGTTACTGGATTCGGATTTGACTTTGGGAGTGGAAGTAGCAGTGGAACAGACAGTGGAAGCAGCAGCAGCAGCAGTAGTAGTAGTGAAAGTAGTAGCAGTACCGACACCGGAAGTAGCAGCAACACAGACAGTGGGAGTAGTAGCAGCAGCAGCAGTAGTAGTAGCAGCAGTAGCAGCAGCAGTAGTAGCAGTAGCAGCAGCAGCAGTAGTAGCAGTAGCAGCAATAGCAGTAGTGGCGTGTTTGTAGGAAAAAGGGAATGGATGTACCATTATGGTATAGTTGTTACGACATATGACAATGAACAGTGGCTGATATATAATACAAACGACTACGGACATGCAATGGATACAGCAATTGTAGAAGCAAGCCGAATGTCATCAGCGTAAGAAAAAAAATATGTTATAAGTTTTTGTTATGTGTAGCATGTTATACTATACTTTTTGAGACCAAAACCACCATCATAAATCATTCAATAATGAAGAGTTCAATCTTATTACTACTTTGCGTTACTCATTAACATACTAGTAATTAATCTTTTTATTGTTGATGTTTTCTACCTTTATTTGTAAAGATAATATAGAACAGCTAGACGCAGTTAACTTCCCCAGCACTGAAATTTTTGGCTTGTCAATTTTCAGTGAAGACTTCTAATAGATTTACCACATCTAAAATATGTTTTATATTTTACAGATGGTCAAGATTGAAGTGCGGCATTGTTGAGTTACAGACCGTCAATGCCTTCATGGCTGCCGGCAGACTATCTTGTACTTACAGTATGCTCTCCTGTAACGATAAGATGGCAAGTCAATCAATGTGGAATCTTGTCACAGAAAGAAGCTGTTAAATGAATACTTAGTATACTTTTCCATTAAAATGAGTGACCAAAGATATTGCTCTATACGGTGCTGAATATTTGATTATTGATTAAAACAAGTTGTATAGTCTTGTTTAGTATATTTGATTTCATTACCTGCCACCCTGAAAATATTCATTTGTATCAGTGTTATTTGTAACCGTTGACATCTCACTGGTCCAGACATTTTTGAAATTAAAAATAGAAAAAAAAAAATTGTAAGAAGACCAAGGCGTACGGCAAATATTAAATCATGTTTATTTTGATACAACAGACGTCTTTCTGAGTATTGTCTTAGTAATTTGCCAAGATATTTCTTAAATATTTTAAAGTAGGAACTCATCAAGTACAGCTGTCAAATTGTCTAGCCAGGTTATGATATAAGTTCAAAATGCCAATCACAATATGTACAAACAAAAGAGAAACGTACTAACTATTTGTAGCCTTTCAAATTGCATTTGTTTATTTGACTTTTTGCTGGCAAGGGCAAATCTGTAGGAAATAAGTATCATTAACAAAACCTGTCCTTTTAGCTATGTATGCTAGTGTATGCCGTTTTTGGTCAGTTATTATGATCTGTTTATTCTTTACAGAGTTTTGAGTCAACATCAGTGACGGAGTCAAATCTAGGATGATATAATATTTCGCAGAGTGCGATTGCTCATTGTATGTGCTTTCGCGCCATTTCAATTACGTACATCGTACTCACGTAATTAATGTAACACGCTATGCTATGTCTTGATACAAGAAAAGTCAAGGCGCATTGCTGAAAAGTTTGTGCACTCCTTTAGAGTACTTATATTTTTTGTAGTATTGAAGGATTTTAGTTCTTACCTATGACGGCGAAGTGCGATATTGTCCTTTAAGCCTCCGCAATTTACAGCTCACGATTTTGTGCTAAACAATTTAAATGAGAATTTCTTAAGAATCTTACTGCAAGCGAATTACTTTCATTATAGATTTGACTTCTAAATGAATTGTTTGAATGGACTCAGTTTTCTAGATTGAAACCTCTTACATGCACTTATCTATATTATAGGGCTAAAGCTTACAGGTTTTGTGTATTTTCGGACTAATTTTCTCAACACAAAAGCAACCTTAATGACGTTTGTACATTAATTCAATGCCATTATCTCTTGATGCACTTAAGAAAGTATCTCCTTTGAAAAAGCACGAATATGTGTACAGAATTATTTTGCTTGTTTTCTTAGAATACTTGATATTCCAGTGAGAAAGTTATAAACCTTATGAATCTGATCTTACATCAGAAAGTTGTTACTGGCTCGAAGCGACGGGCTTCTTATTAATTATGAAGGCGACGTATATATGACGTAAGACACAGGTCCTAGGTTCGGATTTTGTCTGTGCTACCAAGTTATCAAGTTCTAAGTTGGAAAAACTTAAGTTTAATGTCGATGTTGGAAACAACAAATGATTCCGAAATGCAGTTATGCGGAATAACATTACAGTTACGAAGGGTAAACATGTCAGATATATAGAAAGAAAACAAATTTTCCCATAATAGTTTTCCTTCCTATATACGAAAGTTTACACTTTTTGTGGTGCATGTGTGCACTGACAATTTCTACTGCTCATTATTGGTTTTATTTTTCTATTCTGTAACACACTGTAAGTGGAATGCGAGGGGCGGAGGAGTCTAGGGTTTGTGCTTTAATTTGAACAAAATCAAAGAAAAATGTAAATCAAATCAGTGGATAGCAAGTACTTTGCAGTTTAACTAGCTTAGTAATAAAGAATTTATCCTTCAAACAAATCTCGTCTGCCAAATCATCCTCCAAAAAGGTGTCTATCTAGCACATTTTAATATCAATTAGTAAATCTATCAACACCAGTGAAAAAAAAATGTTCGTTATTTTCCAGACTGACTCACGACGTTTTCCAATTGATTAACCTTCATGTTGTACGTTTTGTGTGGTAACAGTCACGCCTACAATGCCAGTTAAAGCTAGAAAAATAGTTGCAAAATTTTGTTTATTCTTGTTCTATAAAGTTCTTTTAAAGACGTATGAATTTTATCAACAACATTGAACAAAGTGAGTGTAATTAGTTTAGATTACCAGAAAGTATAGCGAACAAAATCATTTTTATTCTCTTTAAATGCATGGATTTTACAGCGTCTGCGCGGATGCAGAAATGACATCTATTGACATTCAAAAAAACAGAAGGACAATTATCGTGAAATACTTGTGAGTGTCTAAAACGGAATTCGTCGAGATCCATACGCCATTATCTTTTAAGAACTCTGTAAAACAAGAATGCTGGTTGTATTTCTGTACCGAATGTACTGTTTTACCACTTTTTAACTTTGATATGTTAAAAAATATGAAAGTAAAAATGATAAAATATCTATAAAGAAAAAACAAAACATCAACAAAAACCAGTATCCACGAGAAAGCAAAGGCAACGTGACATGTACGGTATTTGATTTCGTACAATAAATTTTGGCATAATTACACCTTCAGTTAAACATCGCCCTTCTCTTCGGCGCAAGCACTTGACAGAGCTACAGTAAACATTTGCATGTTACCTGAATAACAAGTTACAATTTAATGTGGTTACATCTACAATGCATTATGCGTATGTTTAACTGAACTTTATTATACAGGACTGAGACAGATGATATTTTGCCAGCGCTTAAATTATTTCTTCCTCTATTATTATTCGTCGTATGCAGTCGAATATTTTGACATTTTAAAAGCAACCATTTTCAAAATTAAAGTTATGACATGCCGTGCTTATAAATCATATGTTGCAGACATGTACTTATATATATGGTTCAACCAAGAAGATTGTAATGCTTTCACTAAGTAACAACCGAGCTGAAAGAATGTGTTCAGTCAACTGTAATATTTGTAATCAAGGGAAGGCGGTAAAAGTGATTACAAATTCTTGGAAATAGGCTTTGGAAAATACTTCAAATGGAGAAAGTTTTTCTTTACTTTGATAAATGTTATTTCCTACCAAATCTGAATATGAATTCTTTGTCAATAAAGCAACCGATGTTTTGACTTATTGTGAATGTAAAGAGAAAATAAAGAAAAAAAGAAGCTTTGAAAGTCTTTTTTCCATTTTTTCTATCAGACTCGAGTGGCCAATTAAATAATAAACAAATGTGATCTTAGCTATGAAATTACAAAAAAAGTTCCAACAATCCCACAGTTGCCATACTAGCACACTTTAAAAAAAGTAAATATATAACTGCAATTCAGCACGCTGCAACCAAAATTGACATGAACATTTCTTCAAATTTTCAGTTTCTTTTAAGCTTATTTAGAAACACAAAAGCGCCTTATTTGAGTAAATCAACAGATAAGCTTTTAAATAATTTGTTTTCTGCGAAACATTTATGCATAAAATTTCTATGATTCATTTACAGACTTTGAAATCTAAGATCTTAGGAAGCTTAAGTACTGTCTAATACTAAAATGAATTACAAATTACAGTAAACTAAAATGTCATCAAATTTTGACTGCATTATTTGAGTTGGTTTTAAACTCTGCATTTGTTTTAGTAATGAAAAACACTACCAACATTGAACTGAAGGTCTTAACAATACAGCTCTACGTAAATCTGTAGTAATAAATGAATTTGTCGTTATTGAATACCCATTAATTTCTCAAGACAACTGTAAATCCCAGTAACAATCATAACAATTTCCTTCCACAAAATGTGAACTAACTGAAAATCGACTGCTGTTGAACTGGTCAGGAATAAATTTGCAGGAGATATTATCAATAATACTGAAATAGTCTCCTTATCAAATCAAATTCGCAACATAGGGAAATAATAATCGTTGACAGAAAATGCATATGGTTAACGCCTTGCAGAATAAAAGCACGATAACGTCGCTTACTTCAGTGCGAGTTTACACACATTTAAAAAAAAGGCGGAAGAACTTTAATAGTTTTTCTCAGTATTCTCTGCCCATTATTGTGTCAGAATTTAGAGATAGCCTGCAAATCAGATATAAGTTTGTGTATACATCTTAGTCAAACTTGTAGAACGCATCTTTTCAGCTCACTTATGTTCTTTGCAACCTTTGACTGGCTAAATATCTGCTAAGATTTGTTTTTTTTTCCTAGTTCTGATACGTATAAACCAAGAATACATGTTCATGATTTAATTACAGGCTTCCTCCCACACAGTCAATGAAAATAACTGAAGTCAACTCAATGTATGACTCAATTAAACATGCAAATAATATGAGACCAATTATTTGTGTAATAGAGACACGGAAATCCAGATATTTTCCTAAGTACATTAGTACAAGATCTTACAGTTTTAATTATATATTAAAATTTTGAGGTTATACAACACATTTCACAAGATGATTTGTCATATACTTAAAGTCATACCAGATTGCGTTTGCACTATAGTGAAATCACCTATTTAGATACATTTCTAAATGAAATCCGCCATACAGGCGCACAAAATAGGTCGTCTTTCTGTTACCTATTTCTTGATCTGCACAATGTCTTGTACATTCTTTGCACAGCACTACATAAAATCATGAGCTTTCTCCAGCTCAGCAATCCAAACATTGATACTTTTACACACAGAATGACGCCAGTGTTTTTGCAAATTATAATATGTTTCTATAGTTAACAAGATATATACTATTTAGAGAAACAACCGTCTAATTTGTCATTTTCCCCTTCTGTTCCTTTCCTATAATTATCAAGAAATATAGGTTTAACATTTAGTTATCTTCAAACATTCAAACATATGCATTGTTAATGTGGTTAATATATGTGCATTTATACACAGCCTTTTTTAAATTAATAAAATCCTTGTTGACAAAGATAATTTGATAAAATATTTATTTACGAGAGAACGACACCACTCAACATGTAATATTCCCCATCAGAATTTTAAAAAAAATCCAACACAAATTGATTCTTCATATAAAACTTTTATTCAAAGAGTTCATGAACATGTTATTAAGCGCGTTTCCTATAAGCTTTTTAGTTTTTTGTTCAGGAAAATTTGATATGAGATGTTTACAAGTGTCAGATTCATTTTGCAAAAATAAGTCGTAATGATTTGTTTACCCGTATATTACACGTTTGTAATATAAAGCAAAACGCAGAACTTTACGCAATACGCATATTTTGCCTTACAAACATGCAGTAAAATAAGTTATGCAGGAACACTGTCCTTTCTATCTGTTTCTATATGTTTCTTTGAACAGATTTACCATGTTATTTTACGGGAATTGTTTCACCAACTTTAGTTGCAGAGCAGTACTTTTTTGGCTATTTTCTCTATATTCGTACATATCAGTGCTTATTTAAAAAAAAAGAAAGATCAACTTTAGATGCTCATATATGAGTGCTTCGGCGACATAGAACAGAATAGCTTGAGATCGCGCTGTTTCTCCGACAAAACGGCGAACCTATTCTTTTAATAGTATAGATATTTGTTAAAATGTAAGTTAAGGTAGAACACTCCTAATACATTACCTCCACCTTGAAGAGTATTTAAGTAGGCTGGGATTACTGTCAAATGCATGGAAACTGAGGGTTGTGGGTTCAAACCCCAGTAGGGTCAACTTTTTTTCTATTTTTTTTCTTTTATTATTATTTATGTATCTCTTAGGTCCCATTTTGAAAGAAAAAACTGTTTTATTCTAACTTATTATAAATTTTTATAGGTATTTATTGGCTAAATAATTCTAAATTTAATAACAAATATGGTACCTGATAATTATTTTCAAGGTCTATGAAATAAAAACTACATGGTTAAAGTCTTTTATATTAAACAAGATCAATTACTATACTTCTTAAACAACTTGGGCAAAGTTTGAATAAAGCCCCTCATTTATGTAGATTTTAGCGGTATTTTGTATTGGGTACTCAAAGCAGGAAAATGGTAAAACCAGTGTTTAAAATTGGTGGGGTAGGGTAACATTTTAATACATATTTCTAACATTAAGAGTACAAACAATCATTTAGCTTGTGTGGTTGTGAAACCTGAATGCTGTTTCTTAACAAAAAACAATAGGAAAACATTTTTCATAAGGATGATATTACAAATTATTTCGAGTTTCCCTATTTCTGAAAAACGGCCCTTCTATTATCTAAGCTTTAGTACAGAAAAGTGTCCAAAAAAAGTCCAAAACCGTACGGAAAATTTTGTTTAAATTTTGCATACTGGTGTCAATTAAGGCATTCAACTTAACTGTACTGTCAAATTTTCAGTTCCTTATAGTGCTGATTAGGGGTTTTCTACCTTAATATGATGATTTCTGTCATATCTTATTAACCTACTTAACGTAAGTGTCATAATTATGGAAAGTCAATATTTACATATCTTTTTTCTGTCTTCTCACTATAAAGAATATACAGTTCATATGAAAAATGATCCTTTTGTAGAAAAGAAGCTATAACTGAGTGAGCATATTATCATCATCCTTGAAGTCAGCTCAATTACGTTTACGCAGATAAACATCTATTGGTTAGAAATTATTATTTAAACCATTTGTTGAATGTGCTTCGTGTAATATGATTTTCTACAAGGCTGGAGTCTCCACAGCATAAATGACTGAAAGCTGTGGTGTTATGCACACATACGTGTTCTACATCTACTTTTTTGATTTATTACGTTTTTCAATTAATTTCCCAAACACTGCATTATACCGACAGCAGACGAGCACAGTAAGTGCACACATTTATGGACAATACAGACGATTTAAAAGTATGCACATTTAAAATGCAAATAAATTATTTAGAGTGTTTTTTTTATGTTTTCAAGATTCTTTCCTAAAACTTTACACGATGTCGTTAGTCGACCCGATATTGTCTGATTTACCATAAAGAATAATTTCTGAAACTTCTATGTTGCCTCTTGCATGAAAATAAATGAATACACATAATTTGTCTTCATTTATGACTTTATTGCTTGTTCACAAAGCGTTGCTGTTGTTCAGACTGGAGGCATGATTGGAATCAACATGAAATGAAGACACCATGTCGTAAAAGACATTAAACTAATGTTATGCTTTATTTGATAGTTTTATTGTCCTGTATTGCTTTCTTTCCAATTCTACTGTGATACAGTTTGATGTAATACAACGGTTTAGGCCTACAATTCATAATTTTCAATCTGCAATTAATTTATAAGTTTTGTGCTTATACGAAGACGAAGTACAGAATATAAGGAAACATAAAGGAGAACATACAAAGTACAGAACGCATTTTAGCAAGTCAGCCATCTAGCTGAATGGTCAATATAAAGGGTAAACAAAGTGATGTACATTTTAACGATAAAGCCTTAAATTTACGTTTGAAGAGCATTAATACAAAGTTCAGATAAAGAACCACAAACATATCTTATTGGTATCATATTGTAATCCCTCTAGCGACAGTGTGCAGAAAATAACTACTAGAACGAGAATCACTTTAACGTAAGTATAAAAACACTATTTACAGACATACATATAAGTTCAAGCATACAAAAGTCACATCTTTTTTGACCGTTTCCCTTGGTTATTTGTGACTGTCATTTGATCTCAAAGCGAAAAGGTGCTGTTATTTCGAGTCTTAAATTTGTATTTGATATCAAACTTCTGCACAATTAATTGCCTGTAAGTGTGTTTGATATGAAACCTCATTGACCTGCTTTTATAAGTCATACAGAACAACTTTTGCTGATGTTTTTTACTGGACAGAAACAATGATAATCACGAAATTATATATTTTTTTAGCCATGCCGATTTAATACCTCCATGTGCTTGATGTTCTGTTACAATAAATCTCTCTATGTCTATAAGAACAATGTTCTTGTTAAATATGAGTCGAGTGAAGAGGGAAATCTTTCCAATCAAGGACTCTTAAAGGCAAACGTTGTTTCGTTATCAAGTCAACCACAAGTTGTTGTTAGCTTGCGCTTTCTTAAAACGCTTTAAAAGTTAAATGACGAGCATGTATTTTACTCTGGTGTTTTCCTATTATCTCGGCAATGCCACTCATTCGTTCTTTTGTATAGGTAAAAATGATTTTTCCGCCTCTGTGTCAGTGCGTTATTTTATTATCAAATCAATCAAAAAGTTTTTATTGTCCAAAATCAACAAAGCATGGTCTTCAGACTTGTCACTTTAACTTTGTAAGAGTGTTAGCCAATTCAAATTTTCTTACACGTTCACAATGAAATAATTAAAAATAGCCATACAATTCTTTAGCATGATGATTAATTAGTTAAGTCTCTTGGGATAGACACCAAACAAAAGGGTCTAGAAATCGTTTACTTGCTTTTTTTTCGAAGTTGTTTCTCTCCTCTGTCTAAATCAGTGCTCTTAAGCAGCACCATAAATGCAGAATTAGATAAACATAATCTATTCATGTTCTAACATTATGCAACAAATCCAATGGATAATTATTATTATCAAAGTAAAGAGGAAAGGGTTTACTTGCTTAATATATACAGATACATAAATACAATGTTGCACAATGTACGTATCCGTGAAAATGCTAATGAGTTATGTCAGACAGAGATATCTATGATTAAAGAAAAGCACTTTGTAATTTCAATCACTTGACAGCACATTGATAGTAAAACTTCATTTTATATCAGAAATGTTATTGTCTATGACAGTAAACTTAATAAGCTGAATAAACTTAATTTTGTTGCAACCATTCTTATAATTTATTATTTCGAATTCACCCTAAGCGCAAAATATAGTTCAATATTTAATTGATCAGTCGATTTGGCAAGAGCTCAAATCTTTTATTAACAAAGGTAGACAAATAGCTTCAAAAACCGACTGTACTAAGCTTATTTGTCTGTGTTTTTTTTGTAAAGGATATGAACATAGTAGATATTATTTTATTCTTAATGCAGAAAGTAAACAAAAGCTATTTTTTCAATTCAAATGCCATTAATAAAGGTTAACGATATCAGACTTTAGATGCATATATTTATAATTATGTTTTTCTGCAAAGCACTGTCTGTCATTTACCCTGCCTGTTCAATATTTAGATATTGTATAAAGTGTATTTAATTTAGAAAATTGATTATTTTATTATTATTGATTGATTAGTTGCTACTGCTCTGTCATCTTTGAGTTTTTCTTCCAATAGTTTATGAGTACATTCGGATAATGAATATATCGCCTTAGGTGTCACCTGATGTTGATGTTTATTTCCGATTAAATTCTGTGCTAGATATTTAATTTCTAATGCTCCCCGGAAATGAAATTACGCTTTGCCCGTCCGTCCGTATGTCATGTTTTTATCAGGAACATAACTTAACAGCTGATGAGGATATTGTCTTGTATTTGTATAGGTGGATAGATCTCATGAAGAAAAAATGGAGTGCATAATAAACGTTGCTATGCACTTTATAATTTTGGAGTTATTGCCTTTTGTTAATTTTTCATACTTGAAGCAAGTCTAATTAAAATTTAATTGAAATTCCTTAGTTGATAGATCTTATAATAGAAAAGTGCTGTGCACAAGCACCGTTAATCTGCACTTTATCTGTTGGAGTTATTGCTCTTTGTTAATTTTTGCTCGGATCATAACTCAAATACTATAAGCGATATCAACATAAATTTTCATATGTAAAAAGAAGTCGTTAAGGAAAAGTGCAGTGCATAAGAACAGTAACATTCATTGTGCAGTTTTTGAAGTATTGCTCTAATTTAATTTTCATATTATATTTCTGTCTGGCGCAAAGACTATAACAGGTATCAAATTGAAACCTTACAGGTGAATAGATCTTATTGTGGAAAAGTGCAATGCATCAACATTAGACTTCATAGATGGTTAGCTCTCACTAGAGTAAAGTGTATAACACTAGTACCGTTTCTCTCGATTGCTTTATTTTGGAGTTATTGCCCTTTGTAAATTTCGTACTTTTGTCCGGACCATAACTCGTACACCATGTATAATAACTTTTGGGCCTTTTTAAAGGTATGGCTACTTTTCAGAATTATTTGTGTAAATAGTGTTTTCACATATGCTGTATACGGTATGAAGGCAACAATTTATGTTTACTTCGGATTACCTTAAGTACAATAAACTCCATTCCGTTGCTTTATTCTTCTACGTTCAGAATACTATGAATGAGAGCACATAAGGGAGTGAATCCGGTTCCATCAGTTTCTTTTTTAGATTATTTGATAAATTTCATCATGCATACAATACGAAAGTAACGTAAAGTCAAGTATCATACATATTAGGGGAATCAAGTAAGTTCAGTGACAACAGTATAAAATGAAGATGAAATGATACTTTTTTTAATGTTGTCAAATGCAAAATGATTTGTGTAAGCATTTACACTGATTTGAAAAAAGTATCTTTTTATCTACATTTTTTTTATATTTAGAAATGGTTTAGATGTTAGGGTTAGCAGTTGCGTTTAATTATGACTAGACACATATACTTGTATAAACTGCCACAGCCTTCATTCAGTTATTTCAGCATAAAATCGTCTGTTTTGTACGGGTTTTAATGTAAATAGTCACGTAATTTTTGGATGGATATTAAGATAGATTTTGAGCTATTTGGCTAATGGAATTCAAAGTTATTTAATGTTTTATGTTGTCTTAGTTTCAAACATTGAGCGACTATTAATAAACAGTGAAATGGAATTTGTCTTCGATGCATAATGATTCAGCCTGTCCCCGGTCCCCATCCCGCAGCCCCTTCCCGTGTTTTTCAAGATAATATCCTATCAGAGACAAATTAATATAATAATTCAAATAGGACACATTTTATTACTAGACAATATAATTTTTCGCATTATTTCTTTTTTTTCTTGTACATTATTTATAACTTTGTTTTACAGTAGGTGTTTCTGTTTCAAAATCAGTTTTGTAGCATACTGTATCAGTCCAGTATGAAGATGAAAAAACTTTATCAATTTATGTGCTCCTATACGAGTTGATACCGGTATATCAGAGAAAAACAGTACAGCAAAACAAAAAGATAATGATTTTTTTTAAATACAAACACATATCTTTAGTGATTGTTTGCTTGATTTATTGTGTATTCCATCAATTCTGCAAGTGTCCGTTTACCAGACAGATAAATGGGTATAAGTGTATAGCTCAGCATCATATGATCATACTAGCATACCAATCAAGAACATAAATGCATGGCTAGTATCGGTTATATGTTGTAAAGGTTGTCTAACGGGCAAATAACATATTGTTTTATGATATTGTTATGAGGAAAATTGACATTCTTTGTTTTTATCTCAGTAATTTTCTATATGTATTTTTATTGTAAAAAGGAAGAATCAATTAAAAGAGTTTAAAGTACTTTAATCTTTGAAAAAACAGATATATTATTCATTTGATATCACACTGATTGATCGATCATGAAAAGAGTATTAAAGTGTTACTTTTAAAAAGCGTACTAGACATCCAGGCGCCAAATGCCTTTTCGATCAAATATACTGTATACATCTGTGTTTTCCTTTTTATTCCAAGTTTGTATGAATCTGATTGCTTAACGTTAGATAAAGATTAAAGGAATATGTATGTGCCTACGTTTTTACAGAAAAGTTAAATAACGGCCAAGATAACGCTGAAAACAGCGTGAATACTCAGTCATAAAAAGGAGTGAATATTTCTTTTTCAAAAAGAAAAAAGGCTTGAATATTCAACTATGAATTTTAAACAGATTTAACCCATTAGTGCCTAGCGTCTACAATGGTAGACACAGGCAAACAGTGCAGACCTGGATCAAACGCCGCAATATTCGGCGTCAAATAAGGGTCTCCACTGTTTACACAAAGGACTACCTTCCCTAAATAGAATGAAACTGAACATTTGTATCAGAAACTCTTTAAACTGAAAATGGACTTGTTCATCTGACAAGGACGGCATAATCAATTAGGGATAAATGGGTTGAACAATATAGCTGCCTCTTAATATTAGATTTTCATTTTAATTACGCAGACTAACAATTTGAAAGTATATCGAAACACTTCAAATGGTGAATTGTCATGTTATGTAAAATGTTATTTCAGGAAGTTAAAAATATCTGTTTAAATTGATTTACTGTCGGCTTCAGCTGTTTAACTCTATATTTTATTTTTCATACGACTCGTGTTTACGTTCAAATGTTGTAAATTCTTAAGAGAAAATTTATTTCAATAAGTTTTTACCAGGCAATGACATTTTCTGCACAATATAAAACAATACCGTAACGAGATTTTCAAGATATAGATTTAAAAAAAGAAAAAAAGAGAAAAAAAATATGTTAAACCGCCAGTGTTATCCTTCAGATTTGAATATAAGAAGCAAAATATAAATTTGGTGTACTCTTCAGGATTTTCATGTTACAATATGTTTCATACCGACAATGCTACCATCTTCATAACGCACAGTTCAAATGCTTTTCCTTCTTTATGTTTTTTCATTTTTGTCTGAATTTTTGAAAATGAATATGACCGTCTTATGTATGACTAGGTACACAAATGTTTAGCAATTAATTTGGAAAGGGGATGTTATTGCAAAAAAAAAACAACAACAATAACACACAAAAAAACGTACTTTTAAAGTATTAACTTTTAACTCGACACTGGACTAATAAAGTGTATAAAACAAAGAGGCCGTCTGTAATCATTCGAAGTAATGAAACCTTAAGATTTCTGAGAAAAAAATCGCGGATATAAAATCGTAAGAAGTACTATAACTTGATTACAAACATGGTACCAGTTTATCCAGCCCCTCCATAACAAGATAAAAATATATCAAAGCAAGTTTCGAATTATAACTGATTTAATGGCTCCAGATTTGCTTACATTGAGTTTTCATCGATGCTGTCCTTAACATTAAGGCAAGCTTTCAGAAAAATTTAACCGTCTGGTTTTGGAAAAAAATAATTACTTCTAAGGTTGGAAACTAACATTTGTAAAGTCGTAACAACAATTTATATATATTTAAAATGAAAGAAATTCAGTTTTATTTTAGTAAAATAATATATTAATTTAAAACAAAAAAAAAAGAAAATAAAGAAAAGAAAGAAAAGAAAATGTTTCGAGTGGGGATCGAATCTGGAGCATTTAGTAAGACGAACGAACACATTTATTACAATTGATGAGTCTTTCGAGTGGACGTTCTAGAACTCTACTGGCTTAAGCAATGAAATGAACACTGATTAATTTTCTATTTGTCTTAAGTGTTTTGCTAGTTCCACAAAATAACAAATATCGTTTATAAACAGTCACGCAATATTTAGAAATATTAATAGATAGAGAGGATACCTTTGACATATGCCTAATGGGCTATAATACTTATTCAAATTTGTTACATGTCAATGCTACATTAAAATTTGATCTATGTAGAAAAGAAATTCAAATTGCTATACGAAGAATTTCTTGTTAGGCTTAACAATGAAAAAGTTGAGGTGTACAGCATCATTTCTCTGCCTAAAGACCTCGTTCCTGGCTTTGCTAATTAAACGAAAAACTGCCAGTGGCGAATAATTAAATGCTGTCAGGTTTGTAAAATTCCATCGTTCCCTCCTCTTCTGTTCAGATAATTTAATTTTTTCTATTAGCGTCTAACTAATATATAAACGATCAAGGTAATTTATTCCAGAAATCTAGGTTCTACAGTAGATTTCGACCAAGCTGCAACGACAGTGAAAAGTGTCATTACAAAATAAGGCAAACTTATCGGATTCTACTGAAAATATATGGTACAGTTTTGTTACTACATTTAGCTGCATTATAATTGTAGGATATAACGTTCTGTGAAACTGGTAATGCTAAGAATGACGTTTTTGACTTTTTAGTTATGTTACAAAAAACTCTTGTGTTTACCATACCTTTTCTAATGTGTAGTGTTTGCGATATCATTTTCCTTTGAATCACTACAACTTTTGTATAAAATAATCTAAGTACAAGACAAGTTTCTAATGCGAACTTAAATCTATAAGTTATATGCAATATGACCGAAAATACTCGTTAATTTGCTTGAATTGTCTGAAACTGTGTGATTTTCGGCACGTGTGTTTACGATATCATAGCGGCTCTTGAGATTTCAACAACTAAATGTCGTTTTCAGGAAAAATCTACCAAAGCATTTAAAAAGACAATTACACGTTCTGTTAAAGATTAGAAATCCGGACACCCTGCGCTATTGTTCCAGAATATTCATCCAAAAACAGTTAATATTAATAATAATGTTATCGATAAAAAACTTACTTGAATCGAGTGACAATCTCTGCACTGAGTGTGACTATGATACCCAAAAAGTCACATCGGTTGGCCACCCTGATTATGCTGTCTTGTAACGATAAGATGATAAGATGGCCAGACAATATATGGTGAAGCTTTTCACAGAAACTAAGGTGTTAAATGATACTTAGTATACTTCATTATAATGAGTGACACAAGATATTGCCCTATATTGTGTTGCATATTTAACTTTTTGCTATGAAAACAAGTCACTGTGTCGTCTTGAATTCATTATAGTTCATTGCCTGGCATTCTGATTATATCAAACTTTTTCATTATTATTTGTAACTGTTGACTTATGTCATTGGTAAAGACATTTTTGAATTCAGAAATAAAGATAAACCTAGGCAGAATAAATAAATCATGTTAATTTTGATACAACAGTCGTCTGTCTTAGTAATCTGCCAATACATTTCTTTAATATCTTAAAGAAAGAACTAACTCATCATGCGCAGCTGTCAAATTGTCTAGCAAGGTTATGATATAAGGTCTAAATACTCATCATGCACAGCTGTCAAATTGTCTAGCAAGGTTATGATATAAGGTCTAAATACTCATCATGCGCAGCTGTCAAATTGTCTAGCAAGGTTATGATATAAGGTCTAAATACTCATCATACACAGCTGTCAAATTGTCTAGCAAGGTTATGATATAAGGTCTAAAAGCCAATCACAATATGTACAAATGAAAAGAAAATTATACGAACACTGTGTAACCTTTCATAATGCATTTGTTTATTTGACTATATGCTGGCAGGAGCAAATCTATAGTAAAAAAATATTAACAAAAAGTGTTCTTTTTTATGGTATGTCTTCTTTGTCTGTTATGACATTCTGCGTATGCTTTTTATGACACCCTTAAGTACGTTCTTTACAGAGATTCGAGACAGTACTATTTACGTAGGTATTTCTAGAGTGACAATACTCGTATATTTTACAGATGATGTACGTTCGTGCCAATTAATTACGTACGTACATCATCACTTACTTAGTGTTATAAGCCATGCTCTTCTTGATATAAGAAAAGTCACTGTGCATTGCTAAAATGTTTGTCCACCACTTTACTGAGATTCTTTGCAGTACTGGATGCTTTGTTAAATATTTAAGACGGCGCAATGAGACGTCCTTTACTTTACGGCTCTTTCGACTTATTTGCTAAACAGTTTAACTGAGAATTCCTATAAAAAGAATCTTACGCCAAGCCAATTACTTTCATTATAGATTTGACTTTTAAATGAGTAGTTAGAATAGACTCAATTATCTAAATTAATCCCTCTTGCATGCAATAATTTTTATCACTGGGCTAAAGCTTGCAGACTGTGTGAGTTCTAGAATTAATTATTTCAACATTTAAAACAAATCTCAATGTCATCCAAACATTAATGTGGGGTCATTAACTGTGGATATGCATAAATTAAGCAACGTAAGAAAGTGTACCCTTAGAAAAAAGAAAATATATCCAGAAGTATTTGGCTTTGTCTTTTGAAAATGCGTGATATTAACTTTTGTCGCTTCTAAGCGACGGGCTTCTTATTGGTTATGAAGGCGACGTGTATTAGACGGAAGACACGGACCCTAAGTTCGGAAGTCGCCTGTCCCGCCAGTTAATCAAGTTCAAAGCTGGAACAACATAAGTTTACTCTCGATGTTGGAAACAACAAATGACTTCGAAATGCTATAATACTATCATGCGGAATACCATTATAATTACAAAGAAATATGTCAGACATATATAAATATACTGAGAAAAAAAAACAACGATTTATTGCCACTGTATTATTCCTTCCTATATATGATAGGGTCTTCTTTATTCCCTACCCTTTAAATTTCATCATTTTTGTGGTGCATGCGTGCACTAACGATTTCTACTGCTCTTTATCTGCTTTGGTTTTATTCTGTCAAATACTGTAAGTGGAATGCTAGGGGAAGAGTTTTAAGTATTCGAAGTGTCTAGCGTGTTTGCTCTAATTTTGAATGAAGATCAACTTAAAGAAAACTTAAATAAAAATAGTGGATAGCAACATCTTTACATTTTAACTTACTAAGTAATAAAGAACATATCCTTCACACAAGTCTCTTCTGCAAATCTATACCACAAAAATATTACTTTCTAGCAGTTAATAAAGATTGCTAAGTTAATCTCTGAAGACTAGTGAAAAAATGTCGATATTTATTTTCCGAACTGACTCACGACAATTTGCAATGATAAACCTTTATATTGTCCCCAAAGTAAAAAAACTCAAATTAAATCTAGGAAAGAAAAAAAGTAAAAATTTGTTAAATAAGATTTTAAAGTTGTATTGATTTCTTCGCAACAACAAGTTTGAACAAAGTATGAAATAACAGCAAACAAACTAACTTGAATTCTTTTTACAGCGTTTGGATTGATGTAAAAAATACATCAATTAACATTTTAAAACGGAAGAACAATTATCGAATTAACAGAAGGAAAATTATCGTGAAATACTTGTGAGTGTCTAAAACGAAATTCGTCGATATAAATACGCCATTAACATTCAAAAACTCTATAAAACAAGAATGCGAGTTGTATATACCGAATTCAATACTTTACCACTATCAAAACATTAACATTAATTTAAAAAGAGAAACAACTGAAAACAACAACAAAAACAAAAAACAAGACAAAATAGAACCAAAAGCATTATCAATCACCTGCGTGCGTAGCTTTTTCATTGCAAAGAGTTACTATACCAGTCATTGTCTGAAAGTAAAAATGATAAAATATCTAACACTTTACAGTGTCCACTAGAAAGCAAAGGCAACGTGTCTACTAGATTTGATTTCGAAGATCGAAGTTTGGCATAATTACACTTTAAGATTTTTAAGTTTAGCATCGTCTTTCTGTTTTGCGCAAGTACTTGACAGAGCTCCAGCAGACACTAATCTTGCCTGTTTTCTGAATAGTAAATTACGATTTAACTTGCCTATATCTACAACTGGAATTTATTATACAGGACTGAGACCAATGCTGTTTTTGTCCAATATTATCCACTATTCCACTATTTTCATATTCTATTTGTGTAGTCGAACATTTTGACATTTTAAAAGCCATCATTTTCAAATTTAAAGTTATGGTATGATGTGTTTATAAATCATCCGTTGCTGACATGTTCCTAGATATATGTTTCAGTAAGGAAGGTCGTAATGCTTTTACAACTGACACCTGAGCCGAAAGGATGTATTCAGTCAATATTTGTAATCAAGACAAAACAAAAAAGTCATTTTAATAAAGAGTTTGAAATAGGTTTAAGAAATACTTCTAAATGAGAAAGTTCTTCTTGACTTTGATGATATGCCCAATCGAATCTGAAGGTAAATTCTTTGTAAATTCTTTGTAAATAAAACAACTGATTTTTTTAATTTTTGTGAATGTACAATTTTATGAAAAAAAGAAAAGAAAAAAAGAAGGAAAGAAACTTTAAAAGTTTTTTTTTCTCATTTCTTTTATCAGATTCGGGTAGCAAACGAATAACAAACAAATGTGGTCCTAGCTATGAAAAGTACAAGTTAGAAATGTTCCAACAATCCCACAGTTTTCATCATAGAACACTTTACAAAAAGTAAATATAAAGTTGCAATAGATTGATATGGAAATTTCTTCAAGCCGTCGACAGCTCTTTTCAATCTCTTTCAAGCTTATTTAGAAACACGCAAGCCCCTTATTTGAGTAAATCACCAGATTAGCTTTTAAGTAATTCGTTTTCTGCGAAACATTTATGCATAAAATTCTTATGAATCATTTACAGACGATGGTATCTAAGATCTTTGAAAGCTTTAGTACTGTCTATGGAGGAACTGAATTACAAATTAAAGTAAACTTAACGTAATCAATTTCGACTGCATTATTTCAGTTTCTTTTAAAATATGTGCTTGTTTTAGTAATGAAACTATTAACTATAATACAGATCTTTGTAAATTATCAAATCAGTAGTAATAAATGACTGTTATTGAATTAGTCGTAATTGAATACCCATTAATTTCTCAAGACAACTTTAAATAACATTCCAGAATTATTTCCTTTCACAAATGCGAACTAATAGAAAATCCATTGCTATTAAATTGACATAAATTCACAGGACATTTTATCAATAAAACTGAAATAGCCTATTTATTAAGTAAGCTTCACAGGGTACTGAAAGACAATTTGTAGTCGTTGAAAGTAAATGCATTTGATTTACGCCTATAGTCATTGTCTTGTTTGTGCTTACGTTTTACTTATGAGCTGTTACAAACTACACTGTTTCCAAATATAGGTAAGGCAAGAGATTCACCAGTGCTTAACGTCTATTATGGCTTACATCATAGACTTTTCTTATAAAGAAATTTAAGAGGCCACATTGATTACATAAAACGATAGAAAAAAGAATTTTTATAAATTAATGGTTTTCATCAATTAATCAAAGTTAATTTCCCCAAGCTGCACGTGTTATAGCTGTATTGTGAGTCATAAGAATAAGTAAGTAACAAAATAAAGTATTGCTTATCTCAATAATAAATATAATTATAATAATAATAATAATAAAAAATTATAATAAACATGCTTATCATAAATCCTTACATATAATTTCTATTCTGCAGGTTTTGATATTCATTCTTAACTCTTTATCAAAAGGTGTCACAACAATTTTAAGAGCATTTTAAGTACTGTAACAGATATTCTCAAGAGAATATTACCGTATTTTATATGAACATGACCTTTTTATTGTCGTAAATAAAACTACTTTATAAAAAAGAAAGGTGAATAATCAAATAATATGCAAGTCCTCGACATTACAGATTCACTCTCTTTTCAGCCGATCGAAAATAGCGTTTCAGATTCAATTTCCTGTCACAATGAACCATAATGAAGGATAGCCGGGGTCTACAAATTAACGTAAATTTACAGGGACTTTACCCATCATGCCGGTTAATATCTTTATGTATAACTGAAGTAAATAATTGAAAATCAGTTTATACTAGACTTGGAAAATAACTAGAGAGCAATTAGGACGTCATTTGATTTCAACCACAGAACCTTTGTATTACGTTCATATTTTTATATAAAATGATGATAGCATTTTTAAAAAAAAGCAAAATGAAACAAACGCTGAAAGCCAAATGTATGTAAAATTACGTGGATTAGTCTGATTTGTTCAATTCTCATTTTCTTGACAAAGGATGGTGCAATCTTAAACGGGGTACAACGCCTGATCCGATTCAAGAGAATATGGCTGTCTTCATTAGTAATGTGTTTCTGTAAATTTGAAGAATTTCCCAGAAGAACACTCTTAATCAGTTCATATTTTGACTAGAGAATTGAATCTAAAATGTACTGTCCCATCGTTTTGAAGAAAAAAAATCAATTCTTAATGCTTATGAATTCGATAATTGTCGGTCCCGATAAATTGCTTATGTCTCAGTTTCAAACATTACACTATCATGTTCACTCTTTCTGTTTATTTACGTTAAGGTTTATTGACATTTATTTCCGTGTCATCATAACTATAGAGGGGGATCTCAAGAGTTCGTTCACTATCTTCAGTCCCGAGTTAAATTGATTGAATTATTTCATGAAATAGTTAATTTTATATATAACAACAGCAAATATCAATAAAACAACAACAACGACTTATGAATTTAAAGTCAATTCGTAACAGTACTATAATGGCTTAATACAGACATCGACTTTTCTGTCTTTGCTATAAAATATTGACTGGTCAATTATCATTCAACTGGAGTATGTGGACGTCGTTTGACGGTCATGTGAAAGAGCAAGCTGGTTTACTCACAATTAAGTCTGCCCTGTGATTATGTTGTTCCCCCTTAAGTAAAACAGTGGTTCCTGTGTCCAAGCATTTTCTTTTTTGGTTCTATCGCTTACAATTCACGATTGCCATAAAACGTATAATTAGAATATGCATAAGATACACGCATACCGAAATCTAAATGGGCATAAAATCACGGTCTGTAGGAAAAACGTTCTTTATGACTGTCCTCGGATAGTGTAGGTCAATGCTACATTTATTTTATACGAGAGTAAAACATAATATCACGATAATGTAGATTTAGAAGACTTAGAAGTGCGATTTTTTTTCCTGGTTGGAAACAATGATTTCCGTTAACAAGTTATTTTAATTGCCTTCAGTTTAAGGTTGCATGGTGGAGCCTGCTCACACATATTTTATCTTTGCAGAAGTGCGGAGACCTTTATCGCATTTGTAACAGTAAATCTACTGCTAAGTTTTGAATTGATGTTTGTTTACTATACATATTTTTTGCGAGACAAATGCCTTGCATTTAAGAATAATATATATTGCATTGCCAAACACTTTTTATAAGTATTTTAAAGTTTTGCATTTAGAAATTTGTACATTGGAGAATTTTTAACACTTGCATTTAAGCGTGATGTATATGTTGCTTTGCTGAGCATTTCATTCGTTTGAATTTAGATAGAGAGACATCATTGCAATGTTTACACTTAATGCATTTCAAAGTATGTATGTTTTTAGTATATACTATGAAAATAACCACTTTAAACATGTTTTGGGATGAAGGGTTTTGGCGGTGATCACTCTCCATACAAAACTAATTTTGCTTTATTTCCTTTATTCTTTTTTCTTGATGTCATTTTACCGAAGTATGCAATCAAGTTTTCAAAATACTCAAAATATATCTAACATTCCGTCAGTTTGAAAATAATGATTTATTGAAATTTCATGCAAATGTTTCGTTCGAAACAAACAATTTGTCGTTGAACCGTTAATTAAGTTTGCGCAAGTATTCATTTGCTTCTAAATCAGCGAGAAATGGAAATCATTGGCAGAGATATTTTCTTCACATTTTTTTCCAGTCATGTATTTAATCGATTCTCTACAAATAAACTCAGAACCAAAGTTTTGCTGAAGATTAAAAGGTTTCATTTCATATTGATCCTGAACTTGGTTAGTTAGTTTTGCCGATTGCTGACAAATTGTTAACATCGGGTGATTGAAAAATGACAAATGAAAATGAAATATTCCCGTTGAGACGGGTTTCGGGCAAATCGAAAATGCAGACAAAAAGTGTATGCAAATAGGCGTTGCACTTTTGATTAAAGGGTTAGATATCGAAGGAGCAATTATCAACTCGTTTCCTAAAGTTTTGTTTTGAAAATGAATGCATCAGGTATTTTACGAAGAAAAAAAAAACCTTCAACGCTTTTAAGATAAATCTCAGATTTTATCAGCTTTATTGAGTTATGTTAAAACTTATGGAAAATTTAATATATTTCACTACAACCTCTGATGTCAAAACAGTTCAATAAAAGCATGCGACTATCCCCATACAAGATAGAAATTAAGTGACATGCATCGCATTTTGCAGCCAAAGAGTTTTACTGGAAGGGAAAAATCATATGTTTGATACAAGATCTTAGGAACATTGTTTTAAATACATTTACATCTAAAATCAATATTTTAGCTTACGATTCGCAGATAGGCCTTTTTTCAGTGATAACCTGAAACTTTTAATTTGATTATATAAAATGGTTTCCCATCTGAAACGTTGCCTATTGAAGACACGCGGAAAACACTAAATATTTCTGTCCGGAAACAGAATTTGCAAATATTTTCTAGAGTTGTAATCACGTAGAATGTAAAATAACAGGGAAACTGGATCAATTAATGACGCCCCCTCCCCCTATATTTTGGAGAGACATTTTATTTTCGGAGAAATTGTCAATCCGTCCCTCCGTCTGTCCATCACGAATCTTGTGTCCGCATATCTCAAAAGGTGTTTCAGGTATAGCCATAAAACATGAATTTGTATCAGCACACGTTGTGTGCACCTGTAGTTTTGTTTTTGATGAAGCCCAGTAATAGCGGTGTTAGCGGAGCGGAGTATAATTAAAAGATGATCTTAAGAAATTCTATTTCTAAGAAAAATATATCTAAAGAAACCAACTTGCTAACTTTCTATGTTTACAGAAAAAGAGACTTTAATTTACATGTTGAATGGGATGACTTTGAATCCTCTACATAATGGAGTGACATCTGATGAAATTATTGGCAGTTGTTCTAAAATACATTGTCATTTGTAACGAAACATGTCTCGGAATATGGAGTAATTTATCATTTATGTGGATGCAGAATCCTTTTTACCCATGATTAAGATGCAAAATGCAATTTAGGGTTTCCTGTTTCCCGAAAGCAGGAAGATAAACCGGATTTTACAGAAAAAAGATCTCTTTATCTCGGCTGAAATTTGATTACCTCTATGTCTATTGTTTCATTTGACAATATGACATTCTTTACTTATTTATGGTAGAAATCAAGCTTTGTGAAGTGTTTTATGTAAACTTAAAACAAAGAAAGAAACTTGTCCCGAATAAATATGTTTATCTACTACGGACCATTTCGTAATTTTAAAACAAAGATCACTGCTTGATTTTAAGCACAGCATAAAAACTCCAACATATATTCTTTGATAAAGGAAGCTATTTCAACAAATTAACCAATAGCTGGCGTATAACCTTAAAATATACCATAGACATTGCAGTGGTATATTTTCCATGAAATATATCAACACCTTTGATAGCAAAACAAGGAACATATTCACACTTCACTGTGCAAGTTGTGTTTAGTAATAAGCCCTTTAATCATTCTTATTTTTCTCAACCGTTGTCAATGAAGACAGACAGCTTATAGAACTTTTAAGAAGATAAAGCAGCCTACAATGGTAAGCAGAAATATTTACACTGCTCAGTTTTCCGGTTACAGGTAGAACAGTCTATGATATATCCACTGTCGAGATATGGGGCACATAACTATCACATCAGTTATTCAAAGCTTTGAGCTTTGATACCTCAGAGAAAAAGCCTGCGAATGCTTCCCGTCTTTATCTGCCAAAATCAGACTTTCAACTAACTGATTATGCTCAACCGCTAAGGTTATTTGGTGCTGCTTCCAGTGAAATTGCAGGACAATAAATGACCACCCAATTAAATTCAATTATGGTGATGCTGGGTAACATCAGCTACAAAAATATGCGCGTGTAATATTCAATCTTCAAAACACACGGTTGGGAGAATTAATCAGATTATTGTACGAACAACAAACTATCACAATATGCCAGAAAGATGCTATTGGTTAAAACAGATATATTAGATTGATATTGATATGTTTGCGGGTAGCGTAGATTATGCCTCAGACGGACTTCGTCTCGTGAGATCACAGATGGAAATGTCATCTGACTTATTAAATGTACACTTTACAATTTACACTGCCCGCACAAACATTAATATCAATTTAATAAACCTGTTACGTGACCTCGGTAATTTTTACTTTCAACAAAAAGACGATTCAGAATTTTTCAATCGTATATGGGTCATTTCAAGCAAGGCTGGAGAGAAAAATATTCTGTAATTGAGATAAGAAATCTCAACACATTTCTAGCTTATATGTATGTTTTCTCTGACATACTAAACAGTGGCTGATTCTCTTCGAGCGTTCTTAAAACTGTATTAATTCAAAATGGCGTCAAAACAAATGTTTTTGCGCAATGACAATTTATTGCAATTCCTCTGGAATTCCTTCGAGATATTTAACGTGCAAATGTACAAAAAGAAACAGCAATTTTTGTATGAACATGCCATTCTTATTTACGTTAACGTAACTAATTTATAAAGGAATAGTAAATAAATGACCATAATACAACGCAGCGACACTAAGATTTACTCTTATCAGACAATCGAAAATAGCATTTCAGATTCAATTTCTAGTCACAATGAACCATAATGACGGATGGCCTGTCTGCAAATTAACGTCAATTTACAAGGACGTTGCCCATGAAGTCGGTAATATATGTATGTATGACTGGCGTAAATAATTGAAAACCTGTTTATACGAGATTTAGACAGCAAATAGGATGTCATCTGACTTGAACAATGCATTCGATATTCTAGTAATACGTTCATAACATTCTGCCCGCTTAATCAATTGTTATGCAATGATTGGATTAAAACTATTGAAGATTTCAACACTGTCATATTCAAACACTTTTTGCGTCGTTCCCTTATGGTTCACTGGCATTCATTTCAGTGTCATCAAACTTAATTTCGTTCAATTTACTTTAATTCTCTATTTTGATGTCAATCTTACAGTACACCGACAAAAGCAATAAAGCTGTCAAAGCAATCAAAACAAATCTAGCAGTCTGTCACTCTAAAATAATGATTTATTGAAATTTCATGCAAAAACGTTTCGTTGGAACCAGTTTCTAGTTAAATAAGCTGTTCAAGCATTTATCTGTTTCTAAATCAGCAAAAAAGGAAACAAAATATCAATCACTGGGAGAGGTATATTCTTCACAATACTGACAGATTCACTTCATGCAAGACTGAGATCTGTTTCAAAACATGTACATAAGTATGTAATCGTTTTTATGGAAGTTTATACGTTTGAAACTCAGACAGATAGTTTTCGCTGAAGATTTAAAGCTTTTATTTAATATCGATCCTGGGCAAGTAAGACAGAAAATACAGAAAAAAAGTAAACTGAAATTAGTCGTTGAACTTTTTAAGTGAGGGTGTGATAATATATATAGACAATCGCAGTAACTGCTGCAATGACCAAACTGTTTACTGCGGGTTTGGTTTGGAAAAAAGCACACTGGGTAATTTTTCTGTGAAAGCAAGTCCTGCAAATTCGTTTATCCTTAGTTACTATTATTTCATTCATGACTTTGTTTACCTTTCTATAACTCTCTTTTCGGAATTGACAAGTTATGATGAATTTTTGGTTTTTGATAGAGACACGTACTAAACAGCCAGGCAATGTTATAAAAAATATGGACCAGTGAGGTCAAAAATACAAATGGCCGAGTATGATGAATAAACTAGCGCATGGAAACATTAATATTAAAAATTCATAATGTCAGATACAGTATCGTAATCATCCCAGCATGGAGATTTGCAGACAGGCGGACAGCTTTAATCTAATAGCCCCTCTGTCCTTTGTTACATTTACCAAAATGTCATTCGTCACTTGACATAAGTAGTGGAAATCAGCTTTTGTAAACTATTGTAACATTTTAAGAAAGAAACAAAGTCAATATTATCCTTTATTTAATAAGAACTAGTTTAATGATTTCAAAACAAAGATTGCACGCTGGATTATAAATCCAATATAAAATCTCAAACATTTAGTGTATGAATAAGGATACTATTTTTAACAAAGTAATATTTATTATTTTTCAACAAAAAAAGAAAATATATCCAGAAGTATTTGGCTTTGTCTTTTGAAAATGCGTGATATTAACTTTTGTCGCTTCTAAGCGACGGGCTTCTTATTGGTTATGAAGGCGACGTGTATTAGACGGAAGACACGGACCCTAAGTTCGGAAGTCGCCTGTCCCGCCAGTTAATCAAGTTCAAAGCTGGAACAACATAAGTTTACTCTCGTTGTTGGAAACAACAAATGACTTCGAAATGCTATAATACTATCATGCGGAATACCATTATAATTACAAAGAAATATGTCAGACATATATAAATATACTGAGAAAAAAAAACAACGATTTATTGCCACTGTATTATTCCTTCCTATATATGATAGGGTCTTCTTTATTCCCTACCCTTTAAATTTCATCATTTTTGTGGTGCATGCGTGCACTAACGATTTCTACTGCTCTTTATCTGCTTTGGTTTTATTCTGTCAAATACTGTAAGTGGAATGCTAGGGGAAGGGTTTTAAGTATTCGAAGTGTCTAGCGTGTTTGCTCTAATTTTGAATGAAGATCAACTTAAAGAAAACTTAAATAAAAATAGTGGATAGCAACATCTTTACATTTTAACTTACTAAGTAATAAAGAACATATCCTTCACACAAGTCTCTTCTGCAAATCTATACCACAAAAATATTACTTTCTAGCAGTTAATAAAGATTGCTAAGTTAATCTCTGAAGACTAGTGAAAAAATGTCGATATTTATTTTCCGAACTGACTCACGACAATTTGCAATGATAAACCTTTATATTGTCCCCAAAGTAAAAAAACTCAAATTAAATCTAGGAAAGAAAAAAAGTAAAAATTTGTTAAATAAGATTTTAAAGTTGTATTGATTTCTTCGCAACAACAAGTTTGAACAAAGTATGAAATAACAGCAAACAAACTAACTTGAATTCTTTTTACAGCGTTTGGATTGATGTAAAAATACATCAATTAACATTTTAAAACGGAAGAACAATTATCGAATTAACAGAAGGAAAATTATCGTGAAATACTTGTGAGTGTCTAAAACGAAATTCGTCGATATAAATACGCCATTAACATTCAAAAACTCTATAAAACAAGAATGCGAGTTGTATATACCGAATTCAATACTTTACCACTATCAAAACATTAACATTAATTTAAAAAGAGAAACAACTGAAAACAACAACAAAAACAAAAAACAAGACAAAATAGAACCAAAAGCATTATCAATCACCTGCGTGCGTAGCTTTTTCATTGCAAAGAGTTACTATACCAGTCATTGTCTGAAAGTAAAAATGATAAAATATCTAACACTTTACAGTGTCCACTAGAAAGCAAAGGCAACGTGTCTACTAGATTTGATTTCGAAGATCGAAGTTTGGCATAATTACACTTTAAGATTTTTAAGTTTAGCATCGTCTTTCTGTTTTGCGCAAGTACTTGACAGAGCTCCAGCAGACACTAATCTTGCCTGTTTTCTGAATAGTAAATTACGATTTAACTTGCCTATATCTACAACTGGAATTTATTATACAGGACTGAGACCAATGCTGTTTTTGTCCAATATTATCCACTATTCCACTATTTTCATATTCTATTTGTGTAGTCGAACATTTTGACATTTTAAAAGCCATCATTTTCAAATTTAAAGTTATGGTATGATGTGTTTATAAATCATCCGTTG
Organism: Cyclina sinensis; assembly: GCA_012932295.1. Lineage (NCBI taxonomy): Eukaryota > Metazoa > Mollusca > Bivalvia > Venerida > Veneridae > Cyclina > Cyclina sinensis. The sequence goes on from JAAONU010000008.1 coordinate 7,307,078, forward strand.
CTGACATGTTCCTAGATATATGTTTCAGTAAGGAAGGTCGTAATGCTTTTACAACTGACACCTGAGCCGAAAGGATGTATTCAGTCAATATTTGTAATCAAGACAAAACAAAAAAGTCATTTTAATAAAGAGTTTGAAATAGGTTTAAGAAATACTTCTAAATGAGAAAGTTCTTCTTGACTTTGATGATATGCCCAATCGAATCTGAAGGTAAATTCTTTGTAAATAAAACAACTGATTTTTTTTTAATTTTTGTGAATGTACAATTTTATGAAAAAAAGAAAAGAAAAAAAGAAGGAAAGAAACTTTAAAAGTTTTTTTTTTCTCATTTCTTTTATCAGATTCGAGTAGCAAACGAATAACAAACAAATGTGGTCCTAGCTATGAAAAGTACAAGTTAGAAATGTTCCAACAATCCCACAGTTTTCATCATAGAACACTTTACAAAAAGTAAATATAAAGTTGCAATTTAGCACACTGCTACCAATATATGGTAGATTGATATGGAAATTTCTTCAAGCCGTCGACAGCTCTTTTCAATCTCTTTCAAGCTTATTTAGAAACACGCAAGCCCCTTATTTGAGTAAATCACCAGATTAGCTTTTAAGTAATTCGTTTTCTGCGAAACATTTATGCATAAAATTCTTATGAATCATTTACAGACGATGGTATCTAAGATCTTTGAAAGCTTTAGTACTGTCTATGGAGGAACTGAATTACAAATTAAAGTAAACTTAACGTAATCAATTTCGACTGCATTATTTCAGTTTCTTTTAAAATCTGTGCTTGTTTTAGTAATGAAACTATTAACTATAATACAGATCTTTGTAAATTATCAAATCAGTAGTAATAAATGACTGTTATTGAATTAGTCGTAATTGAATACCCATTAATTTCTCAAGACAACTTTAAATAACATTCCAGAATTATTTCCTTTCACAAATGCGAACTAATAGAAAATCCATTGCTATTAAATTGACATAAATTCACAGGACATTTTATCAATAAAACTGAAATAGCCTATTTATTAAGTAAGCTTCACAGGGTACTGAAAGACAATTTGTAGTCGTTGAAAGTAAATGCATTTGATTTACGCCTATAGTCATTGTCTTGTTTGTGCTTACGTTTTACTTATGAGCTGTTACAAACTACACTGTTTCCAAATATAGGTAAGGCAAGAGATTCACCAGTGCTTAACGTCTATTATGGCTTACATCATAGACTTTTCTTATAAAGAAATTTAAGAGGCCACATTGATTACATAAAACGATAGAAAAAAGAATTTTTATAAATTAATGGTTTTCATCAATTAATCAAAGTTAATTTCCCCAAGCTGCACGTGTTATAGCTGTATTGTGAGTCATAAGAATAAGTAAGTAACAAAATAAAGTATTGCTTATCTCAATAATAAATATAATTATAATAATAATAATAATAAAAAATTATAATAAACATGCTTATCATAAATCCTTACATATAATTTCAATTCTGCAGGTTTTGATATTCATTCTTAACTCTTTATCTAAAGGCGTCACAACAATTTTAAGAGTATTTTAAGTACTGTACTATATTCTCAAGAGCAAGGGTTACCGTATTTTATATGGACATGACCTTTTTATTGTCGTAAATAAAACTACTTTATAAAAGGCAAAGGTGAATAATCAAATTATTTGCAAGTCCTCGACATTACAGATTCACTCTCTTCAGCCGATCGAAAATAGCATTTCAGATTCAATTTCCAGTCACAACGAACCATAATGAAGGATAGCCGGGGTCTACAAATTAACGTAAATTTACAGGGACTTTACCCATCATGCCGGTTAATATCTTTATGTATAACTGAAGTAAATAATTGAAATCAGTTTATACTAGACTTGGAAAATAACTAGAGAGCAATTAGGACGTCATTTGATTTCAACCACAGAACCTTTGTATTACGTTCATATTTTTTTATATAAAATGATGATAACATTGTTTAAAAAAGCAAAATGAAACAAACGCTGAAAGCCAAATGTATGTAAAATTACGTGGATTAGTCTGATTTGTTCAATTCTCATTTTCTTGACAAAGGATGGTGCAATCTTAAACGGGGTACAACGCCTGATCCGATTCAAGAGAATATGGCTGTCTTCATTAGTAATGTGTTTCTGTAAATTTGAAGAATTTCCCAGAAGAACACTCTTAATCAGTTCATATTTTGACAAGAGAATTGAATCTAAAATGTACTGTCCCATCGTTTTGAAGAAACAAAATCAATTCTTAATGCTTATGAATTCGATAATTGTCGGTCCCGATAAATTGCTTATGTCTCAGTTTCAAACGTTACACTAGCATGCTCACTCTTTCTGCTTATTTACGTTGAGGTTTATTGACATTTATTTCCGTGTCATCATAACTATGGAGGGGGATCACAAGAAATGTTGCAAGTGGTAAATTATCATACTACATGTTCAAAAATGCATGCTTTGACACACAAAAGTGCAGTCATTACAAGTGTCTCTCTAATTCTAAGGCAAATTTGTAAAGAATGGATTGCAACATATACACCATGTGTCACAAAAAAAGGAAAGAAAAGAAAACTTTGAAACATTTCTTAGAGTACAAGTATGGTAAATGTAACTTTAAGATAGTGTAATTTGCGAACTCTTAATCCGTCAATCCTGACTTACACAAATGGATTCAGACGGACTGAAATTCCTATAGTTTCCCTTTCAAACTAAGATGCACATAAGTCAGTTGTCAACTAAATATTTGACTGGCGGGCAGAAAACTTGTTATGAATACTGCAAAGCACAAAAAGCAAAGAACATGAAAGAAATTTGTCTTTATCGACTTCACTATTTCTGACAAGTTGTAATTAATGAAACAACTTAAAGTCTGTGATGAGTCCGTAAAACGAATTCATAATAAAATTTATACAAGATTAATGTAAAAGTTGATTAATATAACGATGCACATTCGCTAAGTTTTAGTTTAGGCTCATTTATTTTACATCGATTGCGATACAAGTTCTTACAACTTAGATTCATCACGCTCGATTCGCTAAGTTGAAGATATCAAACGAAAAGAAATGGTTTTAATATATATCTATTACATATTTAAATGACTTCTTAAGCATTTTAATCTTTATCAACTTCAACAGGTTTACATGTGACACATGCACAATGTACAAATTGACAGTAGGTTTGACATTTGTGTACTTTTCAACACAGCCGGGAACCAAATAGAACGGGTGTAGCCGGTTTTGAGATAACCACCAGTTGCAGTTACCTCTAATGCGGACTTGTTTCGCTATGCCGTTTGCCCCACCGCCGTGTCGGCTCATGTTGTGATCACTTGATTGGTAAAGGCTTATTGTGTGTCAAAAATCATCGCGCTTGATTTAATAAGTGTTACGTGGGGGCTCTTATAAAGCGGAGCAAACAAAATGCGCCTTTCTTTTTTTTCAATAGGTGTACACCGAGCCAGTATTTCCAATATTGACGAATAGTTCAGTCACTATCTTCAGTCCCGAGATAAATTGATTTAATAATTTCATGAAATAGTTAATTTTATATAAAACAACAGCAAATATATACATAAAATCAACACAACAAATAATGAATTTTAAGTCAATCCGTAACAGTTCTATGGCTAATACAGACATCGACTTTTCTGTCTTAGCTATAAAATATTGATTGGTCAATTATCATTCAACCGGAGTATAGATATGTGGACGGCGTTTGACGGTCATGTGAACGAGCAAGCTGGTTTACTCACAATTAAGTTTGCCCTGTGATTATGTTGTTCCCCCATATGTAAAACACTGGTTCCTGGTCCAAGCATTTTCTTTTTCGGTTCTATTGCTTACAATTCACGATTGCCATAAAACGTATAATTATAATATGCATAAGATACACGCATACCGAAATCTAAATGGGCATAAAATCACGGTTTGTAGAAAAAACGTTCTTTATGACTGTCCTCGGACAGTGTAGGTCAATGCTACGTTTATTTTATATGAGAGTAAAACATAATATCACAATAATGTAGATTTAGAAGACTTAGAGGTGCGATTTTTTTTCCTGGTTAGAAACAATGATTTACGTTAACAAGTTATTTTAATTGCCTTCAGTTTAAGGTTGCATGGTGGAGCCTGCTCACACATATTTTATCTTTGCAGAAGTGCGGAGACTTTAATGGCATTTGTAACAGTAAATCTACTGCTAAGTTTTGAATTGAGATTTGTTTACTCTAGATATTTTTGCGACACAAATGTCTTGCATTTAAGAATCATATATATTGCATTGCCAAACACTTTTTATAAGTATTTTAAGTTTTGCATTTAGAAATTTGTACATTGGAGAATTTTTAACACTTGCATTTAAGCGTGATGTATATGTTGCATTGCTGAGCATTTCATTCGTTGGAATTAGATAAAGAGACATTATTGCAATGATTACACTTAATGCATTTCAAAGTAATATGTATTTTTTAGTATATACTAAGAAAATAACCACCTTAGACATGTTTTGGGATGAAGGGTTTTGGCGGTGATCCCTCTCCATACAACACTAATTTTGCTTTATTTCATTTATTCCTTTTTCTTGATGTCATTTTACCGAAGTATGCAATCAAGCTTTCAAAATACTCAATATATATCTAACATTCCGTCAGTTTGAAAATAATGATTTATTGAAATTCCATGCAAATGTTTCGTTCGAAACAAACAATTTGTCGTTGAACCGTTAATTAAGTTTGCGTAAATATTCATATGCTTCTAAATCAGCGAGAAATGGAAATCATTGGCAGAGATATTTTCTTCACATTTTTCCCCAGTCATGTATTTAATCGATTCTCCACAAATAAACTCAGAACCAAAGTTTTGCTGAAGATTAAAAGGTTTCATTTCATATTGATCCTGAACTTGGTTAGTTAGTTTTGCCGATTGCTGACAAATTGTTAACATCGGGTGATTGAAAAATGACAAATGAAAATGAAATATTCCCGTTAAGACGGGTTTCGAGCAAATCGAAAATACAGACAAAAAGTGTATGCAAATAGGCGTTGCATTTTTGATTAATGGTGAGATATCGAAGGAGCAATTATCAACTCGTTTCCGAAAGTTTTGTTTTGAAAATGAATGCATCAGGTATTTTACGAAGAAAACAGAAAAAAAGCCGTCAACGCTTTTAAGGTAAATCTCAGGTTTTATCAGCTTTATTTAGATAATTATGTTAAAACTTATGGAAAATTTAATTTATTTCACTACAACCTCTACTGTCAAAACAATTCGATAAAATCATGCGACTATCCCCATATAAGATAGAAATTAAGTGACATGCATCGCATTGTGCAGCCAAAGAGTTTTACTGGAAGGGAAAAATCATATGTTTGATACAAGATCTTAGGAACATTGTTTTAAATACATTTACATCTAAAAACAATATTTTAACTTACGATGCGCAGATAGGCTTTTTTTCAGAGATAACCTGAAACTTTTAATTTGATTATATAAAATGGTTTCCCATCTGAAACGTTGCCTATTGAAGGAACGCGAAAAACACTATTTTTTTCTGTCCGAAAACAGAATTTGCAAATATTTTCTAGAGTTGTAATCACTTGTTGTGATTAAACTCGGCATATAATATCGCTGATTTTCATGAGAAGAAAAAGAAAATGATACTGTAGAGCAACTACTGTTCTGATTCGAAAGGAAATCTAAATAAATTTCTAAAGTGTTAAATGTTTAAACATATTTTAGATTCCAGTGAATGAGAAAAAGAAAAAAAGGCGCAGCTAGCACATCCAACTAAAACTATATCACTGGCAAAAATTTATAAAATACATTAAAAAAGAATGTAAAATAACAGGGAAACGGGATGAATTAATGATGCCCCCTCCCCCTATATTTTGGAGAGACATTTTATTTTCGGAGAAATTGTCAATCCGTCCCTCCGTCTGTCCATCACGAATCTTGTGTCGCGCATATCTCAAAAGGTCTTTCAGGTATAGCCATAAAACATGAATTTGTATCAGCACACGATGTGTGCACCTGTGGTTTTGTTTTTTAAAGAAGCCCAGTAATAGCGGTGTTAGCGGAGCGGAGTATACTTAAAAGATGATCTTAAGAAATTCTATTTCTAAGAAAAATCTATTTAAAGAAATCAACTTGCTAACTGTCTATGTTTACAGAAAAAGAGACTTTAATTTACATGTTGAATGGGATGACTTTAAATCCTCTACATAATGGAATGACATCTGATGAAATTATTGGCAGTAGTTCTAAAATACATTGTCATTTGTAACGAAACATGTCTCGGAATATGGAGTAATTTGTCATTTATGTGGATGCAGAATCCTTTTTACCCATGATTAAGATGCAAAATGCAATTTAGGGGTTGCTGTTTCCCGAAAGCAGGAAGATAAACCGGATTTTACAGTAAAAAAGATCTCTTTGTCTCGGCTGAAATTTGATTACCTCTATGTCTAATGTTTCATTTGACAATATGACATTCTTTACTTATTTATGGTAGAAATCAAGCTTTGTGAAGTGTTTTATGTAAACTTAAAACAAAGAAAGAAACTTGTCCCGAATAAATATGTTTATCTACTACGGACCATTTCGTGATTTTAAAACAAAGATCACCGCTTGATTTTAAGCACAGCATAAAAACTCCAACATATATTCTTTGATAAAGGAAGCTATTTCAACAAATTAACCAATAGCTGGCGTATAACCTTAAAATATACCATAGACATTGCAGTGGTATATTTTCCATGAAATATATCAACACCTTTAATAGCAAACCAAGGAACATATTCACACTTCACTCTGCAAGTTGTGTTTAGTAATAAGCCCTTTAATCATTCTTATTTTTCTCAACCGTTGTCAATGAAGACAGACAGCTTATAGAACTTTTAAGCAGATAAAGCAGCCTACAATGGTCAGCAGAAATATTTACACTGCTCAGTTTTCCCGTTACAGGTAGAACAGTCTTTGATATATCCACTGTCGAAATATTGGGAACATATCTATCACATCAGTTATTCCCAGCTGTGAGCTTTCATACCTCAGAAAAAGCCTGCGAATGCTTCCCGTCTTTACCTGCCAAAATCAGACTTTCAACTAACTGATTATGCTCAACCGCTAAGGTTATTTGGTGCTGCTTCCAACGTAATTGCAGGACATTAATGACCACCCAATTAAATTCAATTATGGTGATGTTGGATACCATCAGCTACAAAAATATGCGCGTGTAATATTCAATCTTCAAAACACAAGGTTGGGAGAATTTATAAGATTATTGTATAAATAACAAACTATCACAATATGCCAGTAAAATGCTGTTGGTTAAAACAGATATATTAGATTGATACTGGTATGTTTGCGGGTAGCGTAAATTATGCCTTAGACGGACTTCGTCTCGTGAGATCACATAATTATGGAAAAGTCATCTGACTAAGGTACACTTTACAATTTACACTGCCCGCACAAACAGAAATATCAATTTGATACACCTATTACGTGACCTCGGTAATTTCCACTTTTCAACAAAAAGACGATTCAGAAATTTTCAATCTTATATGGGACATTTCAAGCAAGACTGGAGAGAAAAATATTCTGTAATTGAGATAAGAAATCTAATAACGTTCTCAAAACTGTATTAATTCAAATCGTGTCAAAACAAATAATCTTTTGGCGCAATGGCATTTTATTGCAATTCCTCTGGAATTCCTTCGAAATATTTAACGTACAAATGTACAAAAAGAAACAGCAATTTATGTATGAACATGCCATTCTTATTTACGTTAAGGTAACTAATTTATAAAAGGAATAGTTAATAAATGACCATAATACAACGCAGCGACACTAAGATTTACTCTTATCAGACAATCGAAAATAACATTTCAGATTCATTTTCTAGTCACAATGAACCATAATGACGAATTGCCTGTCTGCAAATTAACGTCAATTTACAAGGACGTTGCCCATGAAGTCGGTAATATTTGTATGTATGACTGGCGTAAATAATTGAAAACTTTGGATAGCAAATAGGACGTCATCTGACTTGAACAATGCATTCGATATAATACGTTCATAACATTCTGCCCGCTTAATCAATTGTTATGCAGTGATTGGATTAAAACTATTGAAGATTTCAACACTGTCATATTCAAACACTTTGCGTCGTTCCCTTAAGGTTCACTGCATTCATTTCAGTGTCATCAAACTTAATTTCCTTCAATTTACTTTAATTCTCTATTTTGATGTCAATCTTACAGTACACCGACAAAAGCAATAAAGCTGTCAAAGCAATCAAAACAAATCTAGCAGTCTGTCACTTTAAAATAATGATTTATTGAAATTTCATGCAAAAACGTTTCGTTGGAACCAGTTTCTAGTTAAATAAGCTGTTCAAGCATTTATCTGTTTCTAAATCAGCAAAAAAGGAAAGAAAATATCAATCACGGGGAGAGGTATATTCTTGACAATACTGACAGATTCACTTCATGCTAGACTGAGATCTATTTCAAAACATGTACATAAGAATTTATAATCGTTTTTTATAGAAGTTTATACGTTTGAAACTCAGATAGTTTTCGCTGAAGATTTAAAGCTTTTATTTAATATCGATCCTGGGCAAGTAAGACAGAAAATAAAGAAAAAAGTAGACTGCGATTAGTCGTTGAACTTTTTAAGTGAGGGTGTGATAATATATTTTAACAATCGCAGTAACTGCTGCAATGACCAAACTGTTTACTGCGGTTTGTTTTGGAAATAAGCACATTGGGTAATTTTTCTGTGAAAGCAAGTCCTGCAAATTCGTTTATCCTTAAGTTAGTTACTATTATTTCATTCATGACTTTGTTTACCTTTCTATAACTCTCTTTTCGGAATTGACAAGTTATGATGAATTTTTGGTTTTTGATAGAGACACGTACTAAACAGCCAGGTGATGTTATAAAAAATATGGACCAGTGAGGTCAAAAATACATATGGCCGAGTATGATGAATAAACTAGCGCATAGGAACATTAATATAAAAAATCATAACGTCAGATTCAGTATCTTAATCATCCCAGCATGCAGATTTGCAGACAGGCGGACAACCTGCTAAATTAAAAAAAAAACATATTCGGAGGGAAAAGGGTACACCTATAGTTTATTTCCGTGATGCCCGTGTATTAATGTTCTTACGAAATGTTAAAAAATCCTTATCTGAACAACATTTACTGGTTTAGTAGTTTCAAATCAGATAAACTTCTCGATGCTTTCTGTGGCCATTTTTTTGCAGTTTTTGAGTAGTCGATATCCCGAACCAACAATGTTAAATGCTAACAAGAAGCGCCGCAATGCGACGAAAACCAGGTTTTCAACGACCAAGTATTGATGTGACAGGAATTAGGAAGAAATATGGCAGTGAAGTAAAAATGGTGCTGTTATTTTGGTACCAACACAGAAAGTTGGTTTCAATAGTTCAAAATAAAATTTTCAAGTTACAAAGTAGACATGAAATAATATATCATATCTTTTTTAAATTACCTCCAAAGATGATATGACCTTTGACTGCCAAATCAAGTTAAAATCATGTAAACAGGATTTTCAATGTTAATGTCACTGTGACCTTGACCTTGGAGCCAGCCATGCGGAACATGCGTTCTGCACGTCATCTTGATGTGGTAAACATTTGTCTGAAGTTTCATCAAAATTCTTCAAAGGGTTGAAGAGTTACAGAGCGGACAGGATTTTCAATGTTAATGTCACTGTGACCTTGACCTTGGAGCCAGCCATGCGGAACATGCGTTCTGCACGTCATCTTGATGTGGTAAACATTTGTCTGAAGTTTCATCAAAATTCTTCAAAGGGTTGAAGAGTTACAGAGCGGACAGGATTTTCAATGTTAATGTCACTGTGACCTTGACCTTGGAGCCAGCCATGCGGAACATGCGTTCTGCACGTCATCTTGATGTGGTAAACATTTGTCTGAAGTTTCATCAAAATTCTTCAAAGGGTTGAAGAGTTACAGAGCGGACACAATTTCGTTTGACGCCCGCCCGCCCATCCGCCCATCCGCCCGCCATACCCCAATCTAATAACCAGGATTTTCAAAATTGAAAACCTGGTTAATAAAAGAAAATCTTGATCAATCTAAAGATCTAAGAATTCAGTTGAAATAAGTTATGCTAATTTTATTTGAAAATCAATAAAGGTCTTATAAAACTTATGCAACTATACTTCACTACAGACGGAGCCTCTGATGTCAAAACAAGAAAAAAAGCAATAAAGGGTTTTTCTTTTTCCAGAAACAGACCGGACTTTACAAAAAGAATTAATATCGATGTCTCCGCTTTAATCTAACAGCCTCTCTGTCCTTTGTTACATTCTCCAAAATGGCATTCGTCACTTGACATAAGTAATGGTAATCAGCTTTTGTAAACTATTGTAACATTTTAAGAAAAAAACAAAGTCATCCTGCATTGTTATCCTTAATTTAATAAGAACTAGTTTAACGATTTCAAAACAAAGATTGCACGCAGGATTAAAAATCCAATATGAAATTTCAAACATTTAGTGTATGAATAAGGATACTATTTTTAACAAAGTAATATTTATTATTTTTCAACAAAAAGACAATTCAGAATACTTCAACTAGTATAGAATATTTCAAGGCGACTGAATAGAAAAAAATATTCAAATGAGAAAATATCAAATAAGAAATCTCAACTAATTTCTAGCTTATAAAGAAACTCCAAGAAAGAAAATTTCCAACAAATAATCAATGGCTTAAATGACAGCAACCTGAGAAACAAGTTAAACATTCTTCTTAAACATTTCATATATTCAGACTCTGATACTCATGACGAGCGTTCTGATATCTTTATGAAATCAAAATGGCGTCATTCTAAATACTATTTAATGTAGGTTAAAACAACCGTTTTATGACGTAAATATCACTTTATTTATCACTGCAAAGCTACTAAATGATTTTATAAAGCGCACCGACACTAAAGGTTTTCTCTCCGGATCCGTAGGCGATCGAAAATAGCATTTGAGATTCAATTTCTTGTCACAATGAACAAGATGAAAGATGGCCTACTAACAAGTTATTGTAAATTTACAGGGACGTTACCAATTAAGTCATTAAGTTCTGTAGATATAACCTAAGTAAATAATTGAAAACTTGTTTATGCGAGACTGGGATAGCAAAATGGAGATCATATGACTTGAACCAAGAACACGATATATTACGTTCATGATAGTTTTTGTAATAAAAGCCAGACTAAAACAAAACAAAACACAAAAATAAAAATTAATACATAAGTAAAACGATTGAAAGGGGCTGTGCTCCGGATGACAAAAAAGAAAGTTTTCTTGTATTATAAATTTCTTGTAATATTTATGACTAATGCTTAAAAAATAACTTACTGACAAAAAATAAGTCAAATAATTACATTATAAATTGATTTTTCCCCTTTCAAAGTGCTATACCGTAACGCGACGGTATAACTATATCGTATAAGATTTAAAGTAAATATCTGTAATATTACATGCGGCGATGGTGGTGACAGTAAACGCGTTGGAAATATTTTGTTAACATGAGGGTCCAGAGTTCAAATCAGGCTGGAGCAAAAATATTTTTTTTTTATTCTATTTTGACTTTTATAATCAGTTTTGAAGTAAAATATTATGTTATTATAATCTCACGGCACCTAAATATATAATTTATGAAAAAAAAAAATGTTTATGTCAAAACTGGAGTACAGCCTCTTTTAGACACAATATCAAAAAAAAAAAAAAAAAAAAACAAGACACACACACAACGCTATTAATATATTATGTTTTCTTTTCTGTGACAATGACTAGGTATCTTTAAATAGCTTATATACTGTGGGATAAAGTGAAGGAGCTTTAAAGTCGTATCAGTCAAATGTCATCTTATCATTATGTTAATCTGTTAAGTGCGGTGAGCCTTCAGAAGACTTCATCAAGTGCAAGACACCAGATCGGGGCCCTTAGTACAGAATTGTATAACCTACACTGACAAGAATGCCACATAGCTTGATCAGGAAAACAAGAATATAACTGGCTTTATATACATGTATAATGTTTTCTTGGAATTTGAAGAGTTTCTCGTAAGTACATTCCTAATCAGTACAAATTGTGACTAGAAAATTGAATCAAAAATGTTATTTTCAGTCGCTCTGAGAAATAATTTTTAGTTAGTTCTTGTAAATTTGATTGCTATCGGTTATTACTTTCCGATAAACACCTTCAGCATCTTGACCTTGAGGTTCATTGACATTTATATCGGTGTCATCAAAACCAATTTCTTTAAATTTACTTTGATTTTTCATGTTGATGTCGTTTTACCGAAGAAAGCAACAAGGCAGTAAAATATTTAAGCTAAAACTAACTGTCACTGTAAAATAATGATTTATTGAAATTCCATGCACAAATGTTTCGTTGGAAACAAACAGTTTGTTGTTGAATCTGTTGATGAAGATTGATGATGAACAGACCAGCTACTGGAAACATTAAATAAAAATATCAATGATACATTATGTCAGCTTCAAAATTTCAATCATCTCAGCATGCAGACTTGCAGACAGACGGACATATTGTTTTATGGAAAGGGAGTCGTATATTTTATTTCTTTGATAAACATATAGGAAGGTAAAAAACAATTAAAAAACTACATTTCATTGTTAAGTGGTTTAAAAATCAAATGCACGATTCAGTCGTTGCTGTTTTGAATGATCAATATCTCGAACCAAAAATAAAGTAGAATGTTGATAATGTGAAGATTATTCATTTGATAAATTTAAAGCTCTAAGATTTCAGTCGAAACTAATTTTGTGCAATTTACCTAAAAAAACAATAAAGCTTTCAATGCTTTTACGGTAAATCTACGTTTTAATCCTCTTTATGTATAACATCAAACTTGCGCATATATTTTAAACGAAACCTCGAATGTCAAATCAACAGATAAGTGCAATAATATCATGCGAATATCTCCATACAAGTTATAAATCTAGAAAGAGACATCATATTATCTTTTACAGAAAAGTAGTTTCTTTTTTTTTTGAAAAAAAAAACAAAAAACAATGATTTACGAGGGTATGTTTAATGCTAGACACTAAGGCCTTTTTTGGAAAAAAAATCTAAAATCAGTCGTCAGCTTATGCTGTGCAGATTAATTTTCTCATTTTCTTCTGAGACACTATGATAATTTGGTTTGATTCTTTAAAATTATTTCACATTTGATTCAATACCCCTAAACATTTCTGTCAAAGAAAAGAATAAGTAAATATTTTTTCAAGGTTTTAATCAGTTGACGTTGTTATACTCGGCATATATTTATGACTGCCGAACTATCATTAGAAAAATGACACATAAGAGAAAATGGTAAGTACATAAAATTATATTTCTGTTTAATGTTTTAAACATATTTTAGATTCCACTTAACGAAAACATGACGCCGCTTCCACATTCAAATTAAAAAAATTATAATTTCTAATTAGTTATGCAATTACATAAAAAGAAGGTCCAATTACAAGGGAAACGGCATTAATTTAATTCTGATTTTATTCTTAAACATATTTGTTATCCTGAAATTCAGTTTAGTGAATTGTAAACCTCTATACTCTCATCCCAAGAAATAGAGTATGTCTCATCTGAGGGAATTACTCAGCAGTTGTGTAGTATGGCTTCTAAAAATTGATTAAGCTTTAAAAATGTGTACCATTAACCATTTTGTCTGAATAAGTACATTATTTATTTCCTGAAAGGGTAATAGTGTTAATGGCAATTACCATAATATTTGGGATTTAAATACTTAACACGTGATAAATTTGATATAGACATTGTGTCATTATCACTTGGGTATTCATGAGCGTACTAAATTAAATGTACTTGGATATTTTAATCTAAAGTATGTTAATATTTTCTTAGAAGACAACATTTTGTCACAATGATGTTAATATTTTCTTAGAACACAACATTTTGTCACAATGATGTTAATTATCGAATTTATGTCAAATGTCCAAACATTTTTACTACTTATACATTCGACTCCTTAATCTTACTTCATCACATAATCAAATTATTCTACAGGACTGTAATCACATGGTAGAAAGATGTTTCATCTTTCTTATTAAAAGGTGAAGGTATAGCATCCGTTTTTTCTACATATCATTCAAGGTCCTAGTGTCTGTAGCGATATCTAACAGAATATAAAAGCAGTTGCCATTTCAACACTTAAGTCCTTTCATTTGAATCAGCAATTTCTAGTTGCTAGTAACATTTTTGAAATTATTGGTTTCGCGGGCCATGTTTATTTACAACAAACTAGTATTTGCATGTGCTGTCTGCATGAAGTTGCATTTATCATGATCAACACTGAGATATCAATTGTTCAAATTATGTTAAAAGGTCAACATCCCAAATGACAGTGTTCTTGGCCACTTACGTTGCTGTTATTGAAAGCGTGATTGACATTTTAAGAAGTGAAAAGTCAAACTAGTGGATCAACTTAATTGTTTTCTAGCAGAAAATAGACTAAAGCAGCCGTTCTGGGAAGAAAAAGTTTCCAAGTCTAGTTAAAAGGAGGTTACTTAAGATAATCTCGATCTTGAAGAAATCCACTTTTCAAGAATATTCTATAAGAAAGGAAATTATTGGCAATTTTTCTTTTTATCAACATCAAAAAGACTTCATTCTATATGTAGAATTGACCTTATTGTGATAGCTCTTGTTTGTACATAATACAGTCAGTTGGACTTTCATCACAAAAAACTCGTGCAGTTATGCTGTTGTATTATTTAAAACAAGTGAACAAAAATCAGTAGGTTTTTAGAACAAAGTGAGTGCGTGTTTTTATTTATACTATTCTTTAAAGAATATTTAACATACTTCATCATAAGAAAACATATCAGGTGACATTCAATCAAACGAATTCAGAGGCTATTCATAGTAAAAATGTGACTGTGACATTTAAAAGTTATATTAAAATGAAAACTATCTGTCATTACTCAGAGGAGTTTTCTCCAATAACTTTTCCGTTATTGAAAAATAGCTCCTCCCATTTTTAATCTTTTAATCTTCCATAATTCATATGGAAGTTGCAAAATCGTCTACAAATGTGCTTATATGTAAAAAAGTGTGCTTTTGTGAATCAGAATGCGTTAACTGAAGCATTTACATTTCGAAACTTCGTGTAGTACGGTGTAAATATTCTCAACAATACTGATTGATGCCCTTCATGGTAGACTTAGACCGTTTACAAAACAAATATATATAGGTCGATTTTTCTAAAAGCTTATAGGTTTGAGACTCAGACAGTTACTTTTTGCTGAAATTTAAAGGTTTCAATTCGTATTGATCCTGGACAAGTAAGTCTTGCCGATTCTTGACAAATTTTGACCTCAGATGATTTTAGACTGTATCCGTATGAAATGATCTGGAATTATTTTTATCTAGACAGATTTCTAACAATTAAAAAAAACGCAGATGCAATTTCCAAAGTTTTTTTTTTTTAAATATATACATACTATTTTCCTTTTATAGTGAAAGAAAGTCCTGTATATTCGTTTTACTAAGTTACTATTATTTCGTTCATGACTCTGTTTTACAAAAATAAAACTCTCTTTTCTGAACTGACAGGTTATGGTGACTTTAAGGTTTTAATAGAGACATTTACTAGACAGCTAATTGTTGTTATAGCAAATTTTAATGTGAATCAGTGTATATGAATATATATAAGAAAGGAAAATGAAATAATTATAATTGTTATTTTAAGTGTCTGACTATATATAACTATATATGATAGCTGAGTATGTTGAATAGACTAGCTAATGAGAACATAATTATCAAAGATTCATAATGTCAGTTTCAATATTTTGCAGACAGACAGTCAGATTGGGAAAGATTTATTCGAATGGATAAAGGGGATTCCTATAATTCATTTTCGTAATATACATGAAGGAATGTTCTAACGAAACATTGAACAATTTTCCGCATTGATCTACATAAATCAGTTGGGTAGTTTAATAATCAAATTACTTCTTTTTTTCATTTTTTGTCTTGCTGATTAAGAAGTGAATTCCGTGCTATAATAGCCTACTGTTACAGTCATATCGCGACTATAGTTGTGTAACCATTTATTGCACAATAGTTGTATACCCATCCCTTGCTGAACAACAACAACAAAAAAATCATTGCCAATAGTTCTATTGCATACGTGAAGCGAAGAATTAATCAGTCAAGTGACTGCTTTCGTAACAATATTACTCGAGCATTTCCGAAGTCTAATAAAAGGGAGGTAACTAACAAGTATTTTGATTTTGAAGAAATTCACTCTTCAGAGAAGGGCATTCTTGAAAACAATGATGAACAAACTTTCTATTTTTACAGCTTCAGAGACGCAAGGCTTTACTTCACATGTAGAATTGGATGAAGTTTGATTTTCTCGATAATGAAATGACATTTGATGGATTTATTGGCATTCCTTCTCAAATATTTCCTTATTTGTAAGAAAACCTGTCTCAGAATATGGAGTTATTTGCCATTTATGTTGATGCAGAATTTTATGTTTCTTGATTAAAGTACAATTTATGGGTCCTTTTTCTGAGAACAGAAAGCTAAATCGGAATGTTACAACATATTACCAATTTATAGGATGAACATTTAAAAAATAAATGGCATTATTGTAAAATTTCTATAAATTTACTGGCTTTTGTCAGCAGTCTGACTCTATTTTTAATTTTGTGCATATTAGATAAACTTCGGGAGTCTAAAATAACCACTAACATAACAACAGAACAAAACCATTCTAAATTTATATGCTTATCCAAAACGGACTAGTGTCATAATTAACATTTGTTGAGGAACAGTGTCATGCCACCAAGGACTTGTTCGATTCAGAAACTCTTTTAGTACTTCTTTCCTTAAAGAAGCTATTAAAAAAAAAGATTCAGGATCGTTGATGAAATGTAACGTTCGTATGCATGGCCACGTATACTCCACACTTATCAATTTAATCCACCCACTACTCGTAATTTTACTTTTGGATTTAAATACACGTCCCTACTTTCAAATCGCTTCTAGAATTTGATATGCATGTACTTTTGATTTGCTTGTAAACTAACCTGTGATTCTATTATATAGAAAAATAGACCTCCTACTTGTGATTCGCTTCTAGAGTCACTAGTGATACGATTGTATTGTGAATTTAACCGCCTTAGTGTGATTCCCTTTTACAGGCACTTGTGATTCTATAACTGTTATTAAAATAGACCACTTCTGTGGTTGGCTAGTAGATATTGTAAAGGGAAATAAACCCTTCCTGTAATTTGCTTGTAGAGTGAGTTGTGGCTCACTTGTAAAGGAAACTAATTCACCTACTTGTGATTCACTTGAATGTAAAGTTACTTGTTATTCACTTGATTCGGTAAATAGAATCAGTACTTGTTAACTTGTAGAGTCACTTGTGATTCACTTGTTTAGGAAAATGGTCCACTTACTTGTGATTCACTTGTAGAGTTCAGTGGTGTTCTTTCATCAAGCTCTCCTTCTTGCTTAGTTCTACTGTGTCTTCCAAAGAGACTTTCAGCACCAAACTTTTTGAAAGCTTTAAACATGATTTTACGGGTGGGGCTGAAAGTACACGTAAAAACTAAAACGATTTTTGAAATATTTTATTTAACGGTCTCGATAGCTGTACGAACTTCTAAGTGGTGACAATCGATCGGTGTATTTGTAAATTTTGAATAAACCCAAGAAATGATTATTCTGAAAGTCAGTATCACAATTCAACATATACCGTTTTCGCCAGCTCCAAAAGTGAAACGATTAAATATAAATAACAGACCGCATTTTATTTGAATTAAATGAATGAAAACTGTATTCAACAGTCAATTTAACAAAAAATCGATGGAGTCAGTAGTTATTTTGTTATTTTATCTTATGGTTAAAGAACATAAACCTTATTATTGACAAAGCCGAAATTAATAATAATGAAAGTGTCATCGCGTTATAACATTTTGGTGGATTTCTTTTTATGCAACACCTAGTGTTTGATTGATAAGATCATTAGTAAAGTTGTACTCTACTCTGAAGTTATTTCTTTCGGTTAATTAAATTCGGGTTTTATTTAATTCCAGAGAACTCAATTATAGAAATGAGATATGGTTTCTGTTTACAAATGCTATCGATTTACCGCAAATATAAACATCTCATTAGTGTCGGCTACATTTACGTATAAATAATTCATATTTACTAACTCAATAATATTTGTTACGGCTTCTCATTTCGAGCTGTGCTAAAATCTTGATAGCGTTAGTGGGAAAAATAATACCAAACGGCATTTTCTGATAGGTAATGGGTTTCAGTTTACCTTACTTTCTTTGCCGATCATCTTTCAAATTTAAACAAAAAATATATATATTGCATACGATGCCAGTATATCCCTGTTTTGTCGAAATTAAGTTATATATTTAGTGTATAAAAATTATTGCGGCGCTTCATTGCGTTACGCTTGCACGATGCATTCCGTGAAATATGATATGTGACAATTAACTATATCATATTGATAACTTCATTTTCAGGTGTTTATAGATACAGCAGACATCGTACATGCGACCAACTGTTTTAGACGACTTTCCTGTTAAACGACCGCTCCGAACATTTTTATTATATAATGCATTAAACGACTTTTTCATAACGCGGCCAACGACCACATAAAAGCTGTCTCAGCAGAAAAAAAAATACATTGAAGAAGTATCTTTAACACATTCCGCAAGCATTTATTGTGTACCTTGCTTGCTAGTGAGTTTGTTTGCATCTGTGCACAACCAGCCTTTGAAACCGTTGAGCAAACAGTCAATTTGCAGAGTCACCACATTGAATACATGTAACATTATCACACTTCTTCTTTACAGCTTTTGCAACCAAGGAGTCAACATCTAAGCGTGAAGTTTCAAATACAGAAATAATAATAAAGAAAATTTCAGTTATTGAACTTTCTAAAACAAAAAGTGCAAAAAAAATTATCGAAGTATTAGGGGTAGGAAAAACTCAGTATTCAGAAAAAAAATCAAACATTCAACAACAATTTAACTTAAAAATTGTCATCTACTGAGAGACAATTCTATTAAGAGACCACATTTTGGCAGTCTCTTGGGCGGTCTGCTGTATTATAGAGTGACATAATTGCTTCTGATGCTAGTGTGCAGACTCCTGTATAGCATATTAGCAGTAATTTATAAGTTAGACAAAAGTTCATATTTTCATGCATATTTGTCTTTTCTTTTCATGCATTTTGGTCTTGAAACAATCTGTTCCGATAAAACACATGTAACGTTTGCAATCATCTTTGATAAATACTATGTACGAAAAGTACAATTATCAATAAATATTATATAAAAGGTCAAAATGACTAAGATGAATGCTAAAAACACGGTGGAAGATCAGGCATCATGTAAATTAGAAGTATCAAAATGTAACAAAGAGTTCGTGCGCTTTTAAGATAAATATAAAATGAAGATATAAATAAAAATATCTTGTCGGTATAGTTTAGCAATTGAGCGAATAATATACATTTTTTTAATATTCATCTTAACTCAATCTCTTTATTCTTCTTAACTCAAAGAAAATAAAAAAGTTTGTACAATGAAAATGTTAAAGTAAAAAGACTGCTAATGTTTGTTTTTATACAAGAACACGAAAAGGTACCTTTACGTTTTAATAATTGTTTTCTTTCTTTTTATTCAGGGACACTTTGACCGCCTGCAACACTTTAAAAGAACATATTGTTCGTCAGAATTGCGCACGTATAAACGGTAAAAAAGGAATGTAAAGATTAAACTTCGCGTATTGCTTTTTATGTTTTAAAACATTAAAAAGTATTGCAAATACTGGTAATAATTATAAAGCACCAGAAACTATGAGTAATACTTACTTTTTCCAAAATAAGGTGCAGATGACGTGACAAATATACTTATATCATCTAGATAATTTTCAGTTCCTTCATAAATGACTTTAACTCCTAAACAAAACAGGTTAGTAGATATCTAGTGCACACATACATGGTTGTTTTATGATATGATCCACGCTTCCTTTATCAGTAATATCAAATATCTCAAGACGTATCATTCACTGTCAATATGAGATACTTATTTCAGTATCGTTTGTCGGGTCTGTAATAAATGACATACATCATAACTTCTCTTTTTTTAAAAAAAAAAACACGTAATAATCCTCTATTGTTTTTTTATTATTATCATTATAATTATAATCAAGTTGATGGAAACTTTAAAGAAAATGAAAAATACGAAAATAATGAGATAACTAATTAACACTTTACAACAACTTTCTTCTGTGTGAGATTGTCAAGTCAAAGAATCATGATCTTTGAGCTAAAGAAATCTTGATCGATTTATTGGTTCTCCGATCTATGGAGGGTGCTCTTAAATTTCCCGTGTTTGTTTATTTACCCCGGACGGTCATGCCATATCCGAATGAATATCTATAATCGTTAATCACTTTCGAGAGTAGCGTCTGAGATACAAACATGTCTGAAAAGTTTAATACTGAACAAGGACATATTTCTCATTAGGTAAATAAAATATCTTATTCCCATAGTTATTCTATTTTCCACTTTATTTTCAATTAATTCCTATAAGTATTACAGGTTCAAAAGCAGTTTTACAAGAACTGAAACTCGGTTACTAAAATAAGTTTAAAGTTATTTATGTAAATAAAGAAAAGACGCCGGGTGCTATCCCGTTGTCGGCAGGCCTCTCTATAAGATCGTGTTCTTTTTTTACCTATGGCAGGTAAGAACTATTTTTATGACACTTTATATCTGACCAAAGTCATTTTCACCAAAGAAAATAAACAGATTATATCTGGATATTGGTTAAACACACAACCCCCCCCCCCCCCCTTAAAAAAAAACAAAAAACAAAAAAAACAAAAAAAACAACTAACAACAATTTTTTTTTTTAAATAATGATACTCATTTGCCCTTGCAGTGGTCATGCACCTTGAAAAAAATTTGCCCCGCGGTAAGTTACCGTTTTCTACAAAGAAAACAAAAACAAGAGAGAGAGAGAAGAAATCAAAATGTAAAATAACGACCGCGCGAACAATAAAAAGAAACGAAATCAGTCAGTGAATCAATCAGCTAATCAAACAATCAGCTAATCAATTAATCAATCTATTTATCAAACAGTCGAAATTCTTGCGTCATTTTTAACGACTGACCATTTTAATAAGAAGGTCGTAAATGATTTGAAATAATTGAGCAGTTTATTTAGCGATGCCGTTAGCGCTATCTGAATATAATGTTACCCGTGCTTAAAGGGCAAGCCTCCTGGGCTTTCGAGATACCTCTACTATTGGACGCATTTACTCCGCCATTTTTTATCAAATATAACAGGCGTGAGGTGTACAGGGAATCAGTGTACATTGTTTAACTAGCTGGCGGTTTACCAAGCGACCTTGTCAGAACAAGCCGTAGCAGGACTTGAAACATTGACATCCGGCTCCGTAACCGGACTCCTTAACAACTATGCTACGGAGACGGCTTAAAAATCGTAAGCCATTATAATGTGAAATATCCAGTTAAAAATGTTTTTTTTTTTTAATTCGTTCTTCATTTTAATAAGACATTCATTTAACATCTCGACAAAATGATAGAGGGAATTCTTCTCACGCCATAAATTGCTAACAAAAGTCTCCCACACCAGTAACAATTATTACAGTTGCATGCTATATCTGTTTTCACTGGTATATCTGCTTAAATCAGGAAAACACAAAATCTCAACAAGAAATAAAATGATTATATTTGGTGTTGTCATTTAAGTAATATTGGCACCGGTTTGAGCAATTATACTTTTTCACAGATTGACAACAACGTCAACCAGTAAGAAAGAGGTCAAGACCTGGACATTTTCATTTCTGTTGTAGCGTGAGATTTGTCAGTCCGTGAGGACGAAAGATCTTATGATTCTCACATAGCATCCTTATAATGTTAGACAACAGGAGGGTAAGACATTTTAAAGACCAATTTAAAAGTCATACGAAATTAAAAACGTTCAGATTAATAGAAAATGTAATAGTGAACAACAAAAATATGAACGTGTTCTATATATTTTGACCTACTCTCATATATAGTTCTTAACACAACAAATCAGTAGAAATAGTGATACTTAGGTGAGTGTGATGATAATGCCGAAGCTGTGGGTTACTATAGTAACCTTAAAACAGTTTTGAAGTATTCTGAGCGTTGTGCAAGTTCTAGGACGTTAGCACTGAATTGTTTTATCAGTGTCTCAATCAAAAAGCTCCGACAACATTTTCTGTACAGTTTTATTTTTCATCTGTTCCATTTTTTAAAGTTGGTGAATTTTACTGTCTTGGAGATGTTTAGTGGACATGCAATTAATATGAGATATAATCCATGATTGTACGTGAAAACATTTCTATTAACTGAAGAAAAGAAATTGATTAACGTTTCACAGTAGCGAACCTATGAAGCCTCACGCACAAGTTTGGTGCATTGCCACTAAAACCATATCGTATCTATCTCTACAGTATTTATACCTTAGATAAGTTAGATCTTATCCTTGTCTGAAATAGTATCCTTTTATACGATACTTATATGCTCAAATTAAACTGAATTTAATTAAATGAAAAGAAAAATGTCAGACACCTATTAAACAATATTCCAGAATGATGTTTATTTCCAGTCTTACCATGTTATATGATAATTTTGGAACATCTTTGGCCATGAGTAACCGATATACCTTTCATGTCGGGAATAATAAAAGAGATCTCACTCAAAATGGCTTCAAGTTAGCTAATGATCCGCATATCACTTATTCCCTCTTCGATATTTATTAGACACGAAGAACATTTAGGTACATTTCTGTAGAGATTTTTCCAAAAACAAGCTTACAGAAGGAAGTTAGCGCCGGACCTGGCTCCGCAAAATAGCACGCTAATACGCAGAGCAAAAAATCAAAAAAATTAAAATAAAACATCCAGCTCCAGACTTTAAGTCCACAAACTGCCCGAACAACATAGCTTAACATTTTGTGCCGTTACAAGTCGATATATTAACAAGTGGCCGGCTCCTCTACATTGCCGTATATTTCCATAAAGCATTTACGTTATATATACGCTGAAAAACAGGCAATTCGAATTTTTGAGCTCGAACCGCCCGCCGTACAATCATGTAATTTATCTCATCTGATTGCTTGTAGCGTCAATTTTACAACGATAGCAATTGCATTAAAATCCGCCTACTAATTCTTGAAAAATAGAAGCAGAAGTGAGTGCTCTGAAACAAAGAAAATCCACCATATAGCACCGATTTGTCTGTAAAGATTCTTCGTGTTTTTGAAAACTCAAAAATAAGAAGTCCACCTCGCTTGACATCAAGCACTTTAAATCGTGCAAATGGCCTAAAACAATTGCTAGTAAGGACAACTTTCAAACAACACATTTTACTTTGAAATCGATTCAGGCATCACCGTCGGAGAGCCAGCAGAGGTGAGTGCTCTAAAATGCTCTAAATCGCTAGTATAACATTACCTCTGCAAGAAAAAAAATACGTCTATCTTAACAACGTTTCGGACACGGGTCTTTCTCTTTGTCCCTCGTTTCATATCTATAGCGAACGTAGTACATCTTGGCACATTTCTGTGGAGATTTTTCCAAAATCAAGCTTACAGAAGGAAGTTTCGTGCCGGACCTGGCTCCTTCGTCTAGCGCGCTAAAACGCAGAGCAAACGAAAAACCCAAAATTTCTAAAATAAACATCCAGCTCCAGAATTCAAGACCATACACTGCCCGAACAACATATCTAAGCATTCTGTGCCGTTTCAAGTCGATATATTAACAAGTGGCCGGCTCCGCTACATTGCCGTGTGCTTGTATAAGGCATTTACGTTATATATACGCTGAAAAAATAGGCACTTCGTGTTTTTGAGTTTTCAAAAAACACGGAGCTACCACGCTCGAACCGCTGAACGTACAATCATGAGATTTATCTCATCTGATTGCTTGTAGCGTCAACTTTGCAACCATAGCACTTGCATTTAAATCCGCCCAGGCATTCTCGAGAAATAAGCGGCAGAAGTGAGTGCTCTCAAACAAAGAAAATCGCCCATATAGCACCGTTTCGTCTGTAAAGTAGCCTTCGTGTTTTTGAGAACTCAAAAACACGAGGGTCACCACGCTTGACCTGCTGCACGTACAATCGTGCAAAAGGTCTCAAACGATTGCTAGTAGGGTCAGCTTTCATACGACACCTTTTGCTTCGAAATCGATGCAGGCATGCCCGTCGGAGAGCCAGCAGAAGTGAGTGCTCTAAAATGCTCTAAATCGCTAGTATAACATTACCTCTGCCCGATAGAATTCGTCTATCTTAACAACGTTTCGGACACGATTCTTTCTCCTTGTCCCTGTTTCATATCTATAGCGAACGTAGTACATCTTGGCACATTTCTGTGGAGATTTTTCCAAAAACAAGCTTACAGAAGGAATTTCGTGCCGGACCTGGCTCCTCCGTCTAGAGCGCTAATACGCAGAGCCAACGAAAAACCAAAATTTCTAAAATAAACACCCAGCTCCAGAATTCAAGTCCACACACTGCCCGAACAACATATCTAAGCATTCTGTGCCGTTTCAAGTCGATATATTAACAAGTGGCCGGCTCCGCTACATTGCCGTGTGCTTGTATAAGGCATTTACGTTATATATACGCTGAAAAAATAGGCACTTCGTGTTTTTGAGTTCTCAAAAACACGGAGCTACCACGCTCGAACCGCTGAACGTACAATCATGAGATTTATCTCATCTGATTGCTTGTAGCGTCAACTTTGCAACCATAGCACTTGCATTTAAATCCGCCCAGGCATTCTCGAGAAATAAGCGGCAGAAGTGAGTGCTCTCAAACAAAGAAAATCGCCCATATAGCACCGTTTCGTCTGTAAAGTAGCCTTCGTGTTTTTGAGAACTCAAAAACACGAGGGTCACCACGCTTGACCTGCTGCACGTACAATCGTGCAAAAGGTCTCAAACGATTGCTAGTAGGGTCAGCTTTCATACGACACCTTTTGCTTCGAAATCGATGCAGGCATGCCCGTCGGAGAGCCAGCAGAAGTGAGTGCTCTAAAATGCTCTAAATCGCTAGTATAACATTACCTCTGCCCGATAGAATTCGTCTATCTTAACAACGTTTCGGACACGATTCTTTCTCCTTGTCCCTGTTTCATATCTATAGCGAACGTAGTACATCTTGGCACATTTCTGTGGAGATTTTTCCAAAAACAAGCTTACAGAAGGAATTTCGTGCCGGACCTGGCTCCTCCGTCTAGAGCGCTAATACGCAGAGCCAACGAAAAACCAAAATTTCTAAAATAAACACCCAGCTCCAGAATTCAAGTCCACACACTGCCCGAACAACATATCTAAGCATTCTGTGCCGTTTCAAGTCGATATATTAACAAGTGGCCGGCTCCTCTACATTGCCGTGTGCTTGTATAAGGCATTTACGTTATATATACGCTGAAAAAATAGGCACTTCGTGTTTTTGAGTTCTCAAAAACACGGAGCTACCACGCTCGAACCGCTGAACGTACAATCATGAGATTTATCTCATCTGATTGCTTGTAGCGTCAACTTTGCAACCATAGCACTTGCATTTAAATCCGCCCAGGCATTCTCGAGAAATAAGCGGCAGAAGTGAGTGCTCTCAAACAAAGAAAATCGCCCATATAGCACCGTTTCGTCTGTAAAGTAGCCTTCGTGTTTTTGAGAACTCAAAAACACGAGGGTCACCACGCTTGACCTGCTGCACGTACAATCGTGCAAAAGGTCTCAAACGATTGCTAGTAGGGTCAGCTTTCATACGACACCTTTTGCTTCGAAATCGATGCAGGCATGCCCGTCGGAGAGCCAGCAGAAGTGAGTGCTCTAAAATGCTCTAAATCGCTAGTATAACATTACCTCTGCCCGATAGAATTCGTCTATCTTAACAACGTTTCGGACACGATTCTTTCTCCTTGTCCCTGTTTCATATCTATAGCGAACGTAGTACATCTTGGCACATTTCTGTGGAGATTTTTCCAAAAACAAGCTTACAGAAGGAATTTCGTGCCGGACCTGGCTCCTCCGTCTAGAGCGCTAATACGCAGAGCCAACGAAAAACCAAAATTTCTAAAATAAACACCCAGCTCCAGAATTCAAGTCCACACACTGCCCGAACAACATATCTAAGCATTCTGTGCCGTTTCAAGTCGATATATTAACAAGTGGCCGGCTCCTCTACATTGCCGTGTGCTTGTATAAGGCATTTACGTTATATATACGCTGAAAAAATAGGCACTTCGTGTTTTTGAGTTCTCAAAAACACGGAGCTACCACGCTCGAACCGCTGAACGTACAATCATGAGATTTATCTCATCTGATTGCTTGTAGCGTCAACTTTGCAACCATAGCACTTGCATTTAAATCCGCCCAGGCATTCTCGAGAAATAAGCGGCAGAAGTGAGTGCTCTCAAACAAAGAAAATCGCCCATATAGCACCGTTTCGTCTGTAAAGTAGCCTTCGTGTTTTTAAGAACTCAAAAACACGAGGACCACCACGCTTGACCTGCTGCACGTACAATCGTGCAAAAGGTCTCAAACGATTGCTAATAGGGTCAGCTTTCATACGACACCTTTTGCTTCGAAATCGATGCAGGCATGCCCGTCGGAGAGCCAGCGGAAGTGAGTGCTCTAAAATGCTCTAAATCGCTAGTATAACATTACCTCTGCCCGATAGAATTCGTCTAACTTAACAACGTTTCGGACACGATTCTTCCAAAAATAAGCTTACAGAAGGAATTTCGTGCCGGACCTGGCTCCTCCGTCTAGAGCGCTAATACGCAGAGCCAACGAAAAACCAAAATTTCTAAAATAAACACCCAGCTCCAGAATTCAAGTCCACACACTGCCCGAACAACATATCTAAGCATTCTCTGCCGTTTCAAGTCGATATATTAACAAGTGGCCGGCTCCTCTACATTGCCGTGTGCTTGTATAAGGCATTTACGTTATATATACGCTGAAAAAATAGGCACTTCGTGTTTTTGAGTTCTCAAAAACACGGAGCTACCACGCTCGAACCGCTGAACGTACAATCATGAGATTTATCTCATCTGATTGCTTGTAGCGTCAACTTTGCAACCATAGCACTTGCATTTAAATCCGCCCAGGCATTCTCGAGAAATAAGCGGCAGAAGTGAGTGCTCTCAAACAAAGAAAATCGCCCATATAGCACCGTTTCGTCTGTAAAGTAGCCTTCGTGTTTTTGAGAACTCAAAAACACGAGGGTCACCACGCTTGACCTGCTGCACGTACAATCGTGCAAAAGGTCTCAAACGATTGCTAGTAGGGTCAGCTTTCATACGACACCTTTTGCTTCGAAATCGATGCAGGCATGCCCGTCGGAGAGCCAGCAGAAGTGAGTGCTCTAAAATGCTCTAAATCGCTAGTATAACATTACCTCTGCCCGATAGAATTCGTCTATCTTAACAACGTTTCGGACACGATTCTTTCTCCTTGTCCCTGTTTCATATCTATAGCGAACGTAGTACATCTTGGCACATTTCTGTGGAGATTTTTCCAAAAACAAGCTTACAGAAGGAATTTCGTGCCGGACCTGGCTCCTCCGTCTAGAGCGCTAATACGCAGAGCCAACGAAAAACCAAAATTTCTAAAATAAACACCCAGCTCCAGAATTCAAGTCCACACACTGCCCGAACAACATATCTAAGCATTCTGTGCCGTTTCAAGTCGATATATTAACAAGTGGCCGGCTCCGCTACATTGCCGTGTGCTTGTATAAGGCATTTACGTTATATATACGCTGAAAAAATAGGCACTTCGTGTTTTTGAGTTCTCAAAAACACGGAGCTACCACGCTCGAACCGCTGAACGTACAATCATGAGATTTATCTCATCTGATTGCTTGTAGCGTCAACTTTGCAACCATAGCACTTGCATTTAAATCCGCCCAGGCATTCTCGAGAAATAAGCGGCAGAAGTGAGTGCTCTCAAACAAAGAAAATCGCCCATATAGCACCGTTTCGTCTGTAAAGTAGCCTTCGTGTTTTTGAGAACTCAAAAACACGAGGGCCACCACGCTTGACCTGCTGCACGTACAATCGTGCAAAAGGTCTCAAACGATTGCTAGTAGGGTCAGCTTTCATACGACACCTTTTGCTTCGAAATCGATGCAGGCATGCCCGTCGGAGAGCCAGCAGAAGTGAGTGCTCTAAAATGCTCTAAATCGCTAGTATAACATTACCTCTGCCCGATAGAATTCGTCTATCTTAACAACGTTTCGGACACGATTCTTTCTCCTTGTCCCTGTTTCATATCTATAGCGAACGTAGTACATCTTGGCACATTTCTGTGGAGATTTTTCCAAAAACAAGCTTACAGAAGGAATTTCGTGCCGGACCTGGCTCCTCCGTCTAGAGCGCTAATACGCAGAGCCAACGAAAAACCAAAATTTCTAAAATAAACACCCAGCTCCAGAATTCAAGTCCACACACTGCCCGAACAACATATCTAAGCATTCTGTGCCGTTTCAAGTCGATATATTAACAAGTGGCCGGCTCCGCTACATTGCCGTGTGCTTGTATAAGGCATTTACGTTATATATACGCTGAAAAAATAGGCACTTCGTGTTTTTGAGTTCTCAAAAACACGGAGCTACCACGCTCGAACCGCTGAACGTACAATCATGAGATTTATCTCATCTGATTGCTTGTAGCGTCAACTTTGCAACCATAGCACTTGCATTTAAATCCGCCCAGGCATTCTCGAGAAATAAGCGGCAGAAGTGAGTGCTCTCAAACAAAGAAAATCGCCCATATAGCACCGTTTCGTCTGTAAAGTAGCCTTCGTGTTTTTGAGAACTCAAAAACACGAGGGCCACCACGCTTGACCTGCTGCACGTACAATCGTGCAAAAGGTCTCAAACGATTGCTAGTAGGGTCAGCTTTCATACGACACCTTTTGCTTCGAAATCGATGCAGGCATGCCCGTCGGAGAGCCAGCAGAAGTGAGTGCTCTAAAATGCTCTAAATCGCTAGTATAACATTACCTCTGCCCGATAGAATTCGTCTATCTTAACAACGTTTCGGACACGATTCTTTCTCCTTGTCCCTGTTTCATATCTATAGCGAACGTAGTACATCTTGGCACATTTCTGTGGAGATTTTTCCAAAAACAAGCTTACAGAAGGAATTTCGTGCCGGACCTGGCTCCTCCGTCTAGAGCGCTAATACGCAGAGCCAACGAAAAACCAAAATTTCTAAAATAAACACCCAGCTCCAGAATTCAAGTCCACACACTGCCCGAACAACATATCTAAGCATTCTGTGCCGTTTCAAGTCGATATATTAACAAGTGGCCGGCTCCGCTACATTGCCGTGTGCTTGTATAAGGCATTTACGTTATATATACGCTGAAAAAATAGGCACTTCGTGTTTTTGAGTTCTCAAAAACACGGAGCTACCACGCTCGAACCGCTGAATGTACAATCATGAGGTTTATCTCATCTGATTGCTTGTAGCGTCAACTTTGCAACCATAGCACTTGCATTTAAATCCGCCCAGGCATTCTCGAGAAATAAGCGGCAGAAGTGAGTGCTCTCAAACAAAGAAAATCGCCCATATAGCACCGTTTCGTCTGTAAAGTAGCCTTCGTGTTTTTGAGAACTCAAAAACACGAGGGCCACCACGTTTGACCTGCTGCACGTACAATCGTGCAAAAGTCTCAAACGATTGCTAGTAGAGTCAGCTTTCATACGACACCTTTTGCTTCGAAATCGATGCAGGCATGCCCGTCGGAGAGCCAGCAGAAGTGAGTGCTCTAAAATGCTCTAAATCGCTAGTATAACATTACCTCTGCCCGATAGAATTCGTCTATCTTAACAACGTTTCGGAGTTCTCAAAAACACGGAGCTACCACGCTCGAACCGCTGAACGTACAATCATGAGATTTATCTCATCTGATTGCTTGTAGCGTCAACTTTGCAACCATAGCACTTGCATTTAAATCCGCCCAGGCATTCTCGAGAAATAAGCGGCAGAAGTGAGTGCTCTCAAACAAAGAAAATCGCCCATATAGCACCGTTTCGTCTGTAAAGTAGCCTTCGTGTTTTTGAGAACTCAAAAACACGAGGGTCACCACGCTTGACCTGCTGCACGTACAATCGTGCAAAGGTCTCAAAC